>OX352763.1:99406612-100067317 GCA_947095585.1 Nephrocerus scutellatus | reverse complement strand
CTTATAACAAATTTCTTTATTGTCGATCTCTGGTGACGTCTACAAAAGTTTGTTTGAGCCTCTCAGACAGACACTGTTAAGTTTCTCGAGCATCGTGGCGCACTATACCATTAATTGAGGACCTCACAGCTGGGTCCACCAATGAACCTGTAAAGTTCAGTTTGTCAACTAATCAAAATTGTCAACTAAATTGAAAAGAAATTCTCTCTCTTACTGTGCTAAAGTGATACGATTAGTTAGTATAACTTAAATGTTTCTATTAAATAATTGGAGCGAAGAAGACTTAAACTGCCACAATCACAACGAACTGCGAGACTAATCTGATGTCATTTCAATCGCCATAGCCAACACCAAGACACATATTGTGCAAGAGTCCAGCTCTCTACCCACGGAGCTAATAAAAGTTCCGTTCAGTTCTGTAGAGATCCAGTTAGAAAAGTGGAACATCTTATCACAACAACTTAGAGACAAAGAGTGGGAGACTAGACTTTACACTATTTGTGCTGATGCTAATAAATTTGAAGGCAGTTCCTAGTTAAGAAAATAGACCGAAGACTATCACACCAGCAGGAAAATTGAAGTCAGCGATGTCGTGTAGCGATCAAGAGCTTCCCTCGCAAACTGATTGCTTCCAATACCTGTTAGTTGGTCACTTCGGCTTAATTGGTTAAACACATGACCAATTTAAAAGCTGCAAACGTTTTACATGCGTTACTGGACCCTTAAACTCGCGTGTGTGCCGTAAATAACACAAAAGGTCGTTTATGAACTGATTCTAAATTTAGAGACCGTCGTATGTACTTAATTCAACAAGTGCGAGGGGTGGTTGCAGTATGCGAAATGCCTATGCTCCACGATGCTTTTGTTATACTCGTACGTTGCGTCATACGGGAGATATCATTCAATGGCGACAAAGTTCAAGCGATTTAAAAAAAATGCAGACCATACAAAGTGTTACACACACGTACATAAGTAGGTAGCTACGAGATATGAGAATTTAAACGCACTTAATCCAATTTAGGCTCGAATAGTAAGTGGGATTTATTTTCTTCAATAAGATGATTTAGTGGGATTAACGTACTACAATGAAACATTCACAGCAGACGGTGCGAGAATCTTATACCTAAAGCACTAGGTGTAATTGCGGTTTAAAAACATCGTTTTCTAGAACATTTTAAAATCAACGCAAAAATTTTCTGTTGGAGCAACAGCTTTTGTCAATCAAGCTAATTTAGGTTTATATTGGAATGATCGCTTTTGGAGTCATCACTCGACACTTTAAAAAGGTGTTTTACCGTTAAACTGTGTAGGTACGACCACAACCCTTCACTTTTAAAAAATGTTTTCGCTTGAACGAGAACGGTGTGATCAGATTACCCTATTTGTCTTTGCAGTATGTGCAACGCGGTGTATACAGAATTTAAAAAAAATACATTTTTTGACATTAAAGATTTATTTTTCTATTAAAATAGACCAACAGTGATATTGTAACTAGAAGCGTTCAAGGGTTACAGGGTGTAAGGTCATGTAAGGTCAAAAGTACGTATCTCTGTTTTAAAACTCTACGTTCACCACAAAACAATTAATAAAAACCATTCTGTTTTGAATATTCCTATGCGTGATACCATTTAAGAATCTGCGTTAATGTCAACTTTCTGTAGTACATTGTTTTTCCGCCAGAGCTACTGAAAAATGAATCAAAAAATTTTGAGAGACAAAAAGACATCACAAATCTATTGTTTTAATTTGACAGAAGATAATAAAGTTTATAAAATTGACTTTATTGAAAAGGCACACTCTTCCAGATCGTAAAAAAAAATAAACATAAACAAAAAAAATGTTGTTTGTTTTTAAATTAATTTTTTTTTTAAAAATACTAAAAATGGAATAACCATCAACAATTCGATAAAACTTCATTTGGCTATTTTGGTTGTAAATGACCTCCGCTATCACCCTGCTTTGTTTGTACCACGAATTCTGGTACACCCTGTATAGCGGACTTCCGTGCCTGGCGCGGTCCTTGCTCTCAGTACTATTCTACATAGCGAACGAGATTTTTCTCAGCTCTTTATATTCTATGAGGTTGTTGCACTGCTCGGTTACATTTCTCATCGAACCAGTCGTTCCGATCTCTACGACTGCGGCCTAAGATGGAGTCAGCAGTACTAATAACAGTATTCTTAAGGCGTATCAATTTCTCTTCTACGCCCGTCATCACAGTCCCAGGAATTAATCTCCCTGCATTTAGGGCAGCGAAGGGCAGAAGTGTTGACTGGAATTTGATTCTTTGATGAGGTCTTTCGTAATGAGGCAAAACTTTTTGTAAATTTTTTGAAGCGACCGGGCCCCGGGGTAGGGGGGCTCCCATACAATTTTTTTTTAATTATCAATTTTAAACGCACTTCCTAAAGCCCGATTTTCCTAAAATTTTGTACACATATGTATTTCCGGTGACAATACTTTCTTTTAAATTTTTTTTAATTTAATTTTTAAATTTTTTTAAATATCATATAGTGGCATCAGATACCGTCGTACTTTAATGACTGTGTGCGGTGTGTGCTGCGCAGTCGGCTGCGCTGCTTGGTTTTGTTAGTGGTGGATATTGATTGCAAAATCTATTCTGCCTGTTCATGGAAGCACTACCAGTTTGCGTTGCTATATTTTTAACTCGGCACTTACACGCTCATTAATAATGTCATTATTTCTAATAATAAACGAAAACAGAAAATTTCGGTTTCCCATCATTTCTCAAGCATCAATATATATTACTCCGACTTACACAATCATTATTAATGCCATTTCACAAAGTTACCATGAATGTTCGTAATAGTATAAAAGTCGAATCGATTATGAACATTCCTTTTCTTCTTTAAGTAATATGTATGTATTTGGTTTACTAATGTCTCTTTCCAATTGTACAAACCGTATCCGAAACCATACCCATAGGTTAGCTTTCAAAGTGACAGTGTTTTCGAGGTGAACGAGGTGAGTGCCCGATGTACCCCAATGCCGACGGGTAGCAAGGTAACATTATCGGTTACAAAACAAAGGAACATAAAATCAAACCATACTCCGGGCACAGTTCGCAAATGCAACGTTAAACTGAAACCACGAGAGAGAAATCTTAGCTCACTCACAAATGAACCCAGCAAATGAAACGAGACATAAATGTTTTATGCTTAATTCAACTTACTTACTTATTTACTGAATTGTATTTTTATTGATGTGGTTTTTTGTTATCGATATCAATTTACAAATAGAACAACAAGTTTTCACAATATTCTGTCATTTCGCGTTTTCATAAATTAATTCAGAGCAGTCAAAGAGTTCTCAAGATAAATGTTCGTGTTTCTTATTTGCTCAGAGTATGAGCGTGCTCCAAGTGCTCTGAATAAAATGAGCATTTTCAAATTTGACATCTGATGTCAAATGTCTCTTTCGATTTTTTTCTCCTACAATAAAAAAATAAAAAAAAAAAAACCCATAATAATTTAAATTTTTCATGTAAATTCTCTAATCGCCCCGCGATCCTGGGTCTTTTTTTTATTGTAGGAGAAAATCATCATCGGGCTATGGGAAGTGGGTTAAAAATTGATCAGAAAATCTGACCAGCCAGCCACGCGCACGCAAACTTAATATAGAGAATTTAAAAATGACCCGGGATCGAGGGGCTCCCATATCTATTTCTGCGATTTTAGAGTTTAGAATTTAGATGAAAAATTTAAATTTTTATGGGTTGTTTTTTACTTTTCAAATTATATTCCGAATCGAATTATAAGCGAATGCCGCTTCTATATATTGAAAAGTAATACATATCTTTTAGTTGAAATATTGTTCATTACTAATTCTAGTTTTGAATAACTAAACGCAAGAACGATTCTGTACGAATCTATATTTCTATCCTAATATTATAAAGAGGTAATGTTGGTTTATATGTAGGGGGTAATCTTTGAAACTACTAGACCGATTTCGAAAATTCTTTCACAATATTTAGAACTGACACTCAGAGTGAACAAAGTATATATATTATCTCGTTTAAAGTCAAGGGCCTTTCGTGGCGACCAATTTTGTAACTAAATAACTAAAGTCGATGAAAAAACGGTCGAACGAATGCAGTTTTTACGAACGCTGCCTTAACGTTAGGAGATATTAAATTGTTTTCTATAGAAAAGTTGTAGAACTCAAAAAGGTATATAAAAAAAGTCTGCGATGACATATCTCTATATGTTAAGATTAATACAAAAATTGTTAAATATTTATTAAAAAATTAATTTAAAATTAGAGCGGCATCATAATAACTGCGTGCTGCACTGTTCGCTGCGCTGCTTTCTGTGCTGCGTTTTGTACGAACATCACGCAATTTAGCGGCATCATAATGACTGTGTGTGCTATTTCCTGCGCTGCTTTTGTACGTACTATAAAAAAATTAAATTCGATTGGTTTGTAATACAACACTAAAACTTAAAAACTATACAGCCGATTGAGCTGAACCTTTCACAGAATATCCGTCTTAATAAACTCTCGGTAAACCACATAGTGCGAATACGATTCGATAGGTGGCGCTTTGTTTAGTTTTAGGTAATATAACATCCCTCCCTTAGTAGTGAGGGTTAGGCGGTGATGCATGTGTGCGGGTGGCGGAGCGCTCGTATGTTATAAAACTGCTGTAAGTGTGACCATAAAAAGATTTTCCTACGATTATATGGCTAACTCGTTCATGGAAATTCTGGTATCTCCGATCTGTGACATGATGTGCTGGTAATGAAGCATCCATAAAGCTAATCAAAAATCCGGGCTTTAATTACATTTCAGCGAGTACCCTTGTCAAAGCGAACTCATTAAATGAAAATTATTTTCCATTGGCTCAATTAAAACATGAATTTCGCGTGTTAAATGATTTCTCATATCTGCATTGAGTCACTCTCATGGCATTCCACATTCTTATATAAATTCTGCCGCAATTGAATTGGACCCAAACAGTAAACCAACCGCATTTAAAGACTTTGCTATGGATTGTTATCGACAAAAGCGTGGCCTGTTCAGTGTTCTTCTATTCTCGTTGATCATTTCGATCACGGCTGATCTGATTGCGGTATGTGAAATAATATTACAAAGGTGTTCAAAAGTTTATCCTTTCATTTGCATATATACATTTTTATAGGAGAACCAAAAACACGAAATCCAACTCAACTCTTTTAAACGCTTGACATTTTCCGATAACAATTGGATCGATTTCGGAACAATTCGTATGACGAAGCTCAAACGCAATGTATTCACGTTGTCTGGAGAGATAGAAGCTATGAGAAATCTTGGCAACAATCAGCGTGTACGTTGCGATGCTTCGAACTCATAGAAATTCAAAATTCATACAAATGCAAAAAAATATTTTGACTTTTCAATCAACAGATTGTGGTGTCGTTGTACACGATTAGTGTGGCGGTAAATTCAAAAATACCAATTTGGCAGAAGGAATTGCCATTTTGTGACTTTGTGCTGACCGATAAACTATTCTACCCGGAGTTGGAGAAGTCTGGTTTTCCACGGCATGATGTTTGTCCATTTCCCAAGGTTCTAATTGGTTCATAAAAAGAAGATGTCATCTAGCGTGAAGTAAATTCTTTTAATTTTTTCCTTTTTTGTTATTTTATCATTTCCAGGGTAAATACACTGTGAAGAATCTCGTTATGAACGCTGAAGGCTTACCTAAACAAATTTCAGCAGGAAACTACATATTGTCTTTGACCATATTCGATGAAAAAAAACCAGTCGCTGGAGTTGAAGTAGATGTGACACTTGTGAGCAAAGAATCACTTCTTTAAATTCATGTTCATGGTTTAAATTTTATTTGGTCGATTGCTGTAATAAATTAATTAAATAAAGTTATGTGTGTGCAAAAAAATTTGAAACCTTTCGTATTTTCTTATGACTTGTGGTTGATTATGATGATTTTTCTCCTTTTCTGTTTTTTAAGCGACGATTACTTGTTCCATTTAGCAACACTTATAAAATATCTTGTTAGCGACAACTTGATATTCCGCTTCTTTACAAAAAGAAATTTGTCCGTGTTTGGAAATCCACCTTTATTGTAATTCGTTACTGGAAACTGGAAACGTTTTTGAGTATCGTCATGAAATTCGTTTGGCTTACAGTCAACAGCCTTCGATAGAAATTTATCTTAGAAATGTACAATTACTTTACTCAAGTCTCTATTAGGCTCATATGTATTTTTTTTATAATTCGCGCACGCGTCAAGTAGTTCGCACCTTTATAATATAATGCTGGGCTATATGCTTGGCACAGCATGGGCATTAAGGAATTGAAGGAGAGGTGGCATGCAGGTGGCTGTTCACCGCTGGTAGAAGAAGCGATAAAACATTGAGATGCAGGAAACGTTCCTGCGGTGTTCAAGTGAATCTATTGACTTCGCAATGTTCTCGTCACCGATAAGTTTTATCGCATGGTTTTGTACTCTATCTAGCTGATGCAAGGTAGTCTAAGGCGCACCAGACCAGATATGACAATTGTACTCAAGTTTGGGTGTAGATTGTAGCCATATCAGAGGGAGTGAAATATTTCTTGCACCGGAATAGAAAACCTAAGTGACCATAAATATGTGGTCATTCCAACGAAACTTGTCGCACATACCGAGAATTTCGAGATTGTCAGTTTCCTCCATGCAAGTGCCATTTATGGATTCGCTTAGACGACAGGAGACATCATTGGGTTCTGGAAGCTTTAAGTTCTACTCGATAGTTTACTCCCTATTTTATAATGCTGTCTAGGTCAGAACTTAATGTGCTGAACATACGTAGTTGTTTGAGTTCCACATGAGAAGTGGAGGGAAGTAAGTCAAATTTATATGAGATGCTGAGAGTGCTGTCGTCAGCGAAAGAACGAATTAGATTAGAAGTCACAGATATGAGATCATTAATAAAAATGAGAAATGAGAGTGTCGGGGAGCAAACAGAGCTCTGGGGGATTTAAGTAATGTACTTTATACTTGAAACCGTCAAATACAACTTAAATTGAGCGGTCAAAGAGATAGCTTCTAATCCAGTGAAGCAGTTTACATCGACTCCATAAGCATGCATTTTGAACAAAAGAGCTTGATGTCAAACTCTGTCAAATGCCTTTGAAATATCGAGTGCAACAGCTTTGCTTTCACCAAATTGATGACAAGACCGGCCCCACTGCTCAGTGAGATATACCATCAAATCACCAGTAGAACTTTTCCCACGAAATCCGTATTGTCGGTCAATAAGGATTTCGATGGTTTTAAGATATTTCATGAGCCGAAAATTGATCAGCGTTTCCATGGAATTGGATCCATGGAATGGATGTATGTGCTATGGATCGGTACGAAGAAATAGACGACGGCTCGCCTCTTTTGGTTATGGGCTGGACATTGGCTATTTTTCAACTTCTCGGGAAGAGTCCAGAAGAAAATGATAGATGGAAAAGTTTACACAATGGTAATGCCAGCTTGGTGTTGATCCCGCAGAAAAGTCAGATTGGACCATTACTGTTTTAATTTATGCTGTACAGTTAGTTATTAGTAGGATAATGGGAATAACACTTAGAATTTTCGCACTTGCCGTATCTATTCTGACAGTATAAGTGCCAATGGTTAGTGTAAAGCCAATTGATCGTGATAGTCTCTTCAAAGCTCGATTAGTAATAATACAGATATCTCTCTTAATACCATCCTCCATTAAAAAAACCCAAAAATCCCTCCGAAACAGTTCTCCGCGACTACGACAAGTGGAAACGGAAATAATTTGAGAATTTTCTATTGAAACATACCGCTAACTGTATAAAGCTCGAGCTGCAACAGCATCATTCCAATACCCTGCCCAAAGCCGACATAACAGGTCGTTTTAAAAGTAATTAAACCTACCCTTATCGGCTTAAAAGCAGTAGTTGAATGCTGATGCACTGTACGCGTGCGGGAAAAATTTAAGATCATAATTCTCATAAACTATGAAAGATTTGCGCAATAATCCGGACCTTTTTGGAGGTGATTCCGTTTGATTTCCGATGATTCCGCTGGCCGGCGATTTTCGCCAAACGCTGCCAGTCATTCCAAGATCAACAGCTGCTGATAAAATAAACGCTTGCTTAAAGTCACCGAGTTTGTAGAGATACGTGAAAACTCTCAAGTTAACAAGTAATATGCGAGTCGCGTTAGAAAATGACACATTGGCGGAAGTGTTTTCCAAGCAATTATCAAAGACATGGGCAATGGAAAAGTTCCGGTTGAAGCTTCTACTGGCCTAATTTCCTTTCCAACTGATTTTTGTCAATTCACAACGTCGAAAGAAGAATTGATCACGAAATTGTTCCCGAACATTGGTGAAAATTAGAAAAACCATGTTTGGTTGGGCGAACGTGCCATTTTGGCAGCAAAAAATAAGGATGTAGACGATTTGGACATAAAAATTCAAAGCCAAATCGCTGGCCAATTGCAATCATTTAGGTCGATCGATTCCATTACCGATCCAGATGATGTCGTCAGTTATCCAACTGAATTCCTAAATTCATTGTATTTGACATCCAGCCCGGTAAGATCGAGGATGTTCTTATTCCAAGAATACAACTGATTTCGACCGACTTGCCGTTTCAATTTAAGTGTGTCCAAGCTCCGGTTCGCCTTGCATTCGCAATGACAGTTAATATCGCAAGGCCAATAGTTGGAAGTGTGTAGAATAAACCGTGAGTTGCCGTGCTTTTTCCATGGGGAGTTGTACGTGTCGTACTCGAGAGTCGGTAAGCCATCGGTGCTATTCATTTTCTCTGCGGACGGAAAGACAAAAAATATCGTTCATCACCAAGCGTTGCGAAAAGATTCGGTTGGATGAATCCCTTCTTGACGAACTGACTGACAACGCACAGCCTAAGCCGCTGGAGTTAAAAATAAAATGAACATATTTTTACATTAAGCGCACTTCTCATTTTCTTCATAAGTAAATTGCGAATTTTAAGGGTTGCTGGTAATATATGAAAATAGATATAGTACAGCTAACGAAGGGATCTACAGATGGCGCTGTTAGTAGTTTACTATATCTATTTTCTTAACAAAACATTCACAAAGCTTACAAACTGCTACGGAAACAGATTTATGGCAGAAAGAAGCTTGCACTAAACTTAGAGAAAGACACTAGACGGATCAGAAAAACCGAGCACTTCAACCAAAGTTCCACTTAAACTTCAGAAAAACCGAGCGCTTCAACCAAAGTTCCACTTAAACTTATTGGGCCGTATTCATAAAGATTTACTAAAGTCGTGATTTCTAAGTCCATAGTTTTGATCACGATTGTTAATAAAACACAGCTTCTATTCATAGACGATTTGCTTGCAATGATATCTCTCTTACTGAACTGGAGTTTATGGAAAAAATCTACTACAATTATACTTCAAATAAAGATATTTGACGTGAGAAATGTCAAAAAGCATTTCAAATCACTTTCAGACCTGCTGCTCGACTAGGTGGAAATAAACCAAACTTAACCGACTTAAAAGGAATTTATTAAGTTATTATTTAAATCATAAACTAAACGTGCTTTTTAGCAGTTACAGTTGCTCCATATTCGAGCATCATGTCTGGAACGTGCGACAATGTCTGTTATTTTACATCACAGACGATCTAAAAATATTTATATTTTAGCAATTATTCTACTAACTGTTGGTTGAGAAATGCCATGGAGATCCCCTAATGGAAGGATTTTAATCAACTTATATAAAGGGTCCGCCAAATAATTTTTTTTTTTTTGAAAATGCTATAAAAAAAGCTACTGAATATTTTCTCAAATTTCTTTTTTTATTTGAAAGTACAATCCTTCCGGTTAACAATGGAAAATAATTTCATTCAAATGGCTGCCTTAGCTGGCCATGCAGTAGCCTACACGATCGGTCCAATTTTTAAGCACATTATCGATTGTGTGCAGCTGTATTTCACCAATGGCTTCACGAATATTGTCCTTTAAAGCGTCAATTGTCTCTGGCTTGTCGGCGTAACACTTATCTTTAAGGGCACCCCACAAATAATAGTCCAACGGTGTCAAATCGCAGCTCCGAGGTGGCCAAACGACATCAGCTCTGCGGCTGATAATGCGATCTTCAAAAACAGGGCGCAAAACATCGAGTGTAGCTTCGGCTGTGTGGCACGTAGCGCCTGTTGAAACCAAATGTTGCCAATATCCTCCTCTTCAATTTTTGTGAACAAAAATTCGTTCAACATGGCCCGATAACGATCGCCATTGACTGTAACGGCCACTCCTTGCTCATTTTCGAAGAAAAATGGCCCAATTATGCCTCTGGACCAAAATCCGCACCAAACAGTGACTCGTTTTGGGTGTACCGGCTTTTCAATGTATGCGTGCGGGTTTTCTGTGCCCCAAATGCGACAATTTTGCTTGTTTACATACCCGCCAAGATCAAAATGAGCTTCATCCGAAAAGATGATTTTTTTTGGCAAAATCGGCATCTTCTGTAAGTCGATCGCAGGCCCACTCAGCGAAGCGAAAACGCATTGGATGGTCAGTTGGCTTCAACTCCTGAACCAATTGGACTTTGTATGGCGTCATACCAAGGTCTTTATGCAAAATTCGTCTCAATGATGTCTCCGAAATGTTCAATTGTTGAGAACGACGGTGAATTGATGTTGATGGCGCTTCACGCACACTTTCTGCCACAGCATCAATATTCTCGGGTGTACGCACTGTTTTTGGGTTTTCACGCTTTGGTTTATCGATGAGGATGCCAGTTTCTTTCACTTTTTTCACAAGATAACGAACATACGGAGCTGACGGGGCTTCTCTTCTTCCAAAATCCGTACGCAATTTTCGCACACATTCTGCAACATTACCATGATTTTCAAAGTAATGTCGCAATATTTCCCAGCGTTGTTCAAGCGTATACACAACCATATTCGTTCAGCGGAAGGATACAACTAATTATCTGTCAAATCAGACATGAGCTAAGTGTTACCATTCGCGAAATAAGCACTAGTTGAAAAAAACATTGGCGGACCCTTTACTTACAAACCATTATTAAAGAAAAAGTTTGTACCAATATCACTCTGGTGGACATTTCTTCCAAAAAATCTTAATGCAGTAAGAACTTGCAGGCTTGGAGGAATGGGCAATCCTCTGTTATTAGGAAGTTCTTCAATGTTAAGTAAATTTATTATATAATTTGCTGTTTCTTTGTCGGATCGATATCGTTCGTAGAATTGTTTATCATTAAGTTCAAAAGGATCGACACGTGAATTATATACTGTACGTTGTCATGCTGCTGGCACAGTTTGAACAACATTTATTAAATTGATGTGTTCAAAATTATTTAAATCTTCTTCAATATCCATATCGATTGACATTTTTAAGTAACAAATAATATTAATTTTCATTAATGTTTAATACTTGTTAGAAACTATTGAAACCAATCAAAAGATATTTTGACATTTAAAAGCTTAAATAGCAACTTAAACACAACACTAGCTATGTTTAAAGTTAGCCCTCAAGTTAACTCTTATAAGCATAGGTTTAAATTTTTTATGAATAGCTTAGACTTCAGGTTTGCTTGGTCACAACTTAGCATCAGTTTAAAAATTGTCTATGAATATGCCCCATTGTGTTGTATATTAAAATTTAGTGTGGTAGCTAGGGTAGTGAAGCGCCCACAGCTAGTCTATAATATAAGTTAAAGTACATAATTGTACTTAAATAGACATAATGGAGCACAGCAACATAGGAATGGAAGGTGTATTTTGTAAGTGGACAAGCTATAATTAATTACTTCTTCCTTCCTTTATGATTTCGTTTTGAACAAATACCAGCGAAAAGTTTCAGAGCCACTGTAGACGGATATGTAAATAATTAGTTATATTTTTGTTGCATACTTTTGGGTGGTCGATCGTGAAATAAACAATAATTACTTTTTTCCAATCTTGCATATCCTATTGGAGGAACCTAGTCCAACAGGTATTTTTTTCTTATTCATCTCGTTTAACATTAGACTGACGGTTTTCATGATTGTGTTGTTCAGGCGAACAGTTCCTCTACGTACCTTATAAAAAATACATTTCAAAACCACAAACATCATGACGATATGCACATTCAAATTCAAGCCTCGATGCTCTCCATACATTTCACCTTTTTGTGTTAATTATAAAATCCTTAATATAACTTTGAGCTTTGCAGATAATACCGTTACGTCTTAAAGATTTCGCGGGCCTTCCTCCAGAAATAAGTCGCGCATAACCGCAGTGTTTACATCGCTTGATGCGAAATCATAAACGATATCCGAATCGTTTATGATGTCGCTTTGTATACAATTAATACAAAAATGCTCCCAATACTAAGTTTTTCGTGGAAATTTATAAAATCTAGAAAAGAAAAGTTCACAATAAATAAAAAAAACACGCATCAAGGGCTCTGAGGGGCTCAACGCGACATACTGATGCTCAGTTTTCTGCCCACCCTTGGATACTCGCTCGGCTTCCATTGCGTTTGATCTTTTTTCACTTGTCAACGCTGGTGCGCGTGTTATTTATACATTTTTTTGTGTACCTTATATTTTATTTATCATCGCACATCGTATATTGCAATAATACTCGAAAATGCTTGTATGTGAGACAGAGCGTATGGCTGCCGTCGCCATCGTGCCATCGACTAACAAATTCAAAGCATTTCAAGTTTGTCGCGATAGCTGAATAGGCTGGTGGCGGTTTAAATGGGCACCTCAATGCTTATTCGCAAATTTATTAATTCCGCTGGAAAAGAGTTAAGAAATCCTTTAGTTTAGCAGCAATTTAATCGCACAACTCATGATTTTGCTTCTGCATCGCTCTAGGATTTTCATGATTTTCTTGAGGATAGTTGGTTGGGTTGTCGTGGAGGGGGGATGGGGGGACTGTGCTGTGTTGCTAACTTTACATCTGGTAGAACACTGGAGCCGTTCACACTTGATACATGAAGAATAGTTTACAGGACGAGAGTTGCCAGGATGAATATGATTCTTTCGCCTGTGTTGAGGATGCTTATGAAGCAAACAAATATTACAATTATCTTGAAAAGAGAGAATGCTTGCTCAGCACTTGATCATCCAAGTCAGAATTGTATCATTTATTAAAAAGAAAAAATTGGATAACTCTTAAATAACGACATCTATAAGCTCTGTTTTTTTTTAACTCATTTATCTTATTATTCCGTGTAGTATATGTTTAATTTTAACTTGTTACAAATAAATAAAAAGTAACCTTACGATATCTTATAATAATGTAAAAGACCATGACGGTTGTCAATACATAAATTTTATGTTTGTTTGGTCTTTCTCAGGTATGTAACTGCAGTTTCTCCAGGATGCATTTCCATTCTGATCAATATTAGGAATGTGTCGTTTTCCCTTCTAGCAATGTGGTAGATTCTCGATATGCTACGCGACTCTGATATATAGCCCATTGCATCTACATACAGTAATGCCACAGGTGGAATATATCCGCTTATTAATGTATTTCTAAAGTACTTCATCGATAGGTTTGATGCTTGATAAAGTCGGCAGATAAATAGGTATTTAGTAGCCTAGTCGTACATATACAGGACCGTGATTTGCCTTGGATAGTTTCTAGCCTAGGCGGCTAGAAGATAGCATGCTATCCTAGTGACAAATCAGTGGGTTCGAGGTTCCGCATGATGTGCTGTCATGGTTATAGGAAACATATATTTTCTTTTTAAATTGTATATCAACAATACGGCAAAACAGATAATACCTTTTATCTAACACCTCTACATTATTATTCATTATTTTACAATATTATACATATATTACTTTCAGAGATTTATGTAGTCGCGATCTCCTTAGAGACGCTCTCGCCACAAGGAAGCAAACAAACCAGGACACTCTAGCATTATAACCTAAATAGACTTGGAATATGTAACTGTCCAACCATCAGACCTTATGATGAAAACAACTAATTTCAAAAGGAATTTCTCGATAAAAATACCCGATCGGGATCACGTTGAAAATATCATAAGTACCCATCCAAACCATGCATCATACACCATACAGACGGATAAAAAACAAACAAACAGGAACCGGAGCAAGAGTATTCGGATCTCCAACAGTATTCCAGGCAGAAACTATAGCAATAGAAGCCTGCGTCCTGGAATGTACTAAAAGAAGGTACAGAAGAACCGAGATCTATGTGATCTCAGACAGTCAGGCAGCATTGCTAGCATTAAAAGATCCAGTCTTTTACTCTAAAACAACGTGGAGCAGTTTCTGCTACTTAGAAGAACTGGCCAAAAACAACAAAATCACACTAATGTGGTCTCCCGGACACTCAGGCATATCAGCAAATGAGGCAGCAGACCTCTGCGTAAGAAAAGGCGCAGAAGGAATTTTCAGTGGTCCAGAACCCAGCATTGGCTATTTCAAATCAACAGAAAAATTAAAGAGGCCTTCTGCAGGACTTTGGGGGGTATTTGGGGGTCTTTCGGGGGTGTTTTGATGGTGTTTTTGTCGGTCTTTTTGGGGTCTTTTTGGGGTCTTTCGGGGGTCTTGTGAGAAAACGCTACTATCGAAGCAGAATGGAAACGTCAGAGCACATACTCTTCGTATGCGTAGTCCTCACCCAGAAAAGAATAAAACATTTAAATGCTCATACAATTCCCTGGCCGAATGCCAGACCAATCGCATTGTCAGATGTGGTGGTATTCACGAAGGAACTGAGCAATCACATAATGTGGTAAAACATCAGGGACGCACAATAGACCCCAAGGTCTTGACTTTGTGCATGCGTTCAACCGATCATACTTATATTTGCCCTCTTTACGCCTAACCTGTCCTGTGCTGCCTCATTTCCCACATGTGATTGCGCGAGCGTCTGCGACCCGCTACTGGATGAGCAGCCGAACAGAAGTGAATAGGGATTATCTGGGCGTACGCAGCCAGCAGTAAATCATTTTTGCGCGATCGTACAATTGTCAGCAAGTACAAGCGTACCACGTCACTGATCAGCCTGCCGGCCGGCCAGACATGTGCACACTTATCAAGAATCTTCTGTGACTTCTCATCGATGCCACCTATGATGAGCTTGCTTGATGCTGTTGGGTTAAAGGTTAATCTGTTCAATTTATATTTTGTATTCCTGAAGGCTGCGACGTTGTGACTGAACTCTAAGTCTCAGAATTGAGTGTGGAATTGGAATTAGGGCGTCATTATTCAATATTCTTCCTACCATTAAAAGTGAAAATATTAACCAACAACGAGGACATTGCGTGGTCTTGACTGTCTTTTGTTAATGATAATGAAAGTTCCAAGAGTGTCGAATTTCGGTCGTCCGAAAAATAAGATGCAACCAACCTCTTACCAACTTACAGCAAACATCAGTTCAAAGGACTTTCATTCGTGCCGCTTTCTCTCCATTTACCCATACTTGGATATTTCTATTCAATTTGAAAACCATCCAGACACTGCGATTAATCAACGAATATTAAAGCCGCGAATTTGCAAGATTTGTTCGTAATAAATGATTGTGATTGGCGAGCAATTTTCGCTGATGGAAGAGTGCACACTTCGGAATGTCTCGGCACTAGATTAGGTGTAGCAGCATTAAGCTATAATCGGTTCTCGCTTTTTCAAATTATCGGTAATCTAAACGACAGGGATCTGCGATCCCGCGCAAAAATAAGGTAAAGTTTCGAGCGAAAGTTTCTTGAATATAATATAAAGGTGTCTGGTGTTGTATAGTAGGTGGGGAAGGGGGTATTACCTCATTCTAAAGAGATGTGCTTCAAAACTGTTCGAAGCATTTCCATCTATCTTATTTTTCTGGACTCCTTCCGGGAAGTTGGAAAATAGCCTTTTCCAACCTGTCATACGGGACCAACAATTCTCCGTAAGACTTTTCTCTCGAACGCGGCTAAGAGGTCAGAATACTTTTTGCTAAGCACCCAAGTAAGTACGGGTATGACCATTGTCTTATACACCAGCACCTTGGCTGTTATGGTTAAATTCCTGGATTTGAAGGATGTTGACAGACTTAAATAGGCTTAGAGCAATCGTGCACGTATTTCTGGTTCCGAGTTGTTATCGGCTGCTGCAGTTGACCCAAGATAGTTACAGGATTGAACTTCTTGAAATTCGAGCTCCACTATTTTAATTGCGGGACCAATGTTGGATCTTCTACTCGCAGACGTGGCCACCATGTATTTTGTGTTGCTCTAATTTATGTGCAGTCCCAGATTTCGTGCCGCCCGCTCGATCGGGATGACAACTTCCTTGTACAGCTCTTTGGCTTCTACCAACGATGTCGATGTCGTCTGCGTTAACCAATATCTGAATTGACTTATAGAGGATTGTTCCTCTCGCCGTTACGTCAGAGTCTCTGATCACTTTCTCCAACGGCAGGTAGAAGAGGATGCAGGCCTGTCTATCCGCTTGTCGGAGCCCGTTATAGATGTTGAATGGGCTTGATAGTGATCCGGATATTTTTACTTGACTTATAACATTGGTCATGGTCAACCTATATAGTCGTGTCTGTTAATTTGGGATGCCGAATTCTCCGAACCGCTTTATAAAGTTCTACTCTGGCTATAATAGGCGGCTATAAAGTCTACAAAAAGATGGTGTAGTGAGTATTAACATTATTCTATCACCAGCCTAAGGGTGCTAATCTGATAAGTTGTTGATTTGCCCGGGATAAAGCCCCACTGGTATGGACTAATGATGACTTTAGCGTGTGAGATTGGGGCTATCCTGTCTTGATACAACTATAATTACTGCATGTTTTGATATCTCCTTTCTTATGTATGGGGCACACGATGCCTCTTCGCGAAACTTCTTGAATCGTATCTACCTCCCATACTTGCACTATTAGTTCATGAATTGTTTGGTGCATTGCGGGACTTCCTCTTTTAATCAGCTCCACTGGGATACCATCTGATCCTGGGACAAAATTCTTTTTGAGCCGGTTTATCACTCTGCTAGCTTCGTCTATGATTGGTAGCGGCAGCATAGTTTAGTCTTCGGTAATTGGTGAAGCCTCCAATTTCTTAGTTAGCTGGCCATTTAGCAACTCACGAAAGTGGTTTTCCCATTGCTCTAAGATGCCTTTAAGATCGGAGATCAAATTACCCTCCTTGTCATTGCAGTATGTGCAACGCGGTGTATATTGCGTCATACCACGGACTCTTTGGTGGAACTTTCGCGCCTGGTGCGGGCCCCGCTCTCTGTACTGTTCTAGTTCACGAACGAGACAATTTTCCCAGGCTGCTTTTTTCGCCGATGAACAGTTTTTCCATATCTTCTGAGCTCTTTATATTCATATTCGCGTGCCCGCGTTCTATGAGATTGTTGCAGTGCGCGGTACGCAACATTCTTACGTTCAGTCGCTAGCTTACATTCGCCATCGAACCAGTCGTCCCGATCTCTACGACTACTGGCTAAGATTGTGCCAGTAATACTAATGACACTATTCTTAAGACGTGTCCATTTATCTTCTACGCCCTACATCTCATCCCCAGGACTTACTCTCTCTTCATTTAGGGGGAGTCCTATCGCTTAAACGTAGTTGTTTTATGGATTCACTTCGTTGTGTACCGTCATCACGTTCGGGTTGTGGCGGTGGTCTACGTCTCTGGTTGCGAGTGTCTTCGTCGGGAAATACCCTTGTTTCTTTGTGGATATATTTTTACGCGCTAACCTTTTACTCGCAACGACTAAATTGTTGCTTGCTGCCGTCTCTATGACTCGTTGTCGATTGTCATTAGTGTTCTCGTGTTAGCTATGGGCTCCAATATACAGCCTGAATATTTGCTCCCTTCCTATTTTGGCATTCAAATCCGCCAGAATTATTTTTACATCATACTGAGGACAGGCACGTAGTTCTCGTTTGAGAATTTAAAAAATCGAGCATTATTTAAATACAAGCTTGTCAATATTATGTTCACCACGGCCGTAAGCTCTCAGTCTTGCCATACGCAAAATATTTGACTTTTTTATTTAAAATCCCTCCAAACACCTCCGATATAATGATGGCAATCAGTAATTAGGAATGGAAGGTGTGAAAATTGGATAACAATAACTTTAGACGTCTATTGATCATTTATGGAATTTTTACGAACTTCAACGCTAAATGCCCAAAAAATGAGCCTCTGCAACGCAATAAGCACGCTGGCTGGTCCCATACAGTAGACAATTATTGTGCAGGGAGTCACAATAAAAAAATCAGAAGCAAAAATCAGCTGCGTCCCGTCGACTTCTACGCAAAATGCATAAAAAATGGTCTTAAACTCCCTGCATCGGGTATTAATCTTTGAATTTATTGCCACTTATTGCTTGCCAATCTTGTTAATTGTGGTGCGGCATCGTTCTCGGCGCAATGAGTTGGATGATGCGGTCGTCAGTCAAAACTGGCTGGTGAAGTAGCGAACGCCTTTCGCTAATTCTGAATCATTTAATTGTTTTGCCACTTGCGGTATTTCGTGAATTTTTGTCGTGTATGAGTGGCACCAGGTGGTAGCGGTACTGACGGTGTTCTCATACAAGAACACTTCAGCTTTAATTTCAAATTTACTTAGTGTAATGCAAGGGATTACATGAGGCTTCATTAGTCCATGCTTCATGTAATGTAATGATGGATATTTAATTAACTTGCTGGCCAAAATCCCTGTGTGGATAATTGATCCCTGAAAATATAGTTGTAGACTGTGGGCATTTGTTTTTTGGCTTCGGTCCGACTAAAGCACTAAATGAAATTTAATTTTATTCCAATAATCTCATAATCAGGACGACCTTCGAAGCTCGAATTTATAGGAACGAATTTTTACTGTAAAAGAAGCTGTTTACTGAGAAGTGTTCTAAGCTCTTGATTGCTCTGAGCATAAATAAAAAAAATTCTCTGGATAAAATACATTTATCAGTATATGCCTCTGTTCATCCAACAGCCTTTCCATATGATGCCAACGTTCCTGACTCCATGTGTTAATATGTCTCTGTTCGTCGATTATTATCGAGCTTCCCTCTTAATGTCTTGCCATAGACACACACGTAGTTTGTCTATAAAATAGGACCGTTGCTTACTAATATTTGACATTAATTTTCAAAAATATCAAGCTACATTGAAAGAAAAGTGGTTTGTCGCAAGGTAGTTACACTATTTAGGCCTTCTCAACAGAAAATCGGTTAAGAGCTACATGGATTCCTTGGTGCTGGTCTGACACATTCTGCCCTTAGAGCCAGTTAAAAATCCATATATATAAAAATTAAATGCTGTTCGTTGATAACCGCATAACTTGAGAACGGCGGAACCGATTTGGCTCTGTTTTATTTTGTAATGTTCGCCATAGTCCAAGTAAGGTTTATGCGGAATTTAATTTATTTTAAATTATTTTAGAAAAGTTGCCTGCAAAATTGGAGTATTCGGAAAAAACTGAAAGTGCGTCTTTCATAGGATTTTTGTAGGAATTCGCGACCATAACTCACGATTGGAACGATGGATTCTTTCTGTTTTCTGTTTTGTTCGTTATGATTTGGAAAAAAGAGAATGGATTAAAAAACAAAAAAAAGAGGCAAAAATCATAATTGTTTTTGCACATAACTGACGATAAGATCGACATATTTCGTTGATTCCTTTTTGTTTTATTTATTATGCTCCCGGAGATATTTCTAGAAAAAGAAAATTACAACAGAGTGTAGAAAAGTTTGGAAAACGATAAACTGGATATTTTTTGAGGAAATAACTTAACTGCACTCAATTGAATGTTTTCGGTAAAATGAAATGAATCTGGAAAAACGCATTCTAGCCTAAATTAAAATAAAATTTAATTTATTTTTACTTTTGCGTTGATTCTTGAACTGGACAGCAAAAGCCGTTATTTAATTTTTATTCCAAAGATTCCAATAGTTGGCCCTAAGTGAGCAAATGTCGTTTGAAAGCTGATCCATTTGCACGGTCTTTCTTTTGCGATCTGTAAACGCATCCCAATGATTCCGAACGACATGCCATTATACTTTCAACGCTTGCAGTTTCGGGCATTCGCAATTACAATAAACAAATCACAAGGGCAGTCATTGAGCATAAACCTTGAAAATCTATACTTCTCGCATGGTCAATTGTATGCCGCCTATTTCAGTGTCGGAAAACCGTTAGTCTTGTTTGTTTACGCGCCAAACAAATAAAAATCAGTGCGTGTAACCTTAACGCGCGGTTAAAGTGAAACTTTTTTGATGTTGTTGGCAAAAAGACCTCCAAAAGACCTAAAAAGACATCAAAAGACCCCAAAAATCCCCAAATAATCATAAAAAGACATCCGAAAGATCCTTAAAAGACCATCAAAAGGCCACCAAAAGACCCTCAAAAGATTCATTAAGGACCCCAAAACGACCTTCAAAAGATACTCAAACTATTACCTAAACACCCCAAAAGACCCGCAAATAACAACAAAAAGACCCCCAAAAAAACCCCAAAGAGACCCAGAATACCACCAAAAGACTCCCAATAGATCCTCAAAAGACCCTAAAAAGACCCAATAAGAACCTATTAAGACCCGTCAAAAAACCCCCCAAAAATCCTTAAAAGCCCCTTAAAAATACCCCCAAAATAACCCCAAGAGATCCCCAAAAGATCCTTGAAAGACCACCAAAAAACCATCAAAGGACCCTCAAAAAACCCCAAAAGACCATACCGAATTTCATACAAATCGGTTGAGAAATGAATTGAGAGGGTAGTCCCAGAAGTACCCGACCTGACGCATAGATAGCAGTTGTTGTTTAAAAGAATAACTGTGGTAGAAACTACTAACCTTACATAGCTTAAATTTGACTTTTGACGAAGCTATGTTGTTAAGTATATGTACGGCAGCTTTCAAAAGTGAACGTTCTCAATAAAGTTTTAAACATGGATACTGTATTTATGGATAATGTAGTACAATTTTTTTATTTGAAAGGCCTCAATCCATCCAACACCAAAACGGAGCTAGATTATACTCTGGGGTGTCTGCTCCTTCGTTTACAACGATAAAATATTGTGTGCCAAAGTTTAAGCGGATTAGTCACTGTAAATAGGGTATTGAAATTATTGGACATCACTGTGTATCGCCCAGTGTATCGAACAAAAAGGAATGTAGAGAAATTTATTGAAAGTGCGACAAGAAACCGTCTGTCGGCAAGTAAAAGCATAAAAACCCTATGCAAAAAAACTAATAACAGTGAAAATGGTATATGATTTCCCTGCCTGCCCCTTCGACCATCATTTCAGTTCACATTTTGCTCCTCAAACAGAGCTACAAATCGGTTTGATGGATTCATTTATTAACTAAATTACCAGATTTCTACCTGGAAAGACTCGAATGACGGTGTATTTTTTCTATTTCCTTTATAGCCTTTTAGAAAAAAGTATTGGCGCTCTTACGAAACGCCTTGGGGTTTTTATTAATTATTAAAACTTGTAACAGTGTAGTACCAGCATCATGGAATTAATTAGATAAAAAGAAATGCACCACTTGACAGGAAATATGAATTGTAACTTTTCGTCGTAACTTTGTCAAGTCTCTAAGATTTAAGGGTTAACAAAAAATAGCTAGAACAACATATACGAAAGGGTGACGTATAGAAGATGACGGTTCTTGAAAACAAAAAAAAGTGATTTTTCAAGTGATTTTTTTTTAAGTATGCAACTACAGTCGAAGTTTAATAATTAAAAAGGAAATACATTTCCAAGTGAAACATCTCAACATTTTGGGGAACTACGTCTGACTTATTCATTTTGTATATAAGTTATTTTTTTAAATTTTCGGCATGTATCAAATACAAAAGGTTAAATTCCTCAAATTTAACAACGAATTGTTTGACATTCAACTCTGAATTTAAGCTCATAGAACGACATTATTAATTTTCATAGATGGAAAGTATAAGATTAAAAGAAATTTCTGCTATAGTTGCTCGTTTTACTTATATGAAAAATTCGTTATTTTTAAAAAATCAACACTGCATTAATGGTCAGAAAACTTTTAGAAATCTTTTAGATGTCGTCATGTTCTCCTAGATATTATAGGGATGTCTTAACACCACAGTATTTTTCTCCAAATTGTAAGTTATACGTGTATCAATTTAGATAAAAAGTTATCCAGGCGTTTCAGAGTAATGCTGGAACAACATACGCATCCATTTATATGTAAAGGGTTATCCATTTCGCGGTTTCAAAAGTATAGGGCTGTAATTCGACATCTGTCAAACTAAGTTGTTAAAACAATTTTTGTTTTTCAGTAAAAAGTCTGACATTTACGAAAATGGATCGCTTAACTATCGCACAACGCTTGAAAATTGTAAAAACCTACTACAAAAATGGTGATTCTGCCACAGCCCCATATCGTGCTTTAAGAGGAGATTATGGTTTACATAATCATCCAACTACGCAAGCAATTGGCAAAATTGTGAAGAAATTAGAAGAGACTGGATCGGTTACAGATATTGTAAGGCCTGTGCATCATCGTTTCGCTCATACCACTGAAAATATCGCTGCTGTAAGTGAAAGTGTTGCCGAAGACCCGAATGTGTCGATTCCTCGTCGTTCTCAGGAATTAGGACTGTCTTACGGCACATTATGGCGTATTTTGCATTTGGATCTACACCTACATCCATATAAAATCCAGCTCACACAACAACTGAAGCCAGCTGACCATTCACAACGTCGTAGATACGTTGAAGAGAGGCCATTACATCCACAAAAAGTCACTGCTTGGTGCGCTCTTTGGTCCGGAGGTGTGATTGGACCTTACTTCTTCGAAAACGACAATGGAACGACTATCACCGTCAATTCGGAGGTTTATGGTCATATGCTAACTGACTTTTTTTTGCCTGCTATTGAAGAATACGACTTAGAAAATATGTGGTTTCAACAAGACGGTGCCACATGCCACACAACTCGAGCGAATTTGGCTTTATTGCAAGAGACATTTCCTGGCCGCGTAATTTCTCGTCGTGGCGATAACAACTGGCCACCAAGATCATGCGATTTGACACCGCTTGACTTTTTTTTGTGGGGCTACGCGAAAGACCGTGTTTATGCAGATAAACCTTTAACTCTTGAGCACTTAAAAACCAATATTCGTCAAGTTATGGCTGAGATACCGCCCAATATGTGTCAAAAAGTGGTCAAAAATTACCTCAAAAGAATTGATGCTTGCTCGCGTGGTGGTCATTTAAATGATGTAGTGTTTCACACATAATGTCAACGTTCAAACTTTATAATAAAAAAGAAATATCATGATAAAAAATATTTTATATGTGCTTTATTTACGTTTACTTTTGAAACCGCAAAATGGATAACCCTTTATATATATATATTCATAGATTACCCTTTACAAATTTGTTGTTTCCCTATTGCTTTAAAATACCTTCGCGGGATGCATATCCATTTATTTTATAACTGCACACTCTTTAAAGGGCGTACACTCTTATAATGCTAAGATAAAAAAGGAGGAGAAAAGGTAAGAACGATGTAAGCTTGCAATTTAAACGCTTGAGGATTATATCGACGCGGACTGAAGAGCTTGGCAAAGCAATCCACATACGTGGTGTACGCTTAAAGAAATAATCTCTGTATTCTGCATTTTTGGTAGCACCTCTCCGAACAATACTGTTGTTGATGAATCAACGAAAATTCAGCAGAAAGCAACTGTATGTATTTCATAGCGTTAATATTGTCATTTTATTTGTAGCATAAGCCGCGACACACGGCAACTGGAGGTTATTTAGTAGTATATTCAGTTATTCAAACTGAACATTGGTCCTTCGAGCCGGATCTCCGGATAAGCTTAAAATTAAAAAAAAAAAAAACAGTTTTAATAAGTAAAGGCAAAAGTCCTTTTATTCAAAGTTGCAAGTCGCAATATAACCAACAAACATGAGTGTTATTGAGGACAAGTCTACATTTGAAGAGGTCGCGTTAAATCAGACAAGGATATCCGAAGAAATCCAACGATTATGGACAAATTTCAAAATGGATGGAGAATCCCGGTACACAGTGGAATACATTCTAAAGAGATTGGACAAGCTAGAACAGCACTGGGTGAATATCCAAATAAATAATAGGTATTTGGAAAATTTAAGGAAGGCAAATCCGCAGCATGACTACTTTGCTAAGAATTTGGTTGCTTTTCGCTTGAAATACAGTTTTTTGTACAGCTGCTAGATAATGCAATCCTCACTCTGTTCTCCAACTTTCGTCATGAATGGAACTGATAGTAAGGTGACATTTTGCGATAATTTGAGTAGTATGACTATTGATTCCATTGATGTTTGACTGATATTTGCCAACGGTATCCTGATTTGACGCGCTTGTGTTTCTGTTACAAAGCATGATTAGGTCACTTGATCAATTAGAGCTCGCAGGAGTTTAATATGTCCGCCCACGCATATGTTTACCATGGCTGTGGCTAGTAGTACCATCCTGTTGTTGCGTGACATGCGGTAGCGATTCGAGATGTTGCTGGCCGTTTTTCACTTAGTGTTCTTCCTGCTACTGAAATGGTAGTCGTCTTGCCTCTAGGGAAATGAAGTAAGGAATTATGCTGTTGTGCGCATATTTTGCAAACCTTCTTCGTCAGACACTACTCGCAAGCAGTTGAAACACAGCTTCGACTGTTGTACCACATCTATTCGGTTTTTCGGCTGCATACTCAAAAACCTTTGTGCAATTGTTAGGATCATTATCTGTTTGTTAGCTGTGATACTTAAATACGTTACTTGTCGAAAAAATATCGTCCACTCTGCCGACATCAAGTTAACAGACCACAAGAGTCCTGATCACCATTTTGAAATATTTTGAGCGAATATACGCCATTGCGCTTTGTAAATAGTAGCCTCTTCAGAAGGACTGAATGACTTCTTGTACGTCTTTAGGAAACCTAAACATTTTGCGTCTTTCCTCAAGCTTCAACAAGAAACTGAGAGAAACCGTGTCAGCGAAATAATGAGTCGGATTAGAAGTACCAGACAGGAAAACTATGAAATGAATATAAGAAAGGGTCTCGGGGACAAAACATAGTCCTGGTGAACTCCAGCATTTATGAGGTAAATTTTCTTTTTGAAAGTCCAAGACAACTTGGCAATAGTACTCGAAAGATATTTACTAATCCAATAAAGACGTTTTAATGGACTCCAAGACCAAGCACTTTTTCAATAGAGAGCTTCCAAACTCTATCAAATGTCATGGAAATTTTGAGTGCAGCCACTTTGTTTTTACCAAATTGATGGATACACTGGTTGTACAATTCATGCCATCAAATCACCAGTAGAACGTGTCCCACTTAGCTCGTACTGCGGTTGTTTCATGTGTTTCAAGATTTATAATTAGCTGACAACAATTGAGCGTTTCCATAATTTTAGGAAAGTGTATTGCGGCTGTAAGTGAGGTCCAAAATTTGTCGATTCCGCAAAGAACTCAGGAATTAAGCTTCCCTGTGACTAGATTGTAGCAAATTTTGCGCAAGGACTTGGCCTGAATTAGTATAAGACCATATTGACCATGAACTGAAGCCAAACGACTATCAGCTGTGACCGAACTTCAATGATTGTGCTCTGAGCATATGCGCATACCATGCCTCGTTTGACCTAAAACCTTTCTAAGCGATGAAGCTTATTGCTAGTTAAACGGACTCGTTAATAGGCAAAACTGCCATATTTGGGCTAGTCAGCAACCAGAAGCTACTTACGAAATGCTATTTTAATAATATTTGGCGCGATAGACCATTGTGTTTCAAGGCTTGGCTTCTCGAGATCATTCGTAATGTGAGAATTATATTTTTGTACACAATATTAAGGGACCTACGATGGGACCTCATGGTTGTTATTACTCTCGAATGTTTGTCAATCATTTGCGAGAGCTGGCACCGTGTAAAGGATTTTTTTTTTGTTTTTCTGGGACTTAAACTTTGGCCGTCCTGCTCAGTAGTTAAACGCACCATCCACTAGAGCCACGGCGCCCACATGAAATGACGAACACCAACAAAAATTGACTGTTTGGTTCTGGTTTCACGCAGTGGGTGGGGGGTGGTCATTTCCGATTTCTCCTTCTCTAATGATACTAAAAAGTAGCAGTGAAATCTTGACTGAGTATTTTTGGGATACATATAAATTGGAAAATTTTGTCTTGGAGCATTTGTGGTTTCAACAAGAGAAAGTTACCGTGTTATCTCCAAAAATTGACTTGTCATTTGATCGCCTTGCTCGAGTAAAAGAATGGATATTTTTTCATATTGTTTTCCACAATCCATGGCACTTGAAATCAATTTAAAATCTAAAACGCAAATAGGGCGTTCATATTGAAAGTGTCTCACTCCCATTTCAGTCTTAATTTAAACGATCAGTTAGACTAAAAGTGATAGTTTGCTTTTAGTAGTTAGTTATTATATTTAAAACTCATCAAAAAATGAGGAAAAACATTTACATTTAAAGTGTAATGTTCCATTTCGTATTTCTTATTTCTAAATATCGTCCGCTTAAAAAGTGAGAAGTCCGTGTACAAAAGGGTCTCTGTTGTCAGCAAAAATACAATTTTACATAAATATTGCACTTAAGACAATAGTTTTAATTTTTTCATACAAAATCATTTGATTATAATGACAAAATAATGACGAAAACGAATAATTAGAAATATATGTAGATATTTTTAACGCAGTGCAACGAAGACACGTTATCCACGCTTGAGGGAAAAAGGTGTCATTGCCTTTGCAAATGAATATCATCAAAACGAAGCGACGCTTAGGTGAAACGATCCTTCAGATTGGTATTCATCTGCAACTAGCATACTCCACATGAATTATCACAACATTTTGGTATTTTACGGATAACATAACGAAAGATTAATACGCACGAATAAATCAGCACACTGCTTCGAGATAAATCCTACACTATCATTTGCATCTCTTCCATGAAGTGTAGGCAGTACGCATCTTCAGATGATTACTAGACGCCTGGACTAGGTAACGCATCTAAGCATCTTATAACTTATGAGCTCGCTAGCATAATGCCGGACAAGGTAGGTGTAAAGTGCGTTAAGTTTATGCCACTAATAGGCATTTATCTGAAACGTTAAGCTACGAGTAGGCAACACATCAGTTTGCCTATTATGCCTACTCGGTTACACACAAATGACTATGGGTAATGCAGAAAGTTAAAAGTCGTTTCCTCGGAATTGAACATCAGTTCTGGTAAGTGCTGCAAAAACGATGCAGCAATTCCTAACACCTTTGTCCCACAGCGGAATTAACATTGCATAACAGTTTCATCTACATGTTCCGAACCTGAGGAGTTTGATTAATAGAACTTCTTATAAGAACTGACATAAGTGAGCTGTTGTCAGTGAGTACTGGCAAAACATATTCATTAAACTGAATTCTGGACAATATTATTAAAAAAATTAACCTCCCAGGGCATATGATCGTTAACTGAATTATAGGCATGAGTATTGTAGGAATTTAAAAACTCTGCGGATAAACGATTTAAGAACATTTGACATTTAATTGCAATCTAAAAAAATTATCATCAAATAGATCGGTAGATAAATGCTAAATAAACCCCCAGAACCGTCGTTTAGTAAGTCATACTCTCACTTGCTACAGGTGTGAACGAATGGGTTAAAAAATGTGCGCCAACGGACTGACGTCTAATTTCTATGGCGATCCAGTTGAAAAATTTCAAAATCAAAGGATTGCCCCAGTATTGATATGCGTTTTCTATAGAATATCAGATTCGTAGTCTACTGACATTATATAAATCCAAGAGATGCGGTGGAAGGAATGGTATCATGCAACATTCATAATATTAAATTTATTACAGTTGTCTTACATGACATCCTGTGCTCAGATGGGATTTCTAGTAAACTAAGGATTGAAACACGCCGTTATCGGCTTTAAAGCAATAAATTAATGGATAAGCACCAATCGCTTGTGGAGTACGTATGCTTCATTAAAGTTCACGCACCTAGAAAGGATTTTCCAGATGATAAAAATAAGAACTCTTTGAATCAGTTAATTGTCAGCCCATATAGTATCGTGTAAAAATCATTCTGGGGCATATAAACTCAAAAATAGATCGGGAGGTATTATTCAGGCGGTTCACATGAGAACATTTATTAAAATAGACAATGAGTTATAGATTTTTAGACAACGAGTAAGATTTTGGTCGTTGCGAGTTCAATGTTTGCTTGTAAGAATATATAAAAACCAACTGTACATCTCCTTATGGAGCCACTGGCAAGTAGATAGATAGTCCAAGTTTTATTAGATCGCCGCCACAACCCGACTGCTGTACGAACCTACCGAGATGCCAATGCCGGCTCAGACCACAATAATTTGCTGATATGGTGATTTAAGCGCGAATTGTTCATATTCGAGTGGACAAAGCTGCCTTACATAACGCCGAGACCGCAATTAAAATAAAGCTGACTCCATCTTAGGCAGTGGTCGTAAAGATCTGAATGATTGGTTCTATGGTGAATCAAAGCTACTACTATTTTGCAAAGACCGAACCAGGCAAGACCTTACCAGGAAGACAATACCAAAAAATCCGCAGTATACACCATAGGGATAAAGAGGGTAATCTGATCGCCGATATTAAAGGAGAGATAGGAGTATCACTTTAATAGATTGCTAAATTGGAAGTAAAATGACCAATGGGAGGCTCTACCAATGACCGACGACCTATAAATAGCTGCCGCAATAGAAGCATAGACAAAGTTAACAGTTGGATAAATCGGCTTAAAAATTATAAGGGCTCGCCAGTGGAGCTGAATTAATCTGGAGGGCTACCAATATACCAAGAAATTCATTAAATAATAGTGCAAGTATGCAAGGAAGTAATGATGCGAGAAAACTGGAAAACTGTTATCTTGTTCCCGAAATACAAGAAATGATATATCACAACGTGCAGCAACGCTGTTGAGTACCACGTTTAAGATTTAATTCTCTATCCTTCCAGACAGTATAGCGCGTTACGCTAAGACATTGTTATCCCATAACAGTGTAGCTTCATACCTGGCAAATCAACAACTGACCAAATTTCGACCCAAAAGCAGTTGCTAGAGTTCGAAAAATCACTACACCATTTGTTTATCTATGTTATAGTCAGAGTAATATAATATCAATGGTCATACAAGTATCGGTTTATTCATACGGTTCCAACACATTGGTGTTTAGCAAAATAGCTCTGACCTGAGGAAAGTCTTACGGAAAGTTGTTGGCCCTATATCTACGAAAGTATTGTTCAGGATTATCTGTAATGATGAGTTCTACGTGCGGTATCGACAATGTTAAGAGACGGGAGACTCCGGTATGCAGGACAACTAGCTCGCATCAGCTAAGTCGATCCCGCTGGGAAAGTCATTTGCGGTTGTATTTATTGGACACGACAGAGATACAAGCCAAGCCTACGCTTAATGCATAGCATATACCATGACGCCCAGAGACAAGGGATGCTGGTCGACATGGGCTTGAAATCGGTACCGGTAAATAGATTTTTTGCGGGAGCCCAGGAAACCACTCTGGTTGTAGAGCTAATTATTGTGATGAATATTCAAATATTATAAGAATATAGCAATATGTACAACATCTTTTTATTGTATTTTATGACCAATATGGAATTTGTAAACATATTTTGCCTTAAAAACTTGATACATAAGAAGTTATCCAGGAAGATTTTGTTTTTGGAAATTAATATACCACATTTCAATTGTTTTAAGACACAACGTACGCTATTTTAGCTAAATTATTAAATAACGTAGAAGCACGTTCCGATTTTGCTACTAAATTATTAACATTATAAAGTGAAAGCTGTAGTGGTTGATGATGGATTACGTTGACATCCAGTTGGCTGCTCAGACACTAAAGATAAAGAAAATATCTTTTTTAGGTAAATCACGTGTAAGAGAGTATCTTCTTATAAACATACTTTCTGGTGTTGTTGATGAGCCGGATGATGCTTGACCTGACGGATGAGCTGCTGCACCTTTAAAATGTAAGCCAGCAATAATTCCAATTCTATTACCCAGGCCAGGAGATGAAGCCTACAAACAGATGCAAATGATATTTGACTATTACAGAAATTTATGTTTAATCTTACCACAACAGTGAGCAACATAACACAAGCAAGCACAACCGTAACTGTTAGATTTTTCATGATGTTCCGCTAGCTCAATAAATAGATCAGACTGTCAACCACTACCGGTAAGAGATGGATTTTATACCAACTCCAATCAATCAGCCATTCCAAAGCCATTTTCAAGGAGCAGCAGAGCGTAAATTACTCGTGGAGGTGGTGTAAATTATTTGCTAATTTTTTGTTGCCTTTGAAATTTGGATGGACAATAATAGTTGTTAGCTGTTTCTTTTTATTAATTTAACGTGTGTCCAATAAATTACTTAATTAATTTTTGGTACAATATTACCGGTAATTGATGGTATAAAATGTATGCACATTTTCAGATAATTATTTGGTTTTTTTGCGGAAATTGCGTAATGGCTAGAACTGATTTGAGCTTTCGTGCAAAATGTATATTAAATTTTGAACTCAACGATCGACTAAAAAAGTACCTAAATGTGTTGTAGTACATATTTTTTTTAAACTAAGTAAAAATAAAAGTAAAAAATAATTAGATTGGAGGTAAAAGCCGTATGTTTGCCTTGTATGTGTTGAATGCCTTCTTTGGAAACTTATAATAATGATATCTTTCAGCGTTTGTAGTACAATTCGAAGTTATATACGAGACCTAGAGCTCACATCAATCTGGAGGAACCTGCACGAAAAGAATTAATTTCTCATTCATTGGTACAGTGGTACGTTATGGTAAACCACAAGAACCAGCCCAGTTGGAACTTGCAGATAAAAGTTTAGAGGTAATTTAGGAGGGATCTGTAAATTTGGTGAACTCTTTTTTCAAGGCATACAAAGTGGGTCGAACCTGCGTTAGGGCAAGTCTGAGATATTTTTTTTAGCCTAAAGCCACCCAGTTAAAGAAATCAAATAAAACTCCTGCCAACTAAGGAATAAAGTCTCCTCCACCAAGTTGCAACCATGTTGCTGGACAATTACAACTCATTCTTATCAGCGGAAGTGTTTTCTTGAAAATATTGACCGACTTCTTGTTCTCAGCATGTTATTCGCGCTCGAAGTGGTAAAAGCTTATTTGGACTTTAAGATGTAATCCTAGCTTCGGATGAACCCATATGCCTAAGTAGAATGAATTTAGGACTGGGCTATTAACAGTTAAATAAATTCAAAAGTTCATTGCAGCGGTCAGAAGAGCTAAAGTCCACAATCACTGTTTATAAAGCTTGATATCAAGAATGATTTCAATTCTGCGAGATGTTAAGATATGCTTTATGCCTTGAAGAACCAATTTCGGATACCAACATATCTCTTTCGGATCAGTAACTTTGCTCTTTGCTCTATTAAAGAAAATATGGCCAGCGGAAGATAGATCATGGTAAGAGCGACCCAGATATAAATCTTAGGACCTGATATATGGATACATGTTACGACAGCTTATTGGGATCTGGAAAAAATACGGTATGCGAATGATGTCACGGAATACACATATCTGACTGTGACATATACAGGCTCTACTGAAGCATGGACTATAATTAGAAAATCCAGACAAATCTCACCGATAATAGTTGGCGAAGAGTTGATTAAGACGAAAACAACTGCGAAATAACGCGGCGCTATGATTGAATCGAAAATTACCTTATTTGATAAGATTCGACGGTAAATAAATAAGGCTGCGAAGAACGTCACGGGTTTATTCAGACTAATCGCTCATTAATGTTCCAATTAGAGGCCGGTTAGAAATGTCTACACCTCTGCACTCAAGTCAGTTTACGTACAGGAAAGGCAAAAGCACAGAAGGTGCCTTTCGCTATCTTATAAAAAAGATAGAAAGAATTTTCGTTCCAAAGAATTGGCCTTGTGTGCCTTCCTCGACATTGACGGCGCTTTCGATAGCACTGGCTATAACTCTATTGCATGGGCTATCAAAGACTCGACCAATCAGACGCTTCTACGGCAGAACTTGGGGTATAAATCCTAAAATGGTACATTGGATGTACACAATTATGGTGAGAATTATAACCACGTACGCGGCCATCGCTTGGTGGCCGAAAGTTCTTCAACGAACAACAGAAAGTAAGCTGCAGAAGATAAAAGGAATTGACTACTGTACAACGGGTACAGGGTGCCATGCGCACCTGTCATACGACAGCACTATAAGCTGTTGTAGAGTATTCACCACTGCCAAACTTCTCAGGAAGACGTCTGCTAGATGCGCTATTAAGCTGGAACTAGAATACAGGTACAAACCAGGTGACTATGTGGGACTACCTGAATATTCTTAACTTAATTCCCGAGTGCAGAAATGTTTTGCACTATCGCCGACACCATGGCCAGGGAGTGCTGTTTCGGCAGGTTAGGTAACAATATTGGACCATTCAAAAAAAAAAATTGTCTCGCAATATACAAATCATGTCATGTGTGTTTTTAGTAAAAAAAAAGTTAATTCACAAGAAAGATGTTATATCATTTAAACGTTACGAATCCGAATTTCTTATTTATCCTGGGCATTCACAAGATGTGTTTAACTGTACACGAACTGTAACACCACCCCAAATCAATATACAATGTACGGATATTTAGGCCGACCGTAGCCCGACGACTAAAAGCGTTTGCGTGGCATCATTATTTATCGGATTCGAAATCTATACATCAAAAAGGTCCGGATTTATTTATTTCATCGGGATTTATTCCTCATTACTTATAGTACAATACACTCTGCACATATAGTCGAGCTTCTCTCATAGGCCCACGTTCCGCAGAGAGTGATTTTTCTTGTTGATCCATCCTTTATCGAATAATGAACATTAACGCCAATACTTCCCTCATATGTGCGCCAATATAGCTTTCGCAGGAAAATCCCCCATCCAATCATCAATTATTAATTTTATTTCTAGGATCCGTATAGCTTTGGGTGTTGCTCTTCTCCTCGGTGACATTTTGACATTCCAGTGCTTGTCTAGAGCGACACATCCTGATTCTTCTGTCCGTTAAGTCTGCTACCTAATTTATTTTCTTTGTTTGCCCGATTTTTTAGACATTCCACAATAATTACTGCTTCAATGATTTCTTCTGTTACAGGATATTTAGTTGCTTAACGTTGTAATGCCAGAAATCTCCATTTTAATAATTTAAGATTGATTGAAAATCAAAGTTTATGTTTTATTACATCATTGTCAGGCTGCATTCCAGGTACAAGTTTGAAAGGAGTAATACAAATGCCTGTGTTATACAACAAAGCGAGTTAAAGAAAATAAATTAAAATAAAATTAATAATGTTTTTATTTTATTGTTTTTTTTTATTTTTTCAACAAAAATATTTGGTTTTTTAAAAAAATTCCTTTTTAAATTCTCTTTATTAACTTCGCGTGCACGTGGCTGGCTGGTCAGATTTTCTGACTTATTTTAACCCACTTCCCATGGCCCGATTTTATTAAAATTTTGCACACATGTATATTTCCGGTGACAATACTTTCTAATAAAATTTTAGGACCTTCGGACCTCGGGGTCGGGGGGCTCCCATACAAATTTTTTTTTTTTAATTATCAATTTTTAACGCACTTCCTAAAACCCGATTTTCCTGAAATTTTGTACACATGTGTATTTCCAGTGACAATACTTTTTCTATAATTTGGTAGTTAACGGACCCCGGGTTCGGCCGCAAGGCCCTTATAAATTTTTTTAATTTCTTATAGTGGCATCAGATACCGTCGTTCTTGTTAATAACTGTGTGCGGTGTGTGCTGCGCAGCCGGCATGGTTTTGGTGCTGGAGAGAGAGTGAGAGAAATCTTAGCTCACGTACAAATGAACCCAGCAAATGAAACGAGACATACATGTTTTATGCTTAATTCAACTTACTTACTTATTGACTGAATTGTATTTTTATTGATGTCGTTTTTTGTTGTCGATATCAATTTACAAATAGAACAACAAGTTTTCACAATATTCTGTCATTTCGCGTTTTCATAAATTAGTTCAGAGCAGTCAAAGAGTTCTCAAGATAAATGCTCGTGTTTCTTATTTGCTCAGAGTATGAGCGTGATCCAAGTGCTCAGAATAAAATGATCTGTGCATTTTCAAATTTGACATCTGATGTCAAATGTCTCTTTCGATGATTTTCTCCTACAAAAAAAAAAATAAAAAATGACCCAGGATCGAGGGGCTCCCATATCAATTTCTGCGATTAGAGAGTTTAGATGAAAAATTTTAATTTTTATGGGTTGTTTTTTTTTGTTCTTGAATATAAATTTCTAACAAAAATAGTTACAATTAGATATAAAACTGGCGTTTTTGTAAATCTATTAGCGATAATATATTTAGGAATATTTACTAAATTTCGAAAGAAAAAAAAATCATCCTTTCATGGTTATAAAATAGGAGTAGAATTAGCAGCGTTCTATATTTAGCAAGTACAAGGGGCTAAGACCTTAAGACATAATAACGATGTTGTACTCGAATGAAAATTAATGAAGTGTGACAACGTGCATTTTTGTTTGCAGTAATAATGGCCAGAACAGTCAAAACAGAATGAGATTAACCGTCTCTAAGGTTTCATTTCGGACTAACGTACGGATTTCATGAGACTAAAAAAGCTAAGACAATCTGACAATCATCAAATGCTTCTATCACTATCAACAAACAATCAATGAAGTTTCACCAACACTCCCAAAAACGACTCCCAATAATGAACAATCACCACCCCCCCTAATCCACCACACCGAATCACATCCAAGCTCCCAACAACCCAAAAATTTGTCAACTAATTATTCCGAGAATTGTCAGATGGTTTCTTCATTCGGTTGGGTATAAAAATTATTGTTCATTTGTTAGTACTCGATAATTTCGAAAACTACAGAAGCTATCGAAACCATATTGACACCATATGTTCGTTTGGTGCTCCGATAATAATAGCAAGGGCAAGACCGTAGTGCCCCTGTCATACAAACAGCTGCTGATTTTTGTTTTCTGCTTAGGTTTATCAAGTCTATTGAAAAGTGCAGTCCGAAATATCCATTTAATTAGCACAGACAATTTATTATAGAACAAAACAATTGTGTTTATTGTAAAAAAAGAAAAAAGATTTTTTTATTTTTAAAAAAGTCTAGTCGGGTGCAATAGCCCGCAATTAGCTATTATAAATGCTTTTATATTAACTTTCCTCTGTCTTTCTGTCTTTCTGTCTTTCTGTCTTTCTGTCTTTCTGTATTACTGTCCTTCTGTCTTTCTGTCTTTCTGTCTTTCTGTCTTCTGTCTTTCTGTCTTTCTGTCTTTCTGTCTTTCTGTCTTTCTGTCTTTCTGTCTTTCTGTCTTTCTGTCTTTCTGTCTTTCTGTCTTTCTGTCTTTCTGTCTTTCTGTCTTTCTGTCTTTCTGTCTTTCTGTCTTTCTGTCTTTCTGTCTTTCTGTCTTTCTGTCTTTCTGTCTTTCTGTCTTTCTGTCTTTCTGCCTTTCTGTCTTTCTGTCGGTTTATGTGTCATTCTGTCATGTTTTTTTCATTACAAATCTGTGAGTAAGTCTCGTACGCATTTTTGGGAATGGACTTTTCGGGGAAGGACGTTTCGGGGGGTCTTTTGGTGGTCTTCAGGTGAGTCTTGAGGTGGGTTTTGAAGCAGTTTAAAGAGGGTTTTGAGCTGGATGTTGATTGGCTTTTGGGGTAGTTTTGAGGGCATCTTGAGATGTTAAGGGAGTATTAACGGGGTTACTTGAGGCGGTCTTGAAGGGTCTTGAAGGGTCTGAAAGGGTCTTGAAGGGTCTTGAAGGTGGTCTTGAGGTATCGAGGCCTGTTTGAGGGAGTCTTTAAATGGTATCTATAGGGTTTTGTGCGGGTTTGAGGTGAGTTTGAGAGAGACTTGAGTGGGGTTCTGAGGATAGTAGTCGTGAAGTGAAGTGAAGAAGTGAAGTAGTCTTGACGGAAACTTGAGGGGGTTTTGAGAGTGGTCTTGAGGGAGTTATTAGTGTGTCTACAGAGGGTATTGAGGGAGTCTTAAGAGGGTCGTGAGTGGAACCCTTTTGAGGTGGTATTAAGGGAACCTTTAAGGGGTTTGAGTTAGTATTGAGGGAGTATTGATGGGGGTAGTAACGTGGTCTTAACGGGGTATTAAGGTGATCTTGAGGGAGTCTTTAGGTAGCCTTGAAGAGGGTCCCGAGAGAGGGTTTTGTGAGGATCGTTAGTGGGGTCTAAGGGTATTTGGGTGTGTCTTGAGAAGAGTCCTATGAGTCCTGTGAGGTGTTCTTAGAAAGAACGTGGGGTAGTCCTGAGGGGGTCTTATGAAGATCATTAGTTTTAAGTGGGTCTTTAGGTAGTCTTGAAGGGTTATTGAGGGGATTTGTAGAGGGTCATGAGTGGAGTTTTGAGCGGATCTTAAGAAGGTTTTCAGGGGGTCTTGAAGTTGTCTTTAGGGGATTTTGAGAGGGTCGTAAGCGTAGTTTTGAGATAGGGTTTAGTTGGTCTTGAGAGTGTTTTGAGGGGCTCTTAAGGGAATCTTAAGGGAGATTCAGGGGTTCTTGATTGAGTATTAATTGGGGTAGTAACGTGGTCTTAATGTGGTCTTGAGGTGATCTTCAGAGAGTCTTTAGGTAGTCTTCAGGGGGGTGGGTGGGTAGGTGGTTAAGCATTTAATGTTCTTTTAATCTTGTCATAAACCTCAAATGCTTAGCACGGTTCTTTTAAATTATGTGATTTCTTTAAGCCACAAATATTTCAGATTTCCATTATAAACATTAAATTTTACTTTATTTTATAACAGTTGTTCAGCTGCTCCAGATCTACCACCTATTATTTCTCACCTTTTAGGGAGCTAGTTATGTTCAATAAAAGCATTTTTTTTTTAGTTTTTTTAATATAATTTTATTTCATAAACATATACAGTAGCAATCGATAAAATTTAAAAGTAAAAAAAAAACATTGCTGTTAATCAAGGATAACACTAATGTAAATTACTTGCTATCCCTTCCAATCTACGCTGACCTTTCGCGCGGAGGCCGCTTAAAATGGAATTAACCAGAAAATCACCTCCAATTTGTATGGACACCAAAGAACAAATAAAAAAGTCTACTTTCGCACTGGATTTTCCACCCTTCTGTGATGTCCAGACTCTCGGAATACTCAACACTGTTCACACGACGAGGATTAACCTTGGCTGGCAATGTTTAACAAGCAACACCGTGTGTAGACACAAAAGCTAATAGGGCGGAGTGAAAGGAGAGCTCCGGTAATCAAACACTAAAGAGGTTCTGAAGCTACCTTTATATAAGCGGCAAGGTGCAGATTAGTACTCAAATACATCAAACTGAAATTTATCCTGCAAACAGACAAATTAAGCTTTCAACTAAGCGGCAGAAGCAACACATATCGCCTTTGTATTGAAACAACAGAGAAGAGCAGAGCCACGCAGGACGCTCTGTTCTTTCACAAGCATCACATATCACATTCTCGTGCTTACCCCTCTATGCACATTTAAAAGGATATTCGAGTGGCATGCATGCAATTGTGCGTCGCTCTATTCATATGTTGCAAAATAAGAAGGGTGCACATAAAATCATGTAAATTAGAAGTAAAAGGGACTTTTTGAATGAGAACATTTTTTTCACTTAATTCACATTTCAAACAAAAGCAATTTTATTATTGGAGAACGGATATTAGGTGGAGAGACGGCAGACACAGAAAAATTGTCACGGCCAATTGAAACGCATAATGATTGCTTTTTAAGAACTAAGCAACTTTAATTTTAATATCAAAGCTTAAAATCAAGGACATAATGACATACATTGTGGAAATTATGTAAAAACTGAAAATAATACGAACAAAAAGGATACGCATCTATTTTCTCAAGTCTAGTAAGTTCTTTTATAGAATGTCTACATAGGTCTAAATCTGGTTATTTAGCTTGTTGCTTTGTAATTCTTGAGAATGAGTGAATCGATGCAAAAACTTTAAGTGGAGTTTATATGAAAGTAAACTCCATTATTGACTTATGTCATTATGTTTTTAATTCTTTATTAGTTCTTCTTAAGAATTAATTCAAACAACTTATGCCCAATAAGTTTCTAGATAGCCTTAATTTGCCTTACTATATCAGTGTGTCATCTTGAGTTGACTTCAGTGCTATCGTCTCTATAACGATGAAGAATGAATCACCGACTCCTCAAAAATAGATGGCGTATTACCAGTTAGCCTTAGGTTAAGTTTGGTGGCTACTATTGCACACTTAGATCTTTTACGGAACATTGTGGTACCAGAAGATCAAAGCCTTTCCCGTTTTACTACAAAGCCCATTTGGTGCTTTTTATGAAATGCTCAAAAAACTCTCAAGACCACCTAAACCCCATCTTAAAACTACACTCACGACCCTCTCAAAATCCCCTCAAGATTACTTCACCTAAACCCTCTCTTAAGACTTAACTCACGACCCTCACAAAACCCCCTCAGGACCCCCTGAAGACTACCTAAAGACTCTCTCATTATCACCTCATGACCACATTAAGACCACGTTACTACCCCCATTTATACTCACTCAACAATTCCTAAATCCCTCTTAAGATTACTTTAAGACCCCCTCAAAACACCCACAAGACCTACTAAACCCCATCTCAAAACTACACTCACGACCCTCTCAAAATCCCCTCAAGACCACTTCAAGACCCCCTCAAAACCTTCTTAAGATCCACTCAAGAATCCACTCATGACCATGAACCTAAAGACCACATTAAAACCGCACTAAAGATCCTCACAAAATATCCTTGAGACCCCCTCATGACCACTCCACGCCCCTTTCTATATTTGGTCTGGAACTGCTGCCGTATAAGGCTTGAAGCCGCTAATTGCCAACATGATTCGCTTAGAGCTAACAATGTTATCTCTGCAAATCGTATGAGTTCCATGCTGAGTATTGAGTTCTAACTCATACCTTGATTCGGTCGATGGAAATCGATTCTAAGAGAAGCTCTAGAGTTTCCTTGCTCGAAGCTATCCATGAACCATCCGGTTTTGTTAAATAACTGGGATTGGTTGGGTTGGTGAAGAGAATCTTCCTAAGGCGAGTGGTCTCTGAGACCCCTTCCATTTTATCACAGAAGAGTCACCAAGATTGCCTCTATGCCTTCCTTAACACCCTCTTATAACATTTGAGGCACTTCTTACCTCCGACGATTAGAAGAAGGGAATGATTGTCAAGGTAATAGCCAAAGAAGTACTTAAGCTAATTAAGGAACATCTGGAAGATACACTAGATGCCGAACAAGTAGGTTTCCGCACTGGATCCGCCTGTGTCGACCACATCAACACCCTGCGGATCATTATTGAACAGTGCGTTGAATTCCGGTAACCACTACACCTGCTGTTCATCGATTTTGAGAAGGCGTTTGACAGTGTCAACGGACAGTTTATCTGGCTCACCTTGCGCAGGAGAGGTATAACCGATAAACTGATAGCTATTATTAAAGCATCCTATGATGACTCTAAATGTCATGTGCTGCATAGAGGAAAGCTGTCAGAGGAATTCGAGATCCTAAGTGGGGTACGACAAGGCTGCATTCTATCGCCGATACTCTTTTTGTTGGTAATTAGCGATGTGCTTCGCGCAGCTTTATCTACTGGTAACGGAGCAATTCGTTGGACTCTTATATTTGAACACAAGCAGCTGGACTACGCCGATGACTTTTTTTTACTCTCACACAGGCCTAACCGTATCTCTAACGAACACCTTTACCAGAGAACGGGTCAGGAACCATGAATTTTTTTCTGCATTAGCTCTTGTCTCTGTGACAACACTTTCTTTAAAAATTTAAAGAGTCGTGAAGTAGTTCTAATGGGGTTTGGGAGGGTCTTGAGTGGTGTCTTTGTATGGTCTTGATGGGGTATGGAGGTGCCCTTAGGGATTTCTCGAGGGGTTTTTGTGGTGGGTCTTGAGGTGGTCTTTTATTTTATTCAAACTTTGCACATATTTGATTCTCCAATAAGAGAATTTAATGAACAATTTTAATTTTGATAGGTTGGTTTTGTTGAATACACCCCTTGAGTACAGCAAATTTGTAGTTTTCTGCGATAATTTCTTAAGGATACCTTTATCAAACTTGCTTATAATTTAAACAAACAAGAAGTCAAGTAGTTAAGGGTAAGGGTGTAATTGCTATTCAAATATTCTTCTAAATGCTTACGTACTCGTAAAATGTCTTCGCAAATTAACGATTCCTAAATAAATTAACCGCTTCGTTTATTACCTTATGCTTCACTATGATTTTCTCGGTTTTCTTGTTAATTAAAAAATTAACTCATCTTGCGCTTTATGCTCTTTTGCTTGCTCCTCGTTTTAAACAAAATTTCAAGTGGCACGCGCAAGTCCTTTTCTAAAGAATATTTTTAATTAGATGTGTCACAGTACATTAAATGAATGAGGACAGCGTTATCCTATTGTAAGGCGCCGAGCCGAGCACCATCTGACTGATTGTTCTTTATGGCTCCAACGAGATCAAACAAAGCGCAGAGACAGAGATTTGTAAAAAACCGCGAGTCACATGTATGTGGTGGTTTCTTTTCAGTGGACGGAATTTACACGGATTTACCCGCACCGGTCGCGCAAATCTGCAGCTAAGTTAAACAACAAATACAAACAAGAAGAAGAATTCTTTGGTTGACTTTCTGCCTTCCAGCATGAATTCCAAAACAATATTTTCAACGTAAGATAATCTTTTCAGGTTTTTTCTGTCCGCGAGAAATGCAAGTGTGTGTGTGTGCGTGCACCAAAAAGATTTTTTTGTAAAACTTTTTGTGAAAATAAAATGTCAAAGAAAAATCTTAAATATCTGCAGCTATGGCATCTCACTTCTGCTAAAAAGGATGAATGCAATCTCAGCGTTAAGCTTTCCTTACTTTCTTAATTCCCACAGAGCACCAATGTCACAGCCCAAAGGCGATTTTCGCCAAGCACATTGCAATGCATCGTAAAAAAGTCAGTGTTCAAGGTTTTTCCAAATTGTGAAAGTTGTTTGCAGAAATATGCTTGTTAATCGCTTAAGCCTTGCGAAAAATTCACAAAACAACTAAAGGAAGCGCAAGCCACCTGATGTAAGAATTCGCTTTCTACGGATGAAAGTTTCGAAAAAACAAAGAAATTGTGTTGTTGGTTTTACTGTGGGAATAGACTTAAAAATTTTAGTAAAAAAATGTAATAAATGGCTACAAGAAGTCATGTTGGCTCTCTTGGACATGCTCCTTGTGTCAACTGTGTCAAATTTGGCAAAGTTTAGATTTTTTTTAAAAACTTTAATTAACTTGACTTGACCCCTGTTTGTTTCGACTTCCTTGACGGCGGTCAGCCATCAACAGAATAGGGCGAATAACACAGAATGCTTAAGAAGTGGAGGTGGCCGTAACTGACTGGTGGAAGTACGATCAAATCTCCACGTGGTGTTTGCCGGCAATTTTTCTCCAATACAGGAAAAGCCAAATGATAGGGTCTCGCCTCGCCAGTAAAAAAAATTTATTACGGAACTCAAAACCAGCCTCAGATACACTGATGAACGTGGACGACCACGGCAACGAAAATGGCTAAACGATATACGAACGATATAAATCGACTCAAAAATAATAAGGTATGGGAGGTAGAAGCGATGGCAGAAGATTGGCGAAAAAGCATCCTGCGTCCAATACATAAGAAAGGAGATATCACAATATGCAGCAATTATCGTGCTATAACGTTGTTGAGTAACGCGTATACGATTTGCCCTTCTATCATTCAAGACAGGATACGCTAAAGTTATCATTGGTCCATACCAGTGTAGCTTCATCCCAGGCAAATCAAAAAGTGATCAGATTTACGCAGCTAGCAGGTGATGGAAAGATGTCTAGAGTCTCAAAACTCACTACATCAACTTTTATGAACTTTAAAGCCGCATATGATCGCATAGCCAGAGTAGAACTTTATAAAGCTATGATAGAATTCGGCATCCTAAATAAACTGACACGACTATGTAGATTGACTATGAAAAATGTTAAAAGCCGAGTAAAAATAACCGGATCACTATCAAGTTCATTCAACATCTATAACGGGCTCCGACAAGGGGATGGACTGGCCTGTGTTCTCTTCAACCTTGCGTTGGAGAAAATGATCCGAGATTATGGCGTAACGGCGAGAGGAACAATCCTCTCAAAGTCCATTCATATACGGACATACCACAGACAACATTGACATCGTTGGTAGAAACCAAAGAGCTGTAAATGAAGCTTTCATCCAGATCGAGCATGCGGCGCGAAATCTGTAGCAGCCGATAACAGAATGGAACCAGAAATACGCGCACAGTTGCTCAAAGCCAACAAAGCCCACTTTAATCTGTCAAGACTCTTTAAATCCAGGAATTTAACCGTAATAGCTGCTGCTGTATAAGATAATGGTCATACCAGTACTGACGGCAATTCAATATTTAAGGATTACTTTTAATGCCATTCTTAGGCTAAACTACTTCCCTAAAGTTTGGAAAGTATCAAAAATAACCGCCATACCAAAGCCAGGCAAGGACGCTACAAGATCATCATCGTATAGACCAATAAGTTTACTTCCAATTATCTCCAAGATATTTGAAAAATTGCTTCTCGACCGTATGGAAATAGCCATACAGCAAAAAAGCCTTATCCCCGACCATCAATTCGGATTCCGTAGACAATTTTCAACAATTCAACAAGTTCATAGAGTAACAAATAAGATCCTTAACGACCTGGACGAGAAAAGATATTGTGTAGCTGTTTATCTAGACGTTGCTAAAGCATTCGACAGTGTTTGGCATAAAGGACTTCTACAAAAACTAAAGCGAATGCTACCAGACTACTATCTTCTTATTAAGAGCTATTTAAATGAGAGATTATTTTATGTACAATACAATGACGGAAATTCAGATATATGCAAAGTAGACGCAGGTGTTCCTCAAGGAAGTGTTTTGGGACCGATATTATACCTTTTATATACAGCTGACATACCAAAACCAAGGAATCTAAACACTATGGTAGCAACATTTGCAGATGACACGGTGATTCTTTCCTCTCAAAATTGCCTTCGAACGGCTACCAACACAATACAGGACATACTGGACAAAACAGTTGACTGGTTCAGTAGATGGGGAATTCACGTCAATGAAGATAAAACAGTACAAGTAATTTATACCACCAAAAGAAGTTTTAGCCCTCAAGCCATTTATTTAAACAATAAGCAAATTCCTATTGACAACCATGCCAAATACCTGGGAATTCACATAGACAACAAACTGACATGGAAACATCACATAACACAAAAACGAAACCAAATTAAAATCAAATTTAGACAACTTTATTGGCTCTTAAAAAAAAGTTCAAAACTATCGACAGAAAACAAACTGCTAATATACAAAACCATAATCAAACCTATCTGGACATATGGAATACAGATATGGGGCACCGCCAGTACATCAAATGTAGCCGTTATTCAAAGACTGCAAAACAAAATCCTTCGGACAATTATAGATGCACCTTGGTATATATCTAATGACAGTATACATCGTGATCATGGCATACCTTCAATCAATGAAGAAATAAGAAATATGAGCACACAACACATAAGAAAGTTGTCCACGCACAAAAACAATGACCTACAAGCTTTACCCTATCAGGAAACCATGAGAAGAAGACGACTTAAAAGACGCAGACCTGTAGACCTACAACAAAGATGAAATGCCTAAGAAAAAAAGAAAAAAATCATAAATTATATATGTATGTATATGTAAATAAAACCAAAAAGAATTATCAAGATAATGATCTTATCCTTTTGTTGTTATATCCCGTGAAATGTATGTACAATCAATTACTTAATGTCCTATTAAGGACAGATGTAAAATTTAATTGGGAAATAAAAAAAAAAAAAAAAAGTACTGACATATGGTTCCGGTTCCGAGAGTTCGGTGTTTAGCGAAAAGCATTCTGAACTCTTAACCGCGTTTGAAAGAAAAGTCTTACGGATAATTGTAAGTCCCGGCATTGCGTAGACTCTATAATGATGCGATCTACGAGCGTTACCGCGAAGTTGAAATCGTGAAGAGAATTAAGCTCGATAGGCTCCGGTGAGCAGGACACCTAACTCGCATGAGCGAAGAGTAGGTATCCTTGGAAAGTCCTTTGCAGTAGAATTTATGGAACGCGACAGCGAGGCCGGCCAAGCCTATGCTAGAAGGATGGCGTAGATCAGGATGCCTTGAGTTTAGGGATACCAAACTGGATGACATCGGCTCGAAATCGCGACCGGTTGAGAGATTTTTTGCTGATGGCCAGTACCGGACACCGGTTGTAGAGCAAAATATGATGATGACGATGATATACCACCATATGTCTCAATTCTAACTCGTACTAAGTAAATGAATTATATCGTGTCATAAATCCATAAATCCATAAACCTCAAAATTGATCACCCTTTATATAAAAAGTATGATGCGTATGAAATGTATCACGGCAAAAAGCAACCCGTCTAAATGAACAAATTTGGTGCAAGCGTAGTTATTTCACTCGATATTTTCAGGGCATTTGGCAGATTCTGAAATCAAGCTCTTTTATCGATTATAGAGGCCAATTCCACTAGACACAATTCCACTAGACACAATTCCACTGGACACAATTCAACTGGCACAATTCAACTTGGCACAATTTAACTTTTTGATAATCAAACATTTAGGGTGGTAATTCGCGCACGCGAACTACCTTTCTGACCGTCCCATCCATGGTCGTATTGGGCGATTTCAAACATAATATAATAAATATTAATTAACTTAAGTAAAACTAATTTATTTTCTTGTGTGGGTCGAATGTCGTTGGAATCGAATTGCCAGCAAATTGCAGTGCACATATCCCAATAGAAACAAAATTGATTACTGGTCGTTGTCGAAAGATTTTTTACGATTACCCTGCTACTAATACTATATCAGAAGACTCGTTAACTCGAAGTCAATAAGAAAATAAATGAACGCAATTACATCAAAGATAAAGACGCAACATAGAAACCAAAAACACCGGACAAGCCCGATTTGTCCTTTTCAGATATGTAATTAAGTAAACGCAAATAAGAAGCTGACGACAATTGATCTTTTTCTATTATGACTCGAAGAATCCAAAAAAAAAGGAAGAAACCCAATTTTAAAAGTAAATGCATTTGTGGAAATCGAAAGTAACTGCATTTCTAAGTTTGGCAAATTTTTTGTTATTTTTACGTAAAATATATATTTCATGTCATGTCTCTTTAACAAAATTTTCAATTACTTATAAACAAAGGGCGTTGCACTACTCTTGACACTGACAGAAGGGATGTCATTCTTCTTCAATGAGTTGTTCAAATATTCTTATCAAAAATAAGTTTTTATATTAAGAGTCCTGCAAGTGAAAATATTTTTAAGTGAATTTCGTTTTGGAAAGTAAGACTTTTATATCCTTTTCTCCTTTATTAAAAATGAGGAAGAACATCAATAATTATCATTGCATTAAAATTGGAAATTTCTTTGATGACGGGACTGTGAATTAATAAATGTTATCCAAATCCAATTGCTTTGCATTAATTTTAAATTAAAATTGTATTCGCTCTTACACGACTTTCCTTGAAAATGTCTGTTGCTCAGTGAATTTTACCGAACCCATTTATGGGACAGCAGACTTTCCCGCTTGATAAAACAATTAGTGCTCCCCACATGCACAGTATATACACACACGCGTCGCACACATCCATGAGAGTTCTTGAATTTATTGCCATTAATTGATATTTGATACACCGACCGGAATTTAACCCTTTTTGGATCGTAACACAGACATATAAAATGACAATTAAATCCAAATGTAGCGAAAAATAATTACATTTATTCCAAAAGCAAAAACCAAAGCAATTTGAATCATTGATAGCCGTGTTGATAAGCAAATGGCACATTATTGTTGTAATTATTTTCGTTTAATTGCGATACGGATTAATTGCGCCTCTGAAATGGTTGGTTCCTGGTGGTTCCTGGGTGATAATGATGGACTCTAAAATCGAAATTTCGATATTTTCGGCAATATTCAGTAGAAACAAGGACATGCATGGTCAATATATCCTATGGAACGCACATCCATAAAAACATTACGTATTGTTCACGCTCTATGCTAGTTATAATAAACCGTCGGGTAATGTAATAAAATTTTTAATTAAAAATGATTTCATGTAAGTTAATGCTGTGATATAAATTGAGTACATACCTATCATTTGTACTTAAGGATGAACGAATGAAAAGCAGTTTGGAGGGAAAAAATATCGGAATAAATTCGATATAATCTCAATTCAGTTTTTGAGTGCTTTTATTCAGTTAACGTAATATTCTCATAGACTCATAGAATTGTAGATATTCTAGTAGGGAAGAAAAATAATTTCTTTACTTTACAGTCGTTCAAAGATTTATGGAAAGGCTGTACGCAATCGGCTATTTACTTGAGAAACGCTTGACTTCGCAATTTTTGCGACACCTATTATTATTCTGTAACCAGACAAGACGGTTATACTGAAGTTTTCGGCCTTGCATTGTAAATATTAACCAGAACAGATGGAGTGAATTATTTGTTGCACCATGTTAGGAAGCCTTAGATACTTCACAGCAATTGTGGTCCTGTGCATATGTGGTCATTCCCCCAGATGTAGAATGTGAAGGTCGTTGACGCATATACCTAGAATTGCGAGTCAGTTCCCATGATGCAACTCCCATTCATGGATATTGGCTTTATCGTTTTGACGATAGAAAATCACTTTGGGTTTAAAATCTTTATATTAAACTCTACTCTCTTGGGTTTCTACCAATGAAGTTAATATCGTCTGTAAAAGTCAATATCTGGTTGCACTTATTGAGGATTTTTCTTCTCATCGTTACAACAGAATCTAGGATCACTGTCTTCAAAGCCCTTGTCGGAGTCCGTTACTGGTGTTAAATGGGCTCAATAGTGATTCGGTATATCTTTACCAGAATTATAATACATAGTCGAGTCTGTTTCTTTGTGATGCCTAAATCCCTAATGGTTTTATAAATGTATGCTCTTTAAACTCCATGAACAGATGGTGTAGTGAATTTTGAAACTCTAGAATTTTTTTTGAAGCCACAGTGGTATGGACGATAAAGTCTTGTAGGATAGAAAACATTTTTACGCGGTATTCATCAACGATAATTGCTACACGTTGTGATATCATCTTGCTTATGTATGGAGAACAGGATGTCAGTTTTTTTTTGGAATCGTTTCTTCATCAAAAACTAGCAAAATGGTTTAATTTTTTTCTTATACTTAGCGCAGGCTAACAGGCAGGCGACAGCGTGGGCATTAAGATTAAGGAGGAGAATGCCTGTGGATCATAGTGATGTGGAAAGACAGAGCTTGTCAGAGCATTCAACATACCTGTTGTACGCCTGAAGAACGAATCTCTGAACCAACTGTAACGTCCGAAATTGGGGCCTACGATTATTGCGGTTGAATTCAAAGAGAGGTGGCATGAAGCTGGATATTTCTCTTGAGCACCGCCGGTGGAAGAAGCAATAAACCAGTTACAAGCAGAAAACGGCCCTGCGGTGTTCAATCAAATCTATTAATTTCGTAATGTTTTCCTAACCGATTAACTTTATCGCACGGTTTTGTATTCTATCTAGGTGACGCAAGGTAATTTTAGGCAAACTAGACCAGATATGACAATTGTACTCAAGTTTAGGGCGAATAAAAGCACTGTAGATAGTAGCCAGATCAGAGGGAGAGAAATCTTTCTGCACCGGGTTAGAAAACCTAAACATTTCGCAGTATTTCTGGCGACGGTAAATATGTGGTTATTCAAACGAAGCTTGTAGTTAACTTGTCGCAGAATTGCGAAATTTTCAGTTTCCTCGATGCAAGTGCTATTCATGGATAATGGTATTGGATTTAGGATTCGCTTGGACGATAGGAGACAGCATTTGGGTTTTGGAAGCGCTTAATTCTACTCGATTATTTTACCCAATTTTATTATGCTGTCCTGGTAAGAACTTAACGTGCTTAACATACGTGGTTATTTGAGTTCCACGTGAGAAGTGAAGGAACGTTCCTCAAATTATATGAGAAGCTGAGAGTGCTGTCGTCAGCAAAAGAGTGAATTGGATTAGAAGTTACAGATAAGAGATCATTAATACAAATGAGAAGAGAAATGAGAAGTGTCAGGGACAAAACAGAACCCTTGGGAACGCCAGTACTTAAGTTATGTACTTTAGACTTGAAACTGTCCAATACAACTTGAATTGAGCGGTCCAAAAGATAGCTACTAATTTAATGTAGCAGCTTATCAGCGACTCTATAAGCACGCATTTTGGACAAAAGAGTTTGATGCCAAAGTCTGTCAAATGCCTTAGGAATATCGAGTGCAACAGCTTTGTTTTTACTGAATTGATGCAAAAACCGGTTCCACTGTTCGGTGAGATATATCATCAAATCACCTGTAAAACGTTGCCCACGAAATCCGTACTGTAGGTCGCTAAGGATTTCATTGATCTGAAGCTATTTCTTGAGCGGAGATATGATCAGCGTTTCCATGACCTTGCAAAGAATGGATATAAGTGCTATGGGTCGATACGAAGAAGGAGACGACAGCTCACCTTTTTTTGGGCATGGGCTGGATAAAGGCTGTTTTCCAACTTCTCGGGAAGAGTCCAGAAGAATAGGATAGATGGAAAAGCTTACACAATGGTAATGCAGGCTTGGAAGAACACCTCTTCACTGATGAAGAAATACCATCTGGCCCAGCGGATTTGTGAGTGTTGAGATCGTTTAAAACTATAGCAACTGCTAGAGTTCAATATTAGGAAGTGCAGGCGGCAGCAATTTGACTCGCTGAAGATGGACATTGTAATAATTCATGGCTCGTTTAAAGTTTATTCGGTTTTCCTCGGTAAGGTTTACTTTATAAAACCGATAGTATACCTCTTTAATCCTAGAAGCGTCTTTAGAGCTCATACCATTGATCTTCCTTTAGCTTAACAGACTTATTTCTGGAATGGATAAACTCTCTCATACCAATAAGGATGATGTTTGTAATTGCATCAGCGACGGCATCCACGATGCTATCACGAAACAATAGCGACCAGTCAATACTCCCAAAGAAGTTGTTAAGGCCATCCCAATTGGTTTTCTGTGTTGCCATACTGTTTTTTTGGATTTTTTTCTCTTTTTGCGTGGTTTATTTACGAAAAATTAGCTGATACAACACAATGGTCTGACGAGCCTAGAGGCAATAATACATATTGACGGAGTAATTATCAGGACGAGAAGAGAGGAACAAGTCAAGGGTGTTTGACGAATGATTTGCAATGCCAGGAATTCGTATGAGTAAGGTGATTAAACTAAGCCAATGGCAGCCAGAATGGCAAAGCCACCCAGAATTGTGTACATTAAAATCCCCGCAATAACGATTTCAGTTTTAGGATGTCTTGTGACAATAAAAACAAACTGGCCTGAGTTGACACACTGTCTAGGTTGGGGCTCCTATAAAGGAAATAGTAGTGGATGTAGCGCTCTTGTACCTTTACTTTGAGTCAATTGGAATTGAAACGCAACATCACTACGGACATAAATTGCAAGTCCGCGTCAAAGGAAAAATAATGGCACCAAGTTATAGCCAGGCAGATTCATATCCGGGGTATCGGAATTACAGAATATTTGAGCTTCACTCAGTGTTAGAATTTCTAGACTGTGGGTATTTGGATTGGCGTACACAGCGAAAAATTTCGAGCTTAGCCCAGGAATATGGCTAAGATCCACTCTGAAACTACACATAACTACTAAAACAAAAAACACAACTAACCGCTTCTTTTAACCGGATTGAGAAGTGGATGTCTGCCAATGGATTATTGACACAAATTGTCGCGAGTGCTATGCCTTCACGACAAAATGAGTCAAATCACCAGAAACAACAAAAGACTCACTATCCGTTATATGATTGCTAGATACTTAGATCACCACACTGCCGTACAGTTATAATTCACGGAATAATTTAGCTGGGTTGTTGGGGACGGGATGCACGGACACCGCCTGCACTTTACACTAACAAAGCAGGCGCACGCAAACGCTAACCGTTTGCTTTTTATTTTTCGCACTGTTTGCGTGTTGTTTTTGGTGCTTTTTTACTTTTTTTTCTCGTTTCTTGTATTGAGCGATTGCTGATACGCAAGACAACCGTACACGGCGGCGGCGTGCAAAGCCAAACTCGTCTTGTTATAATATTTGAGCCGATTTATTAAAAACATTTATTTAACTTGACTTGATTTTCGACTACTTTGAGTTCCTTTTTGACCACCCTTTGCACGATTGAAAATTTTGTAAGAAGCTCAATGTCAGGCGCCAATTTTTATGTTCAGCATGTGACGCATTTCGCGTGGCGCGTTTAAAAGAGATATTATGGTGATTATTACCAAATAACTGTGTGCCATGTTTCGATAAATACATAAAAACTTTTATACGACGTTTTTAAATTCTCTTTATTAACGTGCCGTGGCTGGCTGGCTGGGCAGAACTACTCATCTTTTTCGTATAGCAACAATCCCATAGCCAAATTTCCTTTAGCCATGTGATGACGAATTTTATGTCTTTCCTCATACGCATTATTCTATCAAGTACTCATAGAGTCAGGTAGGTATCATCAAATAAGCTAATCTATTGAGTTTGTTAACATAGATACTACTGAAATTTGATTGAGCACGATTCCACGGCCACAACATAAAATGCCGAATATTGTCCCTTGCCATTAAAATCGAATAAATGAGTAAAAGCAACGTCCAAAAAATCCTAACACCATTGTACATTTTACTGCTCATTAGGGATTTTAGTACATATTTCGCAATATAACGGTACGAAAATGCCACGTCATAAGCTCTAATAGTCGTAAATATAGATTTGGTGATGGGATGCAGGGATAAATTGTTGTTCAATTACCCGTTGGAAGAAAACTTTATCGCAATATTGTATCAATGTGTGTAAACTGTAGAGCTGTAAACGATAATGAGCACCTTTATTGATGACATAAATTCGAATGGAAGTGGTGGCAAAGCCAATAAAACTAAAAGCATTTTGGGTATAGGAAGGGAGGTATTCAGCACTTTAAGAGTGGAGGTAGAGTTAGGGATTTCGTGGCTTATGCAGTAACTTACTTGTGTTTCTTTGAACATAAAGATGGCCACCACTTTACGGTGGACGGAGTAGGCAGCAGAGAGAAACAACATACAACACTTGCCCTTCCAACTATACTTTATTGTTTTTTTCTTTCGAATAACGAAAGACTCCTGTGCAATTCTAAAAAATCAAGAAGTTTAGAAATTCCAAAAATTTAAAAAATTAAAAAAAAAATTAAAATAAAGCCTAGAAAAATTAAAATGTTTCTTTTAAATTCTCTAAACGGAGATAAAATTTTGTATACAATTTGAAGAAAATCGGGTACTTTTTTTTATAAAATTTGTATGGGTGCCCCTCGACCCCGATTACTTCCAAATTTTTACAAAAATTATTATTCATCGGAGATACACATGCATATAAAATTTGAAGAAAATGGGGTAAATTTTGTAGAATATTTGTATGGGACCCCCAACCCGATTCCCGAGGAGCCCTTAATTTTAATAGAAAGTGTGCAAAGTTTTAATAAAATCGGGCCTTAGGAAGTGGGTTAAAAACTGATCACAAGATTTGGTGGGCCAGCCAGACAGCCACGGGCACGCGAAGTTAATTTAGAGAATTTATATAAAGTCTTAGTGTGATTTGGATCTATGACGATTTCACCGAAAAAAATATGATGAAATAAAATACTAAATAGACAAAGATCAGACTTGAACCACCCGAACATATGCTCTACAGCACACAGCGTAGCTACATTTCAACCCATCGATTTAACTCTTAAACACTACCATGGGTACTGGAGTACCCATTCGATATAAAAATTCTAATCTTTCGAAAAATATTGCGACCACACCTGTGTAGTTCAAGCTTATACCTAATGAATATTTACCGCCTAACTCGGTTAGTCGCGCGCTGGTGTCGCGCAGGTGCAGTCGTCTGTGTGAGTGTTCCGGGGTGCTGTATAACGCCAAGGTATTGGTGCCCAAAGATTCAATGGCTCATTCAAAGGTGATTGAAGCTTTGTTATTTATTGGTAAGTTTTATTAGTATTGTAAATGAAATATTACATAATTTAGTATATAAGGCTTGTATGTACTAATTATAAGTAATAAAATTTATTACAATTTTTATTAGATATCTCTTGAATTATTATTTTCAATATCAGGTAAACCACTTTTCAGAGATTAAATCGAATTTTAGAACTGATGATGAATTAGCCGTTACCTTGGAGGATTCAGACGATAAGGATCCGAATACTGGAGATTTCTGAACAAACATTTCCCACAAATTTCTTATTGGTGCTAATTTGTCAGTACTAATATTTGGTCTCATAGCGATTTATCATCAAATCGCAAACACCTGATAAGAAATTTAAATCGAGCTTGACTCATTGTGGAAACGTACCTGTTTCCAGTGTAGGAGCAATCGAAAAGTTCCTCTGTTGTTAGATGATTATCTTTAAGTGCGGCTGTCAGAACGAAAATTCCTATCAAAGCTCTTATTTCAAAACTATTCGTCTAACTTATATTGGCATTTTCGACTACAAAGGCTGTCTTATTGGTCTCAATTTCTACATTTGCCTACTTCACAATTTCTTCTATTATTCCATCTATTATAAATCTCTCGAAGCATAATAATGGGTCAGTAGCTCCTTTTGCTTCACACTTAGGTCCTCGCGCTTGATTTTTAAAGGAATTTGCAATTGCCTTATAACATAGTATATGCAATAGAGATTAAAATGGCCAATAACGTCCCGGGATATCCGGGAATCCATAAATGATTTCCTAAAAATTAAGGTAGGCAATGCTGAACCAGTTCTTCAAGATACCAGACCTGAGGTCGAATTATGGCATTAGTTAACGAGTGAGTGAAATCCATAAGTTAACGAGTGATCGAGTATTTTTATTCATGGGATGATCACTACTCGTCACTCGTTCACGTAACCGATCATGCCAAATCAACATTTTCAGTCACGTATTATTAAGTCACGTATGAGGTAATTTGACCCAAAATTTTTACAAAAAGTGTTGTCCATCGGAGATAACAGCATGTATAAAATTGGGTAACAATTTTTAAAAAAGTTTTTGGGCCCGGGGTCTCCAAAGTTTTTACTAAAAGTGTTGTCCATCGTAGATACACATGTGGGGTCTCCAAAATTTTTACAATAAGTGTTGTCCATAGAGATACATATGTGTATAAAATTTAAAAAAAATCAGGTATTTTTTTTAAAAAAAAATTTATGGGCAGCTCTCTGCCCTGAGGCCCGATTTTAATAGAAAGTATTGTCACCGGAAATAGACATGTGTGCAAAATTTCAATAAAATCGAACTTTGGGAAGCACGCGAAGTTAACATAGAGAATTTAAAAACTTAAGACTTGTCATTCTAATGTTACCCGGCGAGCCACGGAATCAGCTGTTTTTTCGAATATAAACAAACTAGCTGAAATATGCAACCTTGCGCGGCTGCCCTACCCCACTCTCCCACCAATCGCTCCACACAACAGACCACCCACCCAGTTATCTCCCCACTGATCTCCACAGACTGACCACCAACTCTCATCAAAAAACTGAAGCCTAGTACCTCTGGATCAAAAAACTCTATACAGTGGTTAACACCTGGTAAAAAATCGGTTCAGTAGTCTACAAGATTAGCTAAAATAAAAGACGGTGCTCAGTTGTCCCAATCACACTGACAACAGCCCAACTGATCATCCTCCCACTGACACTGCCTCACTGACAAAACACCAACTGACACCCTTCCTTGCACTGACCCCAACCACTGATTCACTTCACTATTCACTTCAGCGACCTCGAAAACTAAAGAATCGGCACTAATATCGGTCAACCCCTTCAAAAACCAATCGACCCCCTCCTTGTAGAGGTGTATTACCATCACTATTTACCTCAGAGACCCAGAAAACTATAAAATCGACTCTAATATCCATCTCTCTCTGCATATTTAGCGTCGTTGCCATTCTGCCTCTTGTTAGGTTAATAAAAAGCTTGAGGTTATTATTATTGAGGTTATTATTATTAACGATAACAGTGTACTTACCCAAAAGGAAAGAAGTGTTTGTAACAACCTATCTTAGGACAGTAAACCATACGGAATTGTTCGCTATTACTAAACATTGAAAATTAATTCAATCTGTTCAAACTATAAACCTAAAACACAACAAAATGGTGTAAAGCGCAGACAAGAGTTGTTTTTATACGAATAATCCCAAAAAAGACCAGTAAGGTCACGTTGTCTGCAACTTCGACTTTATGCTTTTGTTTTCCCCGTGTAAAAGCAGCCTCTATAAGCGACATCTAAGGCTGTAACATGCATTTCCACAATGAGGTGCCTTTTTCTTTAGATAAACCATGAGAATGAATAAAAATTTCATGTGAATTCTTTACATAGCTTTCATTGAATAGTCTGTCTATTCACAGGAGGACAACACCATCAACACTCCTTAGCCATATGGATGCAAAGAAATATCTATCGAGATTTTCCCAATTTGGCGCGTTTGTCTACAGAGATAGTGAACTGCATAAGCTGGTTGTACTTATAGAATCCTCACTTTGAAAGGGCGAGTTGTCGTTGCATATTTAAATTTTCATTAACGGAATGGTTTGTACTGGCATCAGATACACACAACTTGTTCTCCAGTAGATGTTATCTGCCTTTGTCTGCATTCGATTTCATTCATTTACAATAAATAGGTACGATAGCAGATGAAGAATGTTTGCAACTCTCCTCTAAAGTCTACACAAATTACTGGAAGTTTGAAATGTTAATGCATGATATTCCGCGGTACTGTACGTGAATTGCAAGCTGACTTTGGAAGGGAGTATAAACATTGCATTGAGAGAGTAATTCAGTTTCTTTTAACAAACTCGAAGGACAAGCTATTATCGGAATATAAGCCTAGGAAGAACGGCTGGTTTCTAATTAGGAAAAATTGTGAACCAATGACAACTTCTTTTCTTCTTCTTCTTTTAATCAAATATCTTGTGGTTACTAAGCTAGATTGTCCGTTAAGCCTCTTCCGTTATAGGGTGTGAAGCATGTAAGATCAAAAGTTCGTTTTCATTAATTTCAAAAACTTTCAATTTTAATCCTGTTCTTGTTGACCTATTGCAGAAATATTATGAGGTTAAGTTGTAGAAAATTCAATGGGCTTTAATACTGCATTTGTCAAAAAAAAAAATTATCCAAGAGCATTTTTCGAAATAATCGCTTTGGAAAATAAAATTTAAAAAACATTTTTTTTGAAGACGTTTAGATCGGTAATGGTTTTAAGAATTTAAAAAAATAAAATTTTTTTGATCTTAAAGGTTTAATATTCTATCAAAATAGACCAACAGTGATATTGTAGCTAGAAGTGTTCAAGGATTACAGGGTGTAAAGTGATGTAAGGTCAAAAGTACGTATCTCTGTTTTAAAACTCTACGTACACCACAAAACAAATAAAACAATTGATAAAAACAATTCTGTTTTGAATATTCCTATGCGTGATATCATTAAGAATCTGTATTAATGTCGCAAGTTTTTCTGATAGTCGGTCAACTTTCTGTAGTACATTGTTTTTCCGCCAGAGCTACTTAAAAATCAATCAAAAAATTTTGGGAAACAAAAAGACATCACAAATCTATTGTTTTAATTTGACAGAAGATAACAAAGTTTATAAAAATTACTTTATTGGAAAGGCACACTTCTAGATCGTACTAAAAAATAAACATAAACAAAAGAACTGTTGGTTTTTTTTAAATTAATTTTTTAGTGGCGGCGTATGCGATTTTACCCAAAACTACTAAAAATGGAATAACTTTTTAACCATCAACAATTCGATAAAACTTCATTTAGCTATTTTGGTTGGAAATGACCTACGCTATCAGCTTGCTTGTTTTTAACGACGTTTATATGGGTTACGGTTTCAAGAACTTAAAAAAATGTACATTATTTGATCTTAAAAATTTAATTTTCTCTCATAAATGACCAACAGTGACCTTGTAGCTAGAAGCGTTCAAGAGTTAGAGGGTGTGAAGTGATGTAAGGTTAAAAGTACGTCTCTTCGCTTTAAAACGCTACGTACACCGCAAGGATAGAAAATCACATACAATTTTTTTCACGAAATTAACCAAGAAATCATCCCTCTAAGTATATGCCACCTTAACGGATACACCCTGTATATATAAAAATGAAATGCTATTCGTTGGTAACCGCATCAGTTGAGAACGGCTGAACTGATTTGGCTCATTTTTATTTTAAAATGTCCACCATAGTCCGAGCAAGGGTTATACGGAAAAACAAATTGGAAAAATTGCCCGAAAAATTAGGAAATTCTGGAAAAACTTAAAGTGCGTCTTTCCAGAGGATTTTTGTATGAACTCACGCGCTACACGTGACTCGCGGCTAGCGTCAAACGCGAGATATCAAAATTGGCCCCTGACATTGAACCACTCAAAAAATTTAGCCCTAAAGGTCGTGCGAAAGGTGGTTAAGAAAGACCTCAAAAACGAGAAAATTGCGCGATTTCAAACCATCACACAAAACGCCACAGCCAAACGTGACATAGAATGTCATTAGATTAACGTGGATACCTCCATTGAATGGTTAACCCCACGGTCCTAATCGGACTTGGATTAGTTATACGACAATCAACGTCCATCATAGACTGATGTGCCAGTATTAACTCAATGGTTAGAGCAGGACCTATCTTAAGTCCCTGCCGATCTCTGGTTTTTCGACAACCGGTTGATCTACGCTCCACAGAGAGCACATCATCGCACCAGTTACATCAGGACGGTCTTCTGATGCACCAAAGATTTTTGGCAACATCAGCCTACCAAACTGATGTTACCATGCTAGTGTTCTACCCGCATTTGGGTAGTAAACCACAGCCACTACGTAGGCCAAAGCCAGTATAAACTGGACCTCAACCAAAGTTAAACCTCCGAGGAGATTAAACCTTATCTGTGGGCATCCAACCCCCGTAGTACCAACGCGACCTTGGTGAGATCTGCCATCAAGGGACTCAGCTCTTTCAGAATGAGTGCCTGGGCGATTGGACTTAACACTCAGAAAATCAGAAGTTGGTTAAAAAGGATCTCAAAAAAAGCCGATACAAAATTTCAACACATCACACGCGCTACACGCAACACGCGGAATATAAAAAAAATGCTATTTTGGATTAAGAGACAAAATTTCAGCTATCTATCTATCGGGAAGGTGGTTAAATGTTATCATAATACTTTGAATAGTTGGTTATTTTGTGTTAATATCAATATACAGCATGTTATATTGACTGCAATCGACAACACAGAAGTTAACTCCAAAGATAGGTGTTCATCAAAATGGCGTTTCACATGTTGCACCACCACCCCAATGCAGGACACTCATGGAATTACAGAATGTATTTGCAAGTTAATCCACCCTCGTACATGGCGCCTGATGTCATAGCATAACCGTATCTTATCAATTTAAGGTAAACAATGCGAGACGAATGTGAAATTCGATTCGCTCAGTCCCTGTTATATCGCATTGGCTTTTGTGGCCGAATTTTTTTCTCGCACGGAAGACTGCGATGGAGGTGGAAAAAGTAATGTCTCTATTTTTCCGTTTCATATTTTTTATTAAAATTTTGTCGTTTAGTGAATTTCAAATAATAATCGAAAATCGTTTAGTGTTTAGACTGTTCTTCGATAAAGCAAACCGGCCATATTTATGTATAAACTAAGTATTCGCTTGAAAGGTTATTTATAATTTGGATTTTGTTTAAGTATCGAAAACACCATTGTTTTTAAAAGCTTTCTAATTAATTTCCAGAATAATAGAAGATTTAAACATGAAATTTTCAGCATTTTCTTTACGGAAGTTCTATGTAATCTCGACCAGAACCCCGGGGACCGAGGTCTCCAAAATGTTTACAAAAAGTGCTCTCCATCGGAGATACATATGTGTATTAAATTTAAAGAAAATCGGGCTACTTTTTAAAAATTTTATATGGGCGCCCCAAATTTTAATAAAAAGTTTTGTCTCCGGAAATACACATGTGCGCAAAATTTTAATAAAATCGGGCTTTGTAAAGTGGGTTAAAAATTGATCGCAAAATTCGACGACAAATCGACCGACTGACAGACGTGCCACGGGCAAGCAACAGTATTTGACTACTATTCTACTTCCAAGTGTTCTTCAACTGCTCTGGTTGAATTTCATATAACTAATGAATCCGTGCGGCAAAATTCCCATTAAAAAGTATCCAGAGGTTTCCAATCTTATATACAGAAATATCGAGCAAACACAAGAACATTGTGGCAACTTCCCTTATTTACAGCTAACCACGCTCATATGCAATGAGTCATCTCCAAAAATTAAACTCCATGTGCAACCATGTACACATAAACTGGACAAACCGGTTTGACTACATATTTTGCCCACGAGTCGGGGCAAATCGGGGAACGCCTTGTTCCATTTATCCCCCCATGGCGACATCTACTACAAACGACTTTTCGTAACAATTACGCATATGGAGTGAAAACAATCTATAAGAGACCCCTCAAACTATATCGAGAAAAATATACTGTATGATGTGGTTTACGCGTTGTTGGCATCATCAGCCCTATTTCTTCAAAAATGAGGCCGAAATTAGCCATATAGTCAATGGAGATCGTTACCGGGCCATGATCAATGATTTTTTTTTAAATTATGGATGACATTAATCCGGACGAGATGTGGTTTGAACAGGATTACGCTACGATAAGTTGATTTCGAGAAATGGACCTATAAATTAGCCTTCAAGGTCCTGTCATTTCACAACACTTAATTATTTACTGTGTGATTTATGCTGATAAGCCAGCAACAATTGACGATTGGATGCCAAAATTTTTTTGTGTTATTTGTGACATATGCAGCGCTCGAAAAAGTGGCCCAAAATTGGACGTTCAATAGATTTTATCCAGTTTGATCATAATGTTTGGCCCTTAATGTGATTTTCTTTCGTAAAGTCTAGAATACTTCAATAATTCAGTGGGTTTTTGTAGCAAACTCTCTAGTAACATCCCAGGAGTGATTTACATAACTGGCATTATACACACACCTGTTTTGGATTTTAGAGTAGACAAGATATACCCGGAGTGCACATAGTGTTCATGCATATTCCCACCTAGCGGAGCAATTCATGTTCCAATTAGTGGGAAATTTGCCCACCCGCTGTAGGATGTCGCACGATTTGCAAAACAAACGAAGAAACGCGATAATAATTCGCAGAAGGTCGTTGCGCAAAAAAACATATTCAGGTTCAACTTTCATGACCCAATGTCGGTACGGAAATTTATTGAATATTCACATGTGTGGACAGATGAGCATGCATACAATATAAACTTAAATATAAGGTGACCTGCGGTGAGCATTGATTTTCTCACTCAACAACCAGCCATTCAATTTAAACGCTAAAATGCAAGGCACAATCCTTCAGAGTTCCGCGCGCTCATGAATTTTATGTTGTGGCCTGCTGCTCTTAACATCCCTGGCCAGACGCTGGCGATGTTCGGAAGGGAACTTCATCTATTGGTGATTAAATCTCAAGCATTGACTTGTGGCTTTGTATTCTGGTGCTAGTGCTGCTGCTGGGTTTGTTCGATCGTCGATCGCGCTGCCAGCTTCAAGCATAAACAATGAGTATCGTATGGTTCGCTGTTATAATACAAAAAACAAGAAAAAATGCAAACTACGAATTCTGATAAGCGATGTTTAGTTGTTGATGCTGAGGAGTTTCTTCTTTACATTTACAGTAATTGTAAAAAGTCGTCTTTTTCTTATACACTTGTAGTTTAGTCAAGTCTAAGCAACTAAATAAGATCAACTTACAACGATGTATGAGGATCACTTAATAGCAGACAAATCGTTGAATCGGTATTCAATTCCAGTGCAATCACGAACAGAAGCTATGTAGACTCTTGTCCCACACGAAATACGTGATCAACGATTTATTTGGTATTTACGAGTATACGATGTCGCTGGCTGAACGAATTGTCTCCAAAGCGGATAAGATGGATAAATGTAGGTTGCTGGCATTTTAATATTTTAAGGAATTCCAAAGTAGTAGTATTGGTAGAAGAAGGAGTTCACCTACACCTGAGTTACAACAAATTAGGGTTGATGTTGTATTTATCTTTTTTAACAACTTGAAAAGGAGAAAAGGATCAACTGTTAACGAAGTCAATGCCAAGTATTTGCTGTCAACAAAAATGGATACACACTTTATAAATTCTCTATATTAATAATGGCGGTCAGCCATCAGCAGAATAGGGGGAATAGCATGAAATGCATAAGAATTGCAAGTGGCCGTAACTATCTCTGTCTGGTTGAAGTGCGATCAAACCTCCACGTAGAGGCCACCAGTAATTTTCCTCCAATACATGAAAATCTGAATGATCGGGTTAGTCCCTTCAAAGTAAGGTTGGCGCAATGCAGAATAACTTCGCTCGTAAAAAATTATTGTTACGGAACCCAAAATCAGCCTCGGGTACAGTCATGAATGACGACGACCACGGTAACGAAAACGGCAACGAAAACGGCAACGAAAACGGCGAAAGGATTTAATTTTTTTCTCATGGAACGTACGCTCACTGTATAGAGCTCGAGCTGCACAGAAGCCGGCCGATACCCTGTCCAAATATAAGGCTGACATAACAGCAATATAGGTGCTGCGGTGGACGGGGAATGGTGTCTTACAAAAATCAGAATATAACATATATTACAGCTGTCATGCAAGACACGTGCTCGGGGCGGGGTTTCTAGTCAGCAAAAAAATGGAACTCACCGTTATCGGCTTTAAAGCAATAAATGAACGGCTGTGCACCATTCGCGTGCGGGGCAGATTAAAAACATGAGCCTCACAAACGTTTACGCACCTACAGAGGATTTCCCAGATGATGATAAAGAAGAATTCTCTGAATCAGTCTAACGGGAACTCCATGCCTGTCCTCAGTAAAAATCATTCTGGAGGATTTAAATGCTAAAATAGGTAGGGAGCCAGTATTCAGGCAGTAATTGGCACCCATATCTTACACAGGAACACTAATGATAATGGACAACAAGTCATAGAGATGGCAGCAGGTAATTATCAGGTCGTTGTGACCTAATGGAGCCACTGGCAACCACCGTATAAAAGAAATAGACCCGCATTAAGAATACTGTCATTAGTACTGCTGAGTTCATCTTAGGCAGTAGTCGTACAGATCGGAATGACTCGTTCGATTACATTCCTATTTTCCAATGGAATATCGATGAATATTCTCGATCAGCATAGTATATGACCGAACGCTCCGAGTGTTTTGGGTTCGCTCGCTAGTGCTTCTGAGTTGACATATTCACTCTCACAAGCGAACGATCTCATTATTTTATTAGTATTATTTTTTTTTCCATTTCCATGATGCGTTCACTCAGCACAATGCACAATGCATGGTGAGGGTAAATGACCGAACACTTTAAGCGATGAGCGTTTGCCCACCCTTGATGCTTAGTTCGTATATTTATTGTTACAGGCAAATAACCGCTGATCACATATTACGATATTGGTTCTTTTTTTTACTTTTACTTTCATGCACCAAGTGTGCTATCAAAGTTATATGCTTTATATTTTGTATTCATAATTCCTTACGCAGTACACAGTATGCAAGGCAATGGACGGCAAGAGTAAAGAACCGAAGGAGGGTCGAGCACCATTAATTACTTTTAGGCAAGGTAGACAGTTTAGGTGTAGATACTTTTAAGGCGTTATGAGTTCGAAAACTACGTTTCTGAACTTACGTATGCATATACTACAAACTCCATAAGTTCAATAAAAACTAAGGGTTAGATTTGTACGCGTTCCTTTTGAATTTAGTATGAAACTTCTGCAATACCAAATAATAACTGTATATATTAATAATAATAATATTCGGTGCGACAGACCATTGCGGTCCAAGGCCTAACTTCTCGCGACCATTTGTGCTGCGCATGTTAATTTTTGGACACAAATGGAAGGGACTTACAATTTAAGGCCGGATCCGAACGGCGAATTGAGAAGCTTTCCGTGACAAGGTATTACTCTCGGAACGTTTGCCACCCATTCGCGAGAGGTGGGACACCGTGAAAAATACTTTTTGGTGTTGCTGGGATTCGAACCTGAACCTTCTGCTCAGCAGCCATATGCACTTCCACTGAGCCACGGCGCCAACTGTATATAATTACCTCTCCAATAACACAAATTGATAATTATATCTTTTTACAACATAGCACATTGTACATTGAAGGAACAGACTTCCTCTACTTCAGTTAATCATCCAAAAACATCAACAAGTATCGTCCGTGTTCTATCTGCACAGTTGCCAGAACCCAACATGTGCCAAAGAAGTCGATTATCAATTAAAATTATCTTGGTCATGAACATCATGAATAAACATTTCTTGTCGCTTAACTTCAGCAATGCACACCGTACACACATTCCACGTACCCCCTCACTTACGAGTATTCGTCGAAATAAGTTGCTGTTTGTTTCTTCACCTTTAGGATTTCTTGTACGTGGTCAGATAAATATCAGCGGTTCTGAGGAAAATATATGGACTATATGAGTACGGAGAGAACCAAAGATGATTTTCATGGACGATTTCTTTTGTACTATTTTTCCATACAACCGTTTATGAACAAACAATTTTAAGGATAGCATTCATATAGTAGATTTCAACTTTTTACATAGTTTTCAGTTTGACTTGCAAGATTTGTGTGCTCTCGGTAACTAAAAACAGATATTCGAAATCTGCGCCGTCCAAAAATAACAACAACAACCGAAGCAAAGTTGATCAAACTACCTTTTTGGTCTCAAATAAAGAGAACATGGATGGCTACCAGAAAATGGTGTGAAAAAGCTCCAATCATCATCAAATTAGGCTCTACAAGCTGGTGCCAGTTCTGCCCTCCCAAAAAAACTGTGCACCGGTTTCGATTAAGAGCCAGTATCATCTAACGTAGAAGAAATTAGCTGATACTATGCAAAGTTCGGATGAACCAAGAGCACCGGAGGCAGTGTATTTCCTAAGAACAAGTCCAGGCAGAATGGAGCGTCAGGAATTCTTGTAGACTAGTTTTTGATTTCAGCGAATATCTAAATACACTTTTCTTTGGGTATTGTCCAGAATGGTCAAGCCAACCCAAATTGTGAATGCATTAGAATCGCCCACAACAAGGATTTCGTTGTGAAAATAATGGGTGACGGTTATTCTTAAGATAGAATCAGACAGAGCGTCAAACTAATGAAGAGTTGAATAACTGTCTAAATTGGGTCTTGTGTATATGAAGCAGTAGTGATTAATATTTTATTTCACATACTCAATACCAGTAAAAGGATGCAGCTGAATTTTGGAAGGAAAAGGCCCAATCAAGACAGAGTGTCTTGGCTTTTGAGCAATCGTAGCGAACAACTCCATAGAAATTAACTGGCATACTGCAAAATAGCTCCATTACTCAATAAAAAATTAAAGGTCCAACCATAATGCTCTTTTTGAAACAAACTCAAAATCAAGTAATAGGATGTCCATTGATTTTCATATGAAAGACTGCGATTGCTTAAAATAAATAGAATCGCTTAATATGATGGCTGCACCATACAAGTTTTATGTACTCAATCAATTTCAAAGGAGCGTTGAGGTTCAGTTTAGTTGGGAAATAACTTTATTAATTCTTGGAACTCAAGAAGCATCCAGAAGTCTGACGCAAGATTGCAGATTATAGTCGAAGCACAAATCTAAGGAATTGTTAGGAAATCATTAAATTCTACAATACTGTTCCTTAAAATTTCATCATAAAAAAGGTGAAACAAGTTTCTTCCTATGAAATGCCCGACAAGCAAAATCTGATAGAGTTGTGGATGAAAATTAAATCACACCCTTGATATCCATAATATATTTCAGCCCCACTGATTGTGTTATTCATCTCAAAGTGGCGTGATATTACGGATTAAAAATTTTCTTATTAAATGTGAGTTCTACAGAAACTTGAAGAATTAACAAAAAAAAAAATAGAAAAGTTACTGATTGCCTCACAAAAAGAGAAAATTGAATGAGTGTGTGGATACTTTAACTTTTTTCTACTAGCGCCTGGAGCGTAATTGAAGTATATGAAAGTACATGAATAACAAATCTTTAACGTTTTTGGCTAATAAATAAATTCTTTTATTTCCTATATTTCCTACTTTCAAAAATCGAATATAAATGAACGAGCTATAAAAAATAGACTCATCATAACAAAATCAACCCAAATCGTTAGTGGCCCAAGCAAGTAATTATGGTCAAATTACTTAAGTATGTTCTTACCTAGAGTACCATGTTAGTTGATTTGGAAGTTAGCGAATCCTACACCCCATGCCATTATCCACGAATGGCACTTGCATCGAGGAAACTGAAAAAATCGCAATTCTCGGTATGTGCATTAACGTCAATTTTCGTTGAAATGACCACATCTTTAACGTCGCCTAAAATGATGTGGAATGTTCTTACCCAGTGAAAGAAAATTTTCACTCCCTCTGATTTGGCTACTATCTACAAGGGTTTTATTTGCCCTGAACTTTAGTACAATGTCATATGTAGTCTTGTGCGCCAAAAACTACCTTTCATCATCTAGATAGAATTCAAAACCGTGCGATATAACTTATTGGTAAAGAAAACATTGCGAAATCAAATCAATAGATACAGTTGAAGACCGCAGGAACGTTTCCTGCTTGTCACTGTTTAGTCACTTCTTCCACCAGCGGTGCTCAGGAAAAATAGCCAACTGAATGCCACCCCGCCTTGAATTCAACCGCAATACCCGTGGCGCTCTAAATGATCCTCAGTTTACCCTCAAGCCCATCTTCAGACGTACAGTTAAGTTCAGGGATTCGTTCTTAAGCCGGACAACACTTTTGTTGAATGCTCTGCCAAGCTCTGTCTTTCCACATCACTATGATCAACAGGCATTCAGAGCACAAGCTCCTCCTTATCCTTAATGTCCACGTGGTTCCAGGCTTATAGGCGAGCATTATAAGAGTGGGAACCCATTTTTGCGTGCGCAAGTTATATAAAAAAATCTTCAAATCAACATCATCACATTAAGTTCTACAAGTGAGGTCTGGTCTGGCCTCTTAAAAACTATCTCCACCAGTCTCGGTTAGCTGCCATTTATAAAAACTGGGTGTACCTATCAACGCCATCATCAACCGTAGCCTTAACGGGCCTCGCTGCTGTGTCCTAAAAAGCTAAAAGATTTTCTGATCTGTTCGCTCATACGAGCTTGGTTTCCTGAGCACCGAAGCCTACCGGCTAAGAGGACACAATGTTTTTTGTTAAGCACTCAAGTTTTGGATCCACATGTAAGTATACTGGTATAACCATTGTCTTAAACACTAGTAGGTTGGATGTCATGGTTATATTCCTGGATTTGAAGAATCTTGTGAGCCTAAAGTAAGATTTGGTGGCTAAGCAATTAGATGAGTATACCTAGTTACATGTTGTTATCAGTTGGTACAATTGACCTGAGATAGTAAATGGTTTGCACCAATGTTAGAACTTCTGCTTGCAGACGTGGACTTATATATGCTTTTATTTATGCGAAATTGCTGATTTTGGAGCCCGCTATAGTTAACACACTACATAGTACATATTCTTCATGATGTTTTTCAATATGCTACACAATCCCAATCACGCAAAATGCACTACGTACAATACCATGCACGATCATTTCAAAGGCCATAAGAAACCTAAAGTATGATATACCAAGTCGTCATAATGCACGCGTCAGTATAAAATATCTTAATTATTGTTACGCAATTTAGGCTTTTTGGTGTTCGTAATTTTGCAAATAAAAACACAGCACAAGTCTATACTAACTCACAAATTAGAAATTTATTAACAAATAGCAAAAATAGTGAAAGTTCACAAATTTGCACTTATTTACTTATAACCATTATTTTAACTTAGGCGGCAACTCTATCTACTTGCAAGTAATATGTTCGGCGCGACAGACCGTTGCGGTCCAAGGCCTAATTTCTCGCGACTCGGCCCGACGAACACCGTCTACCCGGAATCCGCCACATCCCTGACCGACTAAATGGCGTAAATAAATACCAAAAAGTCTATACCTGAAAAATATCTATTGGCAAATAGCAATGGAAAATATAGCCGACCGTACACCGCCTCGACATTGATAGGATGTAGAATGCATTAAGCCCATGATACTTTCCAGCAAGCCCTAAATAGTGTGACAGAATCTATAATGGAGCAGAACGCATTCGATTACCTGAATGATATTGTCGTAGTCTGAAATTCATTTAAGGAAGACCTAGAATATTTCCAGAGACCTATAAGTCAAAACTAAAAAAAACTCGACAAATGTATCGGACATATACATGTAGTCAACGAAAAGGGTATTCATACAGATACCGAGTGGCAATGCTGTTTGCGAACAATATACGATAATTTTGCATAAAACGTAAATGCATAACGCACAAACGCATAAGGAATGATACTAGCAATGCCGTTAGATAGTTTTGAATAATTCGCATTGTCTCCTACGATTATGAGTTTACGCCGTATTATAGTTGATTATGCGTAACCGTCTTTTCATTAATACGAGTGTTACCTGAACTCACAACTCGTCGTTAGGAACGTAATGCGTTCCAAAAACAAACAGCAACATATCATGCATTTTGATGTTAATATACCGCTAATACAAAGTCCAAAATTCAATTTCAATTTCGGAATAGATATCACCCACAACTTTACTACATGAAGGAGTCACTTTATTGCATTATTCCAATAGAAGAGGTCATTTTGGCGCTGCTTATCGAAAGGACTAAGCACCCAATTTGGAATATCTATGGATAATCGCATCTGAAGGTTTTTCCATTGTGTTTCCATATTAGGGATATAGTAGAAACGAGTATAGCTATGAATGTTGTGTTTGATATTATCTTTTGCATAGATCGAAAAGCATTTATGAGGTCTATTCTGTCGCTTCTGTAGCGGTTCAATTGAACACAATAGCAGAGCTTTGTAATCAATCTTATCGCTGGAATGGGTTGTTGGAAAACATGATATACTTTTCTGTACTAAACCTCTTGGAGCAATTTATTTCCTAAGATAATCCTTAAATTTCTAGTGGGTCAACTATCTAGATATCAATGTATAGACTCTATTTGGCTGCTACATGAATCTTGATTTTTTTTGGGAATATGGCAGAAAGTCATCTTTTCATGATTTTAGTCTTTAGTTAGCTAATGACTATCCAACGTTTATTCATTAATTATATAAATGAGTTATGTTGTTTTTTTAAATATTAGTCTTAGAAAAATTGTACCACCTCTGTGTGAAGTTGAGGGCGCTTCTCAATACTTTTAAAATAGAACGCTACTGTATGCTAAGATTTTAAAAATTCAAAAATTTCTGTTTAATATCAAAAAAAGGAGGTTCCAGCCATCATTGACGTATAGACCTTAAAAAAATTCAAAATTGTCCACGGTAACAAGCGCACTACACATCTTACATCAAAGGTTCCTGTTAATGCAAATAAAATGGTAGTTATTAAGGTCAATTTGTATGGCAGGTATTTGAACTCGTTGACGTAAAAACCTATTTTAATAATTTCTCAGCCTTATTCTAAAAAAAAACAGTTTTTATTAAAAGTTTTTCTTTAAATTGCTTTGTACATTTACCACAAATATTTCAAATCGATTTTTATCAACTTCCCGTTGACCAATTAAGGTGACAATGCAAAGTTATATGATACAAATAAACTTTTCCGACGATGGACTTGGCATTTAGAAGCTTCATAAATTTTGCGGTCTAAAATTTTGCAAGCCTATTTTGTCATACTTCTGGTTATCCAATCAAGTTTAAAGTTCGCACACATGTGCAGTATTGATTACATTACCATAGGCTTTGGTTCAACTGAGCCTGGCCTAAATTTGGACTCGAAATATACAAGCAGTTCTTGTACTACTCGATTTTTATAAAATTCCTATTGTCCAATTGAGTAGAATTTTTTCAAAAACGTGAAGTCCTGATGACAGTGCAATGCAAGACCTTCACAATTTTGTCTGTGTCAAATATTGAAAGTATTATTAGATACACTTACCTTCATCTAATCGAATTTAAATTTCATACAGATGTGCATTCCTGATGACGATATAATGATATGATTACACTGAGCTGATTCAATGATGGACTCGGACGATACAAGCATTAGTTGATTTCACATGTTTGGTATCTGCAAATCTTGCAAGTCAGCTATCCCGTTGTCCAATTGAGTTGAAATTTTGCACAAACATGTAGCACTGGTGACAATGCGATGTTTTTGTACAAATAAACTATTCCCATGATGGACTTGGAATGTAGAAGTTTAACAAGTCTAAAATTTTGCAAGTCATACATACTTCTCGATATCCAATCGAGCTTAAATTTCGCACGCATATGCAGTACAAAATACATCACCATTCTTTGGTTCCATTCAGCTGGTTTGATTATGGACTCGAAAGATACAAGCAGTTCTTTGATTGAATCTGTTTGTTCAATTTAAATTTTGCAACTACATTTTCATAAATTTTTCATTGTCCAATAAGGTTGAAATTTTGCACAAACGTGTATTCTTGATACCAATTAACTTTTCCGATTGTGGACTTGAAATGTAGAAGCATCACAAACTTTTTCATCTCAAATATTTGAAGTCTATTTTGATGCATCCAATCGAATTGGAATTTTCTACTCATGTGCAATCCTGATGACAGTATACAGCGATGGTCTGATGATGGACCAAGGAACACGAATTTATATGTATATCATGTTTCATATGTTTTCTCAATTCTGATAAAATTCGCGTTATCCAATTGAGTAGTTCTGAGAACAATATAAGTTCTGGTACCTGCAAGCAGGTCCGGTAATTAATCAGCAAGGTAAGATAGTAAGGAGCGTAAGATCGTTCGTTCCTTAAATAAAGTGAAACTAGCAAATACTAAACTTATTTAATTGCGAGCCCAAAGGTCGAAGCTAATAAAAAAAATTTTCAACATGCGTGTGCCTGTTTTTTTTTCAATCAAATTCGATGAGGAAAACAATTTCTTTGGGAGTTTAAAAGATTCAGTTAACAGCGAAAAATTAGGGGTGATCTTTTAATAAAACCTTAGTTGCAATGTTTGATTGTCATACAATAATACATATCATTTCACTGATTCTTACGTATGTAGTTCTAAAGATTTCAGTGCTTCTGTAAAAAATGGAAAAGCTTGTGCAATTTAATGTGATACACTCGATAAATTTGCTAGACTATGTAAACGTGTCAAATCTTCTCGGAACCCTCAGTTTACGTTAAGTTACATAGACGTTTAAGAAAATAGTTGTATACTATTTTTTTTTATTCTGAAAAGTTCAAATGAAGATGAAGTAATTTTTTAACAACTAGCAAATATTGCAAAAAGCCGGCGATCGTCCTTATTAAGCGGGCAATCTGTAAATAAAGGGTGTTTTTTTGGGAGGTTTGTTTTTCCGATAGATGTCGTTTTATTTTATGACAGTTGTTTTGACAGCTCAAAGTGGCATTTCTACTCAGTATTGTTTGGCAAATCATTATGAAAAAAAAAAAAAAAAAAAAAAAAAAAAAACGTTATATCTAACGGGTGTTTTTTTAAGAGGCTGCCGATTTTTTTTTTGAATAAAACACATATAAAATTATGAAATGACCAAAATTTTTTTTTATTTGGTAGATAATTTTTTGGCATTTAACATTTAAACACAATTTCTGGCATATGGCTACCACGACTATTTTTCACAAATGTCATTTTTTTTTTTTTTTTTTTTTTTTTTTCATAATGATTTGCCAAACAATACTGAGTAGAAATGCCACTTTGAGCTGTCAAAACAACTGTCATAAAATAAAACGACATCTATCGGAAAAACAAACCTCCCAAAAAAACACCCGTTATAACATTTTAGACAGAATCTATTCCCGTTCAAATTTCCGTTATGGCTTTAATTGATTATCTACAACCCGCCGAAGTGCAGGAAATGAATTTTTCAAATAAAATCAACCAAATCACAAGGAAAACAAGAGACAATAATGTTAATGAAGTTCGCGTGGTGTTAATGGTTTAACTGAACCAAGACCTGTTGAATGCCGGATATTAGGAAAAGATACACGGTTTCAACATATTTTTTACTTTACGCACAATCGTTGTTTGAGTCCAGTCTATAATAGCCACTGGCTGTAAAAGGGTCGTGGGCCAAGACAGCCGGTTTGAAAACGTACATCTCTATCTTAAAAATATGAAAGCCACAGCCGCTTTTTGGAGGACAATTTTAAGTGAACTTCTTCCTCACTTAGATTATTTGCCTTGGTGGGCCAACCTATTTTGTAACTTTTAGTTGTATTGACGTCAATTGGAAAGATATGCGCGAAGCTCCATTTATCGAATATGGCCAACCACTAGACAATCAAGACCCCTTGGAACCGATAGACAAACAACGATTGATTAAACAATATCCGGTTATTGTCAGTCAACATTTTATAATTCGTGGTAATGCTCCTCTCATGAAAAACAATAATGATGTTCTTGGTGGTCAGGTTAAAGATTTTTAGTGGAGAGTTGAATTTCAAAATCATGAGAGTCCGCTTCTTCACACGATAATTTGAATTTAAAGTCATAAGAAGGATTACGCCTGCTTGGTAAAGTTTGTTCTTGTGAAATACCACCTGAAAGATCTGAAATGTACGAAGTGGTAAAGAACTGTCAAGTACATTAACATACGCAGCCGTCTTGTTTTAAAAAGAAAGACTTACTCACGTGCCGGCTTGGATACCCAAGGCAGAAATTTAAGAACACTAAAATTGTGGCTCACTTTCTGATGATTTTATTCTTAACGGTGGTAGAAGTTGTTTGCTAAGGCGACGATCGGAAGAAAGATGGATTAACAATTACAGTCCGACTCTATTAAAGCTCTGGCAAGTAATCATGGATATTCAGCTCTTCAGTTCAAATGAAGCCATAGCATTTTATATAGCAAATATGTCTCCAAATCCAAATCCAACTCAACTTGATTCCAGCTATATGCCAGACACACAGACATACCGCTTAAATTATTAAAGTTTGTATGCGAGTCTTGAAAGAATGGGAAGTCTCAGCATGCGAATGTGCTTACTTTATTTTGTCACTTAAATTTTAAGGAGAGTTGGAAGAAGTGTACATTTTTAAATACGAGACATGAGCAGTGTTAGAAAGCACCTAAATTTCGGACAGGCTACAGGCTATTGTCAAAAACGACATACCGCACTCCTAATTATGACTTCGAAGATATATTTCTGCATGAGTTTTCAATGCTTTTTTGATTATATTAGGCCAAAGCAGTTGGAACTTTAAGATCTAGTCTGCTCATGGTCTTTATAGAACATCTAAGCACATATAATGGCATAGCGTAAACTACCCTAGTTTGTGCCTAGTTTGAAACGTTTGTCACGGACGTTGACCAGAGTCTTGTAAGGATACAAGGTTAAGTTAAACTCCATCTTTTTAGCGCATTAAAAGTACTAAAGGGTCCGCCAAATAACTTTTTTTTTTTGAAAATGCTATAAAAAAAACTACTGAATATTTTCTCAAATTTCTTTTTTTATTTGAAAGTACAATCCTTCCGGTTAACAAAGGAAAATAATTTCATTCAAATGGCTGCCTCGGCTGGCCATGCAGTAGCCTACACGATCGGTCCAATTTTTAAGCACATTATCGATTGTGTGCAGCTGTATTTCACCAATGGCTTCACGAATATTGTCCTTTAAAGCGTCAATTGTCTCTGGCTTGTCGGCGTAACACTTATCTTTTAGGGCACCCCACAAATAATAGTCCACCGGTGTCAAATCGCAGCTCCGAGGTGGCCAAACGACATAAGCTCTGCGGCTGATAATGCGATCTTCAAAAACAAGGCGCAAAACATCGAGTGTAACTTCGGCTGTGTGGCAGGTAGCGCCGTCCTGTTGAAACCAAATGTTGCCAATATCCTTCTCTTCAATTTTTGTGAACAAAAATTCGTTCAACATGGCCCGATAACGATCGCCATTGACTGTAACGGCCACTCCTTGCTCATTTTCGAAGAAAAATGGCCCAATTATGCCTCTGGACCAAAATCCGCACCAAACAGTGACTCGTTTTGGGTGTACCGGCTTTTCAATGTATGCGTGCGGGTTTTCTGTGCCCCAAATGCGACAATTTTGCTTGTTTACATACCCGCCAAGATCAAAATGAGCTTCATCCGAAAAGATGATTTTTTTGGCAAAATCGGCATCTTCTGTAAGTCGATCGCAGGCCCACTCAGCGAAGCGAAAACGCATTGGATGGTCAGTTGGCTTCAACTCCTGAACCAATTGGACTTTGTATGGTGTCATACCAAGGTCTTTATGCAAAATTCGTCTCAATGATGTCTCCGAAATGTTCAATTGTTGAGAACGACGGTGAATTGATGTTGATGGCGCTTCACGCACACTTTCTGCCACAGCATCAATATTCTCGGGTGTACGCACTGTTTTTGGCTTTTCACGCTTTGGTTTATCGATGAGGATGCCAGTTTCTTTCACTTTTTTCACAAGATAACGAACATACGGAGCTGACGGTGCTTCTCTTCTTCCAAAATCCGTAAGCAATTTTCGCACACATTCTGCAACATAACCATGATTTTCAAAGTAATGTCGCAATATTTCCCAGCGTTGTTCAAGCGTATACACAACCATATTCGTTCAGCGGAAGGATACAACTAATTATCAAATCAGACATGAGCTAAGTGTTACCATTCACGAAATAAGCACTAGTTGAAAAAAAAAACTTTAGATGGCGGACCCTTTATAATATATGAATGACTATAAATGCATTACGTGATTTAATTGCGGGAAATCAGATCGTTTTATTAATATGTTGATTAACTGATCTAAAAGCTTGTCGCGAGATAAAAAAAAATTCTCCTACATATTGTAATAAATGTAATTATTCTTTATACTTCCTTCGCGTACCCGGTTGTCTCTCAGTCGGTGGCTGGCTGGCTGGTTGGTGTAATCTTTTGATTACTTTTAAACCCACTTCCTAAAGCCTGATTTTCTTCAAATTTTGTTCACATGTGAATCTTCGCTGACAACGCTTTTTTGTAAAAATTTGGGAGTATTCGGGCCCCTGGGCTTCCATATACATTTTTTAAAAAAAGTTACCCGATTTTATTCATACACATGTCTATCTCTGGTGACAACACTTTTTGTAAAAATTTGGAAGTGAAGTGGGTCGGATCGGGGTCGGTAGGCTCCCATACAATTCTTTATAAAAAATGTTCCCGATTTTCCTCAAATTTTATACACATGTGTATCTCCAATGGACAACACTTTTTGTAAAAGTTTAGAAGTGATCGGGCCCCAGGGCCGAATGACTGCCATATAATTATTTTAAAAATTAAGCCAATTTTATTCAAACTGCCTACATAGTATTGATGATTAGAGAATTTACACGAAAATTTTTATGGGTTGTTTTTTTAATAATGGCCCGGTACTGAGGTGGGTGAGGTTTGGCTAACATTGCTTACAAATTCATAAAGTGTGATTAAATAATAATAATAATATTCGGCGCGACAGACCATTGCGGTCCAAGACCTGCTTCTCGCGACCATTTGTGTTGCGCATGTATATTTTTGGACCTACCTACCTACAATTTAAGGCTGGATCCTTAAGGCTGGATCCTAACGGCGAATTGAGAAGCTTTCAGTGACAAGTTATTACTCTCGAAACGCCTGACACCCATTCGCGAGAGGTGGGACACCGTGAAAAATACTTTTGGTGTTACTGGGATTCGAACCACGAACCTCCTGCTCAGTAGCCACGCGCATTTCCACTAAGCCACGGCGCCCACATAAAGTGTGATTATTGCGCAGAAATTTGGCCAACTAAAGCTGTATTTCTTATCCACAGAAAGTGGAAGGTCACGGACCCAAGAAGTTCTGGTGTTTAATTATTCGCTAATAACATAACCTTTTTTTACGTGCAAAAATTAAGAAGATGATTTTCCCCATAAAAAAAACACGAATCAACTAATTGCTTTACTTCAGATATCAGTTTACTCGGATGGAGTCTCATACAACAAATGGCCTGTAAGGAATACTAATAGTAGCTTGCTTTTGCACTACCTCCTTTTTTGTGACAGGATATCCTAAATATTTCCTAATTAATTGTATGGTTGTCTGAATACTAGAGTTTTTTCACCATCGAGTATAAAAAGTCCATTCGACTCTATAATCGATGGCAGTATCAGCACTGGCTAATTAATCCGCAGTTTGTTTTCAGTTTATTCTATTTCCATGGCCTTCATGTAAGTATTTGAACTGATTGTTTTATAGTAATCGAGTCGTGACCTGTTTAACCAAAACCTTCCCTGATGAACAGAAAATACAAATCACAACATTTTTCTATTATCATACACGTTCTTATTTTCATCACCAATAAAAATTACAGAAAGTACCATTTAAAAAAATTCCATAGCCAAGAGTTTCTTTCAAAAGTGAAAACCATATTCATAAAATTTCACTATACCTCTACTCTCACTCTAAGTACTTCATTGAGATTTATATCCTGGAAGTGGATCTTAAATTATTGTGGTTGAGTGACAATATGAGGAGAATAAACAAAAAGTTCCACCAGCCATGGCGTTGAAACTTGAAGGGGAAAAAAGTAGAAAAAATGTCGACATGAGTGAAAGTAAATGTTGAGTGTAAGTTGGAAAGGCTCGTGTGATGCTAACTGCTATATAGCAATTTTTTCTTGCAGAATTTCTAAGAGATTTTATAATATGCTTCGCTTAGAAATATTCTCATTACTGAGTACTGATGTTACGTACATATTGCATGTCACACCAACGACCGGTGGAACAAAGACGTAAGTAAAAAATTCGATTTTCTTAGTTAAGTATGCCAAATGTTACAAAAATGATAATTCTTTCTAATACAACTAAGGCTTAATTGAAAAACACTCAATAGAGGAGATATACAAGTCTTTCTTTAAAGAAATTTTTCGGTGGAACAGTGCGTTTTCTGAAAATCAACATTTTGCACTTACGTCTTTGTTCCACCGGAGGTGCTATATTTTGTTTTGGTACACTTTTGAAAAGAATTCAACTTTAAAAAACAATAACTTAACCTTTACCAGGCTTCTGTTTAAGAAAGTCCGTGTGTACCTTATACGTACCGTTTATACTATTGGGTTCAAAGTGTAGGGGTTTTATATTATAACGAATAGGTTTTGGTAATTTTTTTAAATTGGTCAAGAAGTGACACCTTGTCAAGCGGTCACCACTTTAATGATTCATCTAGAATCATTTTTTCAAATCTCATGTTTTCATAAATTTTCCATAATTTGTGAATGCCAACTATACATATAAATAAAATTTAAAATTAAAAATTTAAAATGAAAAGTATATAATGTATGATTGGATCAATCTCAAGAACTAAAAATCATTTTATGAAACCCCTTCATCGTTGCACTCTCTGACATCTGAAGAGCGTGATAAACTTTAGTATTAGGGTTTATTCAGTTTGGTTTTCAGTCTCTTGGAGGCTGTGACTTAGAGTGAACCAGTTACTTATGAGATGTGATAAAAATAAACATGATAAAACTAATAATAATTCAATAAGTACCCATAAAAATTTAATTTTATATTATAAGTCAGAAGCTGTAATTTGTATCATACCGAGCTTACTCGCATTAGCACTTAAATACCACAAGGCAAAATTTACATGATAAGAGAAATAAGAGAAAAATATTGCTTGAGAGAAACTTATTTCAAACGAGAAAAATGTTATGGAAAAATTCTATTATCAAAGAAATTAATTTGAAAAGAGCAATATATCATACGAATGCTTTCTATGGCGCATGATATAAATTTTTCCTATGACTGTACAATGTCAAGTACATTTTTGTCACTATACAGCTACGAGTATGTATATAAATAATCATAATCTCTATATTAATTATTTTCCTTAAAAAGCTAAAAAATCGATTAAATTATTGGAAATACCTAAATTTAAATTGATAGAATTTTACATCTATGCCACCGTGTTTAACGGGCTTATTACTTTTTTTAAGGCCTGCAGTACTTTTTTTATTTTAATGTTGTGGATTAGACTCGTTTTGTCGCAATCTCTTCGGATGGCTTATAAAGCCCTATGATACTACCTTTTTTCTCATTTTGAATGCATTGAAAATTAAAGTAGAGCAGTAAGATAGATTTTAAATATAATTTCCTAGTATGCGCGAGTGCGTACACAACAACACAACAATGCGAAAACGTAAAAAAAGTGGATTGTGGAAATGTACTTCAGATAACATATTTTCAGCCGCTGCTATCTTAATTTTTGATATTTGGCCATTGACGACTAAAAGATTGTCAAACTGCAGAAATGGGGTTATGATTGACAGTGGGTCGCTATTTACCTCTTAAAAAAAGAGCAGGGTAGGCTATGTCGAAGACACGGCCGTAGATTTTGAGCGTGACAACGTCTGCCCGGGATGAAGGAAAAAAAAAACAAAGATCTTCTTGTCTGTGAAATGGATACACGGACATCTCAAATTGGTATACATAGTTTCCAAAATCCCAGATCCTTATGACCACATCCCAGAATTTCCATAGGAACATGTCTTAAAGTCGCATCTTAGTCCTACATACCGAATTATTTTTTTTATAATGTACACACGCTAAAGGGATTTGCACCCTTGTAGTGGTTAGCACAGCGTGGACGTTATGAAATTAGGGAGAGGAATAGATGAAATGTCTATGCACGCGTCTCTTAATTGACTGCTGATCATACAAATGCGGAAACACAGAATCAGCAATTCATTCCACATCACTATTGTGCGGCTAAAGAAGGAATCTCCAGATGTTGAGTAAGTAAGGAATTCCAGACCATAATGATCATATACCAGAATTTCCATAGGAGGAAGTCTTATAGTTGCATCTTAGTCCTTAATTTCGAACTTCATGAGACCAAAATGATCAGATTCCAGAATTTCCATAGTAGTCTTATAGTCGCATATTTAACCTACGTTCCGAATTTCATGCGAATCGCTTGAGAAATTGCTTTGTTCCAGAAATTCCAGACTATAATGATCATAATATTCCAGAATTTCCATAGGAAGAAGTCTTATAGTCGCATCTTAGTCCTATATTCCGAATTTCATACGAATCGCTTGAGAAATGGCTTATTTCTCAAAATAGTGACATTTCACAGTGTCGCACTTAACATTTTAATTCTTAAATATGCACCCCCTTTGTAGTAAGACGTTGTCACGTCAAAATGCTAGCAGAAAAACCGGTTTGGTCGTGTGAAAAATAGCGTACATTACTCGCAGAAAAGTGCTCATCGTGCTTTTATAAAATTTTCAATAATTAATATTGGCAGGTGGTGTCAGGTTATAGGCTATAAGAACCCACCCTCCCTTAACAGGTCCCGGTGGTATGTAAAATGTTAATATGAACCACATTAACAAGCCGATATTAATTAAATTTTTAAAGTATATCATTGGATGGTGGGGGAAACCTAAATAGTACACTCCACTCAGGGAGGGAGGGGAAATGTAAAATTTGAATAATAAATACGCTTTTTTTCAATGTAAATTATTGGCAGTTGGGGGCAGGTTATAGGCAGTAGGTGGTTCATGTGTACAGGTAGCGAAGCGCATCTAGTTACATATACAAGTCATGGTACACTTCACACTTCACACAAAAATATTTTAGTAGTCTCAATTACAAGCCAATGGCAATCAGTTTGGCATCTCAAAACTTGAAGCGTCCTGGTCTACCACATAATCTGCTGTACTTTCGTTTTTCATAAATCCTACTACGAATGATAGGTTCCTTTTCTCTTTTGTGCGGTAGGGTAGTCTACCGAGCTAGTTTTTTTTCACGGTGTCAAAATCACGTTAGCCTTCGTAAATTATATTTCTAGATAAAAAAAAGGAAAAAATAATTAATATAATTGAACCCTTATCAGGTCATTTATATAATACACACTTGTAATCTTGGCAGTTTCTTTATTTCTTTACCAACCACATTATTATTTTTTTATATGGATTAAATAAATGATTCTATTTTAAAAGGTTAGCCTTCGTAAATGTTATTATTGTAGCAACTCCAAACGACCCAATATTTATTATAATTATAATATAATTTAGAGTTTATTATATTTTACCATATATTCTTTTGACTAAATTTTCAAAAATTCAATTTTCTGGCAGTACTAATTTTTACGAATAACTTCTTTGATTTGTTGTCTTCATTCATACCCAAAAAGACCCTGTATTTAGTTCCTTTTATCTGCCTTTTAGCTACTCATAAATAAATAATAGCATAAATATAGTAATACTTCTAATAATGCGTCGCCCCGCTGATGCTATCAGATTTTTTGTTATTGTACTTAACAAATATTTTGGTTTGTGTTTTTATTTCGTCAATAATCGAATGCCCAAAATAAGACCTTTATTATATAGTTAATCTTTTGGCATTGATTGAAATAATATTAAAACCTTCAAGTAACAGTTATTTACTTCTTTGTGTAACTCAAAAAAATTTTCTAACGAAATAAACAGGAAGGTACCCTAACAAAGTCTGCAGCTTATTTAAAACAACATTTTAAGTAACACTCAGTAAATTTTGTAAATAGGGAAAGTACATAATGTAAATTCTAGTCATCCTTTAGTACTGAGTACTCAGTACACAGGACGCAAGGTCATCGGCGAAGGGTTTCTTTTCAAATTAAATTTAGGTTGTTGCACTGCTCGACTCCTCGCCGATGCATCTGATGTCTGGTCTGGTATTTTCAGAGTGCTCGAAAGGGAGCTATTTTGACTTAGAAATTTTGGGTAAGGTTAAGTTGAGGTCCTTTGAAATGCATATTATATTATGTAATAACGAAAACGAAATGGTTATGAATTTTCTTGTGTACTTAAGATTAGGTGAAATTGTGTGTTTCGTCTTTAAGTAAAGCGGAAATAAGGAAACTGGCGAATAGAGAAAAAAACTCAAAACAAAATACAGAAACTTCCTGCGAAGGGATAAGCACCACATATACAAACATATATGTATTGCGTGATTTAAAAAAAATAGTCTTACAAAATTAATCTTACATGTGGGTGGAAACATTTTCTGTACTTACATCCCTGTCATTTCACCGTTCAAATGCTTGGAATGTATGGAAAAGCGGTATCATGTGATATAGGGCTATCTCTTAGTTTCTCTCTTTAAGGACATGGATCACCTGTTAGAAAAATTTCAGTTGGCATTCATCTTTTTATAGAAATCAAAACAAAAATGTAAACTAAATGAAAGGAAGCCGATCTGAACTTTGATATGTAGTTTATTAATAACAACACCTATGACTCGATATGTAGCACTGTTGAAAGACATAGCATGGATCCCACTTTAAAGAAATTCATTTTTTTTCCGCATCTGATAAAAGCGTTATAAAAGACGTGGGAAATACAGATCTGTCAGATCACAATATTTACGGTGCTGTTTGTTGCCTCCATTCCTGCCAGAAGAAAGTTGGTCGATTAGACATTAGATTTAAGACTATATACAATTAAATAATTTAGTGAGGACACAGCATTTTTTATATTTTTTTATAATGTACACACGCTAAAGGGGTTTGCACCCTTGTAATGCTTTGCACAGCGTGGGCGTTAGGAAATTAGGTAGAGGAAAAGATGAAATGTCTATGCACGCGTGTCTTAACGACTGCAGATCATATAAATGCGGAAACACAGAATCAGGCAATGCATTCCATATAACAATCGTGCGGCTAAAGAAGGAATCTCTGAATTGGTTAGTACGACCGAAAAAAGGCTTAATGGTGGACCCATGAGCTCGAGTTGAGGCAAGGGTATTACGGATGGGTTGGAGAATGGGCGGGATGCATCTGGATATTTCTTTTGAACACCGCTAGTGGAAAAAGCGATAAAACAGTGACAGGCAGGAAACATTCCTACGATGTTCAAGCGATTCGATTGTTTTCGCCATATGTATGTCACCAATAAGTTTTAACGCGCGGTTCTGAAATCTGTCTAGTAGATGCAATGTGGTCTTGGGGGCACCTGCCCAGACAATACAGTTGTTTTCAAGTTTATGGCGAATATACGCCTTGTAAATAGTAGCCAGATCTGAAGGAGTGAAGTTGCACCGTTTAAAGAAACCTAAGCATCTCGCAGCATTTTTGGCGATGGCAAATATGTGGTCATTCCAATGAAGCTTGTTGTTGGCGCATATACCGAGAATTGAGAGTTTTTCAGTTTCTTTGATGCAAGATCCACTCATGGATAAACGATGGTGGTTTAAATTACGCTTAGACGACAGCTGGGTTTTAGAAGCGTTAAATTCAACTCTATTATGTAGACCCCACCTTGTTATGCTGTCAAGGTCAGAATTTAACGTGCTTAACATACGTTGTTGTTCAAGTTCCACTTGTGCCGAAGAGGGCCGCGCAGAAAGCGAGAAGTCATATGAAAAGCTAAGAGTACTGTCGTCAGCAAAGGAATGGATTGGATTAGAGGTGGTGGATAGGAGATCATTAATGAAAATCAGAGAGAGTGTCGGAGATAAAACAGAGCCTTGAGGAACACCGGTGTTTATGTGGTGAACAATGGATTTGAATCCGTCCAATACCACCTGGATTGAACGGTCAGAGAGGTAGTTACTAGTCCAATCAAGCACATTAATTCCATAAGCATTCATTTTCGACAAAAGAGCTTGATGACAGACTCTGTCGAATGCCTTGAAAATATCGAGTGCAACAAGTTTACTTTCACCAAATTTGTAAATAGACTCGTTCCACTTTTCAGTGAGATAAGCTATCAGGTCACCTGTCTACGAAAACCAGACTGCTGTTCAGTCAGTTTCACGTGATTCAATGTATTGCATAAGCTTACGATTGATCAGGGTTTCCATGGCATTGGAAAGTATAGATGTTAGCGCAATGGGTCGGTACGAGGAAAGAGATGACGTTTCACCTTGTTTTAGGAACAGGTTGGATAAAGGCTGTTTTCCAATTCCTTGGGATGACTCCAGAAAAATAAGAGAAATGGAAAAGTCTGCGCAGTGGTAAAGCCAACGTTGAAGAACACCTCTTCAAAACTATAGCGGGACTGCCATCAGGCCCAGCAGATTTATGAATGTTGAGATCATTTAATACTCTAGCCACTTGACGAGTACGAAAGTAAATCTGTCCCATAGAGGATTCAACTCTTGCAAGTACAGGCGGCGACAACGCGCTATCTGGCAGCGTAGAGCTAGCTGCAAAATGTGAAGCAAGCAGATTGGCCTTGTCTGTAGAGTTGACAGTTGGAATCTCATTGTGAATGAGCATTGGAATTGAAGACGATGCAGTATTTTTATTTCGTTTCACGAATGACCAAAAATTGTTATTTCCTTTGGGACATTGAAGTATTTTTTGTCTCAGTTTTTTGTTATAGTCGAATTTGGCGAATTCCCTGGATGATTGATAAAAATAGAAGAAACAGATGTGGTTTTAAATTTTTTTACTTCAACAACTCTGTTTTGCCAAGCTCCAACAAGAATTAATCCAATCCAATCCAATACAATATAAAGTGGAAGATCAACTGAAGTATAGAGTATCAAATCCGGAGCAATAAGTCATGTGACCTAAATTCGAATATGTTTGGTTGAAAAATTTTTTGATTGTGCTCTCCAACATTAAAATGGTACCAATCTTACCTCCACTTATGACAATGTGAACAAAAAAAAGGTAAATAAAAAAAAGAAGTCTCTTATTGTTCAAATGTCATCACATCGGGTTAACCAATTTTATTACAAAGTTTCGCATTTCACCACTAACACTTCATTACAGCTGAATAAGGCATAATGTCAATTTTGGCCCCGAGCATACTCGTATACGAACGATACATTATTATCTTAGTGATTTCATCTTTTTGGCTAATAAATTCTGTCCAAAAGCGAAAGGACCTTTATTGTTATTTCTCAATTTAAGGATTGTTTTTTTTTGTTTTGGTATATAGTGATGCAAGCGAAATCCCATATAAAATTCACAATTTTCAAAATTGGCCAACGAAAATGACAAATTATTTATGTGTAGAAAACCGCTTTTGTAAACGGCATGGAAACCTGTTAGTTAGTTTTGTTTGTAAAATGCTCGACCAGACGTCTGCGGTGGCATAATTTCCATTGTACTTAAGTGCTTCCGATTGTATGCAATTTCGTGTTGCCGGGTTACTAGAATGGATAACCAATTGAAGTTAAATATTATGCTTAAGATATAACTGCGCAAATGGATAGAAAATATATCAAAAAGGGGAAGCTATAATTTACAAAAAATGCGCAAAATTACACAGCAGTAATTTACGAGTAGCGTTATTTCAATGAAGGGAAAATTTCTCGCGTAGCAAAAGTGTGAGAAATTCTGGACGTAAAGCTGTTTTGTGAAGTTAACTCTAGTTTCGAAAAATCTAAGTTCCGTATTGTCTGTCAACCATTAAAATTGTACTTTGCAAAAAGGATAAAAACAACATCAACTATTTAGTGTCGATTATAAGAGGTCACATCATTGTGGTGGTTTTAAAGACTTGCAAATTAATTTATAAGATTAAAATGGAATATGTAGCCATTTTATTTACCCCAATGATCATAATCACAATCCTATGATTTTCATCGACCTGCACATTCGTCCTCTTAGATGGTTAGAATGTGCACCCCGGATGTTGGCACAAATTAAAAAAAATTCCTGATTTTCTTTCTGTGGTGGCACTAAAGGAATGGCGCTGTCATAGTCCTCAATGATAGTCACTTTCAAAAATGTACTTAGATGGTAATTCTGCCGTGCATTTTTGGTTTTAACAAAAGTTGCATTTTATGGTCTCCAGCTGGCTCCTGGCAAATTAACACCGAAGGTATAATCTCTTAATATTTTCGGAATTCTTTGACAATAAAATTACGAGTTACATTAGCGAGAGAATTTAAAGAAGTGCACTATAAGACCCGCAGTGTCTTCTTGACAAAATCACTACTAGTTTTGTGATATTTGAATATTTTGTGATATTTGATTAAATTAATCCACCCAAGCACCCCATGCTTTTATTGAAAACTAGCCGTAATACCCGGCGTTTCACGGTTGCCCCATCAACTTGGCCAGCCGCCAACTGACCTTCCGCCCACTGACATCCCGCCCACTGAGCATCTACCAACAATTGACTACCTCAGCCTCCAAGAAAACTATAAAATTGTGATTTATGGTCGTGAGTTCATACAAAAATCCTATGGAAAACAGCTCTTCAGTTTTAACCGAATTTTCTAAATTTTCGGGTAAATTTTCCAATATTTTCCGTATAATGTCGAACATTTTAAAATAAAAATGAGCAAAATCGGTCTAGCCGTTCTCAAGTGATACGTTTGCAAATAAAAAGCAATTCATTTTTATTTATACAGTTGTCCGGAAATTTGGAAAAACTGAAAGTACTCTTATCCATGAAATTTTTGTATGAAGTCCCAACCATAACTCACGATTCGAATACGTATACGTTCTTTGCCGATATAAGTGTCGATCTTACAGTTTTCTGGGTGGGTGAGGTGGTCAATGGGTGGAGGGGGGTCAGTGGGTGGAAGGTCAGTGGGTTGGAGGTAAGTGGGCGAGAAGTCAGTGGGCGGGAGTTCAGTCTGCTGTCAGTAGGCTGATGGTCAGTGGGCGGGAGTACAGTGTGCCGGTTGTCTATTGAGTGTGGTTCAGTGGAATAGGGCAGCCGAGAAACGCCGGGTATTTCCGCTATTTCTAAAATAAAAATGAGCCAAATCGGTCCACACTTTCTCAAGTGATGCATTTACCAACGAGCAGCACTGCATTTTATTTTATTTTATTTTATTTATATAGAAGATTTCCGGACAACTTTTCTAATTTTTTCCGTATAAACTTTATGTGGACTACAACGGACATCTATATCTAATATATAAAAATCTCGTGTCACGGTGTTTGGGTCTCAACTGCTCCGAATTGGCTCGACCGATTTTTTATGTATATTTGGTAGGTATGAGAATAGGTTTTAAAGTGAAAAAAATACCGCTAGGTGAAAAAAAAAATTTGAGAACGACTGGACCGATTTGGCTAACTTTTATTTTATAAATTCGCCATAGTCCGAATAAGGTTTATGCGAAAAAAAATAGAAAAGATGCCAGGAAAATTCTAAAATTCGGAAAAAACTGAAAGTGCTTCCATAGGATTTATGTATGAACTCGCACCAAAACTCACGTTTCGAAAGATGGATTAGCGTAATTCTTTTTTTTTTTCGTTATAGTCCTAGGAAACAAAGACAATTACAAAGGAAATTCGGATAAACAGCAAAAATTGTTTTGTTCGTTATGTTCCCGGAGATATTTTAAGCAAAATAAAATTCGGGAAAATTTGGAAAACGATAAATTGGATATATTTTGAGGAAATAACTCTATTAAATGTTTTCGGTGAAATGAAAACTTTTGAAAAACGCATGCCAGCCTAAATTAAAATAAAATTAAATTTGTGTTGATTCGCGATCTGTCCAGCAAAAGTCGTTATTTCATTTCTGTTCCAATAGATTCCAATTGTTTGGGTTACGTGTGCAAATGTCATTTGACAGCTTTTTCTTTGGGCAAAAAGATCTCCAAAAGACCACAAAAGACCATATAAAGGTCCCTAAGACCCCGAAAAGAATCACAAAAAGATCTCCAAAAGTCCCTCAAAATCCCCAAAAATCATTAAAGACCCCCAAAAGAAACCCAAAAGACTCTAAAAACACTCGCCGAAATACCACAAAAACACCCTCAAAAGACCTAAAAAAGGCGTCCAAAAGACTCACCAAAAAACCTCAAAAAGACCCTCCTTTTTGAGGTCCTAAGAGACTCCCAAAGATACCCCCAAAAGACCCTCAAAATACCCTCAAAAGACCCTCAAAGGACCTCCAAAAAACCCACAAAAGATCCTCAAAAGATCCTCAAAAGACTCCTTTAACGACCCTCAAAATACCCTCAAAATACCCTCAAAAGACCCTCAAAAGACCCCCAAAAGACCCCCAGAGGACCCTCGAAACACCATACCGAATTTCATACAAATCGGTAGAGAAATTACTTAGTTCCCAAACTTAAAAAATGTAACACAATGATGTGGTATGAATGCGATATCACAAAACAAATAGCTTTTCACAAGTTCACAAAACTATCACCAACAAATTTATTGAAAGTGGGACAGGACAACGTCTGTCGCGTTAGCTAGTATATATATATATATATATATATAAAAACCACCTATAAAATTATTTTTCATGTAAATTCACTAATAGGAGAGATACATATGTGTGCAAAGTTTGAACCGGGTTAATTTGGAAAAAATTAAAATTTAATTTAATTTTAATGAAATTAAAATTTAATTTAATTTTAATGAAATTAAAATTTAATTTAATTTTAATGAAATTAAAATTTTCTCAAAAACTCTTCTCACCGGAGATACACATGTGTAAAAAAAATTGTACGGAAAAAAAAAATCAAATCAAAAACTCTAAAAGTATTGTATATCGAAGATACACGCGCTTATAAAATTTCAACAAAATCGGGATAGTTCTTTTATAAAAGTTTTTGGGGCCCCACGAACCCGGGCTCCGAATCTCCAAAATTTTTACAAAAAGAGTTGTCCATCGTAGATACACATGTCTATAAAATTTTAGGAAAATCGAGTTAAATTTTTTTTTTTAAATTTGAATGTAGCCACACGACAGTGTTGTCCATGGAAATACACAATTATATAAAATTTGAAGAAAATCGGGTTAATTTTTTTTAAAGTTTGTTGGGGCCCCATGATCCTGTGACCCGGGGTCGCCAAAATATTTACAAGAAGTGTTGTCCATCGGAGATACATACTTTTATAAAAGAAAATCGGGTTATTTTGTTTAAAAAAAATTTTGGGGCCCCACGACCCCGGGTCCCAGGTATCCAAATTTTTTACAAAAAGTGTTGTCCATCGAAGATACACACATGTGTAAAAAAATTTGAAGAAAATCGGGTTAATTTTTAAAAATTTTATGTGGGCTCCCTTCTTACTTTAATAGAAAGTTTTATCTCCGAAAATACTCATGTGTGTAAAATTCCAATAAAATCGGGCTTTGGGAAGTGGGTTAAAATTTGATCGCAAGATTCCACGACAGCCGACCGACCGACATCCGTGCCACGGGCAAGTGAAGTTCATAAAGATAATTTAAAAAGAACACATATTGGTCGGTTGAAGGATGAAGGGAATCATGCGGTTGGTACGCTGGACTACTGAGTAAGGTTTCAAGTTCGAATTACAGGAAAACACCAAAAAGCTTTTTTACGATTCCACCTCTCGCGAATGTCTGACAAACGCATCAGAATAATAACTGTCTTCTCAGTTTGTCTTTCGGAATTGGGTTCCTTCCATTTTTGTGCAAAAATATAACATGCACAACAAGAATCATTGCGAGAAGATAGGCCCACAACCGCCTGTTGCGCCAAGTTTTATTGGACGAATGCCATATTAGCATTGTTGTTACCCATAGTAAAGTTCCAAAGAATTTTTTTAATTGTGAGGTGTCTCCTTGTTTCTCTTTGTGCCTGAACGTTGCTCTCAACCTCATTATATTTTAATTTTGTAGCCGAGTTCTTATTTAATAAGGTCTGCGCACTCTAGCGCTACTTGAGGTCTTCGCTAAAGCAACGTGGTCCACCACCCTACCAACCTACCTACCTATGGGTGCTCCTGTACCGTGGGGTCCGATCACTTCCAAATTTTTACTAAAAACCGGGTTAATTCATATCTCATTTCGTCGATCTGTTCAAAGTGGGAAGGTATGGTTCCTAAAATTAATGTGATATAATGAACTAGTTACGTATAAATACAAAAGCATAGCAATTGTATAACGAAACCTATTATTTACATCCTTTTGATCCTTTTGACATCGCTTTTCGCCGTTGGCGGCGAGAACAAGCGACACAAACAAAAGCAGTAGGGACACTATAACTGGAAACAAAAAGGGAAGAGAAAAACTAAAACCGTGGCACCAAACGTAGATTTGTGCTCATACTTGTCTTGGAGAAGTTTCTATAACTGTCAACCAGGTGGCTAAGAAAGTCAAGAAAGTCTCTGTCCTCCACACCACACCGCATAAAATACCTTCTAATAATCCTTTTTGGCAATTCAAAGATATCCTGTTATTGTCGTCGTTGTTATAATCAGAGCGCAAGTAATATCACAAATTCCCCTGACTGCTGCATCTCTCCACAAGCATTTTTCAAGCGAGTACAACAAAGTGGCTCAAAGTGCGACAAAGTTGCATGTTCCTATTTCCTATGACGTTTGGATGGTTTACGACGATACGAATTAAAGGGGTTTTGTCATAATTACAAATCCACCTACTTAGTAGTGCCCCCAGATCCATCCATATCATCGCTTCATCTACTCTTAGATGCAAGCAGATGATGATGACGATATCAACACCTCCCAGGTGAGTCTCGAACTGTTTTCTTCTCATTACTCTGTGCCTTCTCGTTTACATTGGACACTTTTTTTCTGCATCCCAATTGAACACACACGGAACGAATGTCGCAGGCGACACAACTAATGAGGATTTGGTGGGCGTATTCGTATTCAACAAATCTGAATTTCATCATCTCAGTTTCAGGTAATGATATGCAATACCATTTCAAGTTGATGACGTGTACGAAAAGTGCTTGCAAATTTTTACGTTTGATTTTGCTCCGTCGGTGGACATGATATTGAGGAGGACATATGTATGTGGCATTGGTAAATCGTACTGTTATGTACGAGTTTACCGCAACGAATTTAAAATACAAACGAATAAAATGTGTAAATTAATGATAATGATTTGCAAATTCAGACGATGGGTGGAGAACACTCTTCATAGCTATACATACATAGCTCATTGGACGCAAGGTGATTACGTATTTTTTTAAATATGGAATTAAGCTCAGCTATCGCACAAACTAAGGGAACCATTTACCAATAATAAAATATTTTATAACTGCCTTATGTGGGTTCCTTTCTGTTTAGAGAATTTGGACACAGGTAGTAAAACAGCTTTCTTGCATAAATATTATACCCTTATGACCTTCTTGGCACAAATGGATCAGCATTCTAATCAGTTAAATAACCAACTTATTTTCCAGATTGAAATATAGCATCCTTATCATCATCGGGCAATTCCCTAAGAATCAGGTCTATTCGCCATCGCTAAGAATGCTGCGAAATGTCTAGGTTTCCTTAAACGGTGCAAGATGTTCTTCAATCCCTCAGAACTAGCTACTAATTACAAGGCATAGTAGACCAATACAACTGTATTGTATAGGCAGGTGCTCCCAAGACCAGATTGCTTCTACTCGGCAGTATTCAGAATCAAGCGATAAAAATTATTGGTGACGTAAATATCGTGAAAACAATTGTATAGCTTGTACACCAGCAGGTCCTTAAGAATTTTAACAATAAAAATATCAGTGAGGTTATCGATGAGTTCTCAAATTACGTCTCTAAGGAAGTAGAAAATATAATCCATAGATGCGGGAGCACTACCTCAATTCATGTGAATAGCAGCATTGCGAACTCAATATATATACAGCACACCAACGTTTATGAAATTCTTAATATACTGCGTGTGTTAAACGCAAATAAGGCACCGGGCATTGACGGAATAAGGCCAGTTGATTTAAAGGAAAATGCAGAAATTCTTGGACCTATACTCACAAAAATAATCAATAGTAGCTTGGAGCAGTGTGTAATACCAAAAACGCTCAAAACGGCTATTTTACGTCCGATTTACAAGAGAGGAGCAAAAAGTAACATTGAAATTTACAGGCCAATATCAATCTTATCTGCTTTCGAAAAATGTCTTGCACAAATTGTTGTGAAAAGAGAATTTGTTGGCAGGTATTCCGTGCTTGGAGCAAATCAATATGCTTATCGAAAAAATAAAAGCACGAACAAGCTCTTAGGCGAATTTACAAATACGGTCAACGTGAGCCTCAAGAAGAATGATCACGTCTTTCTTGGTTATGTTCATCGACTTCAGTAAAGCTTTTGACACCCCAGATCATCACAGGCTACTGAAGGCTATGTATAGGGTAGTAATTATGGGATCTTTGGTCAGATGGTTACTTGACTACCTCAGTGATCGTCAGTTCCAAGTTAAAATTTTTGAAAACTATGGTGAACCGACGGATATTGAATACGGCGTACCACAGGCGCCAAAACTGGGTCCATTACTATTTATTATATACACAAACGAGCTGCTGCGAAATTCCCTTTGCGTACGTTGTCATAAGGCATAAGGCATGCTGGTTAACGGAACCTATTTGGTTAGAGACTCCACTAATGCCCTTGCCTTAACGTCCCTGAAGCAGCCTTACTTGCTCAAACGTAACTTGTTTTCCTATGCTTTGTTCTCTACCACTATATGTAGTGTAGTGGGAGTTGCACAAGAATTACCTTCATACCCGCCTTGGAGCAGGGCTTGGCTTTTTCATATTGTAACGACAATATTCAAACCGATAGAAACAAAAACAGATTTTCCGTTTTCTTAATCATAGAAATAAAGATGGTGCAGAAGCAGGCTAGAGAAAAACTTCGCTGTAATGTAGTCTAGTTTTTCTAATTGAGAATTGCTTGGAATTTATGTTCTTGTGTGCGTGGTGTATTAACTGTAAAGACGCATTTGTAGCACATCGCTGAAAGCAAGAACACCAGCGGTTCGATATGTCTTAAGCAGATGAAATATGAAGGTGTCCTATGAACATGCGTTTTAAAGTGCAAAATCAATTGCCTATTCATTAAGAATTAAGGATTTACATCTTATAATTTTAAATTTCTCTATTTTCTTATAATCCAGTTTCTGACGGAAACTTAAAGTCGGGAGCTATTTAGGTGTAAATGAAATAAAAACCGCGTTTACAAAGATTAACTTTAATAAGGAAAGTTAACTACAGACTTGAAGTAGTGAAGTCGTTCGAACAAACACTAAGAAGCTGGACTTCTAATATAGTTTGGGTACTTGCTCAAAAAACCCATATGCATTTTTTGGTTATGCCTCGAAAATAGTTATTACACATTGATTATGATGTCTACTTTTTTTTGGAAATTTAGTGGGAGGCCTTATAAGTACGACAAAAACACTACTTGTATCATCATAAAACATTGAAATGATGACATCAGTACATGTCTTTATATATTACCATATTATATAGAAATGGAGTGATAACTATATATAAGTTTTACTAGTTTTAAATATATTCCACCTTACTGCACAATAAATATGCAAAATGCGTTTCAATACTCGCAATCTAAATAAAATATAATGCAGCTACGTATATATGTCTTTCAATGACGATGATGCCATGATGGTCCTTGTCCTGAAGTTTATATTTATTTTGATGTTCGTTCCGTTCACAATCTCTACTCTTTACGAATAAATAAATTGTGAAAAAAACCATAAGGACCGACCGGCGTATGTGCAGGATCAGGAGCTCCTCAAATAGCGAATCCATATTCCATTTCGTTTAGGTATTATAACTTTAGGCGAGCGTATCATTCTCTTCAATGGTTGTATCCTTCCATATGTACAAATCATAGGAACTTTTTTTTTCTTCTTCTATTTCTAGTTTATTCCTGCTACTGAACACCTCCGTCTCCTAATTTTAGTTTCACATTTATAAGAGGAGGTGGAACCGTTCTGCACCGGCAGTCTTCGAGTCAAAAGTATTGTCTATTATTGAAGCAGTAAGTGGCGATTTTTTCGTGAATTTAAGGGCGCCAGGCTACTTATTGTCTGAGAAATGCATTTCAAATTGCTGGAGAAGCAAATTTAAATTTTTTCACTAACACAATGAAAATGGTTCTTCAGTTCTTGGGTCTTTTTTATTTTTGTAATATTTAGTCATTAAAACGGGAGGCCAGGATCGAACCTCGCGTTTGATGAAACTTTTAAATACCGATACCATATACTTTTTAATGTAACCTCTTTTTCACATCGACTCGTTCCAATATTCCACATCTCTACCTTTTTAAAAACATTTATTTAACTTGACTTGACCCTTATTTGTCTGTATTTTCGACTACTTTGAGGTCCTTTTTCACCAACTTCAACAAGTGGTAGAGAGCTTAAACTTTGTGAGTGTCTAAGTTCCAAATAACACTTTATATATTCCGCGTGTCATGCATGTCGCATGTGGCGCGTGCAATGATTTGAATTGCTGCCATTTTCTCGTTTTTTAGGTCCTTTTTAACCACCTTTTGCATGACCTAGAGGGCTGAAATTGTATTAGCAGCTCAAAGTAAAAGCCAATTTTATTATCCCGGGTATGACGCGTGTCGCGAGTCGCTGTGTCGCGTCTGATGCGTGGAAAAAAAACTTATTTTGAAATAGGCCCGACCTCAAAAACAGATATTTTGGTGATTATTTCCAAATAATAAAGGACTGCGTGGCATGTGCCGATATACACATAAAAGTTTGTACCCGTAACCATTTATCTGTTTATGAATTCCGAATACAAATGCCGCCCAAGAAGATTCACTTCTATCACGTATATTGTGATGAACGCACATTTATTTCTAGGTAATTGCATAGCGTCTCTTTGTTCAATTGACAGTAATACTTTCCAACTGACGGTATAGATTTATTAGATTTAAGTTTTAAAGTATCAACTCAAAAGCTTAGAGGTGGTGGGTCGACATCTTCTGTTAATTTAGCAGCACGATATCAAAGAATAGTATCACTCGAATCCTCGAATCCTCTTATATGGATGTGAAAAATCACCAACTTAATCGTATCCCGCCTTCAAGTTTTCGTCCAAAAGTTACTACGATGTATCAACAACGAGAATTTTTGGAGAGTGAGTGAGAGTGAGGAAATCGAACTCATAAAGCTTGAATGGACAAAAACTAAGAAACTAAGCGGATGGCATTGCAATTCTTGGCTCGACTAGAGGCCTCAAGCCAGTCAACGAGTTGGCCGTCCAAGCATGGCGTGGTGGAGAACCGTCGAAGGGAAAGCGAAGTATCAAGATACCGAGTGGCATCACTTAGAATCCCTAGCAATAAAATCGAGTTCATTTTTAGGCGTTTGTAGAGTTAAGGAAGGAAAGAAAAGAAGAAGCTATAAAAGCCACTGTTGGTAAGAGTTTCAGATAAACCCCAAATCCCACGAATGCTTTCAGTTGAGTGACTTTGAATGCAATCGAGATATATGGTAACACTATGGCCTCCCTTATCTTTAAGGACGTAACTTAAGTATTCCACAAAATAATAAATTGATCAGAGCATGCTGAGTTCACTTGCACTGATTGCCAACCGATAATGGGTATTCAGACAATCGCTCGTTCTTAAGATTGGAATCTATACAAAAGAAAATGTTAGGCGGTTTTTAGAACTTTTCCTTTCACTTTGAAATTTGTTTTTTGAATGATAACAATGGCCTCGACTGTCTACACCAACCCACAACGGCTGTGCATTCCCTATTTGGTTAACATTTTTCACTGCTACACTTTATCCTTTTGCTCTTGCATTATTTCGGCAAAATTTTATATTTTTCTTGATTGGTTGCTGCTGTCTATGCGAATCTTCTCATCGCCATTGTATTGGAATAGAAGAACGCGTCGTCTGCTAGAAGTTGGGTGGTTAGTGGTCTAAGTCTTACATAAGTGTTTGGCTTCTGCTGCATATTTGCTTCCAGCGAAATCGTAAATCAGACCGTTTCGTATGCATTTCATACATAGGAATATGGTAGCTTCAAGAGAAACATAGATAGAGAGAATCCTTGTTTGTTCTGTTTTTCTGCAATTTTTATTATTTTTTTTTTCTGTACCTCTATTTTATTGTGTATTGTTGTTTGCTGCTGCTGGCGCACACAAATTGGATATTTGTTGTATATCCTTTCATGTCATATATTCGTTTAGTCATATTATTATTTTTGTTCTACCTTTTTTCGGTTGTTAATCTAATAGAAGTGACAGTTGAACAAAGAAAAAAATACGTAAAATATAACCTGGATCATATAGGACAATTTTTTTGTCGGTGTTCTGTTAGCAGGACAATCGATTGTCGTCCTGAGGGACATGCATTGTGTATTTGTTTTATTATATATGTGGTTTTTGTTTTTCCTTGCTTGGTATAATTGTTGTGATTTAATGTTTTGTTGTTCCTGATGAAAGAGCCAATTAAAACATTTCGTGTTTGATATCCTTTTTCGGTTTATTGTCGAATATATGCGACATTACATTAATGTATTTTTTATAGCATCAGAGCTTAGGTCTCTTACTTTTGTTGCACAGAAAGATACATCTGAATGTGATAATAAATTGCTATCGCAGATATTCATTTGGCTGTTTCTCTTTTAGTTAGATAGGAGTTAAAATGAAATGTATAAAAACCATAGGTAGAAGGTCAGGTTTCTTTAATACATGACATGTGTAGCTGATTCAGTCAAAAGACGTCGTCCTTTTGATTAGATCGAAGACATAAATGCAAAACGACGTCATCGAAAACACTGAACTTAATTACCAGTCCCTTCTAAATTTCTGGTATTAATGAAATACCGGGAAAGATTTACGCATCCTTTACAGATGAAATGCCAGATCATACTGCTCATTTATCCTAAGTTCAAGGTTTATGAAGGAAATGTATACTTGTATGTCCATGTTCCGAATCGTTTTCTAAAATCGATGACAATTATTACAAAAAAAAATCAAATTTTTATTACAATTTTTGATAATGCAAAGAACAATTCCATAATGAATAAAATGTGTCCTAAGATTTGTAGATTTCTGTGAAGAATAGTGTTGAAATATTTTTAATGTATTTAGAAAACCGTATTTGGTAAAGTTTAAGAAGTCGTATGCTGAACTTCCCGCCGAACTTATGTTGATATTGCTACGAAAATATAAAGCTTTTATTGCTCTGTACATACTCGTATATAAGAATAAGGATTATATTGAATCTTGTTACCAAAAACGATTGAATTTCTTTAGGCTCAATAACATTGTTGAGAGCTTGTATTTTTTTTTTATCGACACACGCTCAAGATGTTAAAACCCTTATAATGCTGGGCACAGCATGGGCACTAAGGTATTTAAGAAATGGAGAGGAGATCTCGATGTGCATGCATTTTGAATGCCTGTGGATCATATTGATGCAGGAATGCAGTGCTTGGTAAGGGATTCCACATTCGTGTTGTACGACTAAAGAAAGATTCTCTAAACTTAACAGTACGACCGAAGATTGGCTTAAGGGTAAACTGATGAGCATTTAGAGTGCCATGAGTATTGCGGTTGAATTCAAGGATAGGTGGCATGCGACTGGCTATTTCTCTTGAGCACCGCTTGTGGAAGAATCGATAAAACAGTGATAAGCAGAAAACGTTTCTATGGTGTTCGAGCGAATCTATTGAAGTCGCTATGTTTGCGTCAGCGATAAGTTTTATTGCACGGTTCTGTATTCTATCCAGCAGGTTGTCTTAGGTGCACCTGACCAGACATGACAGTTATACTGAATTTTAGGGCGAATAAATGCCTTGTAGATAGTAGCCAGTTCAGAGGGTGTGAAATATTTTTTGCACCGTATTAGGAAGCCAAGGCACTTAGCAGCATTTTTTGCGACGTTGAATATGTGATCATTCCAACGAAGCTTTTCATTGACGCACATACCAAGAATTGCTAGTTTTTCAGTTTCCTCGATGCAAGTGCCATTTATTGATAATGGCATTGGATTTAATATTGCTCAGACTATATTGTTTTCTCCGCACTTTGCAATGCTGTCAAGGTCAGAATTTAACGAGCTTAAAATACGCTGTTGTTGTAGTTCCATATCCGAAAAGAATTGATGTGAACCTGCAAACATATAAGAGAAGCTAAGGGTACTGTCTTCAGCGGAGGAATGAGTTGGATTAGAAGTTACAGACAGAAGGTTTGTTTATACATTCGAAAGAGTGTCGGAGACAAAACACAGCCCTGAGGGACACCCGCATTTATGCGGTGGATATCAGACTTAAAACCATCCAACACAACTTCGATTAACGGTTTGAAAAATAGATTCTAATCCATTGAAGAAGGGTTACATAGATTCCAAAATCACGCATTTTGGACAGAAGAACTTAGTGCCAAACTCTGTCAAATGCCTTTGAAATATCAAGTGTTACAACTTTGCTTTCAACAAATTTGTGAAAAGACTGGTTCCACTTTTATGTGAGATATGCCATCAGATCACCAGTGGAACGTTGTCTAGGGAAGCCATATTGCCGTTCATTAAGTAGTTCTCGTGATTCAAGATATTTCATAAGCTGACGGTTAATCAGCGTTTCCATGACCTCAGAAAGAAGGGACGTTAGTGCTATTGGTCGGTATGAAGAGAGACACGACGGTTCGCCTTTTTTTGGTATAGGCTGAACAAATGTTGTTTTTCAACTACTCGCGAAGAGTCCAGAAGAATAGGATAAATAGAAAAGCTTACGCAATGGTAATGCCAGCGACGAAGAACAACTTTTCAGAAGTAATGGGGGAATACTATCTAGTCCAGTGGATTTGTGTATGCTAAGGTCACTTAGAACTCTAGTTACTTCACGAGTACGAATGTAAATCTGTCCCATAAGGTGATCGCCGCTCGGAAGTACAGATGGAAGCAAAGCACAATCTGAAAACGTGGAGCTAGCTGCAAAATGTAGTGTAAATTCAGCAATTAGACTGGCCCTGTCCTTAGAGCTGACAGCTGGAATGTCATTGTGAATGATCGCTAGAATTGACGACGAGACAGTATTTTTGATTCTTTTCACGAATGACCAAAAATGTTTACTACTGTGGGGACATTGTAGTATTTTTTGCCTCAATCTTTGATCATAGCCGAATTTGGCTCGCCGCATTTTTACACTGTTTGTGTTCCTCTGTGGGGTTTGCTTTATACAACCGAAAGCGTACGCCCTTGTTCCTGGAAGCCTCTTTGCAGCTAAAATCATACCATCCATCATCCTTCGGTTTGACAGACTTAATGCTGAAAGGAATAAAGTCTTTCATACCAATGTGTATGATGTTTATAATCGCATTAGCAGCGGCATCCACGTCATTATTGAGGAATAATAGCGACTAGTTTAATTTCCTAAAGAATGTATTAAGGCCATCCCAATTGTCTTTCTCGTAATGCCATTCAATTCTTTTTGGAGTTTTTTCCTTAACTGAGTGGTCTAGAAACGAGAAATTAGCTGATACAACACAATGGTCGGTTGAGCCTAGAGGTGATGATACATTACCGGTATATTTATCAGGATCAGAGGTAAGACACAAGTCCAGACTGAATCCTTTCAAGTACTCCGCTAGAAAAAAGGTCCAAGAAATGTTCAATGGGTTCATTGGGTTTCAACTTTTGGCAAATATAAAGGAACTTTTGTCATCACCGATGATTTGAGTAATATAATGCAGTTTAAGTTGGTAAAACTGTAAGCTATTTCCATCTAAATATTAACAATTCACAGCTTCTCTTCTCATAATATTACTTAATGATTAACAGAACATTTCATCTCCCTGCAGTTCACATACAAGAAGACCTATACTCCTCATCCACATATACGCAGATGTACAAGATCTTTTTGATTTTGTCCTGCAAGGGAAAATATACCACGAAAAGTCAAGATTAATTAACTCAAAGTCAAAGTAATTTTCTTCTTCGAAAGGAAGCAAAACATTCGTACCGAAGACCAACATCTAAAAGGAAATTGATTGTTGGTTCTTGCCAGATGATTTTTCACAAGAGGAGGTGGTTGAGTGTCTCCGAAGATTGGTGCAAAGTCAATAAGGATATAAATAAACGTAATTACATCGAAGATAAACACAACATTGTGTCCGCAAACATTGGACAAAACCAATTCATCCTTTTCAGAGGGGCCATTAAATCTAAGAAGATATTTTGCAAAACTCATCTGCTTTTGCTGTTCTTTTAGTTTCACAGAAAGAAACTACTCTAAATATGGGATTCATTGTGACAAATCAAGAAAAAGTGGTGGGTGTCAGTTCAATTGTTCCCCTTCACAGTATTCCAATAGACTATAGCTGCTGTCTCGACAGATTTATCCTATTTATCCAGCACGCTTCTCCGTCCATTCTAGACGTCAGATATCGAAGGACTGAAAACACTTGAGACTAATCCTCACTTACTTTAAGTCGAACACCATTACAATCTAAATGCAAGGGATTACAAGACTCGCCTATGGCAGACACAACACGGAGTCCTTCTAGAACACTAGAACAGTAGTTGTTGTATAGAGTTACTCTTCAAAAACAAATTAATTGATTGAAGGACATTACGACAACTGTCCCTTTGTGACGTTGAATAGAGTCAGCTCTGTCTGGCATAATAATGAAATGGAATAGGAAACATTTTATTGGAAATGAATAAAAGAAGTGGCATTTTCCCCTTCTGTTTCGTTTGCGTGTTTTGAAATTCGTAATCGAATACATTCTTCAGGCAATAAAAAAACTTTTCTTGGCAGAAGTTTACCGTGCGATAGCAATTGAGCAAGATGACAGGAACAAACGTAATTTTAAATTTTTGATATTGTTTCGTTTTAATATTAAAATGAAGTAGAATTAACTTTGCCACTTGTAATAAGAAATGCGATCTGATTACAATCGGTTCCAATCATTTGTATGAAATCGTTGTTAGAGCTCTATAACTTTAAATGCATTTGGTCAAAATTCAGTTTTAATAAATTCTCTATATTAACTTCGCATCGGATGTGTTTGTGTGTTTGTTTAATTGTCACCAACTCTTGTGATAACTTTTTTATCCAGTTACTAAAACACAATTTAATTCAAAGTTCATCTTTCAAATGAGTAAGTAATTTTTTGCGATTTGTTATTACCATTTGGCATTTTTTTCCGTAAGTTTCTTTTTATTTCGGAATATTTTGTGAATCATTTGTTTCCCTGTTGTTCTTGCAATGTTAGGTTATTTAAGCTCCTAAAAAATATTCTTATTTTTCCTGCTTCAGTGAACTTAAATTAAATTATCATTCTCTTGGTCAAAAGTTCTTAGTTAGATTCCCTTATTTGTACCGCCCTCACACAGATCTCCCCCTTCAATTCCGTTTATCTTATCATTCGGACAACAACATTTTCTTGCTGCACAATGAAACAAAAATGCAGCAAGCATTGTAAGTAAATTCTCGAATAAAAAACAAAAATTTCAGGTTGAAAAATTTGGTATTTCGACATCAAAAGCCATATGGCTTGAAAGATTGACGGGATGCACCTGAATATCTCTTTTGAACACCGCTTGTGGAAAAAGCGGTATAACAGTGACAAGCAGGAAGCATTTCCGGTACTTAAGTGAGTCGATTGTATTCGCGATATTTCCTTCAGTAATAAGTTATATCACGTGGTTCTGTATTCTCTCTTGTCGTTTTCGGAGAACCTGAAAATAATTGTGCGCCTGTTTTGGCGGATATAAGCATTGTAAATAGTAGACAGGTTTGCGGGAGTGAAGTTCTTCCTGCACCCCTTTAGGAAACATAAACATTTTGTAGCATATGACGACTATATAGTCGTTCCAATGAAACTCGCTGTTGACATAATCGGTATGTTGCAATTTTTTCAGTTTCTTCGATGTAAGGGTTCGATTCATGGATAAAGTTTGGAGGTGTAAATTTCGATTATATGGCAAGGACAGCAATGGCTTTTAGAAGCGCTAATTTTTGCCAAATTGTATAATCCCCACTATATTAGGCGTATGCTGTTCAAGTCAGAATCTACCGATCTTAACATACATTGTTGTTCAAGTTCTTCTTGCTTAGACGATGGACATGCAGAAATAGTAAACGGATGTTAATAGCTTAGAGTGCTCTCGTCGGTTAGGTTAGGTTAGGTTAGGGTGGATGTCAGTGAAACCGACACAATTAAACCAGTAATGGTCCATTGTGATACCACACGGATCAGGAAAAAACCAATCAGAGCTTCGTATGAAACGTAGGAGACTAACAATATCAATGTTGATGAGATCATTAGTGTCGTTATAGAAAAAAGCTCCCATATGGAGTTTATGTTTTTGTGAGATGGCTGGACAAGTACAGAGAAGATGGACGATGGTCTCCTCCTCCTCTTCATCAATGCAGCTTCTGCAGAAGTCATTCGAGAAGACTCCCAGTCTTGCTGCAGTGTGCAGTGATGACAGCTACAATAGCACCGATATGCGATCTTTTTTGAGAGATCAAACACTTGAAGCGTTTTGGATCCACCTTGAGCCAGATCTGCTATGTCGCTATGCAAGTTGTACCGTTTGACCACCTACAGTTAGTTTTTTCGTTAGCATCCTGCTTTAACAATAATTTGCATGTAGCAATTGGGATGCCTATGGAACCATATTAAGGTAAGAAGGGTAGTGTAGTTCCTTGCTTGGCGAGTTCGTCAGCCATACAGTTACCCGGAGTGTCTCTTTGCCCTGGCACCCAACACAGGTGGATATTGAACTGCTCCGCCATCTTCACAAGTGATGAACGCCAATTAAGAGCTAAAATTGAACTTGTGAAGACTTATTCCAGAGATTTCATTGCAGCTTGGCTCTACGAGAATATACGGATATGACGTTTTTCTTCAGCTAAGATAAAGCTTCACTGATTGCCATAATTTTAGCCTGGAGAACACTACAGTGATTTGGAAAACGGAAAGAGAGGCTAAGATTTAGCTTTTGTGAAAATCATCAGTTTTTGACCCGTCTGTGTAAAAATGAGTGTGTTCATCTTCCTGGTAGGCGTCTTCGACCCAGAATGATCCGTAGGGGAAGGTGATCTGGAAGTTTTTGTTGAAATAGAGTTGCGGAATGGTGTAGTCTATATTGTCTGGGATCCTGACTAAATTCAGGATAGAGGAGTGACCGATTTCAATTCCAGTCCACTGGAAGATAGCATTAAGGCGAATAGCCGAACTAGCAGCTACTTGCTTGCGAGTGGTGTAAGGTCGAAAAGGATTTCCAACGCGGCGGAGGGTATTTTACAAGGGGCTCCGCTCACGTATAGACTAGCTGATCTTTGCACTTTGCTTATTTCCTCTCAAGAACCCGGATTTGTCTCATATATAAAGGACTGATGTTGATTGTTGATGATGGGCAAGCATATGTTAAAAGTTTTCTTACGAACGCCTGGTAACAAAGGTTATTCACCTCGACGAGGGGATGGACTGGCCTGCGTCCTCTTCAACCTGGCGTTGCATAAAGTGATCCGAGACTCTCGCGTAGCGTCGAAAGAAACAATCCTATATAAGTCCATTCAGATAATGATAATTACGTAGACGATATGACATTGTTGGTAGAAACCAATTAATTAGAACTTTAATATTATTTGTCCGCTTGCTAAAAACTTCTTAACTAGAATACCACTAGATACATATTCTCTCTAATTTAGCAACACAAAGTTTAAGTTTGCTGCCTAGTACCAAAGTATGGAGACCATTCTCAATACAGTCTTTCTACTGCTTTATGTAATGTTTACTTAAGGACTCTCGTCACTTGTTTCTCACACATCGTATGTAAATAATTCAAAGGAAAACAGTTTTGTGGTTTCTATTTAATGAAGTTTGTTTACAGTATCTCAATAAAGTTGAATGGGATTGATATTGGTTTCCGAATAGTCAATATTATCAACATGCATATTTGTAAGGTGCTATTTTCTTGTGAGGTCTGCCTGTTTAAGTTATTGTGGCATTGTTATTCTGCAATCGAAATGAACTTTTGAAGCTCTATGAATATCTATCATAGTTGATTTTACAAGATACCTTTTTACTGAAGTCAGACCTAGAAGTTTCAGAACGTTTATTCAAGTAATGCTCAGATGTGGACAAAAGAGACAAATTCATGAAATTATACCTGAATTAAGAATTAACTTTCGTAAAATAATATGCGATTTCAAATTTCAAAGCTTTCCAGTACGAGTTTTCATCAACAGGTGAAAAGGGAGACAATGAAAAATGTAGCTACTCTCTTTTGTGCAGTAAGTTTCTTATGGTCAATAAGTGAGTAGAGAGAGTTTTCGGGTATCCAGTAAAACTCACGCTCGCAAAATCCGTCTACAGGACAAGACCAGACCCCTGCTGTAGAGACAAATTAATATATGATGATGACGAAAAACTCAAAAGGGTAATTAAAAAATTATATCGGGCACGACAGTACTAGGTAGGCACTATTTTTATTTAAAAGGGAAATAAAATAAATATTTTTTTAAGGAAGTATAGTATGAGAGTGCCGTAAAAGTTTGTAGAAAAAGTAATAAAAAATTAAAATTTTATATCGCAAATTGCTGTAACGAGGTTTTCCCAGCCGGGGTATCCTCAGTGTGACCAGGGTTCGTTGTTTTAAAGGGTCGTTACAATAAAAGATTTATTTTTGGTTAGGAACTCTGAATTCAATGTTTTTATTTTCCTTTCGTTTTAAAACCAGATGAAAATTGATTTTGGAAATAATTAATTTGACTTAGGTCTTAGATGTGTCCTGTGTGTCCTGTGGTTTTGATGCCTTGGTCCAGCGGGATCGAAGTAAATCGTCTGCGTTTCGTCCAAGTGCTGACCAGCGAATAGAGGATGCTACGCTCAATTCGTTGCCAAAGAGTTGCTGCGTTTTCGTGAGTTGACCAGCGAAAAGAGGATGCTACGCTCAATTCGTTGCCTAAGAGTCTTTGTGTCTATGTAGCTTGATCAGTGAAAGAAGGATGCTACGCTCTGTTCACTGTCAGGAGTCGGTCTAAGTATTTTGATCAGTGAAAGAGCATGCTACGCTCTGTTCACTATCAAGAGTCGGTCAGATGACGAAGATACTAAGAGACTGTATGCTGGGCTTGTGTTCCCTTTTATAGCCCGTGAAACGGTTTAAAAATTCAAACCGGGCTGTTCCGTTTCCATGATTTTTGTACGGTAAACTACCGTTGTTGCTATGCCAATTGATTTTTTCTAGTAGAGTTAATTTCCTCGGAACTGCAGTGCGTATGCGTTCTTTATTATTGTTTTTCTCATCATTGTCGCTTGTATATGTACGCTGCAGAATGTTGATTGAATTCCCTGTGTATTTTGTTGTTGCCTTTTTGCCTTTCGATTTGTCCACAAAAAATGTTGACGAAGTTCCCAAGTAGCAATTTGTTTGCTATTAAGAAAGATTTTCTTATAAAGGGTGTTTTTTTAGGAGGTTTGTTTTTCCGATAGATGTCGTTTTATTTTATGACAGTTGTTTTGACAGCTCAAAGTGGCATTTCTACTCAGTATTGTTTGGCAAATCATTATGAATAGGTTAACTCCAGAACAACGTTTTCAAATCGTGGAAATTTATTTTCAAAATCAGTGTTCAATTAAAAATGTTTATAGAGCACTTCGTGAATTTTATGGTGCACATAATCGTCCGTCAGAGACCACCATAAAGAACGTAATTACCAAATTTCGATCTACATTCACTCTTTTGGATGCCAAGCCACCGACAAGAATGAGAAGAGTTCGTACAGAAGAAAATATTGCTGTCGTTGAGGCCAGTGTCGAAGAAAACGACAATTTATCGATTCGTCGTCGTGCTCAGCAAATTGGACTTTGTCCATCGACTTTATGGAAAATTTTACGTAAAGATTTGGGTTTGGTGCCATACAAAATTCAATTGGTGCAAGAATTAAAGCCACACGACCATCGTTTGCGCCGTGAATTCAGTGATTGGTCGTTAAATCAATTGAACGAAGATCCATTTTTTTACCGTAAAATTCTCTTCAGTGATGAGGCGCATTTTTTGTTAAATGGATACGTCAACAAACAAAATTGTCGCATTTGGAGCAAAGATAATCCACACGCCGTTCAAGAATTACCAATGCATCCTGATAAATGTACTGTTTGGTGCGGTCTATGGGCTGGTGGGATCATCGGTCCATATTTCTTTAAAAAAGGACGACGCGTTACCGTGAATGGAAATCGATACAGAACCATGTTAAATGAGTTTTTGTTGTCAAATCTTGAAGATATGGATATGGATGAAATGTGGTTTCAACAAGATGGTGCCACTTGCCATACAGCACGTGAAACAATCGACTTATTGAAAGAAACTTTCAACGACAACATTATTTCGAGAAATGGTCCGGTGAATTGGCCTCCGCGTTCGTGCGATTTGACGCCACTCGATTACTTTTTGTGGGGATACGTGAAGTCATTGGTTTATGTGGATAAACCTCAATCGATTGACGCTTTGGAAACCAATATTCAACGTGTCATTGCTGACATACGCCCTCAAATGCTTGAAAAAGTGCTGGAAAATTGGACCTCCAGAATGACATTTGTGAAAAATAGTCGTGGTAGCCATATGCCAGAAATTGTGTTTAAATGTTAAATGCCAAAAAATTATCTACCAAATAAAAAAAAATTTTGGTCATTTCATAATTTTATATGTGTTTTATTCAAAAAAAAAATCGGCAACCTCTTAAAAAAACACCCGTTATCAGGCAAAATCAGAAGTTATTCAGAAAGTGTTAAGCAAAATTTTAGTTATGTCTGAATACTTTGCCTATATTGAAAATATAAGTTCTGATTTTGCTTAAATTTTTGCTAAAATTCAGAATGTTTAAAAATATTAATTTATTCTGAAGGTTTTGCTTAATTTCAGCTCTGATTCAAAGCAAAATAGTTTTCTTAAATACATGGCGTTTCTAAGAAAATTATTTTGCTCTGAATCAAAGCTGAAATTAAGCAAAACGTTCAGACTTATTTGAAATTTTCAAACATTCTGAAATCTAGCAAATCGAGTTGCAAAACCAGAGATAATTTTGACAATATTTTTGCTATTTATATGCAGCGTTTTTAAGCAAAATATTTTGCTCTGATTCAGAGCTGAAATAAGGCAACACGTTCAGACTAAATAAAAATTTTCAAACACTCTGAACTTTAGCAAAAGCCAGTTGCAAAATCAGGGCATTTTTTGCCAATATTTTTGCTATTTTTCAGCGTTTTTTAAGCAAACTCTTTTGCTCTGATTCAGAGCTGAAATTAGGCAACACGTTCAGACTAAATAAAAATTTTCAAACACTCTGACTTTTAGCAAAAGCTAGTTGCAAAATCAGAGCATTTTTTGCCAATATTTTTGCTATTTTTCAGCGTTTTTTAAGCAAACTCTTTTGCTCTGATTCAGAGCTGAAATTAGGCAACACGTTCAGACTAAATAAAAATTTTCAAACACTCTGACTTTTAGCAAAAGCTAGTTGCAAAATCAGAGCATTTTTTGCCAATATTTTTGCTATTTTTCAGCGTTTTTTAAGCAAACTCTTTTGCTCTGATTCAGAGCTGAAATTAGGCAACACGTTCAGACTAAATAAAAATTTTCAAACACTCTGACTTTTAGCAAAAGCTAGTTGCAAAATCAGAGCATTTTTTGCCAATATTTTTGCTATTTTTCAGCGTTTTTTAAGCAAACTATTTTGCTCTGATTCAGAGCTGAAATTAGGCAACACGTTCAGACTAAATAAAAATTTTCAAACACTCTGAATTTTAGCAAAAGCTAGTTGCAAGATCAGAGCATTTTTTGCCAATATTTTTGCTATTTTTCAGCGTTTTTTAAGCAAACTATTTTGCTCTGATTCAGAGCTGAAATTAAGCAAAATGTGCGGATTAAATTAAAATTTTCAAACATTCTGAATTTTAGCAAAAGCCAGTTGCAAAATCAGGGCATTTTTTGCCAATATTTTTGCTATTTTTCAGCGTTTTTTAAGCAAACTCTTTTGCTCTGATTCAGAGCTGAAATTAGGCAACACGTTCAGACTAAATAAAAATTTTCAAACACTCTGAATTTTAGCAAAAGCTAGTTGCAAAATCAGAGCATTTTTTGCCAATATTTTTGCTATTTTTCAGCGTTTTTTAAGCAAACTCTTTTGCTCTGATTCACACTCTGAATTTTAGCAAAAGCCAGTTGCAAAATCAGGGCATTTTTTGCCAATATTTTTGCTATTTTTCAGCGTTTTTTAAGCAAACTCTTTTGCTCTGATTCAGAGCTGAAAGTAGGCAACACGTTCAGACTAAATAAAAATTTTCAAACACTCTGAATTTTAGCAAAAGCTAGTTGCAAAATCAGAGCATTTTTTGCCAATATTTTTGCTATTTTTCAGCGTTTTTTAAGCAAACTCTTTTGCTCTGATTCACACTCTGAATTTTAGCAAAAGCCAGTTGCAAAATCAGGGCATTTTTTGCCAATATTTTTGCTATTTTTCAGCGTTTTTTAAGCAAACTCTTTTGCTCTGATTCAGAGCTGAAAGTAGGCAACACGTTCAGACTAAATAAAAATTTTCAAACACTCTGAATTTTAGCAAAAGCTAGTTGCAAAATCAGAGCATTTTTTGCCAATATTTTTGCTATTTTTCAGCGTTTTTTAAGCAAACTCTTTTGCTCTGATTCACACTCTGAATTTTAGCAAAAGCCAGTTGCAAAATCAGGGCATTTTTTGCCAATATTTTTGCTATTTTTCAGCGTTTTTTAAGCAAACTCTTTTGCTCTGATTCAGAGCTGAAAGTAGGCAACACGTTCAGACTAAATAAAAATTTTCAAACACTCTGAATTTTAGCAAAAGCTAGTTGCAAAATCAGAGCATTTTTTGCCAATATTTTTGCTATTTTTCAGCGTTTTTTAAGCAAACTCTTTTGCTCTGATTCAGAGCTGAAATTAGGCAACACGTTCAGACTAAATAAAAATTTTCAAACACTCTGAATTTTAGCAAAAGCTAGTTGCAAAATCAGAGCATTTTTTGCCAATATTTTTGCTATTTTTCAGCGTTTTTTAAGCAAACTCTTTTGCTCTGATTCAGAGCTGAAATTAGGCAACACGTTCAGACTAAATAAAAATTTTCAAACACTCTGAATTTTAGCAAAAGCTAGTTGCAAAATCAGAACATTTTTTACCAATATTTTTGCTATTTTTCAGCGTTTTTTAAGCAAACTTTTTTGCTCTGATTCAGAGCTGAAAGTAGGCAACACGTTCAGACTAAATAAAAATTTTCAAACACTCTGAATTTTAGCAAAAGCTAGTTGCAAGATCAGAGCATTTTTTGCCAATATTTTTGCTATTTTTCAGCGTTTTTGAGCAAACTCTTTTGCTCTGATTCAGAGCTGAAAGTAGGCAACACGTTCAGACTAAATAAAAATTTTCAAACATTCTGAATTTTAGCAAAAGCCAGTTGCAAAATCAGGGCATTTTTTGCCAATATTTTTGCTATTTTTCAGCGTTTTTTGAGCAAACTCTTTTGCTCTGATTTAGAGCTGAAAGTAGGCAACACGTTCAGACTAAATAACAATTTTCAAACACTCTGAATTTTAGAAAAAGCTAGTTGCAAGATCAGAGCATTTTTTGCCAATATTTTTGCTATTTTTCTGCGTTTTTTTGCTCTGATTCAGAGCTGAAATTAGGCAACACGTTCAGACTAAATAAAAATTTTCAAACACTGTGAATTTTAGCAAAAGCTAGTTGCAAAATCAGAGCATTTTTTGCCAATATCTTTGCAAATAGCAAATAGAACACATAAATTGATTTGGGTTTGTTTGCATTTTTTTACAGGTTTGTTTTAAAATATATTTACAAAATATGTTAATTTTCGCAACATAAAAAATATCAAGCCACGTGCCAAGCAAAAACCCGGTTGTTGGTGGTAATAAAAAAGGTATAAATCTGCCGAAATATATAGATCTTTTTTTTTGGGAAATGGAACAGTCAAACGGGCAATCGGTGACAGATTTTCATGTCAAATAAAAAACAAAACAAAACAGGTAAATGTAAAAACAAATCGTTTTTCTGGTAAAAATGTCTATGTATACACCGACACTCGCGCCACACGTTTCAGACGCGCACAAAACTTTAACTCTATAGTTGGATAAAAATGACTTCAGAGAGGTCGAAAAAACTACTATTGCACGAATCACATGTGCCAGAGGAGACTGATTACATGTGCTCACACGCGGAACCTAACTAGCTACTCACAAAATTTCAACTCTCTGGCATTTGTGGAAGTTTTTATAAAAAGGTCCTTAAAAAGTTGAGAAAATCTCTTTTTCACATATTTTTTTTTTATAATGTACACACGCTAAAGGGGTTTGCACACTTATAATGCTTAGCACAGCGTGGGCGTTAGGAAATTAGGGAGAGGAAAGGATGAGATGTCTATGCACGCGTGTCTTAAACGACTGCAGATCATACAAAAGCGGAAACACATAATCAGGCAATTCATTCCACATAACTATCGTGCGGTTCATCTCTGAGTTGGTTAGTACGCCCGCAAATAGGCTTAATGGTGGACCCGTGAGCTCGATTTGAGGCACGGGTATTACGGATGGGTTGGAGAATGGGCGGGATGCATTTGGATATTTATTTGGAACACCGCTTGTGGAAAAAGCAATACAACAGTGACAGGCAGGAAACATTCCATTGTCCCAGACAATACAGTTGTATTCAAGTTTAGGGCGAATATACGCCTTGTAAATAGTAGCCAGATCTGAAGGAGTGAAGTACATCTTGCTGGCATCTCGCAGCTTTTTTGGCGATTGCAAATATGTGGTCATTCCAACATTCAGAAAGGTATTTACTAGTCCCTTTGAGTAGGGTGTTATTAATTCCATAAGCATTCGTTTTCGACAAAACTTTACAACTTTACTTTCACCAAATTTATGAATAGGTTCCACCTTTCAGTTAGATAAGCCATCAGGTCACCTGTAGAACGCTGCCTACGAAAACCATACTGCTGGTCACTAAGGATTTCACGATATTCACATATAATGATGGAATTATAATATTAACCCATAGTAATCAAGAAATTATTAATTATTATTATTATTAGCATTTACGCTATTTTTACGTGGAACATAAAACAACATTGAAATTTTTTTCGCATGTGTCCATATAGTATAACTAGTTTAATTTACAACTAGCTATCTCATTGTTTCTTATTCTTTACTTTTGTTAAGTAGCAGCCATCTTGAAATTAAAATAATCAAATCAGTATCTCCTTATCTATATTTGTATGGAAGCCCCCTGAACAAAATTCTGAAAAATTTATAAAAACTTGAAATTTGTAGATTTTTGGATTATAAAAAAATTGGAAACTTGAAAATTTCAAAACGGAGTAGTTTGGTCAAAAATGCCACATAGAAATAGCGAAAATATTGGGAAAATTAGTTCTGTTTTTGCAACTTGCAATGCAAAAACTCAGAATATCTGAAAACTTAATTTAGCCTATTTTTGCTTAATTTCAGCACTGATTTAGAGCAAAGTAGTTTACTCAAAAAACGCTGCATTTAAATAGCAAAAAAATTAGCAAATCAGCTCTGTTTTTGCAACTCGCTCTACTGAAATTCAGAATGTTTGAAATTTTTAAATTAGTCTGAACGTTTTTCTTAATTTCAGCTCTGGATCAGAGCAAAATAATTTACTCAAAAACATTGCATATAAATAGCAAAAAAACAGCAAAATCAGCTTTGATTTTGCAAATCGATTTGGCTAAATTTCAGAATGTTTGAAAATTTTAATTTAGTCCTCACATTTTGCTTAATTTCAGCTCTGAATCAGAGCAAAATAGTTTGCTTAAAAAACGCTGAAAAATAGCAAAAATATTGGCAAAAAATGCTCTGATTTTGCAACTGGCTTTTGTCAAAATTCAGAATGTTTGAAAATTTTAATTTAGTCTGAACGTTTTGCTTAATTTCAGCTCTGCTTCAGAGCAAAACTGTTTTGGGCAGCAAGAATTGCTAATAATTAATATAGACCGATTTTAGCATTGGTTGTATACACAGTACTTAGGTCAGATGGTTAAGGTGTCGCTTCATATGCAGAAGATGATGGTTCAATTCCCGTATCAGGTAACTTTTCAAATACTACTGAATTATTCATAAATAAAAAACTAGCAATGATTTAAAATTCCAGAAAACCGAATGAATTTTGTGCGGGAGATAGAAAAAATTGTAAAATAGCGAAGAGTCGGAAGGGAAAGGGAAGAAGAAGGGTGGAAATAATAAAACAACAATTAAAAATAACACCATCAACCAACAACAACAACAAAAATAACCAGAAAAAAATACAATAAATTGAAAATTTAATTTTTTTGTTGTTCTTATTTTTCGAAAAATTTAGCAAAATTTTCTCTGATTATTAGCAATTGTTTAGCAAAATTTTCTCTGATTTTTCGAAAAATGTAAGCAAACTTTTCTCTGACTTTTCATGATTCAGCGATTACGCAAAATATAGCGATACCAAACTTATTTGCTTAGTTGCAAATTTATTGCTCCTAAGAAGCTGATCAGAAGGTTTTCGACCTCCACTTTCTTCTGAATACCTACTGTTTTGCTAAAAAATAGTCTTAATGATTTCTCAAAAAAAAATTAGCAAAATTTTCTCTGGTTTTTCGAAAAAATTTAAGCAAAATTTTCTCTGGTTTTTCGAAAAAATTTAAGCAAAGTTTTCTCTGATTTTTCGAAAAATCTTAGCAAATTTTTCTCTGATTCAGCAATTACGCAAAATACAGCGTTAGCAAACTAATTTGCTTAGATGCAAATTTATTGCTCCTAAGAAGCTGATCAGAAGGTTTTCGACCTCCACTTTCTTCTGAATACCTACTGTTTTGCTAAAAAATAGTCTTAATGATTTCTCAAAAAAAAATTAGCAAAATTTTCTCTGGTTTTTCGAAAAAATTTAAGCAAAATTTTCTCTGGTTTTTCGAAAAAATTTAAGCAAAGTTTTCTCTGATTTTTCGAAAAATCTTAGCAAATTTTTCTCTGATTCAGCAATTACGCAAAATACAGCGTTAGCAAACTAATTTGCTTAGATGCAAATTTATTGCTCCTAAGAAGCTGATAAGAAGGTTTTCGACCTCCACTTTCTTCTGAATACCTACTGTTTTGCTAAAAAATAGTCTTAATGATTTTTCAAAAAAAAATTAGCAAAATTTTCTCTGGTTTTTCGAAAAAATTTAAGCAAAGTTTTCTCTGATTTTTCGAAAAAAATTTAGCAAACTTTTCTTTGATTTTTTGAAAAATCTTAGCAAATTTTTCTCTGATTCAGCAATTACGCAAAATACAGCGTTAGCAAACTAATTTGCTTAGATGCAAATTTATTGCTCCTAAGAAGCTGATCAGAAGGTTTTCGACCTCCACTTTCTTCTGAATACCTACTGTTTTGCTAAAAAATAGTCTTAATGATTTCTCAAAAAAAAAATTAGCAAAATTTTCTCTGGTTTTTCGAAAAAATTTAAGCAAAGTTTTCTCTGATTTTTCGAAAAAAATTTAGCAAACTTTTCTTTGATTTTTTGAAAAATCTTAGCAAATTTTTCTCTGATTCAGCAATTACGCAAAATACAGCGTTAGCAAACTAATTTGCTTAGATGCAAATTTATTGCTCCTAAGAAGCTGATCAGAAGGTTTTCGACCTCCACTTTCTTCTGAATACCTACTGTTTTGCTAAAAAATAGTCTTAATGATTTCTCAAAAAAAAAATTAGCAAAATTTTCTCTGGTTTTTCGAAAAAATTTAAGCAAAGTTTTCTCTGATTTTTCGAAAAAAATTTAGCAAACTTTTCTTTGATTTTTTGAAAAATCTTAGCAAATTTTTCTCTGATTCAGCAATTACGCAAAATACAGCGTTAGCAAACTAATTTGTTTAGTTGCAAATTTATTGCTCCTAAGAAGCTGATCAGAAGGTTTTCGACCTCCACTTTCTTCGGAATACCTACTGTTTTGCTAAAAAATAGTCTTAATGATTTCTCAAAAAAAAAATTAGCAAAATTTTCTCTGGTTTTTCGAAAAAATTGAAGCAGGGTTTTCTCTGATTTTTCGAAAAAAATTTAGCAAACTTTTCTTTGATTTTTTGAAAAAGCTTAGCAAATTTTTCTCTGATTCAGCAATTACGCAAAATACAGCGTTAGCAAACTAATTTGCTTAGTTGCAAATTTATTGCTCCTAAGAAGCTGATAAGAAGGTTTTCGACCTCCACTTTCTTCGGAATACCTACTGTTTTGCTAAATAACAGCTCTCAGAATTTCGCAAATTTTGCTATTAGGCAACTACTTTTCGCAAATTCAGAGAATAGTTTGCTTGAAATTGTTACTTGGGTTCCCTGTATGTTTTGTTATTGTGTTTTCTCTTCTCAATTTGTTCATTGTCAACGTCACCGTTGTTTGCAAAAAGTGTTGGCGAAATCCCTTTTGCAATTTGTTGTTGTAGGGGGTTCCGTTGGCCTACGGTGACTATTTGGTTGGTGCATAGCATTGTGTTGTCGTTGTACATATTGCCTTTGGTCAACGCTTCTCGGTCGTTGACCTCATTGTTGGCTTTGGATCATTCGCTTGTACTGTGTCGATATTGTGCATGCGTTTGTTGTATGTTGGTTTTCTGTCGATTGCGATCAGTGTCCCAAAAATGGAGGTGTGGCCTACTGATCGCAATCATGCATTTGGCTTGCGTCTGGGCAGAGATGCCGTCAGTGTTTCAGTTTCATGAATATTGATATAAATACTAATGTGTAAAAATATATATTTATATAGAAATGTGTGGGGTGAATTTGTTGCCAAATTGACTCCTTACATTGCTTTATTTTTTTTTTTTTTTTTCAAAATATTCGCCTTTAAGATCTATATACTTTTGCATACGCTCAAACCATTCATCCCAACGCTCCGAGCTCTCACAACTTTTGTTGTATTTTCTTCGAATTGGAAGACCCAAACAGTCGATTTCCCTTTTCTTTCCGGCTCATACGCAAATATCCATCGACTCGTCACCTACCACGATCTTGTATACGTTTTTGGAAGTACCTTCAAAGAATTTTTCAAGCATTTGGCGGCACCAATCTACACAAACAATTTTTTGTGCGTCTGTCAAAATATGTGGAATCCTACACACACTTAGGTTCCGCACCTTTAAATGTTCATGTAAGATCGTATATACGCTGGTGTTACTGATGACTAGGCATGCCTCGATTTCCCGATTAATCACATAACGATCCTCTTCAATCTGTTTTCTCACAGCATCGATGTTTTCTGGGACAACAGCTATTTTTGGACGATCTTCACGAGGCTTGTCTTTGAGTGAACGTGGTTCGCGTTTTAATTCATTGTACAAATTATAAACACTAGCCAAGGATGGTGCTTCGTCCTCAATAGTCGAATGAAGTGATTCGAAGCACTCTTGTTGAGCTAGCCCCTTTCGAAAATCATAAAAAATCATCACACGAAAATTTTCACGCGATAATTCCATTTAATCACTGAATTCAATTTTTCAACTAAATACAAAACAATGTTGCGATGCGAACTTTTTTTTCTTTGCGTTTCTTTTAAAACATTTTAGCTAGCTCTCAGTTCTGGTTATAAAATTCCGTCTTCATTTTATTTGAAGAACATAAACTGTAGTTCGCACACTTACACACGTAACATTATAATAACAAAATCAGTGCATTGATAAATTCATCAATTTAAGTCGAACTTCTCCTTAGAGCAAAGACATTGCTGCAAACTGTCACCGTCAAATTTTACGCAAAGGACTCGCAACATATTAAGTATTTTGTCACGTTAACGAAGTTTTGTAGACATGTTACTATCACCACTCCCCGCGGCACCATCGATCAGCTATAAGAGCAAGTAAGTGCCTAATCAGTGAAAAGCACTCCACTGTGGCGCTAAAAGAGATGGAAAGTGTTCGATGATAAATTTATATTTAAATTTGATAGGAAAACATTAGAGGAAAACTTTTGCGATGCAAACTGCGGTTATGTTAATTAGTGACACACGATAGCAGGAGACAGCGCTTCAGAGAAAACTTTGTTGTTACCATATGTTATTGGTAATTATAAATAAGTGATGAGTGGGTTGTAAAAGAAACTATACGTTGGCGGCACACAAACGGCGTGTGTTTTGGAACACCTCATTGGTTTAGAATGCACAGGCGAATGAATGAAGCAGTAGAACTGAGAAGAAAACAAGGGTCCGTTTTATGATGTATTATAATTCACGTTTCACAAATCCACACAGTGCAAGAATGCATATAAATTAAAAATCTATGCATATACATTTTCCTCCTCCTCCTCCTATTTTCCTATTCTTACTGACCTCTCTTTGAATTCAACCACAATACTCGTGGCGCTCTAAATGTTCATAAGTTTACCCTCAATCCCATTTTCGGACATACAGTTAAGTTCAAAGATTCGTTTTTTAGCCGTACAACACGTATGTGGAATGCTCCGCCGAGCTCTGTCTTTCCACATCAATATGATCCACAGACATTCAAAATACAAGCTCATAGACATGTCCTCTTTTCTCCTCCTCTTCCTTAACGACCACGCTGTGCCAAGCATATAGCTGAGCATTATAAGTGTGCGAATTATATAAAAAAAAGTTGTGCAAAGGATTAAAAGGTTGCAAGACACATTCGCGTGTGATAATTATTAAAAACTAGCTGACCCAACAGACGTTTATAGTAGTTTTGTGAATTTCTAAAAAGCTATTTAAAATGTTAAATCAGAGTACAAATAAGAAAAAAAAGTCAACAAAATGTTTTATTTTTAAATTCTCTATATTAACTTCACTTGCCCGTGGGTCGGTCGGTCGTCGGTCGTCTGTCGTCTGTCGTGGAATCTTGCGATCAATTTTTAACCCACTTCCCAAAGCCCGATTTTATTGAAATTTTGCACACATGTGTCTTTCCGGAGACAACACTTTCTATTAAAATTTGAGGCCCCTCGGGTCACGGGGTCGGGGGGCTCCCATACAAATATTTTACAAAATTTTACTCCATTTTCTTCAAATTTTATACACATGTGTATCTCTGATAGACAACACTTTTTGTAAAAATTTTGGAGACCCCGGGCCCCGGGTTCGTGGGACCCCATAAATTTTTTTTTTAAAATAACCCGATTTTCTTTAAATTTTATATGCGCGTGTATCTCCGATAGGCAACACTTCTTGTAAAAATTTTGGAGACCCCATAAAATTTAAAAAAAAAATTAACCCGATTTTCTTTAAATTTTATATACGCGTGTATCTCCGATAAGCAACACTTTTTGTAAAAATTTTGGAGACCCCGGGCCCCGGGTTCGTGGGAACCCATAATTTTTTTTTTTAAAATAACCCGATTTTCTTTAAATTTTATATACGCGTGTATCTCCGATAGGCAACACTTTTTGTAAAATTTTTGGAGACCCGGGCCCCGGTCATTGGGCCCAAAATTTTTTTTAAAAAAAATAACCCGAATTTTTTTAAATTTTATATACGTGTGTATCTCCGATGGACAAAACTTTTTGCAAAAATTTTGGTGGCCGGGGTCGAGGGGCCCCATAAAAATTTTTCAAAGAAATTAACCCGATTTTCTTCAAATTTTATACACCTCTGTATCTCCGAAGGACCAAATTTTTTTTAAAGTTTTTGGAGTGAACGGGCCCTGAGGGCCAAGGGGTGCCCATATAAATTTTTTAAAAATTAGCCCGATTTTCTTTAAATTTTAACACATACCACCTATCTCCTATTAGAGATTTACATGAAAATTTTAATTTTTATGGGTTGTTTTTTTTTTTCATTAGATTTCATATCACAATGAATCTCATGGTGTTTTTTTTACATTTCGCTTTCGATTGCAATGTTATAGCAAACCAATCGAAACAAATCATTGGTTTGTTTTGATTGTTTGCTTGAGCATCACTATTTCGTTCATTGCAATGCTTTATGATACAAGACATTTTTTGTTTTGTTGTATGGCGCGTAAACAAACGAAGCTGATGGTTTTCCGACACAGAAACAGGCTACATACAATTGACCATCCGAGAAGCATGGATTTCCAAGATTAATGCCACAAACACTCAATGACTACCCTTGGTATTGGTTTATTGTAGTTATGAATGCAAGCCCCACCGGAAACTGCAAACGATTAAAGTGTAATGGCATGTCGGTTGGACTCATCGGACTGCTTGATATTAAAACCTTTGTAGTTTCCTTTTGGAATTATTGCTTAGATGACGTTGTTCATCAGTTTCTGCACCACAAGCCGGGTGTCATTACATGGTTGGTTGATATTTCGCAACATTATGATTACCGATCCAACTTTTATTTGGAAATTGTGAGGTGACAATCCGGGCAACTCTAGCGAGTTTACAAACTCGGTTGGATAGTTGACATTATCTTGGGTAGTATGTCATCAATTCGCCAGCAATTGCACTTAGAATCTTGAAATTCAATTCAATTCGTCGACATCAATGTTTTTCGCAGCCAATATAGCACGTTCGCTCAGCCAAGCATGATTTTTGTAATTTTGAGCAATGTTTGGCAACAAATTTGTGGATGAGTTTGGTCTTTGATTGGGTAAACTGGCAAAAATTTACGGGAAATGTAATGCAGCCAGTCGAAATGTCAACGGGGATTTTGCCATTGCCAATGTTGCCAGCAAATGTTTTGAAAATGCTACTCCAGATTGGTCTTTCTTCAACTGGACATGCATGTTCATACTTAGTATGAGTGTCTTGATGTGTTTTCACCAAACGGACAACTTCAAAGATGCATAAAGTTCATCGGCTGGCGTTGACCGTGGAATCACTGACAATGTTTGGCGGAAATCGCCTTCAATCATCGCACCACCATGGTCCTATGCCTCCAAAGACTTTTTATGTGCCATCGTGCATTTTTTGCTTTGCTTCTACGCACAATTTTTCGAAAGGTTGCACGTTCTGATCTGCCTTCGATGGCAACTTGAGTGCTGAATGAGCTGTACGACCACCTTCCTGATAAAGCAAGTGCAAGAACAATTTCATTCTGCGAGCGAAATGCTGCCAAAATCAATGCGATCAAAAAAGTTTTTCTAGTGCCACCGGGAGCGTCCAAGGAGAAAATTCCTCCACTTCCATCGTTCATAGCTTTCATGAGAGTGTCAAATTTAATTTTATTTTAATTTTGGCTGGAATTTGTTTTTCCCAGATTTTTCATTTTACCGATAACATTCAATTGAGTTGTTTTCTCAAAAAATATACAATTTTATCGTTTTTCTTTGTGAAATTTGTGAAAAGCTATTTGAAATGTTAAATCAATGTAAAAATGAGAAAAAAACGTCAACCAAATGGTTTATTTTCTTCAATTAAATTTGAAATTAAAAAGGAATCTCATTACATTTAGATTTCGATTGCAATATCAAGCGAAACAAAGCAGTTGTTTGTTTTGATTATTAGCTTGAACACTATTTCGTTCATTTTAAATTTTGGAAACTACCAGGGTAGTCGCAGAAGTACCTGACCTAACAAAGAAAACACAAAAAATTTTGGAAAAAATTTCTTTATTACTCTACATAGTTTCCTTTTAGTTCGATACACTTTTCCCAGAGATGCCCAATAATTTCGATACCCTATTTACAGTGAATAATCCGTGTGGGATAAATCTGGCGAATAGGGTGCATGAGAATGCAATATAAACGTTTACTCTTTGATTTTGGCCATCATGATGACGGATGATTAAACTGGTGCATTGTCTTGATAAAAAAAAAACACTTTTCTTCGCCAAATGCGGCCATTTTTTTTTAAATTCTCTATATTAACTACGCGTGCACGTGGCTGGCTGGCTGGCTGGTCAGATTTTTTGATCAATTTTTAATCCACTTTCCAAAGCCCAATTTTATTGAAATTTTGCACTCATGTATATTTCCGGTGGCAATACTTTTTATTAAAATTTGGTGCCCCTCGGACCTCGGGGTCAGGGGGCTTATTAAAATTTTATGGGAGTATGTATCTCCGATGTAAAACAATTTTTGTAAAAATTTTGGCCACATAAATTTAAAAAAAAAATTAACCCAATTTTCTTCAAATACACATTTGTATCTCCGATGGACAAGACGTTTTGTAAAAATGTTGGATACCCCGTGCCACAGGTTCGTGGGGCCCCAACAATTTTTTTAAAAACTTAATCCGAATTTCTTCAAATTTTATACACGTGTGTATCTCCGATGGACAACGCCTATTTTAAAAATTTTACAGACGCCGGTCCCTGGGGAAGTGGGGTCTCATACTAATTTAAAATAAAAATTAACCCGACGGACAAAACTTTTTGGAAATTTTTTGAGGCCCTGGGGCCCGAGGGGTGCCTGTATACATTTTTTAAAAATTAGCCCGATTTTCTTCAAATTTTAAACATATGTGTATATCCGATAGACCGAACTTTTTGTAAAATTTTTATTTAAATTTTTTTAAAAAATATTGAAATTTTTTTTAGACCTGTGTATCTCCGGTGAGAATAGTTTTTGAAAAATTTATGAAGTGAAGGGGGCTCTAATGTTAATTTTTTCCAAATCAACCCAGTTCAAACTTTGCAAACATATGTATCCCCTATTAGAGGATTTACATGAAAAATTTTAAAATTTTTATGGGCTGTGTTTTTTATTTCATCTTTCAAACGCTGCAATAAGTTCGCAAAATTCACGCCATTTATTGATTTTCTTTTCTGAAGATAGTCAATGAATTGTCAATTATCCCACGCGCATCCCAAAAAAATGACGCCATGACCTTGCCTGCAGATTGAACTGTCTTCGCCTTCTTTGGAGCCGATTCTCCACTTACAGACCACTGTTTTGACTGTTCCTTCGTCTCTGGTGTGAAGTGATGAACCCATGTTTCATCCGCGGTTATGAATTGATGTAAAAAACTTTCTTCATTGCTGTGAAACTTTGTCAAACACTCGATTGAAATATCCTCAGGGCGCTGTTTTAAATCCCATGGTGAGTAATAGTAATAATAGTACTGCCTGCCTGCCCGCCATATCTGCTAGGTTATACACTTTCAGTCGACTGCCATTCAATACCATTTTGTGGAGTTTTTTCACCATTTCTGGTTTACTCAACTCATTTGGTCGACCCCTGCGATGTTCGTCTTGGCAGCTCGTACGGCCTCGCTTAAACTCTGGCACCCAATATTTTATTGTTTTAAACGAAGGAGCAGACTCCCCAGAGTAGAATCTAGCTTAGTTTTCATGTTGGTTGGATTGAGGCCTTCCAAATAAAGTATTGTATTACATTTTTTTCATGTTTTAAACTTCATTGAGAGCGTTCACTATTGAAAGCTGCCGTTCAAATACTAAACAACGAAGCTTCGTCAAACGTCAAATTTAAGCTTTCTAAGGTTAGTAGTTTCTACCACATTTATTCTTTTTAAACAACGCTACGTATAGTAGTTGCACCCTTTATGTCTGCCCCTTTTAAAAATCTATATCTGGAAATTACGAGCAAAAAAGAAGAAAAAATTTCGTAGTCTTTTCATAAATTAAAACCAATCAATAATATAACCTAAACTTGAAAATGCTTCTTCGAGTGACAAATAAGCATTATAATAAAAAATATTCGTTGTCCTTTTGCGCGCTTTTCCAGTTTTCCCATACGCACAAGCAAGCTACTCGTACTCTATTAGCTGGACATGTCAGGCTCGAAAAGAATTCCACTCCACCACCACACAGTTAAGAACCACGCTGAACTGCAAAATAAATTCACATGAACTTTAAAATAAATGTTCCAGCTCTCAAATACCAAGGCGTTAGGTGAAATACTAAATAAGACAACGGTTAAGTTTACGATTTCCTTTGCTTTTTGTATTTATTTTATAGCGCGCTGACGAGCAAAGGTATTTCCAGCAAAAACTTGTCGCTATTTGCAGTTGCAGAAGCAACAATTTTATGAGGTATGAAATTATAACCATGGCATGCATTGGCAATAACTTGCATCAAGAATGAACGTATGATGCTGTCATTTGATTGTTCGTATGAAGGTTTTTTTTTAAAGGGAAGGCGGGCTATCTGGTGGTATCGTAGGACATGACTTGTTATACGCATGAAGAATTCTGGACAACTCTTCTAGATTGCCCGTTATGATTTAATGGAGAAATCGAGAGATATCTTATGTTCTGTAGAAAAGTTGGAAAAAATGCCAAAGCAGTTTCGACTTGCGTTAGCATTCCCTACTGCTTACTGATAGACACACTCATAAGTCGATGTACGAAAGTAAAAGCAATATTTGGATATATAATTTAAAGTCATTTTATGCTCACAAAACGCCTTGAAAAACAATCACGTGGTAGCAGACATTGAACGTTTACAAAACTTTAGAGAGTATTTGCCAAGGATTTTACAAGTCAACATGCGGTGGCCAGAAGAAGAATAAGAATTAGTCAACCATAAAAAATGATGAGTGTATGGATTTTATTTATTTATTTATTGCCAAGAAAATCGAATACCTAACATACAGGCGTTAGAAAATAAAGGCAATGGTGTTGTAAGATTGGCAATGAGAATATGTCTGGTCCATTAGTTAAACGAGCAGCCTTCTATAGTATATTCTTTTATTAACAAACGTGTTCTCGTTGCTGTGTGAATAACGTAAAAATTGTATACTGTTAACAGAAAATTACCTGACTCTGAACAAACTAAAAACCGAAATCTGTTTAGCTAATGTTAGGTAGCCTTTTGGCTCTTCCTGACTTTAGTTAACATTAATGCCATTATTCCACACATCCTTGCACTGTTCTGACATAAAATTCACGTTAGTCCTTATACTAGACTTGTTTGCTCTGTATTCTTGTTCTGCATGTCACATATGATAACTTTGATACACATTGCACGCATAGCGCAATGCGCTCTTTGGTCATCCACATCCGGGAATTCTTCGGTTGGTTCAAAATACTCGTACAACAACAATTTATTTATTCAGCTGTTACCTTTGCAGCCTAATGATGAGACACATATACGACACCGACGATGACGATGATGATGATGGCATATGACATGTACAGCTTTGCCGGTAGCGTTGCGGTAATAAAATACTCGTCCGCGCACTGCATGATCAATAGAGTACATGATTCGTAGTCAGGATGTCAGACAAGTGGGCACAATATTGTTTCAGTATTTAACAATGTTCTCGATTTCAGATTTTGAAATGATAGAATCGGAAATAAATCATCTGCAGTTATCGTTACGTTGTCGTATCTCATTTCGACACGCTGCACCACATATGGACGCTAGGTGTGTATTTAGATGTTGTTTCGTGGCAGTGTGAGGTTTACACCGGCTGATTGGAAAATCAGGAATAACGCTTGATATCACTTAGATGTTAGAGTGTTTCATCGCACTGCTTATAATTTAGTTAATTTTTGCGTTTGGCGAATACTCATTAAGTGAGGATGAAGGTGATGGTAAATTTTGTAAATTGTTAAGTAGAGGATTTGTGAAGGTAAATTCATCACCATCAACAAATAGAATGTTTGATGTTGCAATCAGATGAATTCATATCCTTGGCAAATGCTTTGACTAAACTTAGTCTTACGACGGTTAAAAAAAAGAAAATTTTAACACATTCACCATACAAACGTGAATAATTTGAACCTAAGCCCAACCTTTTTCTTTGCAAAAATCATATAGTCAATAAACAAAAGTTGTAAATATATTTTTATTTTACTGCCAGAGGAATAACTTTGAGCAAGGTGTGTACAAACGCATTTTTTGATCTAAACATTGTTCTAAACCTAATTTACGGATTCGATCAATCGTTTACACAACCTCACTTAATTTGATTCTATACTTAATTGCTTCGCTTGGATCAGACCATAGACAGACTGAGCTGGTCTGTAGCTGGCTAATATTTTCATCTTTTTTATCTTTCTCTGGAAAACATTAAAGACACACGTGCATAGACATCTCATCTTTTTCTCTCCCTAATTTCATAACGGCCACGCTGTACTGAGCATTATAAGGGTGAAAATCCCTTCAGCGTGTGAACATTTTAAAAAAAAATCTATACTAATATTATAAAGAGGTAAAGTTTGTTTGTGTGTAGGAAGTAATCTTCGAAACTACTTATCCGATTTCAAAAATTCTTTCACCAGTAGTTAGAATGGACTTTCAGAGTAGGCATAGGGTATATATTAATAATAGTGTTCGACGCGACAGTCCATTGCGGTCCAAGGCCTTACTTCTCTCGACCATTTATGTTGCGCATGTATATTTTTTGGACACAAATGGAAGGGACCTACAATTTAAGGCCGGATTCGAGCGGCGAATTACGAGTTATTACTCTCGGAACGTTTGTCACCCATTCGCGAGAGGTGGGACACCGTGGAAAATACTTTTGGTGTTACTGGGATTCGAGCCACGCGCATTTCCACTGAGCCACGGTGCCCACAATAGGGTATATATTATCCCGTTCAAATAAACGGGCCTTTCGTGGCAACCAATTTTGTAACTAAAGTTGAGGAAAAAACGGTCGAGCGAATGCGTTTTTTACGTACGAACGGTAATAGATATTTAATTGCTTTCTATTGAAAAGTTGTAGAACTCGATGACATATTTCTATTTTTTAAGGTTAATATACAAATAGTTAAAATATGATTAAAAAATATATTTAAAATTAAATGACTGTGTGCTGTGTGCTGCACTGCTCACTGTGCTGCTTTCTGTGCTGTGTTTTGTACGAACATCACGCCATATAGCGGCATCATAATGACTGTGTTCTATGTGCTGCGCTGCTTTCTCTGCTGTGTTTTGTACGTACTATAAACAATCATTATCATACAACCGGTGTCCGGTCCTGGCCTCCCGCAATAAACCTCTCCATCGGTCCTGATTTTAAGCGATGTCATCCAGTTTGGCACTTTGGCAAATTTTGGGCGTCCTGGTCTAGGCCAACCGAGCAGGATCCTGTTCATGCGAGCTAGGTGTCCTGCTCGCATTTTTGTTTGCTTTCATTTATGTGCAGCCCCAGATTTCGTGGCGCCTGCTCGATCTGGATGAAAGCTTCCTGTACAGCTCTATGGTTTCTATCAACGATGTCAGTGTCTTCTGCGTAAGCCAGTATCTGTACGACTATAATCTATACTATATCAAATAAAATGCAAGAAAATATGAGAGAACGATTTTAAGAGCGTAATCACTAATAAATACAGAACTAACCAAGAGTTTTGGCTGCCCATAGGAAAGACAAAGACTATGTGCTGAGTGCATATATCTTCATGGTTGCAAGCTATAATATACCCCCACCACGTGATGGTAAGAGGAAGGCGTGGGTTCATGTGTGCGGGTAGAAAAGCACCCGGGAACATCTAGTAATATATAAGTTATATACATATAAAATACAACTATAGGAAACGAGCCATAAATAGTGACAAAAGTGTGACTTAACATGGAACATAACAGTGTCTCATAGATGTGTGACTTAATATGGAACATAACATGGGACATTGAACATTCAACTTTTAAACCTAGTAGTGTGATGTTGTCACGTCACAATATTGCTTCCCGTGCTGGATACATTTTTGAGCCAATGTCATTTAGTTTGGAGTTCCTAAGCACTGGGCTGAACCAGAATCCTTCAAGAAAATTTCCGAGCAGAATGATGCCAACCAAAACTTATCGCGCTTAACTCTCTTCACATTATCGGCATCGTGGTAATGCTCGAAGATCTCATCATTATATAGAGTTTCCAGAATCGCCAATAATTCTCCGTAAGACTTTTTAAAAGCACAGATGTGGCTAAAAGCTCAGAGTGTTTTTTGCTAAGCACACAAGTCTCAGATCCATGTTTTTTCCATTGTCTTAAACACCGGCAGCTTGGATGTGCAATTGGTGAAATTCCAGGTTTTGGGGAGTATTGACCAACTAATGTATAGGCTTTTTTGGCTTTCAGAAACCGTGCGCTTATTTCAGGTACCATGCTGTTATTGGCTTCTGCAATTGGACGTATATGGTTAAAGCACAGATAATATAGTATACAGATGTCGCATGCCCATGCATTCATTTAAGGCAAATGGACTTATATAAGATTGTTCCTCCCTCCGTTAGGTCGAAGTCTTGGACGCAGGGCGATAATTGTGTAAAAGTGTTATAACCAAAGTAAAATTCGAAAAGTATATGCAATTGCTGGTACACCCTTTAAGCTGTCACAGATGCGCTTTACTGTACTATAGGCTGAAATTGTTAAAATGATATTGGCAGTTTACGAGAAGGAACAAAAAATTCCTATTTAAAGAAAGAACGTCATAGTAGACAACTGCAAATTTAGGAACTTTGCTTAGCTAAGAACTCGGTCTATTACAGATTGGAAATTAAATCTAATGACGACCACTTTCATAATTAAACGAATAAGAATGATTTTTTCTGTTTCATTGGGCTAAGAAGGCAATTTAGTGGTAAAGCTATCTCCTCGTCTATAAAAGAGACCTAAGTAAGAGACTTTGAACAGTTAAGCCTTTTCCTGTAATCAGTGTTGCTTAATTTAGGTTACAAAAACCAGCCTTAAATAGCCTACAGGAATGAGAGTTACATTTCGTCTGATGTACGGTGAGAATAAAACTAAAATGTGACAAGTAAGTGGATTTATATAACACAAGGGAGATACGATAACAATAGGAATGTATGTACGTAATTTTATCGTCATACCGGGGAACCTTTTTATGTTTTTTTCTTCCTTTGTATTAAATCGAGCCATGTTATTTTTTTTCAAACAGAACTTGTCCGATACCTTGCATTTTTTTTTTATTCAAAAAGCTTGCTCAGCATAATTATAGTAAGGACACGACCAGCAGCTCATATGTCATATATCATTAAAATTATATGGGAAAAAAAAAGAAAAACTTGCAGAGGGGTTTCACATTTTTTCAACTATTTCGTTGTAATTTTTTGCTTAGCATTCAAATTTCTATCGCAAGCATTATTCACCATCACACACAAACTCACAAAACGTTACTGGTAAATTTCGTGATATGATATGGGTCCTTTTTTAAATCTCAGCATCGACAACATAGATATAAGCATGTGCCCGTTAAAAGTGCCCGGTAATTTTTTAACTACTCGTACATAATACGAAGGATTAATATGTAAATTAATGTATGTATGCATTTCCTTCTGTTCTTTGCCGTAATCTCATCTAAAGCATTATTCCAGATTTCTAATTGGAGGAGCGAGTATTAAGTTATGTAAAAAAGAAAAAAAATGGATTCGTAATAAATGTATTATTAGATATTAAAAAATTTCCGTTGGGATTTTGACATTTTTTCATAATTTATGACTACCGACCGTCTAATATCCTGCAGCATAGATAGGACTTTAGAGTAATTATTTAACTTAAATTCGAAACCGGACCAGCGATTATCCAGCTGGAGTCCAAACTGAACTGCCAACTAACGGACAAAAGTAAATTTTTATACAGTACGAGTATATATTTCTTATGGAGATAATTTTTTCAAAATTGTAACATTAGCTACGAAGATATATTCCAACGAACTGGATGGGTGGACTTCAGAGACAAATGCAGAACGACAAAAAATGTAATTATTTCTTTATCAAGCTTATGGAAGCGTTTTTTGTGAAATTGAAATGGTATCTTAACCCTAGAATACTAACCTTTTTTTTGTCGCTAAGCACTAATCCTCGCCTGGGAGGCTACTTATGAAAAAACGCCTGATGAATAATTTAAAACAGTTATTTTTACCGTTTAAAAATGTTTATCATACTTTGCAAAACGTTACTCTTTGAGAAAAAACACTCATTTTGAAGTTTTATTAGAATTTTAATAATGAAAACCTTAACTTATAAAACACATTTTTTACCTTTTTAAATAAATGGCGACTTCACAAAAACAAAAAAAAATATATTTTTTTTAAAAAATTGCATATAAGCTTTCCAAAAACCAATAAATAAATAAAAACGTTTTCATAATAAGAAAAAATTAGAGCTGTATCACAAGAATTGTGGCCTCCAGGTAAATTTAAATAGTAGCCATTTTTAGGAACTTATTTATCTGTACATCCGAAGCAGTTCGGCGTCCTATGTTCTAGGCAATACGTATTGTCGCAATTTGCACATTTGTACATGCTCATGCGTCGTTTTTTAGCAGGACAAAAGCTGCATACTGATCTCTTTCCTTTTTAAATGGTCGGTTCTTCAGGACAATTAAGCACTTCGCGTAAGGCTTTACGAACTCGTTTCTGCATAGTGGGGCGCTCTTCCAAACGTGTCCTCTGCCAATTTTCGCACAAAACATTGCTTAATGTTATTATAAAGTTTCTCCTATTCATTGGCTTGATATTTTTAGCATAGGAGTTGGAGACGTGAAGGATATAGCTATTCAAAACCGCCATATTCAGCATCCCGTAAAATACACACTCCGGCCAACGCCTTGTCTTACGACTACAACTTAGGTGACCACACATTTGATTATATGTGTCGACAGCACCTTTTGTTGAATTGTAATATTGTATGCCTCTATTATAGATGTTTTTTTTTTTGATACTGGATCAATAGCTGGTTCATCGTGCATGGTCGAAAGAAGAAGAACGGTTTTTCAGCTTTAGGTTTGAAGCTGACAAGGGTAAGCTTATCATGAAAGCCAAACATAGACGTTCCAACCAAACGTGATGTAGTGTGTTTGAACTCTTCAGGGATTTCTTTTTTATTACTCCTGATTGTCCCAAGAAGGGTTAACTTGAATGATTCAGCAAGTAACTGTTCAGCTAAAGGCACTAATGTAAATCAATTATTTGTTCCGGTGGCTCCCATGTATTGTTTTTGTAAGCAGCTTGCAATAGTAGCTGCCGAGAGGATTGCCAGTAGCAGACGTGTCCTTGTTTTTCCTAATATGGGCAAGCATCAAACATATATTTAGTGTTAACATCACATGCTAGGATGATCTTTATTCCATATCTAGCAGGTTTGTTCGGTATATACATTCTGAAAGGACATCGCCCTCTAAATGCAAGAAGTTGTTCGTCTATCGTGACATAAGAACCTGGATTGTATATAGATCACGACATTGTTGGATAAATGTTTCCCATATAATTCGGATTGGAGCAAATCTATCCTCCTTTTTTCTGTCCTCTCGGCTGCTACGATCATCAAAACGAAGACATTGTATGAGGAAATCAAAGCGTTCATGACTCATTGTAGCAATATACTTAGATCCGCAAAGTGAAGAATCAAAGAGTTCCTTACTTGCCAGATGATTATTTTTCATCGCACCGGTTAAAATTAATAGGCCAAGTAGTGCTTGAAGTTCTTCTTTTCTAGAAGTGAACACAGTGGAGGTATGTACTTCATATTTTCCTGATTTGACCTCAATATCATCATTAGTACGAAGGAGTATTTTGCTGATCTTATCTGGCGTAAAAAATTTTTCAAAACAATCCAATGGTTTTATAAGATTCTTGCCGCATTGTTTTGGTCCTGGCATAACGTGAATAATATTCCTTGCAGCCGTCCTGCTTGAACTTTGCCGAGATGAAGCTGGTTGCGATGACCAAATATAGTTGTTCTTACCTCGAGTAATGTGTGTCGATGGCGAAATGATGAGATCTTCACATTCTGCATTCGATGAATTTGATGCTCTAAGACGTCACGCCACGTCAGTATTCATATTTTTTAATTTTTAATTCTTTTTTTGATGTTTTGAGAATGAATGAATATTGAATTAATAAATGAATTAATATAAACATACTTTTAAAATTGTTTTATTTAAAAAAAATTATATGTTTTGAGTATTGCCTAAAAATAGCCACCTTAGACATCCTTATATATAATACTACAGATTCTTTTGGTGCAACGCTGTTTCGAAACAAAAAATATTATTTTAAAATATATCATTGTATACTTTTAAAACAATATGTTCAAAAATCATTTATTAGTTTTAATTGCATAAAAAAATTTAAAATAAAATTGCGGTCCGTTGGACCACACGACGGGTTAAGGGGTTACGGGTTAAGAAGCCCTTCAAGACTCTCTCAACACCACACTCAAGACCCCCTAAGAACCTCTCAAAACCCTCTCTAAATCACCTTAAGATCCATTTAAATACCCCTCATGATTCAGACCCACCTCAAGACCCTATCAAACCCACACAAAACCGCCTAAAGAACATCTCAAGACTCCCCTGAAATCGCCCTCAAGACCACTCTTAAGACACCGTTAAGACCCAGTTAGGTCGCGCCTTAAGACTCCCTGAATTCTCCCTCAAAACAACCCCACATCCCCATCTAAGAACCCCTTAAAATCTTGTTAAGACCCCTCTTAAAACCCTCTTAAAACTCAACTCAAAACAAAACTCAATACCACTTTACGACCCCATGACCCAAGGACTTCAGGACCTCACACAAGTCCTTCTCAAACTTTCCCAAAAACCCTCACATAACCCGCTAAAGGCCATCTCAAGACTCCCCTCAAACCGCCCTCAAGTCCACCCTCAAGACCATTCAAGAACCCCTCAAGACCCCCCAAGACCACCCTCAAGATTCCTTCAAAACTACCTCAAATGCCCATCAAGATCCCACACAGAAGACCCACCTGAAGACCACCAAAAGACCACTTGAAAAGTCCCTCCCCAAAGAACACGGTCTTTCCCGACGGAAAGACACAGGTTAGTTATTATAAAAGCATTTAAAATACAATCATTTCTTGGCTTAAACTATAGCTGATACTAAGGGCTTCATAAAGAACGTCATAACACATTGATAAAATTTTATTTGACTTATGTTAGTGTTAGTTAGTTAAGTATGAGCGAGCGAAAAAAGTAAAATGTAATATATGGCGCCGTTAATAAATACATAACAGGTAATGTAAGTGTAAGTGTTTAGTACTTCACTCGACTTGTTCGACATCGGATTTTTATGTATCAAAATGCCACGTGACACGGTGGTTGAGGAAATTGAGCGAGATCCGTCTACCTCTACAAGAGCAATTGCACGAGGCAAAAGAAGCTCTGTTATTTAGTTTGTTATTTAGTCCTGCATATTAATAGCAACAACCTCGTATTTACATTAAATTTGTTCCAAAAAATTGCAACAGCTATTTATAGGATTTAATGCACATCTATATTCCATTAAGAATATTACAATAACGAAAACGAAATATTTTTTTGCATTTTATTTTGAGAGCCCAATAGCTCTACATTGAGGTGTTCCAGCTTATCCATTCTTTCTGGGCCACCCTATATTTATATATACTTATATACCATACTACTTAAGCGATAACATACTTAAGACTATAACAGTTAGTTCTAAGTATGTATTTTCACAAGGTCTATATATGCCTAGAGAAAACAATTATTTTCATATTTTTATTTTAGTCCACAGGAAAAACGTGATCTCTTAAAAAGTTAATTTTGTATTATTTAACTCTTTTAAGTCTTCATGTATGTAAAATCCTACAATCTTGGATTATTTATTCATAAAAATACTTAATTATAGTATAATTACGCGTTGAAAATAAAATATTGCATTGCCATCGGAAACTGTTACTCACTATCATTGATTGATGCTAGTTCATATCATATAAGTAATATATGATATTGTGCAAAAAATTTGTATGTAATATATAAAAGACCCCTTCAGGACCTCCTCAAGACTGCTTTAAGAGCTAAATCAAGATCCTCTCAAAACTCTTCAAGACCCCCTTCAATACCCTCTTAAAACCCTTCTTAAGATTCTCCTCAAGAAGCACTCATGACCACCTAGAGACCGCCTTAAGAAACCTTAAATACCACCACATAAGGACCTTTCGAATCCATCCTCAAACCTTTCTCAAGATCCTCTCAAAACCACAAAAGATCACACTCGAGACCATCTCAAGCATACAGCAAGGCCCCCTGAAAGTAACCATAAGAACTTCTATACCTTTAATAGAAAGTAATGTCATCGAAGATACACATGTGTGCAAATTTTGAGTAATAGGAAGTGGATTATAATTTTATCGCAAGATTTGACCAAAACGGATAAAAAACATGGCAAAATCCAATAATCCGACCCGCTACATGAAATACTGAGAGTGGTTTCGTACTTTTCAAGGTAGCATTAACATAGTCGGGTTCAATGTTAGTCCAAACGTGATAATGGCTTTCATTATGATTGTCCTCTTTAAATCTGCAGACAATATTCCGAATCCTTTCTAGAGATTCCTAAAAGAAGATTGGAGCTACTTTTGTTCGAAACAACGAGAGGATTGTTTATCTTCCATTCGCCGTTAGATTTGAGACTTGACTGTCTCTAACACCAGGTTGAATAAGACGCAGGTCAGTAAATCCCCTTATAAGAGTTCGTTATAGATGTTGAATGGATCCGGATAGCTTTCCTTGACTTATTACATTGGTCGTAGTAAACCTTCAAAATTGTGTCAGCTAATTTTGGAATCTAAATTCTCTCATGGCTTAATAAAATTCTACTCTGGCTATGCTATCATTGGCGGCTTTAAAGTCTATAAATAGATGGTGTTTTGAGTTTTGGAACTCCAGCCATTTTTCTATCACAGGACTTAGGGTGAAAATCTGATCAGTTGTTGATTTTCCTGTGACCTACCGTTTGGGTTATCTTGTCTTGAAACGTTATATCTCGATAATTGTTACACATTGTGAAATTCATTTTCATAAGTATGGGACACAGGATGCCTCTTGTTCAATGTTCTGGTAAAGTTCTTCCTTCCATATACATATACCTTACTATTATATGAATATCTTGGTGTTGTGCGGGCCACACCAGCTTTAGTCAATTTAGGGATACCATTCGGTCCCGAGGTTCTTTTCACCTCTGTACTAACTTCTATTATGTAGGTTCAGTGGCTCTAGTGGTTGCTACGTTGGGCTTCTGAGTATGAGGTTGGAATTTCGATTCCTAGAAAAACACCAACAATTTTTGCGGTCTCACCTCACCCGAATTTCTGACAAACTTCTAAGAGTAATAACTGTCATAGAAAGTTTTTTAATCCGCCTTAATCCGTTAAGCTTGAAGTCATTTCCTGATGAAGAGTAATACGTTTTTGCCAGTTTTTGGTCATATCGTACATATTGGACCGTATATACAAAAAAAACTTAGGTCTCTCTTTTTTAGATCAAAGATTCTAAGTGCGTTTTATGTATTTCATCTTAGCACATTCTAAGTCTTACCTACGATGAACTTCTTAAATAAATGCCGACTGTAGCTGTTCCTATGAATGGCTCCTTTTTCTCAAACGCACACACAAGCATCGTTGTACAAATCTTCACACTCTTATTCTAAAAAAGAACACAAAGGAATTTGTAATAATATAAATAATAATAGGAGGACAACAACAAAGGCCGACGCCAGTAACCAAAGACTATTAAAATAAATGTAAAATTCAAGAGCCTCCTTATAAAGCACGTAACAAATAATGGTGCAGTAGTGGTGGTAGTGGTTGTGTGTTGGGATAGAACTTGTATTAGCAGATGCATCTTTTTCTTTACTGTTTGTGGACATAAACAAAACAGTCTGTTCTGCAGCATACGAGTATGTTCAGGTTAAAGAAAAACTCTATGGTAATTGCACCAGGATTCCATATACGTAAGAGTCTATGTAGGTACCTGAATCATCAGTTCCTTTGAATTGTAAAATAATCCGCCATAAGCGAAATTATTGTAGTTTTAAATGCGATGAAAAAATACAAATGAGTAGGAGAATAATGACAATCGCATGCGAATCTGCATCTGAATATGTTTTATGACAAAGTAGCGCGCTTTCTCCCTTGGGCACTGCAGATCTGGTGTGTGTGTATGTGTGTATGTTTACAAGTAATAATTAAGCGCAATATGTCCTTAGGAAGGTGGCAAAGGCATTGTACCATTGTACATATGATAACAGCCATCCTTCTCAAAGATGGATGAATACTTCAAGAAACTCACCAACTAGATTGATGCAGATTTCTATTGCTCACTAAAGTAGGCAGCATGACCGAGAGAGAGAGAGAGAGAGAGAATGAGGGAGAAAACAAAATCCCTTTACTTTTCAAAATAATTTTTTCTTCTTCTCAACAATGCAATTTTCTGAGTTTCCCTGTTATGTCCTTAAGATGGATGTCTAACTTTCAATAACAGAATGCACCCGAAGAGTGAGCTACGTGAGACACCCTTGCGTTGGAACGTTTGATGGTACATCATAGTCAATCATTGTACTTTACTGGTATTATTTCTGGCTTGGCAAGTAATTAATTATGTAGACGGGATCAGCTCTAACTTAGTGTAATTACTGACACAAAATGTCGTAAGATATAAGAGTATTTACGTGCAGGATGTTTCAAGAGAGACAATGTTGTTTGAAGTTTTTGTGTGTTGTGGTTTGCTGAACTTTTGTGCCAACCAATTCAAGTTCCAATCGTAGTCGGTCGAGCACAAAGCTTTTCTTGTTTCCTTTTAATTGTCACATTTCATTTGTATAGGTAATATATTCATACCTTGCTATTACTTGCTAAACACTTTATCAAACGTGCTTTGTTCTAAAAATTATGGAAAGGCTTATTGATGTTTCTATCAGAGCCTGGCTAGATACGCCTAGCCCTCTACACTCAAGTCAGTAAGTTACAGAAAAGGTAAAAGCACAGAGGGTGCCCTTTACTATCTAGTTAAAAAGATAGTTCCAAAGAAATATCTCTGTGTGCTTTACTTGACATTAAGGGTGCTTTTGATAACACTGGCTATGGCTCAATAGCAAGAGCAATCAGTAGCAGAGGTATCGAGGACTCGACCAACCAATGCTTGAAAGTCGAGTTATCACTTCCTGCACAGGGAGAGTGTCTGTGTCGGTGACTGCTTCTAAGGCCTGTCCGCTCTCCCCTTCTGTGGTCACTCATCATAGACAACCTTTTAGCCCATCTAGATAGATCAGGATACATCGCCATGGCTAGCTGATGACTTGGCGATTTTAATTAGCGGTAAGCACAGTACGACCATTACAAATGTCATGCAAGTTGCGTTACTTCTTTGAATGGTGCAGTAGAGACTTTCCATTAAACTTATCAAAACCGTTCTAGTGCCTTTTACGACTGTCCGAGTTGGGACATGTCTTCATCAAAGACACCACGTTAGATTATTCCAGTGAGGTTAAATTAATATCGGGGTCATCCTCGATAGACGGCTAAACTGGAATTCTCATACCAAGTCTGCCATCGAACGTGCCACTAGGGCCTTGTGGGCGAGTATACCCCTCTACGGCTGAACTTGGTCTCTTAATCCTTAAATGATACATTAGATGTATACAATGATGGCGAGACCGATTATCACTTACGCGCTTATAGTTTGGTGGCCGAGGGGGCAACGGCAATTAAGCTTCAGAAGCTACACAAAATTGCCTGTCTAGGTATAACGGGTGCCATGTGCACCTGAAATACGGTTGCATTAGAAGCTGTTGTAGGACTTTCCCTATTGCCAATTTTCATCAGGAATTCGGCCGCTAGATGCGCTATTAAGCTGCAACTAGAATACCGGTTCAAACCAGTTGACTATGTGGGACACCTGAAAATTCTTGACTCAATTCCCGAAAGAGACATGTTTTGCACTATCGCCGACACTATGGCCACGATGTACTGTTACGGAAGGTTAGGTAACAATATTGGACCGTTCAATCTGGTCTAATGGTGTTCCAGCACTGGACGCTAATGGTCTGGTCAGACGGATCGAAGATTGAATCTGGAGTAGGAGCCTGTGTTTTCGGACCCAATACCAAAGTCTCGATACCACTGGGTATAAGTACCTCGGTTTTCCAGGCGGAAATTAATGCCATTGAGGTCTGCGCTAGGATTTACCTTAGTAAGTGTCTTATCGGCTCTATGATATATACCTTTTCAGATAGTCAAGCATCACTGAAAGCGTTATCGTCCAATATAATGGTCTCTAAATTAGTTAAACGCTGCTACGATGCACTGCAATCCCTAGCAAGGAATAACAGGGTTAAGCTCGGTTGGGTCCTTGGTCACAAAGGGATTGCAGGCAACAAATATGCAGATTAACTAGCCAGGACTCAATCAAAATCTGCGTTCTTAGTACCGGAACCTTACTGTGGTGTCAACTGGGCTGCCACTACAGCGATGATTAATAAGTGAGAAGGTTTACTTCTTCTGGCCCATTGGGATAATATCCCTGGGCTTAGACAATCCAAACAAATAATCAGGCCCTTTTCCTATAAGGATAGCATTAGAAATCTTGCAAGCTTTCTCACAGGTCACTGAGGCTTGCGATATCACCTTAGCAAAATAAGTCTAGGCTCAGACACGGAATGTAGGCTCTGCTTGGAGGATGATATATTATCCGTGCGCATTCGCTGTGATGGTCCTGCATCGATCTGGTTAAGGAGACATATTTTTCATTAGTCAATATTTTCGTCGGCAGATCTGCGAAATTCTGCCATTAAGGACATACTATCATTCATTAGGGAAGTCTCTTAGATTAGCTACACCCTATGATACAATAGATCTTTTTAGGTCGCAGTATCAGCCACTTGGGCTATGTTTGTCTACTGAATAAACAAAAAATCACACGCGCTCCCTAATGATTTATAAAGTGAAGTAGGCGTTGTGATCAAAAATCACCACACGAAATCTTTAACAGTTCTCATATATTTAAGTATCATTTGAGTTGTTAGTCCCTAATCATTAATGAAAATAGTTGCTAATTGTTTACTGTAAATGAATGTATCTTGTAATACACCTGAAGAGATAGTGGCCCAGATCAGTGAGATAGTATTTAGAGAATACTTATGACGAATGTTCAATCAACATGTCATATAGATGGGAGCAATTAATAATTGTGTCGATGCGAGTACAAGGTTTGCGTAGAAGAATTGCTCCTCGGAACCAGATACACCACGCGGTGATAGACCACTGCCATTAAACCTAAGAATTCGTTCTTAAACACAACCTGCTATTTTATAAGACAATAGTTATACCAGTACAAAGAAATTTATCGAAAGTCCTCGTCCAGTCCTCGGAAAGACTTCCAGTTTGAGGAAGGACGATTACGGAGATTTAATAATGATGATATCCACACAAGCATTACGGAAATATCGACATTGTGGAGTGAATTTATTATTTTTATTATTGTTGGTGGGGCTGTAAAGCCTTATGCACTGTGACCTTGAGGTCTATTGTACATCCCAGATGTCTTACCACATTTTGTGATTGCTCAGTTACTTCGTAAACGAAACCAAACATTTGTGTAGAGAACTGTATGAGCTTGAAATGTTTTAATATTTTCTGGTTGAGGGCTGCCATATGAAAAGTATGTGCTTTCCTTTGCCTCGTTATAAAATCGGCAGCGATTCAATTGGGATTTATCCATTTTGAAGAGATGGCCATGGAATGGGCCGTGTCCTGTCAAGAACCAGAATAGTTCTTAGTATATGGCGGTGCAGTTTGAGTGCTCTGTCCATATGAATAATTTTGTGTTCGCGAAGCTTTTTGGCATGTCTTATTTCAGTCGATGATCCCCATTCCGCTTCGATGTCGGTGTTTTCTCATTTTTTAACTCTGTTTTTGATATGGCTTTTGGAATAAGCCAGTGAAAGCTCCTTTTGCTCTTTCTTCTGTACAGAGTTCTGCTGTCTCGTTTCCTGAAATGCCTGAGTGTCCGGGAGACCACATTAGAGAGATTTTGTTACTTTTGGCCAGTTCTTTAAGTGGCAGAAGTAGCTTTACGTTGTTTTAGAATAAAAGACTGGACTTTTTAGCGCTAGCAGTGCTGCCTGACTGTCTGAGATCACATAGATCTCAGTTCTTCTCTACCTTGTTTTGTTACATTTCTAGAGCGCAGGCTTCTATTGCTATGGTTTCCGCCTGGAATACTGTTGGAGATTTGAAAACCACTGCTCCGGTTGCTGTGTTTGTTTTTGATCCGTCTGTGTACCAGATAGTTGCATGGTGTGGAAGGGTACTTATAATATTTTTAACCTGATTTCGTTCGGGTATTTTGATCGAGAATTATGTGGTGTGCTCTTATCGCCAGGACACTTAGCTCCAATGAGCGAAGGGATCATTTTCAGAACGTTTTTACGTTCGGAATTATGGGAGACAACAGCAAGGCCGGCAAAACTTACGCTAAAAGGATAACGTAGACGGCCCATAGGTAAAGGATGCCAAACTTGATGATATCGGCTTGTAATGGGGACCGGTGGAAAGAGAAGTTTTAGAGCCAAAAATTATGATAATTATTGGTATAATGGGAGCGAGATAAGCGCTTAATGGCTGGATGAAAAATGCTTCGTAATGATGAACAGTGATGTTAACTTAGATCCAAAGCTTACACTGCGTTTACATGTTGACCTACGCTCGTAGGTACACCATTATAACTAATGATGCGAAATAGACATTAGTTTTAATTAAATAAATACATTTGTGATCCTGCCTGGTATACACGCAACTCCTACCAAGAGAAATGAGAGCAATGCGGAACGCGATGAATATGTAGCAGTCAAGCGAATGCGAATGGTAATTTATTAGATTGTCTTCTTTTACAGAATAATTGCATAAAAAACGCCTTTGTATTACCGGAGCTTATTGAAAGATATTTTAAATGTGCATTTATATATCGAATAGCATTTTATTTCGATATCAAAAATAGTTGAGATAAAAAACCAAAAGCGTATTTTACCATCACATCATCCTCCCCCAAGGTACACTACACCACTACATATATGCACAACCAATTTAAATATTTTGTTTGTAGTGCAATTTATTGCTTCGAATTATCTTAAATTTCGACATTTGTTTAGCATGCAAATACTTCTACGTTGCGAAGGATCAAACCTCCAGGAACGTTCACACACACAAAGACCCACTCATACAACTTATACACGACAGGACAACAGCAATACGAGTACAGAAATAAATAAATCAGCTTTTGATAAATCTCAGTCATATGGAATTCATTTGGTTTGCTTTTCACATTGCTCGGCTATGGTTTAGTACTCCTTTGCATGTAGCGCTTATATTTAATTGATATATATTATATATATAAATATGTGATTGTATGTATTTAGAGCTCGGACACTGCGAGACGCAGAAGGAAATCCATTTCAACAAACTTGAGAAATTTGGCAAAGTCTTTTCGAACGTAAATCAATCTGGCATCATCGTCGTCGTCGTCGTCGTCGTCGTCGACGTTTCCCTATCATAACAATACAGCGAAACGTTCCTTCCATTCATTTGAATTTGTTTGCTCCTACATTTGGTAACAAATGTTGTTTGCATGGCAAAGCAAAGTGCCAAGCAATCGTCCAAGTCGACCACCAAATCGAAACATTAATCCAAATAAAATTTATATCCTATATTAGCAATTTGGTTTGTTGTGCTGCCTTTGACTTGTCAGTGTATAGGTCTCATATGAATCATCAACACGGAATGACTCGCTCTGGCATGTTATTCCCGGAGAAATGCTTGCAAGTCCAACGACGTTATCGTCGTCTTTCCTTCCTTTCTTTGTAGCCCGTACATACATATATGCCAATCTGGATTGCATGCAGTCCAGGAAAGAAAGTTCCCTGGGTCACTTTTCCTTCCAATCGCATGTGCAATTTGCAGCATGCGGCTTGCATGCCGACAACATGTCTAAGAGGCATTGCCAATCTTTAATCTTCATAATTCATCACTTTAAAATGCTAATAATAATAAGTTACAGTTGCTTAGCTGGCTTAAAGGGTACGGAAATAACATTCGGAGTTTTCGACAGAAAGGTTGGTTAGCAGATGTCAACTTCGTCGCTCTTGTGAGCAAACCTTTCTGCCCTGCCTTTTCTGTTTGCTATCCATTTGTTTTGAGTGAAGGATTTGGCACTTGGATGTCGATCGCCGTCTTGATATGTGTAAGATGCTTTCTTTCAATGTATTTCCATTCAAATCTATTTCGAAAAAATTCCTGAATTAAAAAAAAAAAACTAATTCTCCCAAAAGTTTGAAAATTATTCAACTAACTATTAAGTTGATCTTTTAGTTGGCATCTCATCACTTCAGTGGGTCGGTAAAATAAACTAAATATTGGACTTTTTCAACTCTCTGGTGTGCCTAAGGGTAACCATTTCGGGACCTTATTATTTAAAGTGTTATTAAGCGGCCAATGTGAATAATAAAATTTTGTTTATAAAACTTTTTGTTCCATAACTCTTCTGCATCAGATTAGCGCTGGTTATTTTAATTTACCATTTTTCCTTTACCCAAATTTTGACGTTCGCTTTATTAGTGCAGCCACAAACCTTAAGACCGATCGATTTGCATGGAAATACGTTTCATCCAATAAACAAGTATGGATGTTTTAAAATCCAATGTTCTTCCTTCTCTTCTTATTTGTATCTCCTTTGTTTAATATTATAAATAGTAAATAGTAGATACGAATTTTGGCCTTGTTGTTCAATTTCCTTGAATTTTTTTAGTTCAGTTTTAGTTGGACGAGAAGCAGTTGTTCGTTTGGTCTTACGTTAGTACTTCTGCTTTAATTTAATCGGAGAAGCTTACAAAAGTTTCCGAGTATTTGTACAGATTACGAAATCCGAGCAATTCCTCGTTTACTATATCCACAGCAAAGTCGTTGTTAACCACATTGGTGGTAAGTTGTTGAAAACCTCTCCTTTCCCCATAATTAATTTTAAACCCTTCCGACCCATTTTAAAATTTAATTTCGCCCACTCTTCCAAATTTAGAAATTGGAAGTCACCTTTCCATGAACGCTGCCGTTAGCTGCGGTAGACGAATGCTCCATGGAACTCCTATTTTCCATTCGGTTCTGAGTCAATAGCGGAGGGGTTTACACAACTATTTCTCACGAGATCCACTGGGTTACCCCCTAACGCGGTAAGGACTTCGATAAAAAATATTTTTTTCCTTTTTTGTAGTGACTTTGTAGAGATCTTTTCCATCCGTACAACCTCTATTCATCACATCTTTGAACCTTAGCCTTTCTTCGATTTTATCCAGCTAATAACCCAACTCTAAGGCACTGAGACAAGTACACTAAGCACTACCACATTGAGCCCAAGATAAACAATTATCATATCGAGTGGTGCGTAGGATATAACTGGTTTAAATCAGCCCTATACTAACTCATCTGTTAATATTTAAATAAAAATAACGAAATTCCAGACTAATCCCGTTTTGTTTGACAGATTGGGTCCTGGCATGTTTACATCGTTACAACCTTTCCTATTTTGCCATGTCTGCATTAATGTCAGTCAAGGATAATAATCAGGAAATTCTTTGTTTTTGAAGATTTGCTGAAGCCACGCAATCTACAACCAAGAAACAAAGAATACCGCCGGTCTATGTTACCAAGGCTGTTAAGTTTCACGCCAATGTTAATCCTATTTGGGCTAAGTACTCTGGGATAAAACATGGCACGTAGAAAGGTTGGAGGATTAAAAATTGCTAAACTGTTATAAAAGATAACCCCAGTATTTTCCAAGGGAAAATAATTCAAATGTTAACCAAACAATTGAAGATACAAAAAGTTAAAAAGAGCATTCTTTCACTAAGTTTGGAATATAATAAGTTAACGAATAATCGTGAACGCGCTATTAATAAAACATGAAATGTTAATTTACTCATTTTTTTTAGAAACCAAAATTAAGTGCATTCCAGTAATATACCTAAGCCACTAGGCAATTCCGAACAAAAATTCACAAAAAACTCCTTTCCTTATGCCGGTATTTAAAATCACAAATCAAAGTAGGTATTTCAGAGTTCATATAAAGGACATTGCTTAATCCTTAGTTACTGGCCACTTCGGGAAATACAGTTTACATAACTTAAATAGTTTTCCAATTTAAAATTGACGTAAAGGCAATGGACCGTTCACACACTTTAATATGCTACCAGATCTGTGGAATTTCTGCGAGAAGCACCAAAGACCAACCGAAGATTCCTCAAGAAACTTTCGACCTTTCTTCAGCGTCGTTCAACTCATCATCTTTTGCCCAGCAAGGTATTTCCTATCAAAAAGGAAACTTTCATCTACACACATCATCGTATATAGAGTATGCGGGAAGAGTTTTCTTATTCATGCTCTGGCAAATTCTTAAAGCGACCTAAGAATGTTTGGAATTTATTTCTGAAATCAATTCCCTGTTTGACAATTCCGGAGAATGGGGGTTGATTATATAAAGAAAGTCCTTCTACTGAGACTTCCCTATGAATTATTAAAATCTAATAAACCACAAACTTTTCACACCTTTCGTGTGATGAGCACATGCGAGAGATGTGTTTCACCATTCAATACACGCAAGCTGCATGCATGCCGAGCAGAGAACTCATGGTGCAAGCAATTGGAGGTGTTAACAGCTTTTGTTCGCTCTTAGTTCAACCCGCTTCCTGCTTGAAACAGTTTTCAATATTCCCATATTCTATTCACCTGGCGTGCTGCGGCATCTCAATTGGTAAAGAAAAACTTCCGTCTCCATAGCACAAAGTTCTCCTGTATAACATCTGATGCTTTGTAGCAAATGCGAGAATTATGAAAGGTTCGAACGAAATCAAATAATGTGTTAAAGTAACTGCTGCTGCTTTAATGAATTCTGAAAAAGTTCTTGTTTAAAAATAAACGAAAAACTACACCGCAGATGTGATTAATTAAAGGAGGTGTAACTTTGTAGTTTCTACAAAATTTCGTTTACTGTCTGCTGAAATGATCCTAGAAACACTCTTGAAAAAAAAACCTCAGCTCTAGTGTCCTATTCTTTACAAATGAAAACGAAAAAAGTCGCACGGTGATAAGTCAGGATTGTAAAATTCATTAGGTACAAACACGTACCAATTCTGACAGAAAGTTTAATTTTTGAATCAAAGATGAATAGAAGGAGAAGGAAGCTTTGCTGGTTTCTTAAATATTTTCTACACACAACAGACTTTTTCCACCTGTTTTAAAGAGCTCATTAATTCATTGTCCCAAAAAAAAAAACTATTTGTCATAAAGTAGATCTAGCGAAAGTATCGAGGATGGTTCATGACATTAACTAGCAACAAAAGAGTTCTATTAGAATTCATCATAATCATATTTACCTCTACAACCAGGGTCCGGTCCTGTCCTCCTGCAAAAAGTTCCTCCACCGGTCCCGATTGCAAGCCGATGTCATCCAGTTTTACATCCCTTAACTCTGGGCTATTTTTCCAGCGTAGGCTTAGCCGGTCTCGCATTAATGTTCCATAAAACCTACCCCAAAGGAGTTTCCGATCAGGATCCTTTTCGCTCATGCGAGCTAGGTGTCCTGCTCACCAGAGCCTACCAAGCTTAATTCTCTTCACGCTGTCGACATCGCGGTAGCATATATCTCATCATTATAGAGTCTTTGGAATCGTCCTTCCTCACATACGAGGCCAACAGTTCTCGGTAAGAATTTTCTCTCGGTCCTTCATCACATACGGGGCCAACAATTCTCCATAAGACTTTTCTCTCGAACGCAGCTAAGAGGTCAGAATGCTTTTATCTAAGCACCCAAGTCTCGGATTCATAATCAAGTACTGGTATTAACATTGTCTTATATACCAACAACTTGGATGTTATGGTTAATTTCCTGGATTAGAAGAGTCTTGACAGACTATAGTAGGCTTTTTTAGCTATTAAGCAACCGTGAGCGTATTTCTGGTTCCATGCTGTGATCGGCTGCAGATGACCTAAGATAGTTAAAGGATTGCAGTATTTCAAATTTTAATAGCGAGACTAATGCTGGATCATCTTCTGCTCGCAGACGTGGCCACCATGTACTTTGTTTTGCTCCCATTTTTGTGTAGCCCCAGATTTCGTGCCACCTGCTCTATCTGGATGAAAGCTTTCTGTTCAGCTCTTCGGGGTCTACCAACGATGTCAATATGGTCTGCGTAAGCCAGTATCTGAATGTACTTATAGAGGATTGTTCCTTTCGCCGTTACGTCAGAGTCTCGGATCACTTTCTCCAATGCCAGTTTGAAGAGGACGCAAGCCAGTCCATCCCCTTGTTGGAGCCCGTTATAGATGTTGAATGGGCTTGATAGTGATCCGAATATTTTTACTTGGCTTATAACATTGGTCATGGTCAACCTACATAGTCGTGTGTCGTGTCAGTTTATTTGGGATGCCGAATTCTCTCATGGCTTTATAAAGTTCTACTCTGGCTATGCTATCATAGGTGGCTTTAAAGTCTATAAAAAGATGGTGTAGAGAGTTCTAGACATTTTTTTTTTTGCCTAAGTGTGTAAATTTGATCAGTTGTTGATTTGCCTGGGATGAAGCCACACTGGTATGGACCAATGATGACTTAAGCGTATGGGGCTATCCTATCTTGAAGGATAGAGAAAAAAATGCGGTAGTAGAAGTAGACGAACAAAATTTTAACTATTACTCAAAGTTACTATAACTTAACTTGAAAATGTTTTTTTGTTCATTCAATGCAATAAGAGCGCTCCGAACTCAATATCTTATGTGCACTACACTTTACAAGAGAGTTTTTCAGTGTTGACTTCCGATAAAGTCGCACTCATCCATGTGTGGCCCCCAATATGTGGATCTTTCTGGCAGTCTAACGATTTATATAAGGTATATGCCAGTATTCGTATAGCAAATAATTATTTTAGAAGAAGATTATGTGCAGATTTAGGTCTTGAGCTTCTTGTGTCATAAGTTGATTTTTACGGGACATTGGCTGGTGGTTGAGGAAGAATGAGTAGAGAGAACTTCACATTTGTGAATCTATGATATTACAAATATGTAGTTCGAGCTGCTTTCATTAGTTGTATTGTTTGTGCGGCACTATAAATAATAAGAGAATTAAAACTCTAAGAAGACTTTCTCCAATAATTCAAAGATTCAAGATGTTCGTAATTCATTTTTTGGAAGATTAATTGCAGTCATTGGTCGGTGATTGCCAAACAAAGAAAATTCTGTAATGAGGTTGTTTCTGATACATTTTGCACTCCTTGGTGACTTTATTAGGTATATTTTTATCTAAGGATATTGATAGCGGAACGCATTTTTTTTATAGTTGAATTCTATGTTAATTGTTAGGAGACTATATATCAATTTACTGCTTAAATACTTACCTATAAACGCGTAGCTTTCTAATCAAAATATTTGACTCTACAACCTGGGTTTGGTTCTGGCCTCCCACGGAACTTATTTGGAAGAAGCTTAAATTAGGTATGAAGTAGGGCATCAACATCGAGGTGTAGGTAAGAACCACTATACTTTGCAGCTGACCGTCCATTTGTGTGCTTCTTCTACATCTCGGCATTCCTCCACTGAGTTGTTGCACTCTGTTCGCTTCGAATATTCTGCAGGCCGGAAGTATAATGCCAACTCACTTTATATATCCTAACCTTTTTAAAGGTTCAATATGTAATCATATATGTATTCAAAAAATCTGAGAAGTAATACAAAATTAATTGAATACCAAAAATTTCCAAACGCCATAGCCATTATTCGGTCTTTTCCCCGTCCATATTGGCGTATTGGCTGTGATACTGGTGGTCCCTAGGCAATGACTTGTTTCTATATTATTTATGCCGGAACAGTGCTCTAGCTCTTTGAGGGTTAAGTTAATTTAACCTTTGTTCATCTATTCATAAAGTCTCTTTTGTAGTTCACTGTCCAGTTCAGCCTCATCGCTTGTCGGAACTGTCGGACACGGAAGCTATATGCCAGGATGCCACCCATTAGGCGGACATTGATGCAATGCACGTTTTCTATTGAATAAATTAAAGTTTAAAATAGTATTCTACACAATGGGATGTTATTCCATCCGTTTTGTAATATAAAATCCACCGTGCGCACCGTTTATGTTATTATTAACAGGGTCATGGGTTCAATTTTATTTGAATTTTAAAATTTTTGTAGGGGTTTTCTCTTTTATTACGAGTTTTACATGAAATTAATATTAGGTAAAGTTAAGTAAATCTATATAATTATATATACTACCAAATAAAGGTTAATATGGCCAACGTTAATAATACCATTAGCAACAGTTTCTTTACTGAAGTAATCAGAAGATAGTGTGCCTGTGCGTTGTAGTTGGCTAAAACGTAATTTCTTGAGTGTAACTTCAAAGAAACTAAATTTGCTTGCATAGGAATATTAAGAAAATTAAAATAGTTATTCTAATGTCATTAACGGCAACTTAGGAAAGCCTAAGGCTGGCATTCGTGTCAAAACATTTATGCTGCCATTAATGGCCGATCTGCTAAATTCTTAGTACAGCTATTAGATAGTTATTTAAATGCACGATAACTACGTAATAGCTATACAACCCGTGAAAGTTGGTCGATGAGTGGCGGGTAGTGGTCGACCACGTATAACAGATCACTTAAATAGCAGCCGAAATCCTTAAGAAAGAATGTACAAAGAAATGTTAATCAATATGCCCAAAGTATGATATGAATATTAGTTATGAATTTTTTTTAAAATTAGAAACCTAGGTTAGGTTAGGTTAGGTTGCGGTGGCAGCTAATGCTCACATAGACCATACGTGGTCCTTTGTGTTACCACAGGATCTTACACCTTTCCCCTTTTCAGAGGATCCATTCAGTGCTCTTAATGAATCGGAGTATATCTCGCACTTTACCGTTTTCGAGAACTGATAGGTTATTAACCGCTTACCCAAGTGTTTGTGCCTTCTGTGCATTAGTGCCGGACATGAGCAGAGAAGATGCTCTATGGTCTCTTCCTCCTCCTCGTCCAAGCAACCTCTGCAGAAGTCATTATATTCGACACCCATCCTTCTCGCGTGTTTCCCTAGAAGGCAGTGTCCTGTCATTATCCCTACAACCGTTCTTAATTCACGTCTTTGTAAGGAGATAAGCGCAGTTGAGCGCTTCAAGTCCAGCTTCAGCCAGACCTGTCTTGAAATATTGCAAGTGTCGGTGTTTTCCCACCTTACATTTGTTATTATTTCTGCCTTCTTCCGAAGCTCAAGTTTCAGTGTCGCGATAGGACTCCCCACCTCCGCCCTTTCCGGTAGCAGCTGGAGAGTCGTACCACGTCTAGCTAACTCGTCCGCCCTGCAGTCCCCTCGACATCCGTGTGACCCGGGACCCATATGATCCTTATATTGAACTGTTCACTCATCTCGTTAAGAGAGGAATGACAGCTCAACGCCACCTTAGATTTGAGTGAGACCGCTTCCAACGATTTTATGGCCGCTTGACTGTCCACATAAATGTTAATCTTTTTTGAGAATAATACATTATGCTTCAGCCAGCTCATTACCTCTTCAATCGCTATCACCTCAGCCTGGTATACGCTGCAGCGATCAGGTAGACGGACTGAGATGCTTACTTTCAGCTTGTCACAGAAGACTCCTGCTCCTACTTTACCGTCTAGTTTAGAGCCATCCGTGAAAAACTGTATTGTTTCGTTATCGGTTACGGATCCACTCTTCCAGTCTTCTCTGGTGGGTATTGTTGTCCGAAAACCTTTTTGAAAGCATAACATTGGTGTTATGTAATCTAGTTTCGTCAGCTCCTGCTTTAGCGATTTAGTTATGGTGGAGTGTCCTGTCTGAAGACTTCTCCACTGATTGACAGCTAACAGTCGCGTAGCCGTAATTGCCGCTTTCTGTTTGCCAAAGATGTCTAGTGGGATCAGGTGGAGCATAACCTCTAAAGCGCGAGTTGGAGTAGATCTCAGCGCCCCGCTTATAAGCATGCAGGACGCTCTTTGTACCTTACCCAATATACTTGTATACGTGGTTTTTTCCATAGCTGGCCACCATACGCCTACCCCATACAGTAGTATTGGTCTCACTACCGACGTGTAAAGCCAGTGTGCCAGCTTTGGTTTCAAGCCCCATTTTTTACCAATGGCATTCTTGCACGAGTATAAAGCAATGTTAGCTTTATTAACTCTTTCTATTATATTAGGTTTCCAACTCAGTTTCCTGTCCAAGATTGTCCCCAGAAATCTTGCTTTATCAGAAAAAACTAAGGGAGTACCATTTAGTGTTAGAGGATCAACTGTTGGAATTTTATATTTCCTGGTGAAGAGGACAAGCTCTGTCTTATTTGGGTTGACGCCCAGACCTCTTTTATTTGCCCATTATTTAACGATTAGGAGGGCATTTTGCATAACCTCCTTAATCGTTCTGAAGTGTTTTCCTGAGACAGCTAACGCTACATCATCAGCACACGCTACCACTTTTATCCCCTCTTCCTCCAGTTTCAACAGCAATTTGTTGATTACTATATTCCAGAGTAGAGGGGATAATACACCTCCTTGCGGTGTTCCTCTAACTGCCTGCATTTTTAAGATGGAACCACCCAGCTCCGCACTAATAATCCTGCCTAGAAGCATATGATTAATTAGTTTGCTTGTAGGGTAGTCCACCTCTAGGTCTGACAGTCCTTTACAGATTGCCTCTGTTTTAACGTTGTTGAACGCACCCCTGATATCCAAGAATGCTACTAGTGTATACTCCTGGGAGTATATTGATTTCTCAATTGTGCTTACTAAGGTGTGTAAGGCTGTGTCTACAGACTTCCCCTTGCAGTAAGCATGTTGGGATTTCGCCCAACTGCTAGGTTTTACCTTAGCCCTTATATGAACATCTATCAATATTTCCAGGGTTTTCAAAAGAAAAGATGATAGAGTTATAGGTCTCAGGTCTTTGGATAGCCATGTGAGCTTTTACCCGCCTTCGATATAAAAACTACCTTGACTTCCTTCCAAGCCCTAGGAATGTACGTCAGCTTTATACACCCTGTGAAAATTGCCTCTAACCAAGGGAGTATACACTCCGAGTTATTCTGAATTTCCGCAGGGATTATCCCATCTGGGCCAGCTGATTTGAAGGGTTTGAAACCGCTTATTGCCCACTGGATTCGCGTTTTGCTCGCGATCTCCTTCGTTTGAACCGATTGAGGTTCCAGATGTTGCCTGCTTATTTCTGAATCACATACCCGAGTTGAGTCAGGAAAGTGAGTCTCCATGAGCAGTTTCAACGATTCATCAATCGAGATCGTCCATGAACCATCCGGTTTTATTAAATAACTTGGAGTGGCTTTTTTCATAGAGAGAATCTTTCGTAGACGAGAGGTCTCCGAGGCCCCTTCCATCTTATCACAGAAGAGCCTCCAAGACGTCCTCTGCGCCTTTCTCAACTCCCTCTTATAGTTTCTGAGATGTTCTTTGTATGATTCCCAGTCCAGAGCCAGTCTCGTTCTTTTGGCTTTATTGAAAGCTTTCCTGCTTGCCTTCTGATAGCTCCCTAACTCCGCGGACCACCAAGTTGGCTTTTGTTTGCCCATTGGTTAGAAACCTATGAAACATAGAAATTTCACCAACTTGATAGCTACAGAGTTTATAGTCTGTCAACAACATGATCATGCCTGAAGCCGATTCTCATTGAACTGTCAGACATACCGAATACCGATGACAGAGTACACAATTGGGATTATTTTATCATTTACCGTTCTCCTTAAACTCTTTGTTGATAATCTAGCAACTTATTCAATTCATTCGAGTACAAAACTCTACTTTACCGCAGTTCCTCTTTATGTATCCAAATTATAGCTAACTTTTCCACCGTCACAACTGATGTTAGTATCGAATATCTCGCTGCGGAATCAAGAGCTTCGTCCTCATGACTCGTATATCTTTATCTGAACCAAAACATTTAAAAACCACCCAACAAGCACAGTGTTCATATTTAATTTAAAAGGAATTATTTTCTATGCAGCTAAAGAATGAAACTTTATATTGTTCAGAGCATTCGACGACTGACTCGAGATGATTGACGGGATGCACTTGGCTATTTCTATTGAGTACTTCAGGTAGCAATAGCGATAAGACTGTAACAACCAGAAATTATGCATGCGGACGTAGTTAGAATTCTTCGTGCAGGACCACACCAGTTATTCAATCGATCCAGAGCAGTCCGTAGATGTAAAGACTTGTTGCATGAGCGAAGTCATACACCACCTTCCCTGAGCAAATAATTGACCACAAAGCTCCACAGAAGCGGTAAAAGGATTCCACCTTAAGGGCATCCCCTAGCCACATCGACCGTACTTTATCGTCTTTATTCTCCCCCTTCTAAAGAAGTCGTCGGAAAAGCGAGAAGTAAATAAATCTGTTGGTTAAGATTGGTTCCACTACATGCCTGTCAGCAGAGTTTAAGGTACCTTTGTCGAAATATACCTCAATATAGATCAAGGGTACTTATCAAGTAGGTTTGAACCCGAATAGTTACGTATTTTAAAACGCTGAACTCAATGACAATAGCGAACAAATTGACGACTGTCAGTGTCATCAGAGTTGGGTTTAAGGTACCTTTGTCGAAATATACCTCAATATAGATCAAGGGTACTTATCAAGTAGGTTTGAACCCGAATAGTTACGTATTTTAAAACGCTGAACTCAATGACAATAGCGAACAAATTGACGACTGTCAGTGTCATCACAATCACGCGCACTTCTTGTGATCGTTTCTTTTTCTTTCTGCGCCGAAAATGAAAGTCATAAAAACGTTTTTCCATATTTGGAAATGAATTATATATTATAAGAACTGATTCATAGGACACAATAACTCCTATGGTGAAGACTTCGTCTATTATGCTCCTCTCAATCTTTAAACAAGATAATGAAGAATAGACTCACAGGATCTAGCATGATGTTAGTCATGGTAATTTATATTTAAGACATTTCCTCTGAGTTCTTTTGACCTAATAATTTTACGACCTAATTTGTCTGGTAGTCCAGCGATTTATGCAAGGTATGTGCCAGTATTCGTATTGTAAATTAACAATTTTAGAAGAAGATTAAAGGCAGATTTGGAGCTGGAGATTCTTTTGTCAGAAATTGGTATTTACGGGACGTTGGCTTGTGGTCGAGGAAGAAAGAGTAGAGAGAACTTCATGTTTGTGAATCTATGATATTACAAATAGGAATTTCGAGTTGTTTTCATTAGTTGTATTGTTTGTACGGCACCACAATAAAAGAAGGAAAACTCTAACAAAACTTTCTTTAATGATATAAGGATTCAAGATATTTCTTTTTTGACACTTTTCGAAATTATTGAAGTTCATTGTTCCATCAGAAAAGAGTTTCTCCTTCCACTCCTTTCTGGCTGGACAAGCCCCAGCGAAGTTATTCATAAAGTATTAATACATAAGTTGAGCTTTTTCTTCAATTGCAGCTTCTCTTCTTTGTTTCATTTTATGCATCAAATGATTACAGACATTCGATTTCTGCCAACGGGAATTGTGTTAAATTAGGCGCAGAAGTCCAATATTTTTCATCAATTTCCATCCATTAATTTAAGTGATCGCCTTGGTGTTTGACAGAATTAGACTAATCACTTTTTTTCTCTGACTCTTCATACATTTTGGCTCATTACTTACTTTACTTATGTCCTGTACCCCTTGTGGGTCCTAGGGCCTCTACAACACCCGCGCCATCGCGTGCGGTTCCTGGCAATGAGCCTCGGCTCTCTCCAACTCTTCCTCAATTGCCGTGACTCCTCCTCAACTGTTCTGCGCCATGTATTTCTCGGACGACCCATTCTTATACCATCCTGAGATAATGGATTCCATTGCATTGCGTAGTTTGCTATGGAACTGTCGCCTTTTCGGAGTGTGTGACCAATCCACTGCCACTTCTGTCGTTGGATGGTTGTGCCTATTGGTTTCTGACCCGTTCTCTGGTGAAGATATTCGTTCGAGATACGGTTAGGCCAGAAAACCTTTAAGATGTTGCGTAGGCGCCTGTTTACGAACGTTTGTAATCTTTTTGTGATTGTAGCGGTCACCTTCTAAGTGCTGCACCCATACAACAGCACAGATTCAACATTTGAACGGAACAGTCGCAGCTTGGTGTTTAAGCTGATCGCATTGCTTCGCCATATCATGAACATCTTTTGGCTCATTGCCGATGTTATTTATTCCTAAATCTGTAAAAAGTATTTAATACAATAATTGATGTCCTCTGTGGTTGCATTTGCCCCAGACATTACGTTGAGAATTCGTATCGCATCCAACAATTGGGCCCAGATTTTTACAATCAGTAAATCTAACCAACTTCATCAGTTCCCCTGATAGAGTGGACTAATGCAGTCGTACAGGAGTTAAGCAGTTGTAGCAATGATTTATACCTTTCTCCCATATATCCGATAAGGTATTTAAACTATGAAAAATTCGGTTTAAAGAAGCAGTAAATTATGTTTTGTTTGTCTGTTTTTGTAGTTCCACATACGTAGGCTGAAATCGCTGTGTACGCCCATGTTAATGCCCACAGTCCAGCAATTCTAGCGCTAAGTAAAACCCAGATATTTGGTAATTCCTATACCTCGGAATTAAATCTGCCTGGTTATAACTTGGTGCCAATATTTTTCCCTTGACGCGGACTCGCAATTTCTGTCCGTAGTGGTGTTGAGTTTCAACTTTTGCCTTAATTCAGCCAATGTCCCAATCCGGAATTTATTTTCATATGACTCAAAATAAAGGTACAAGAGCGTAACATACATACAACTGTTTCCTTTACAGAAGCCCAAACTTAGACAATGTTTCAGCTCAGAGTTTAATGCAATGTCTGATTCAATTTTAAGAATTGTCACAAAACATCGTCAAAATGAAATCGTTATTGCGGGCGATTTCAATGTACACAATTCTGGCTGGTTTCTCACTTCTGGCCAAACAACACCCAAAGGAGGGTGTGTTGAGATACTCGCTGAATTATACCACCATACTCAGCTTGTAAATGAGCCTACACGAATACCTGACATTGCGAGGCATTCCGCAAACACCCTTGACTTGTTGCTTACCTCTCGTCCTGATAATTACTCCGTCAATGTATTATCGCCTCTAGGCTCGTCAGACCATTGTGTAGTATCAGCTAATTTCTCGTTAATAACTCACGTAGTTAGAGAAAAAAACACTCAAAAAAAACAGAATGGCAATACCAGAAAGCCAATTGGGACGGCCTTAACAACTTCTTTGGGAGAATTAACTGGTCGCAATTGCTTCGCCATAGCAACGTGGACACCACCGCTGATGCAATCAAAAACATTATCCTTATTGGTATGAGAGAATTTATCCTTTCAAGGAGTAAGTCTGTTAAACCAAAGGAAGATGGATGGTATGACTCGAGCTCTAAAGAGGCTTCTAGATTAAGAGAGGTATGCTTTCGGTTTTGCAAAGTAAACCTTTCTGAGAAAACCCGAATCGATTTTAAACGAGCCAGAAATTATTGCAATGCACATCTTCAGCGAGTCAAATTCGTCGTCGTCGATTCCAACACTCATTTATAATGACATTCCATTTGTCAGCTCTATAGACAAGTCCAATCTGTTTGCTGCGAATTTGAAGCTAGCTCCACACTTCTAGATTGTGCATTCCTGCCGCCTGCACCTCTGAGTATTGAACACTCTATGGGATTCATTCGTACTCGTGCAGTTGAAAGAGTTCTAAACGATCTCAATTCAAGTATATTGGATGGTTTCAAGCATTGGACGGTTTCAAGTCTATAGTCCCCGACACTCTTTCTCATTTTTATTAATGATCTTTTATCTGTGCCTTCTAATCCAATTCACTCTTTCGCTGACGAAGCACTCTTAGCTTCTCATATAAGTTTGAGGAACGTCCCTCGACTTCTTTTTTGGAACTCAAACAACTACGTGTGTATGTTAACCACGTTAAATCCTGACCTAGACAGCATAATAAAATGGGGAGAAAACTATAGAGTAGAATCGCTTCCAAAACCCAATGCTATTTCCTGTCGTCTAAGCGAATCCTAAATCCTATGCCATTATCCATGAATGTCAATTGCATCGGGGAAACTAAAAATCTCGCAATTCTCGGTAAATGCGTTAACGAAAAGCTTAGATGGTATGTATTACCGTCGCCAAAAATGCTACGAAATATTTAGGTTTTCTAAACCGGTATTTCACCCCCTCTGATCTGGCTACATAACCCATTTACAATTGTCATATATGGTATGGTGTGCCTAAAACTACCTTACATCTGCTAGATAGAATACAAAAGCGTGCTATAAAACTTATCGGTGACGAAAACATTGCGAAATCGATAGATTTACTTGAACACCGCAGGAAGGTTTTCTGCTTGACACTGTTTAATGCTTCTCCGAAGAGAAATAGACAGCTGTATGCCACCTCTCCTTAAATTCAACCGCAATACTCGTGCCGCTCTAAATGCTCATCAGATAACCTTAAGCCCATCTTCGGACGTACAGTTAAGTTCAGGGATTCGTTCTTCAGCTGTACCACACGTAAGTTGAATGCTCTGCCAAGCTCTGTCTTTCCACATCGCTATGATTCACAGGCATTCAAAACACAAGCTCATAGACATCACCTTTTCCTTAACGCCCACGCTGTGCATATAGAATTATAAGGGTTCAAACCCCTTTAGGTGTGCGCCAATTATAAAAAAAAAGATTTTGGGAGTAGAACTGGCGCACCAACTTGGTTGGTACCATTTTTGGAAATATCAAACAAGTCCGAGGACGATTACTAACTTCATTCTAAACAAAACTTTACTCCAGTTAGTCATGGCCAAGCCACAGATACGTCCACGATCTACCCATGGCTCTTGGACTAGGATTATTTGAGGTGATTTTTGCAACTTCGCATGACTACATTAAAGAGGTAAGTGTCGTTAAATGTTACTGTAAGTTAACTAAATAATCCGTTTTGTTATTTAAAAACTATAAACAAAGCGTTTGCTTGAACTTTATTTATTCAAACCTGCTTAAAGTATGAATACAAATTATGATACTTACAATAATAGCTCCTCGTATGCATAGCAAACATTTTCAGTCTGAAAGACAGAAGGTTCTAATAAATTACAAAAGGGACTCACTAAAAAACTTTCCCCAATATCTTCAGTTTTAACCAATTTTATACAATACAGTACAAATTATTAATTTTTTTGTAACTTCTGGTTAAAATTGGTCTTGATTCGTTATCATAAATCATGATATTAATTTTAATCCAAAAACGGAATTAGGCTTAATCAGACATTATAAATGACAATCATTTAATTTAGCCACCAAAGGCATAAAAACGCAATAAATTACAGAATCAATTTTGGAATGGATTGCAATCCCGTATGCCGGACATGACCCAGGTATCAAAACAGACACCCAACAACAACCCCTATTACTTTATTTTTAAATCGGTACGCTCTGTCTTGAAAAATAAAAGAATTTTTCTTCACAAACATCACGTAGGAAATCACTTAACTTGGTGGAGGTTTCTCCCACCAATCCCCATTGCTGCTGGTTGTTCTGTTTGTTTGTGCTTTTGTGTTGGGTTTTTTTTTATCATTCTAAGCTCTATGTGATGGCGTGTTGTCTAATTCGATGCAAGTCGTGTCCTTCTGATGATGATGATGATGCAATGGGGAGAACAGATTACAGGAAACCACAAAGGACCACATCCAGTGATCTGGTTCAACAACAGCTAAGCAAAATAAATGCACAGAAATCAATTGTTCACGATTTGAAACAAGCGGCATGTATCGCAAAGAGGAGGGGAGTAAAAAAACGGCCTCACAATGAAAAAAAAAATATTTAAAAGAGCACAACTGTAGCTTCGTGTGAGACGTGAGGGAAATTACAAATCATCAGGCGTTCAATGGTCAATTGGTTGTTTACAGCAGCACGTGGCGGTATTTTTTTTAGGGAGCAGTTAATAGAAGGGTAGATGACAGAAGGTTTGTCCAACAAGTGAAAAGCGAATAAAAGAAATTTGTAAAATAATAACGTTACCGTTTGAAGCTCGTTGTGCTTTAGCTGATAGCCCATATCACTAACACCATCGTCGTGACTTGCCTTTTGAGTGTTGAAAATTTTAAGCTACCACTGATTTTTTGTGATTTTTCTGGTGTTCGTAATTGGGGTTTTACAATGACATAGTATCATTAATGGGGGTAAATTTAGATGATGGCAACAACTACAATTTGTAGTTGTTAACTACAACTCAATAGGACCCGAGTTCTACGTGTGGTCCATCAATAGATCATTAGAATTTTACTCATTTCATTGGTCACTTAGACTACGAATGCAGCTGATGCACTCAACATGCATAAATCATTGATTTATTACTGAATTGCTTTATGTATGCTCGAGTTGAGCTATAAAAAAAAAACCCATAAACATTTTGCTGAAATACAAAAACACATACGAAGCACTGCAACCAAACAACAAAACAAGAAAGCAGCGCTGCCCATAGCTCACAGCACACAACGCACACCGAACACAGTCATTATAGTATGAAATGATTTGATGCCGGGGAGAAAATTTGTATGGGAGCTACCCGATTACACTATAATTTTTATAGAAAGTATTGTCACCGGAAATATACATGTGTGTAAAATTTCAATAAAATCGGGCTTTAGGAAGTGTGTTAAAAATTGATCACAAGATTCTGCACACCAGCCAGCCAGCCACGGGCACGCGAAGTTAATATAGAGAATTCAAAAATTCTATGTATGGTTATAACTTATAAGTTCAACGCCCTTCTAATTAAGTATATAACGAAACTTTGTAACGAGGTTTTTCCCAGCCGGGGTATCCTCAGTGTGACCAGGGTTGTTTTTATATAGGGTCGTTCAAAAAAAAAAGGAACTTTAGGAACTCTGAATTCAAATCTTTATTTTCTTAAAAAAGGAAATGGTATTATAACCATGTAGATGACTTTGGTCTAAGATTTTAAGTAAATGGAGTGTGTCCTGTGGTTTGATGCCTTAGCTCTGGCGTGATTGTAGTAATTAGTCTACACAGTGAAAAGGATTCTATGCTTGATTCAATGTAGCAGAGTCGTGTATCCCAGTGTTCTGAACTGTTAACAGGGTTCTACGCTAGATTCACTCTAACAGAGCTCGTGTGTCCCAGTGAAAAGGGTTCTACGATTGATTCACTGAAGCAGAGTCGTAAACCGATTTGTTTTTTTTTCGTGTCCGTTGTTGCTATGCCGGGCCTCTTCTTATGGATTTCCCATTATTTTTGTTGTTTTCATTATTAGTTAGTTGTAACTGCATTGCGTATACGTAATGACATGTGGTTGTTATTGTTTTACTTTAACCGCTTGTAATTTTTTTGTGTATACACAACTCCATGTTGCTGTTGTCATTTTCGTTGTTTCTATTGGGTGCAAAAATGTTGACGAAAACCCCCCTAATTTTTGTTGTTGTACGGGATTTCGATTGTCAACTGTATTCAGTGGCTATGCATAGGCTTAAGTCGACTGCATTGTTTTTGTTGTTGGTCCTCGGTCGTTGAACTCATCATTTGGTTTCCTAGACCAAACGATCACCAGAACTTCTGTCCTTTGTGTTATTTGGGATTGTTGGTGTTGTGTGTGCGTCTCCTTTATTACAGCGTCCACCTACGCTACCTTGCTCTCGAATGCGTGCAGAGTCTACCGACACTTGTCGTCACACGTGTTGTTGATAAAAATAAAAAGTTTACCATAATAGCGTATTCTATAGTCTACTAAAAAAACAAATAAGAAAAATCATAAAACACAACTCCAACAATTATATAGATTAACATGAGTTGTTATTCCTTTTAAGAACTCATGCATCCTGGCGTGATACTTACAAAACTACAGCTTTGAAACTTTGTATTTCCACACTTTAGCAATAGCATCATCAAAAGGACAAAAGGACCACTGAAGCATTCAACAAATTTAATTGGTCTTCTTTACACAGCAACCCAACAAGTGGAGTAAGCTTCATCAAGAGACCCATTTTTGTTGTTGTATAGTGATCACTTTAATAAGAAACCAATATTTGTTGCAGGACATAAGAACAAATATAGAAATATAGGTGTATCAGATGGCAGGGAGACGGTGGCTTCGTTTATGCAAGGAAAGCAAGCATCAGTTACACTTTCACTTAACTGTTGCTGGTCTTAAAAGTAACAAAAGTTTTCTCTTGTTCTTACGAGTATTTTAACGCCTGAATTGAGGTAAGCTCTTCTAATGCGATTTCCTCCTCTGGACTGAATGGTTCATAATTATTGGTCAAAGTTTTGCTTTCAATTTTAGTTGGTGCATAAAACCGTACCCAGTCTTTGGTGTATTAGTCAGTTAAGAAATTACCATCATATTGGAAAAACAACCACAACTGAGGGCCAGGTTATAGAAATTACTTTGATGTTCTTCAGTGACTATGGCAAAAGTGTAATTTGTTGTGGTACTAAAAAAACTGACTTTTTGAAAGAAATTAAATTGAATTTTTAAAATCATAGAATATCATCTATACATATATCGGTGTGTGTATTTGTCTATGTTATCAAAATCACAATCAAAATACGCAATTTAGATGTTGACGTCAAAAATAGATGTATCGTGCCCTAAACAACGCTGCTTTCATGATAGTTTGATGCCCACATCCATGTTGAGCACTGCAATTCGGTGAAGTCGAGTTGAAAATACGTCAACAAAAGTAGTGAAATAGCAGTATTCGGGCTGGCCAATCAAACTGACACAGCATCGAAGCGGTTTGATGCATATTTTCATTCAACATTCACGAGCGATATCCAACAGTTCAACATCTAGCTGTTCATTTGGAAAATGGCCTGCGTGTTTATTTCACCGAACAAAGCGCAGAAAAAAAAGCCAAGCAGCCGCCACACATCACTCTCACCGCTTTCTTTGAATTGTGTTCAACCGACAATTTGGCCAAGACTTTATTATATCCTGAAGTTCCCAAATATTACACTTGGAACACGTCGACAAAGAAGTTCATGAGTAGAAAGCGTGGCGCGATTATCCCAGAATATGCTGGCGAGCGTTCTTCTGATGCTTTGTGACGAGTCTACACCGTTCATCCGAATAATGCTGAATGTTATTATTAGCAATTGTTATTTCAAAAGATCAAAGCTCCAACATAATTCGCCGCCTTGAAAACCATTTATGGAGACGAATGCCAGACTTATTGAGAAGCGTATTTCAGATTTGGCTTGCTTGAAAGTGATCAGCATTGGAACACAACCCTAGCAGAGGCATCACTCACTTGTCACGCAAAACAAATACGCACTTTGTTTGCGATCATTTTCACCACGAAAGTTGTGGGAAGCGCATCGCGAAAGCCTCAGTGAAGCCGTTCTCAAGCAATCACGGGCAACTGCTTCTAACCAGGAGTATTCCGACGAGATTTTCAACCAATCTCTACTGCTGATTAAGGACATGTGTATATCCATCAACAACAAAGTCCTTATTCAACTTGGAATGCCAGATTTGATACGGGACAGAAACAGCGACCAAGACAGAGACCTGGTGCGAGAACAGCACTTCGATGTGATCCAGCAAAAACAATATGTGGAATCTCAAACAAGACGGTTGGTTGTTGAACAAAAAAATTCTTATGACAAAGTCATGCAACGTGCAACAAACGGAAATGACGGACTTTTTTTCCGCGATAAACCAGGAGGAACAGGCAATATATTCCTCATCAATTTGGCATTGTCGTATGTGGCATCATCGGGAATTGCATCAAAGCTGTTGGACGGTGCACTGCGCACTGAGCACTCAAGCTTCCATTGAATTTGAAGCACACAGAAACACCAACTTGCAACATCAGCAAAAATACCGGCATGGCAACAATCCTCAAAACGTGTCAAATTATCATTTGGGACGAATGCACAATGGCCCATAAGAAATCACTCGAAGCGATGGAACAACCAACCGATGGAAGGCGCTCCTATTCTTCTTGCTGGTTATTTCCGCCAAACTTTGCCTGTTAATCCTCAATCAATGCCCGCATATGAGCTGAACGCATGCTTGAAATCATCATATATTTGGAACCGAGTAGAGAAAATCACGCTATCGACGAACATGCGTGTGAATTTGCGGCAAGACCCGTCTGCCCAAACATTCTCAAAACCATTATTGGATATCGGAAATGGCAAAATTCCATTTTATAGCGCCACAAATAAGATTTCGTTCCGTTGTCGATAAGATATTGCCAACTCTAACAATCAACTACAAAAATTCGAATTGGCTGTGCGAACGTGCAAAATTGGCACCAAAAAATGATGATGTCAACAAGCTGAATGAGCCAGGCGAAACAGTCAAATACAAATAGATCGACACATGCCGTCAATTATCTTTTTTTTTACTTCATTTGTACCAATGCCACCGCACGTATTAACATTGAAGGTTGGATCACCGGTGATGCTTATTCGCAACATAAACGCACCAAAGTTGTGCAACGGAACCAGATGACCATCAGAAATGATCACCTAATAAAATCGAGGTAACAATCGGCGGTGGCAAATTCAAAGGCGAAGACGTACTCATTCCAAGCATACCGATGATCTCCAACGATTTGCCATTCGAATTCAAGCGGCTCCAGGTTCCTTTGCGCCTCGCCTTTGCTATTACCATCAACAAAGCACAAGGACAATCGTTGACAATAGCTGGCCTAAATTTAGAAAATTCTTGTTTTTTAACTTCGCGTGCCCGTGGGTGGTGGGCGGACTAGCACACCAAATCTTGTGATAAATTTTTAACCCACTTCCTAAAGCCCGATTTTATTGAAACTTTCAATGACAACACTTTCTATTAAAATTGGGACCCTCAGGCCTAGGGGTCGGGGGCTTCCATACAAATATTTTACAACATGTACCCGATTTTATTCAAACTTTGAACATAGTGTATGCATCAATTAGAGAATTAAAACGAAAAATTTTAATTTTTTTTGGTTGTTTTGTTACACGGCCAATTGTATGTGTCTTGCTCCAGAGTTGGCACACCAAAAAATTTATACGTTTTTGCTCCAAATAAAAAAAAAACATAGTCTATCCGCTGGCCTTAAGATGAATTAATAAAAGATATAAATTCCCATTTTTAAATACATGTGTTTATTTTTCCTTGAGCCTAGCAAGGCACTGTACCTATAGACATCTGCTAAAACTTTGTCGCCTCCATCCACCAGAAGTCATCTGGCTACAGATAATTAGTGCTACCCGTGCGAAGCCGGGGCTGGTCGCTAGTAGAATATACAAGTTGAGGAGTTAAGCCTCATATATTCTCTAGAAATTTCCCTTAGTTCTGCTATTACCTTTACTTAGAATCCTTGATATTAATATCAACATAAACTTCATCGAAAACATTAAGCAAACACGAAAAACAGGAATTTAAATGAATTCTATTGATTAGGAATTCCAGTTGATGTCTGTGAATTGGTCATACGATGCTGGTTTCAATATGAAATTGTACCAACACTTTGTTAAGCGTTTCCCTTTAATTGGAATAAATGAATAAGTAGCTGTCATGGATGGTCTTGCAGTTGGCAATTGATTTCAAAAATGCAACATATGCATCGAATATAATGTTATTGTATCAATCACATTGCATTGTTGCATATAGTCTGTGGCGTTTGAACATAATTTATGGCTGTTTTGAAGGGGAGCATCTGACACTTGACAGCGTTTTCAATAAATTTGTTACATGTGTTACCAGCCAGACAGATCTGGAATTGAAAAAACCGGATGCATTCTGAAGTAAGATTGTTGAGATGGCGAAAATGCACTCGAATGTTAAATAAATCAAAAATTAGTAGTAAACATTTCACTGAACAAGAATTGTAAAAAAATTCATTTTTATAAAATTGTTTATTAAATGTTATTCATCAAATGTTATTCATATACAACAAACCTTTAATGGTTCAATGGTTCAATTAGCATGCTTTCATTTCAACTACAACAACTAAAAGTTATATAAATATTAATTGCACTATATGTGAAGCGTCTCTGGACTGACTATCGTATGATGATCAATGTTCCTTCTAGACAAGAAATGAAATGAAATGAAATTATTACTAATTGAGAGCATAAGTTTATTTAAATAAAGTTAGTTTGTATTTAATTTTTTTGTTGTTGTATATTATTAATATTTAAAATTTAACTCAAACTCTTATTCCGCCAAAGTTGAAAGTCCTCTCTTTGTTCCTATATAGATATCAATGCCAAATATCGCTCGATGATAAATCAGTCTAAATTCCTTGAAACTAAACTTCACTGTATTATAATGTTATTCCAATTAGATTCGTCTTTAGGTTCCAGAGTTCATTAATATTCTCCAGTTAGATTAACATGCACAGCCATCAACAATTAAAATGACGCGCGATACCAACGTCTCATTGTCACGGCTGATTTTCCACTTCAAATCATACTTAAATGTTACGCCCATATTCTATCACCCCCTTTTAGTTCTTAGTCTACTCTCAAACTTTCCCAAACAGGAAGTATACTGTTGTACTCGGATAAAAAAATTTAAAGCAACAAAAAATAAAACAACGCTTGTCCCTCATTGAAAATTTTGCAATTATCGAAGGAAATGTGGTTCTGAAAACAAACACCAACAAAAAAAGTACTTGGAGTTGAGAAATTGTTTGAAGGCGGATGAGCTTGGTTGTTGCGCTTTTCTTTAAAGCGCCCTCGTCTCCTTTGTTCAAATACCTATTATGCTGTTCGTGTGTGTATCCTCTTGTTGTTGAAGCTCTTGTAGATTGACACGTTTTCAATGTTCCGATGGAGCGTCGTCATGTGCTTGTCGGAACCTCAAACGAAAAAATTAAAATCGAGTTTTTAATTATTGCGAAAGGAAGATGTGGACATTAAGAGAAGTCGCTGCCAAGCTTAGCAGAAACTGTTCCATCCCAAGATGTTCAAGTGCTTTCGAATAATATGCTAAAGTTATGGTTGGTGTGGAGAGTGAGCAACAGAAACAACAACAACAACAACAACAACAAGAACCACAGGCATTCCCCAAAAAACTTTAAGTGGGTTGTATTTGGGTTGGTGAAAATTTATGTTCGTTTTTGTTTTTTAATCGCGAGAATGGGGATCTGCATTGCGATTGATCGGGAAACTACTGACTGCTCAAAACTTGGTTTGGGCCAGTAGCGTAACAATCAAGTTCGTGATGTAGTGCTTGCTCTACCTCCTCGTGGTGGTCCCCGGGCAACTATGTGTATAAATCCTTATACATGTAGGCTAAAACTGCAAGTGCGAACGGTCTAGCGTTTCTAGTCTAGGTAACGTGGGCTAGCACCCTGCGGTACCGAAAAATACCCGCTACTGAAACTGACACAACGCCTCGGATAAGTAATGATCGAATAATGACGACTTTTGGCTATTGTACCCGGACTAAGATTGGTTTCTGGAATGTGAGGACGCTCCTTGACTCTGGAAGTGAAGGACCTCATAATGCCAGATTTCTTCAACTGGAACGTGAGTTTCTTCGATATAATTTGGACATACTGGGAGTGAGTGAAGTAAGATGGTTCGACGCGGGAGAGTACCAATCCCCAACGTGTAACACTGTGCTACTCTACTCTGGCAAACCCTCCGGCAGTACTCGTGAATCTGGAGTGGGTCTGCTGCTAACGCCAACAGCACGTAGAGGCCTAATTTCCTGGCACCCGCATAGTGATAGGATCATATCGGCCAGATTTCGGACTAGAGTACGGCGCGTCACGATCATACAGTGCTACGCCCCAACGAATCCCTCGACTGAGGATGAAAAGGACAACTTCTACAATCAACTAAACGCAGTATTCAACGCAACGCCGAACGGAGATATCGTCATCGTGATGGGGGATTTGAATGCCAAGGTTGGCAACGACAATGAAGGACTCAAGCATGTGATTGGGAAGCACGGCCTCGGCGAACGAAATGACAATGGTGAAAGATTTGTTGATTTCTGCAACACCAACAACCTTGTTATAGGAGGCACCATGTTTGAGCATAAGACTTGCCACAAGGTCAGCTGGGTGTCAACTGACAGGCAATCATCATCCAACCAAATCGACCATGTGGCGATCAGCAGACGTTTTAGGAGCTGTCTGTTAGACGTCCGAAACAGACGAGGAGCCGACATGGGTATGGTACGTGATCATCACCTTATGGTAGCTACTGTCCAGTTACGTACTGCATCAGTTCATAGAATCCGCAATATCATCCGAATGCCTAGGTATAACATCGACCGGCTAAAGATCCCCTCAGTACGCCAACAATTAAGGGATCATTTATCGCAAGGAGTGGAAGCAATCAGCAGCTCACTGCCGACAACCATCCAGGAACATTGGAAGGCTGTGAAAAATGTTTTCACATCTGGAGCGGAAAGTATTGTTGGTAGAAGCCAGGCAAGGCACAGCACGTGGCTTACCGAAGATACCTGGAGGCGGATTGAAGAACGTAAACTACTTAAAGCTCGTATTGTAGATATCCCAGCAGTAGCGAGGAGCGAGCTAGAGTCCATGTATCGAAGAAAAATGAGAGAAGTGCAGCGTAGTGTAAGACGTGACAAGCGTAACTATATTAACAACCTGGCCTCAGAAGCAGAGGAAGCAGCGAGCCGGTGCGATAGCAGAACCGTTTACAGAATCACCAAAGAGCTGACAGGTGGTCACCGCTCTAGCCAACATCCGGTGAAAGGCCTAGATGGTACCGTACTCGTTTCAGATGAGGATCAGCTCAAGCGATGGAAGGAGCATTTCTCTACGGTCCTTAACCGTGTATTTGCTAACGATATGCACCTAAATCAAGCGGAAATGCCGGAAGTAACAATTTTCCGAATTCGCACCTCAACTCCCAGTAAAGACGAGATCGCTACCGCGATTAACGCACTAAAGAACAACAAGTCGGTAGGACTAGATGGTATACCCGCAGAGCTTCTGCGTGCAGCTCCAACGACATCAGCAGAGCTTTTATATCCTCTTGTAGAGAGAGCTTGGGAGGTAGAAAGTTTCCCCGAAGAGTGGAAGAAGGGAATGATTGTCAAGCTCTCTAAAAAAGGTAGTCTTATGGAGTGCGAAAACTGGAGAGGCATTTGCGTTCTCCCTGCAGTTGCAAAAGTAATAGCCAAAGTAGTACTTGAACGTATTAAGGAACATCTGGAAGATACACTCGATGCCGAACAAGCAGGTTTCCGCACTGGATCCTCCTGTGTAGACCACATAAACACCCTGCGGATCATTATTGAACAGTGCGTTGAATTCCGGTCACCACTGCACCTGCTGTTCATCGATTTTGAGAAGGCGTTTGACAGTGTCAACAGACAGTTTATCTGGCTTGCCTTGCGCAGGAGAGGTATACCCGATAAACTAATAGCTATTATTAAAGCAACCTATGATGGCTCTAAATGTCATGTGCTGCATAGAGGAAAGCTGTCAGAGGAATTCGAGATCCTAAGTGGGGTACGACAAGGTTGCATTCTATCGCCGATACTTTTTTTGTTGGTGATTAGCGATGTACTTCGCGCAGCTTTATCTACTGGAAACGGAGGAATTCGTTGGACTCTTACATCTCAACTCAAACATCTGGATTACGCTGACGACGTTTGTTTACTCTCACATAGAATTATGGAGCTGCACCAAATGACAACAAATGTGGAGAGGGAGGCAAATGTTGCGGGTTTGAAGATTAATACTGCCAAAACCAAAATCATCAACCTCGGCACTAACTCAGTTACTCATGTGAACATTGCTGGACAGCCGGTAGAGAGAGTAGAGAGTTTCCAATATCTTGGGAGTATTGTCTCGACCGAAGGTGGAACCGAACAGGACATTGCCAACCGAATCGGCAAAGCAAAATCGGTGTTTGGAATGATGTCCATGATATGGCGAAGCAATGCGATCAGCTTAAACACCAAGCTGCGACTGTTCCGCTCAAATGTTGAATCTGTGCTGTTGTATGGGTGCAGCACTTGGAAGGTGACCGCTACTATCACAAAAAGATTACAAACATTTGTAAATAGGTGCCTACGGAACATCATAAGGGTTTTCTGGCCTAACCGTATCTCTAACGAACATCTTTACCAGAGAACGGGTCAGGAACCAATAGGCACAACCATCCAACGACGGAAGTGGCAGTGGATTGGTCATACACTCCGAAAAGGCGACAGTTCCATAGCAAACTACGCAATGCAATGGAACCCGTTATCTCAGGATGGTAGAAGAACGGGTCGTCCGAGAAATACATGGCGCAGAACAGTTGAGGAGGAGGCACGGCAATTGGGGAAGAGTTGGAGAGAGCTGAAGCTCATTGCCAGGAACCGCACGCGATGGCGCGTAGGCGTAGTAGAGGCCCTAGGACCCATAAGGGGATACAGGACATAAAGAAAGAAAGAGAGAATGGAAACTCATTTATTATGATGTCCAAAAGTGTCTCGGCGAGATACCTTTTCGCCATATTGATGAGAATAAATGGGAATTTTTTTATACAACAACTGTCACCAAAATAACGCGAAGTGTTGATCTTTTCGAAGAATTTACTTTTGAGCGCCTAACGAGATAATTCACTTAGTGAAGTGCGGACTCTTGTTTTTTATTTTTTTTAATTAAAACATATAATTTTTAAATCGCGGTAAAGCGAATTAAAAGAGAAGTATATACAGGGTGTATCCGTTTAAGTGGCAAACACTTAAAGGGGTAAATTCTTTGTTAATTTCGTAAAAAAATCGTATTTGGGGTCTATTTTCAACCCCTGCGGCGGACGTAGCGTTTTAATGCGAAGAGACGTACTTTTAACCTTACATCACTTCTCACCCTGTAACTCTTGGACGCTTCCAGCTACCAGTAAGGAAAACAAACGAATAGAGCAAACGCGGGCTCGCAATTCATGTCCGTAGTGATGTTGCGTTTAAACTTTTGCCTCAATCAAGCCAATGTTCCAATGCGGAATTTAATATCATATGCCTGAGAGTAAACTCACTCTCACATAGAATTATGGAGCTGCACCAAATGACTACAAATGTGAAGAGGGAGGCAAATGTTGCGGGTTTGAAGGTTAATACTGCCAAAACCAAAATCATCAACCTCGGCACTAACTCAGTTACTCATGTTAACATTGCTGGACAGCCGGTAGAGAGAGTAGAGAGTTTCCAATATCTTGGGAGTATTGTCTCGACCGAAGGTGAAACCGAACAGGACATTGTTAACCGAATCGGCAAAGCAAAATCAGTGTTTTAAATGATGTCCATGATATGGCGAAGCAATGTGATCAGCTTAAACACCAAGCTGCGACTGTTCCGCTCAAATGTTTAATCTGTGCTACTATCACAAAAAGATTACAAACATTCGTAAATAGGTGCCTACGGAACATCTTAAGGGTTTTCAGGCCTAACCGTATCTCTAACGAACATTTTTTTCAGATAACGGGTCAGGAACCAATAGGCACAACCATCCAACGACGGAAGTGTTGTAATAGAGGCCCTAGGACCCACAAGGGGATACAGGACATAAAGAAGAATAAAGATGCCTGAGAGTAATGGTGCAAGGGCGCAACATTCACTACTGCTTTCTTTAAAGAGGCCCCAACTTAGACAGAGTTTCAACTCCTCACGAGTTTACTGAACTGTCTGATTTTATTGCAAGAATTGCCACAAAGCATAATAATACTGAACTCGTTATTTCGGCCGATTTCCATGTACACAATTCTGGTAGGCTTCGCAATTCTGGCCAGGGAACACCGGTAGGAAGGGATGTTGAGTTGTTCGCTGAGTTTAATCACCTTACTCAGCTTGTAAATGAGCCTACAAGAATAACTGAAATTGCAAATCATTCCGCAAAAACCCTTGACTTGTTTTTTACCTCTCGTCCTGATAAATACTCCGTCAATGTGTTATCGTCTCTAGGCTCGTCTGAGCATTGTGTTGTATCAGCTTATTTCTCGTTAATAAACCACGCAGCTAGAGAAAAAACTCCCAAAAAAAAAAACAGTATGGCAATACGAGAAAGCCAATTGGGCCTTAACAACTTCTTTGGGTGAATTAACTGGTCGCTATTGTTTCGCGATAGCAACGTGGATGCCGCCGCTGATGCAATCACAAACATCATTCTTATTGGTATGAGCAAGATTATCCCTTTCAGGAATAAGTCTATCAAACCAAAGGAAGATGGATGGTACGACTCGAGCTGTAAAGAGGCTTCTAGGATAAGAGAGGTATGCTTTCAGTTTTACAAAGAAAACAAAACGAGCCAGAAATTATTGCAATGCTCATCTTTAGTGATTGAAATTTTCCTACGACCAATAATTGAGGCAAAAAATACTATACAATGTGCCAAAGGTAGTAAAAATTTTTGGTCATTCGCGAATAGAATCAAAAATACAGCCTCGTCGTCAATTCCAATGGTCATTTATAATAACACTCCAGTTGTTAACTCTAAAGACAAAGCCAACCTGTTTGCTGCACATTTTTCAGCTAGCTCCACGTTTCTAATTGTGCATTGATGCCGCCTGCACCTCCAAGTATTGAAAACTATATGAGACAGATCTTCATTCGTACTCGTGCAGTTGATAGAGTTTTAAACGATCTCAATATTCGCAAATCCGCTGGGCCAGATGGTATTTCCCCATTAGTTCTGAAGTGGTGTTCTTCCAAGCTGGCATTACCATTGCGTAAGCTTTTTCATCTATCCTATTCTTCTGGACTCTTCCCGAGAAGTTGGAACACAGCCTTTGTCCAGCCCATACCCAAAAAAGGCGAGCCGTCGTCTCCTTCTTCGTACCTACCCATAGCACTTACATCCATTCCTTTCAAGGCCATGGAAACGCTGATCAATTTTCAGCTCATGAAATATCTTGAAACCAACGAAATCCTTAGCGAACAGCAGTACGGATTTCATTGGCAATTTGATGGTATATCTCACCGAACAGTGGAATCGGTCTTTGCATCAATTTGGTCAAAGCTAAGCTGTTGCGCTCGATATTTCCAAAGCTTTTGTCAGAGTGTGGCTTCAAGCTCTTTTGTCCAAAATGCGTGCTTATGGAGTCGACGAAAAACAGCTTCATTTGAATAGAAGCTATCTTTTGGATCGCTCAATTCAAGTTGTATTGGACGGTTTCATATCTGAGATACATTACATAAAAGCTGGCGTTCCCCAGGGCTCTGTTTTGTCCCCAGCACTCTTTCTCATTTTAATTAATGATCTCTTATCTGTGACTTCTAATCCAATCGACTTTTTCGATGACGACAGCACTCTCAGCTTCTCATGCGACCCAGACATGACCATCACCAAAATTGCTGCGAAATGTTTAGGTTTTCTAACCCGTTGCAAGAAATATTTCACTCCCTCTGATCTGGCTTCTATCTACAAGGCTTTTATTCGCCCTAAACATTTGTACAATTATCAGATTTGGTCTGGTGCACCTTAAACCACCTTGCATCAGCTAGATAGAATACAAAACCGTGCGATAAGACTTATCGGTGACGAAAACATTTCGAAATCAATAGATTCGCTTGAACACCGCAGGAACGTCTCCTGCTTGTTACTCTTTTATCTCTTTTTTCACCAGCGGTGCTCAAGAGGAATAGCCAGTTGCATGCCACCTCTCCTTGAATTTACCCGCAATACTCGTGGCGTTCTAAATGCTTATAAGTTTACCCTTAAGCCCATCTTCGGACGTGTAGTTAAGTTCAGGGATTCGTTCTTCAGCCGTACAACACATATGTGGAATGCTCTGCTAAGCTCTATCTTTCCACATCACTATGATCCACAGGCATTCAAAACACAAGCTCATAGACATCTCCTCTTTTCTTCTTCTTTTCCTTAATGCCCACGCTGTGCCAAGCATATAGCCGAACAATAATAAGGGTGTGAATCCCTTTTCGAGTCCGCAAATTATAAAAAAAGGGTTTATTCATTGCATATAAAGGCCACACTGAACGAGCATGTTATAAATGCTAATTTTGGTAGTTTTACTATTATGTGTTAATTTGACTTAAGCGTTTGGATGAGACTTCCTTCAAATCAGCATCTCATAGGTGCCATTGAACTTGATGATGTGCAGTTCGCACGTATTTCTAAAGTCCTTCATAATTATTATTATACTAACTTCGCACAGAAGTTTAAGTATGACTATGAGTACAACTTGGTAGAAATTGGGATAATGAAATAAAAGATACACACACACACGTATACCAAACGTTTTCTCAAACAGGACTCTAAAGTAACATTTAAACAAAGATACTCGTATTCGTAGTTTCAGAAGGCAGGACGTAGACATAACTGCAAAGCGTGTTAGTTTAAGTACATTTATCCATTTGGAATATTTCCAAAAGTTGCTTAGAGGGTTTTTAAATGCCCGTACTCAAATCCTTAATAAAATTAGCTCAGTTTGATTTATGGGATGTTCTTTTCTCAGACATCTATAAATTAGATTGTGACATTTTTCGGGTATACGAGTATAAAGGTCAGGCAAATAATTAAACTTTTACCCAGGATTTAAAGAATGCGACTTCATTCGCCACTTGTCTTAAGATCACTATTCCATTTTCTTTCTTGCTTATAAACTCGTATGGTACAAATTGGAAAACTGGCTAATCCACTAATTAACTCTTCTCCGACAGGAAGATGCGGACAAACAAATTAGTTATTTGCATAGTCCAAGACCGAACAGCACATTTAATGAGTATGTACTGTATTTTTCTCTCCCTTTGTAGTCAGTCTTTTTCAAAAAGTTATCTTTTTACAGACCAAAAATTTTCTTTATCTTAATTTTTAACATAAGACCTTTTTCAGTTGAATCATCTTTTTTAAAGAAATGATTCTCACTTTTGGATATTTTAAAATCCTGATGTAATGAGTTTAAAATATTCTGCTACCCATCATTAACATTTTTAAATTTTTTTAAGCAATCAACATAGACACATATTGCGCTTGGCTGTTCCTGCTAATGACCAATATACACTCCGTAACATTTGGATAGACTCAGACATATTTTTTCTTAAAATCACTTATTTTTGGTATGTTCTTGATGTTTACCTTCAGTTTTGAATAATGAGAGATAAGGTAAGACTGAGCCGTTGAGATTAAGAGAAGTACTAACTGTTTTCGTAAAGTTAACTGAATTTTCTGAGTTAGTTTTGTTTGAGGTAAAATGTGCATTCTTTATTGTAACAGTAGAATAGCCTCACTGTATTTGTAATAGTAAATTTACTTTTATTTTATGTTTTTACAAGATAACAAGATAATTTAAGTACTTTGTACATTCTCCCTTATTTTAATTACCTCAAAATTGCGATCTTTTAAGGATTCATACAGAGAATTCAAGTAATGTAATGAAATATTCGTCCAGGCCGCTTTAATGCCTTCAATTAAGTCCTCTTTACTTGCATACTGTTTCCCACCTTCATAATCAGTGCGCGCTAGCCAGCCCCATACATTTTCAATGATGTTCAGGTCTGGCGAGTATGGTGGCCAGGGTAGTTGCTGTATATTTTGGCTTTGCAACCACGTCTTAATAATGCCAGCTGTATGAATCGGCGCATTGTCCTGATGGAAAATACTCGGCAGAGGTCCAAAAGTATTTTGAAACTGAGGTAAAGCTGTTTCCAATATAGTTTTATAGTAAGTCGCTGTCATTTTACAGCTTACAAAGACTAAATCAATTGTGCCATAAAACGATATCGAGCCCCATACCATAACGCCTCACACGCGGCTATGATGGCGATCCAAAAACAGTTTTTCTTTTTTCCTCTAAGTTTTTCCCGTCTAAGTTGAACTATTTTTCGTCTGAAAATATCACTTTTCGCCAATCGTTTGACTGACTGTTGCCTTCGGTATTCCATATAATGTGCTGTCGTGCGAAATTGAGCCACTGCAGTTTTCGAAGAGCATTGAGTGGTGGTTTTTTCTTCAGCTTCAGGCGTTTCAAGTATCCAGCATTTTTAATAACTCTGCTAATTGTCATTCGGCTAACTTCTAATCCAGCTTCGTGTCTTATCTTGTTCAAAGACTGGGTAGAATTGGAAGCCAGTCGTATAATTGTCCGCTTGTCATGGTCAGTAAGAACTGTTGAAGTACGTCCTTTATAGCTTTTTCTGTACAATAATGGATTTTTTAAATAATTATTTATAAATTTTGGAATTCGATTTATTTTCTGAGCTATAGCGCGATTAGAAAGACCTTGCTCATGATAGGCATCGTTTTTGGCTATTTCCGTTGCAGTCAATGAACTTTGTCTACCCATTTTAATATTTTAAAGCAACCAAAATCACAAAAAAAAAACTGTTTATCACTTCACTACTGCTTTTCGATGCTCACGCTGACAAATATTCGCTCGTACTGTAGAACAAAGTTAATTGAGGCTATTCTACTGTCACAATAAAAAATGCACATTTGAGTGACCTCAAACAAAATCAACTCAGAAAATTCCGTTAACTTTAAGAAAACAGTTAGTACTTCTCTTAATCTCAACGAGTCAGTCTTACCTTGTTTCTCATTATTCAAAACTGAAGGTAAACATCAAGAACGTACCAAAAATAAGTGATTTTAAGAAAAAATATGTCTGAGGCTATCCAAATGTTACGGACTGTATGTCTCATGTACTTCTATTCTACGCTGAAGTCAGCGCATTTTAACTTTAAGTCAAGCTTTGGCAATATATTATTACATGGCATGCTTGCTAGCGGAATCTGTCTGGTATGGGAGTTCACTTTATTCTTACCTTAGCGTTCGTTATGTGTCCTACCATGCTCAAATGTAGCTAAGTATCCTTTAACTTGCTTTCCAGATGTAGGGTAACTAATATAGAGCTTTCTTTCTTTATTGAAGGGAAAAGGTCTTACTCGGATTTACCCTGAGTCCGACTTCTTAGCACCATTTGCTTGTTATGTTTAAACCGTTCAAGGTTGTATCACATAACAATTTCTCAAAATTCGCTTTTGTCAAGATGACTATTTTATCTGTGTAGCTCTGAGTATAGCTTCAAGCTTCAGCAAGTCTACCACTATGTCCCATACAAATTGAGCCGTCCTTCTTCTTCTCCTTCCACACCTCTTAAGAATATTTAGAAGCAGTTTAGCACTCGGGTATATACCGACAAGCTGGAGAAGGGCAAAGGAGGTATTAGTACCGAAAGTGGGGAAAAAAGATCCCACCCATCCTAAGTTCTACAGATCAATTAGCCTAACTTCGTTCGTCCTAAAGACTATCGAAAATGTTATCGACAATTACATAAGGTCGGAAGTACTGGAAAGAGAACCACTAGACTCCAGGTCATCATGCGTACGGAGTGCGCAGATCTACGGAGACCGCATTGTGGAAGCTGACGGAATGTATAGTGGGGTTCCTTGCCAGTAGGAAAATCGCGCTATGCGCTTTCCTAGATATCGTAGGAGCAATCGACAAGGCATCTCATGAGGCGATTAGAATTGCTCTGGAGAGAAAGAACGTAGACAGCACAATCACTAAGTGGATTTGCTGAGTACCAGAATAGCGGAAACCATAGTCGGGGATGAAACCATTATGGTGAGCACAATAAGAGGATATCCACAAGAGGGGTACTTTCCATCCTTTTTTTGACCATCCTCGTAGATGAACTATTTCAGCGACTAGCAGAGGCAGAACCATTCTGTGGCATATAGTACCGCATAATGCGGGAGGAGATACACAGAATACGTAAGGCAGCTTCTTTCGTAAAATGGGAAAATCTCGTAGGCCTACGACAAGCAAAGCTATGACCCAAAGAGGTCTCGCTCGATATTGGGACTTAAAAGAAGTAATGTAAGAGTCATTACGGGTTTCCTAACAGGACATTGTAGACTGGAAGTGCACCTAAAGAAATTAAAACTAGATGAGGATGGTAGCTGTAAGCTTTATGGGGAAGCGGAGTAAGCCCCGCGGCACCTTCTCAATGAATGCGGAGCAACGATTCGACATAGGAGAGACAACATGGAAACTCACGCGATCTCGGAGTCTGTACGGCATGCACTGAACCCACACCATATGATTATGTTCTTTTGAGACATTTGTTTGGAGTGGTGCTATAGGGACGGGCATGCACTGTGTCCATAGCACTAGTTATGGGGAGCGCAATATATCCATAGGGGTCGCAGTGCTATTGGTAGATACCCCTTTTCATCATCATCATCATCATATATACAGGATTGTAGGCTACAATTTTGGGTCAAGAAGTGTCATTGGATTTACGTGGATACCTCCATTGAATGGTTTACCCCACGGTCCTCTTCGGACTTGGATTAGTTATACGACAATCAACGTCCATCATAGACTGATGTGCCAGTATTAACTCAATGGGTAGAGCAGGACCCATCTTAAATCTTTGCCGATCTTTGGTTTTTCGACAACCGGTTGATCTATGCAACTCCACAGAGAGCGCATTATCGCACCGGTAACATCAGGAAGGATACTGATGCACCAAAGATCTACCAAGATCAGCTTGGGGGCTGATGTTACCATGCTAGTGCTCTACCCGCATTTGGGTAGTAAACCACAGCCCCCGCGTTGCATCCCCAGAACGAGCTGGGTCCTCAACCACAATTGTCCTCAGACTGGTCGAGCCTTACGGCCGGCCTTGTTCTCTGTGAGTACGGACAATTCCCGCGGTACCAAAATGCAACTTTGGTGAGGTCAGGCATCAAGGGACTCAGCTCTCTAAGAATGAGTGCCTGGGCGATTGCAAAAGCAGACCCTGGCAGCACATTCGTCCGGAGCCGCGAACCCCATCATTTGCCACTAGGATTCAAGGCCTTTGGAATACAAAATTCCCGTCTGTTCCTTACACAGACCTGTAGTATTTTATGAAATGAAACACTAAATACAAAGACTTGCTCATAAAGAGGTTCTAAGTACCAGTGCTCCACTTCGGGTCGCAAGTACGAAGACATTACCCATCCTGAGCATACTCTAAGCACCGACGACCCTTTGCTAATATGCCGTGGTAAAGTCCTGCAACATCTCCACAAAATAAAAAAGCTGTTATTTTAGCTTTAAGTGGGTCCAAACGGTGTCTTGGTGTTGGGGGTTGTGGGGTTTCGGGTATCGCCGGGGTTAACAACTAGTAATGAAATAACGCAACTGTAAGCAAAACAGAAGAATTATTTTATTCTATACATAGTGTGCTTCCACCTGTTCAAAATTTGCTCCGAAATTATTGAAATCAATTTCTTCTGTTATTGTCTAATCTACCAAATCTTCCAATTATCGCAGACTGATATTAAATTTTAAGATGCCGTGGCAGTGGTATAAAATTTTATTGTAAAAAATTTAAGAATTCAATAGCGAAACTAATGACTCTTACACAGAATCAGACTGTGCGGTGCGACCGGGAGTAGGTATACTGTATACCACAAACCGCGCACTTCCGTTGTAAATCTACGCGCGATGACATTAAGATACAATTTTATTGGGGTAGTAACGAAAGTAACGAAGTCTTAGCTCTGCGGCATTGTTAAAAGGTGTTACCTGTTCTTAGTTCTGTGTGGCTGTGTTTGTGAGCAATTTTCACCTTGGAAACGCTACTGCAATTTTGCACATGAGCCCGCCGCCTTCTCATATTTTAGCGTAAAATGGAAAATGGCAATTTATTGAAATACTTTTGCCCTCAGGCTAAGTTCTTTCTCCCCTCTTCTCCAGAACAATGTTCTCCACGATATATTGGGTAGAGTAAAAGGACTCGGTTTTTGTATGCACACACAAAACACTATCAGGAAGATGATAAAAGTTCATAACTGCTGCCTCGCGTTGTTGCGCCCTGTCTTCATATTCATTCCAACACACATTAATTTATTAGCGTGTGCGTGCGACTGTGTCATTGCAAACATTTATTATCTTTAATGGCAAACAATTTGTAATAAATAAAATATTGTTTCCTAATAAATGTCTGATAAGTCTTATGAGCAAATTTTCGGGTGTTGGAGTTGGAAAGAAGAGCAAATTATGATGCCGTGGCGTTTGAATAATGGCACATACGGAGAAATTTCGGTATCCTTTTGAATGCTGTTTATTTCCTTATTGTTGAAATATTTATGTTTATTTGTGAATACGAAATTGAAATTGAATACAAAGAGTTTTATGACTTCAAAGAAATATTGTACGGAAGTCTTTTATGTTAAGATTAAATATTCTTACCTTCTTAACCATCACCATTTGCCTTTACGTATACGGTTCGGTCTCAGCAGGCTCTGAATGTGATCTAATGTCATCCCGAAACTCTGGGCGTTCTGGTCTATGGCCTACTTCCAGCGTAGGCTTGGCCTGTCTAGCTGACGTGTTCTGTAAGTCCTACCGTAAAGCACTGTCCTCTTCACTAATGCGAGCTAGGTGCCCTGGCCATCGTCATCGTGCAATAGATAAGTGCATGGAGTCCGCAATACTAATAAGAGTATTTGTACGGCGTGTACATTTCTCTTCTACGCCCGGTATCTCAGCTCCAAAACTTACTCTACCTGAATACTGGCTTCCGAACAGTTTTTCCTAGACATATGAAGTTTCCGTTGGACTGATTCGAATAATTCTTTTTCACGCGCCCATAGCCGAAAGTGACTGTTTCGTACGCTATAAACTAGCCTCGAAAGTAGCCCATAGCAACACTAGGTTTGTTATGATATAAACGTCTTTTGTTATTTACTACAATCTCAGCGAACACATTGCGCATGAGCAAGAATTCTCTTTTGTTTGTCATTTATGATTTCTGCTTCTCTCTCGATTTAGCAGAAAAACCGGTTTGGACGCGTGAAAAATTCATTTCTTTGTTACTTACTGCAGTCACAGCGAACACACATTCTCACATTTCTGCTTCTCTCTCGTTTAAGCAAAAAAAAACCGGTTTGGACGCGAGAAAAATAGCGTACACGACTTGCAGAAAAGTGCTCATCGTGCTCGTTAGATTGCCGAACTCGGCTACCGCCTCGTTCGTCAAGCTTCGACCTCGCACGATAAACTCCACTTTCCTTGCTCGTTCTGTAATATACTATTTAATGGTCTGGGGAATCTTATGTAGGTGCGTGAACGTTTACGAAGCTTATGTTATACCAATTTCCCCGCACGCTAACGATGCATATTTTAATCATTACTTGGTTTATTAGCAGATAACTGTGGGTTTGACTTAAAAGCTCACTACGACCACATGGTGCCTTCCAAAACATCTATCACATTCTGATTTTTGTATGAAGCCTTAGCTCGTCCATCGCAAATCCTAAATGAGCGTAATGTTTCGCCATTTTCGTTACTGTGGTCGTCATCGTATATCAATATTTAAGTTAGTTTTAGAGGCATTAGATTCAATTAGGTTCTCCCAATTTATTATTCTGCTGTCCGGGTCAGAATTAATAGTGCTTAACGTGAGTTCCACATTCGTTCCTTTGTAACACAAATCCTCGTTGTATTCGGTAGATGTTTAAAGGCCGAGAAATGCAGAAACTTTGGTTTTTTTCCCATTGATATCTATTTAAATAAAAATTAAATACTGTTCTTTGGTAACCGCATTACTTGAGAACGATAGGACCGATTTGGCTCATTTTTACTATAAAATGTCCCTCATAGTCCGAAAAAGGTTTATACAATTCGGAATGCGAGAGATTGGATAAGTTGCCCGGAAAATTTGAAAATTCGGGAAAACTGAAAGTGCTGGATTTTTGTATGAACTAGCGAACATTATCTCGTGATTCGAATAATAGATTTGCGTAATTCTTTTTTTGTTTTGTTCGTTATGGTCCTGGAAATGAAAGACAATTACAAAGGGAAGTAGAAAACTTCGGACAAACAGCAAAAATCATAATTTTTGTATGCACTCTCGATCATAACTGACGAAAGGAACGACATATCCAGCTGCATCCCGATCACCTGAAATAAATACACAAATTTAGATAATAGTCAACTTACCAAATTAGTGATGAGCAAAATTGGTCTTGGTCTTGCAGTCTTGTCTTGGTCTTGCATTTATTGCAATCATTCAATTGCAAGACCAAGACCAAGACCAAGACTGAGTGTGCAAGACCCAGACCAAGACCAAGAATATCTATGCAAGACTGCAAAACTGCAAGACTCTTGCATTTTAAGTTACCTAATTTCTTTGTTGATATTTTTTTTTTATCTTTATTGGTGAACGAGAAGGTACATATATAACAATACCAAACTCAAAAACCCAGACAGAAGATCTTCAGCATGTCTGTTGTGTTTTGTGTAGTATAGTATTTAGAGGCATGTATGTACATCATACATAGATTGTCATTTCCTGAAAATTTTATATTTTTGGGTTAGGTTTTGTTATAGGTTTTTTCATGCCAGACCAAGTCATATGAACTAGATTTGACAAAAAAAAAAAAAAAACGTCAACGAAGACGTGTGTGACATGGTATCAATTGCAAATAGAAATGTTGAAATTGACTGAGTTCTTTTGAAAGAATAAGTCTAGACTTTCTTGAACAAATTATTTTTCAGCTAACCGATAAACATAAATGTTGGTAGTTTTGTGTGTATATTTTAACTGATGAAAGTAAAGTAAAAGACAGACTATAAATAGGGCAAGACTTTGTGAACATCATCACAGCTAAATACATATAAGAAATATAAGCATTTATGTAGAAGTTAAGACTTTGAGAAATCTGTATATATAAAATAGAGGATTCATGGACCTCTAGAACTGGTTGGTATAAATATTACGGTGCCGTGACATAAGGCCAAATTTAGTATTGGTCTTTATGTCGCTCTCATTATTATTTTGAGACATAAGACCAAGTATTTTTCAATAACATAACATATATATATATAAATTAGTTAAGGTAAGCAAAATAAAAAAAAGGGCCAAATGGTCGTATGTCGCCTTGTGACATAAGGCCAAATTATAGCATTCGGCCTTATGACTCTTCCACAAAACGACATAAGTCCATCTGGCTTTATGTCACTTGGCCTTATGTCACGGCACCCATATTAATTACCACCTGATGGGTGGCTGGTTGTGGGGAGGTTACTAATATTAGTAATTTTTTTACAAACGCGCAAAGCCGCCTCACCGGGCACTCATCTAATGTTAAATAAATGTCGTATTCGGTAGGCATCGCAACTTCCACTGCCACATAAGAAAATACCTATAGAACCGAGTTTAGATCTTTGAATGTGAAATTTTTCGTTCCGAATCTTATTTTAAACTTTAAAAAAATGTTAATTACTTGTTCGAATTAAAACAAAAAACAAATTTTGTATATCCAATAACAAATTATTAAGTAATTTTGAGCGTGTATCGTTCTAGTGCAAACATTTAAACTACAGCATCATTTCTAAGTCTGATTCTCAAAACTCAAATACTAAAGTAATGATCAATGCTTCAAGTTACATTTTGGCTTTGCTTTAGAACTTATCGATTTACCAACTAACAAGTTTATTTAAAAGAATTTTATCAGCAAGACTGCAAGACCAAGACCAAGACTAAGGCTGCAAGACCAAGACCAAGACCAAGACTAATGGCACGAATGCAAGACCAAGACCAAGACCAAGGCCGAGATGAAATGGTCTTGGTCTTGCGTTTGCTCATCACTATACCAAATCAATTGTCAATACTTATCTTTAACAAACATTTTTATTTAACAAACATTCGTTTTAATAGTTTTTTCAACTCGCACTCAGGTAACCCAAATCAAATGTCACATTTTCTTATTAAGCAGAGCTTGCAATTTATTGGCACTTACAAAAGGAATTTTCATGAATACAATAAAGAATTCGTTTAACTTTAAATTCCAATAGATCATGTGCTCAAATGTCGTTTGACAGATGATCCACTGTCAACGCATCTCAATGATTCCGACCGACATGCCATTAGACTTTAAGCACTTTCAGTTTCGGGTGTGGTTTGTCTTGCCATTTATAATAAACAAATCACAAAGGCAGTCATTCAGTGTTTGCGGCATTAACCTTGAAAATCTTTGCTTCTCGCATGGTCAATTGTATGTCGCCTGTTCCAGTGGCGGAAAACCATCAGCTTTGTTTGTTTACGCGCCAGACATCAACACAAATAAAAAACAGTGCGCGTACATTTTACGCGCGGTTGAAGTGAAACTTCTTTGATGTTTAATAAAAAGACCTCCAAAGGACCCCTTGAAGAGACCCCAAAATACCATCAAAATAACGCCAATACCATCAAAAGAATGATAAAAAGACCTCCGAAAGACGAGCAAAAGACACTCAAAAGACCCCAAAAAGGCTACAAAAAGACCAGCAAAAGAATCATAAGACCCTCGGAAAACCTTGAAAAGATCCTAAAAAAAATTCCCAAAAGACCCCTAAAAGACCACCAAAAGACCCTCAAAAGACCCCAAAAAGTTCCAAAGGCTGTTCAAAAAACTCCTCAAATAACCTTCGCTTAAAAACCGTCAAAAGACCCCCAAAAGACCCCCCAGAGGACCCTCACAAGACCATACCGAATTTCATACAAATCGGTTGAGAAATTTAAAAACGTAAAAATCGCAAAACAAATTTGTTTTTGATAGCGTACTAAATTTTCTCCTCGCTGCGCCTTTCACTTACAAAAATGTCGTGTATCATAAAGCATTGCATGAACGAAATAGTGATGTTCAAGCAAACAATCAAAACCAATAAATGCTTCGCCTTGATTGGGTTTGCTATGGCATTGCAATTGAAATCGAAATGTAAATAAAACACATTGAGATTCATTGTGATTTCAAATTAAATGAAAGAAAAAAAAATCATTTGGTTGGTGTTTTCTTTTCTCAATTTTACTTTGATTTAACATTTTAAATAGCTCTTCACAAATTCACAAAACGATCACAAACAAATTTATTGAAAGTTGGACAGGACAACGTCTGTCGGGTCAGCGTTCGTTTATTATTTTTGTTGCTATCGTTTTCCTGGATGAATGTTTCCGATTTTGATTTTGGGCTCCATAATAAGGGGTTTTTACGGCGAGGATATTAACTCTGCGTCAACCTTACTTTTAAGGGAAAAACGCGATAATTCAGCTTTTCCATTTTTGGGGGAAATTTACTGACTTTATATTTATCGCACTTCCATTACTCAAAACAGATACGAAACATGCATGCTTGGCTAGGGATAGGTAGACTTCCAGCCTTGAGTCTACCAATTGGGAAGCTTTATAATGTTTTCGACAACTTGACTCCCAGAATAGACTACAAATTCGATCAAGAGATGATTTAGAGCAAGTAGAGCTGGTTTCATGAAAAAATTAACCTCACTAAATCGATTCAGTGTTGACAGTTTTTATTTTTTCTTCCGATTATTTGCAAGTACAAACAGCAAGAAAATTTATTAGTTATACATTTTATTTAGTGAACATCTACAAAGTTTAGATATTTTTTCACTATTATTAAATTCTCTATATTAACTTCGCCAGCCACGGGGCTGGCTGACTGGCTGGCTGGCGGCCTGGCGCACCAAATTTTGTGATAAATTTTGAACCCACTTCCTAAAGTCTGATTTTATTGAAACATTGCACAAATGTGGACATCGTATTAAAATTTGGGATCCCCCGGGCCTCGCGGTCGATCCTATACAAATATTTTAAAAAATGTACCCGATTTTCATCAAATTTTATACACACATTTTTAGTCCTATGGACAACGCTTTTTGTAAAAATTTGGAAGTGGTCTCAGAGCCGACGGTCTTCCATATAAATTTTTAAAAATTAGCCCGGTTTTCTTTAAATTTTATACACTTGTGTATCTCCGATGGAAAGGTTTTTTGTAAAAAGTTTGGTGAAAGGGGGCTTCTACATTTTTTTAAGTGTTACCCGATTTTATTCAAACTGTGTAGTTGATACAAAACTAGAGAATTTATATGATTTTGAATTTTTGTTGGTTGTTTTTTTTTTCTTCGGTGTTTTCAATTCTTTTTTACTTTCTACCGTGTAATTTTGATGCAAGATTGATTTACTTTCTGTGCAAAAACCTTTTGATTACTCTTATCGGCTTACAATGTTCAATGACGTCGGCGACTTGCACGCGGTAATTAAACATCAAACGATTTTGAAGTAATGACGCTAATAACTTAAACGAATGTCCTTTGGCAGTGAAAAAGCCTACAGCTCTTGCTTGAAATTATTTGCAGCTATTCGATCTGCAATAATCGCGTAATTTCCTGCAGTAATTTGTGAAATTTAAGTGAGTCGACTGAAAAAATTCTAAATATTCATACTTGATAGAAACAACCAAATTCAAATCATTAATCCAAAGCGTATCCATTCGAGCAATCTTGTATCCCTGGATTCTTTGCATATCAAATTGCTCGTATGCTTTTTTTCTAAGTCGTTTTACTTTGATCTTTTACCAATGATATCCTCTTGTCAACATCAGGCGTACGTTGATATTATTATTATTATGAGTATTATGAAGAGTGTCCAACGGGGTGGAAAAAGCATCATCATTATACACAAAACACACGGTTACATGTCTCATACATGACCCTATGTATACAAGTGTGCGTGTGCTTTGAAACAAAAAGACTTTGTATAAGAAAAGTATGCACGTACTTGTGTGTTTGGCGGGGCAAATGTATGATGGCACTTTTCAGTTGCGCCGCATCGCACTCTACACAGAAAATTAGTACCCAACATTGATGGTTTCGGGAACATTGACTGTTGCTGCTCTCGAGACGAATTCATTACTTCCGCTAGAATGGCAAGTCAAGAAATCTTTCCTGAAGATTGCCAGCTACATACATTCGATTTTTTGGTGACATTAAATTTTATATTTATAACTCTAAGGTAAGAATTAAAAAATAAGACATCGGAAAGTTTAGTCAAAAGTGGGATTTAAAAATATTTACTATAGAAGAAGAGAAATTCATAAAGGCTTCTTTTGTTAGGATAATCCTAGTTTCTTTCATAAAGGCTCTTTGATTTCAGCATTGTGTACATTGTTTACCTCGATAAAAGGGATCAAGAAACTTATCTTCAAAATAACTGAAATTTCTTAGATTGTGATTTCTTCTTTATCCACTGTTTGAAGTGTCCGCCATCAACAATAAGGAAGAAGAACCAAATCTATGTAACCGATTTATCTTCTATGCTAGAGAATAGAGAGGAATATCGCTCCTTTATCTAGGCTGGATTGGGAGTTTTTTTTGTTGAGGTTGAGGACAAAATGTGTACAGTCAAAGGAAATGTCCAAAGACAACTGCGTGAAAAAAAAGAATATGCCGCGTAATAGCAGCGTTTCTAAGTCCTTTCTTATTGCCTTCCGAAGCACGTAAATCGTAAAAACATTTAAAAGAACGATTATCATAATCGGTTTCATGTATTGTAAAGGACTTAAAGATTTCCCTTTTTGTGTAATGAGGAGAAACGTTTTAACGGCAAAAGGTCTTTTCGAAAATGGGTGCAATAGGCTTGTGAGGAATTATCAATTTATGAAGCATTAGAGAAAGTGATTCCGGATCCGTACGGCGAATTGAGAAGCTTTCCGTGATAAGTTATTACTCTCGGAACGTTTGTCACCAATTCGCGAGAGGTGGGACACCGTGAAAATACTTTTGGTGTTACTGGGATTCGAACCACGAACCTCCGGCTTAGTAGCAATGCGCATTTCTACTGAGCCGCGGCGGCCACTTCTGGAATGGAAGATCCAGCGTTGGTGTCTCAAAGTGAATAGTGATAGTGGAATCATGTATCTATCTCGATTTAACTGTAGCAGCAGATAAATAGAAATAAAAGCCAAAAAAGCCTACTCTTCAGATCTAAGAACTTACCCTTAGCATCTAACCCGCTGGTGTATAAGACATAATGATCACACCAGTACTTACACATCGGTCTGAGACTTTGGTGCTTAGCCCAAAGGAGTCTGACCTCTTAACCACATTCAAGTGAAAAGTATTACAGAGAATTGTAGGTCTCATATGTGAATAAGGATGATTCCGAAAACTCTATAGTGAGAATGGAGATCGGTAGGCTCGTATGGGTGAAATAAATTCTGCTGAAAAAAATCCTTTGTGGTAGGCTTTATGAGACACGACATGAACGCAGGCCAAACCTACGCTGGAAAAATAGGTCCACACATCAGCTGGAAATCAAAACTGGTGAAAAGATTTTTTGAGGGAGGCAAGGTCCGAACCGTGGTTGTTGACACAAATATAATGACGATAAATATTTAGGAGTACTAACAAAGTTCGAATCGCAGAAAAACTGCTTACAGCTTGTTCCCGGTTCACCTCACGCGAATGCCTAACAACGGCTGAGAATAAAAACTTTAATTAAAAGCTTCTCAATTCTATACTTCACTTCAAATTATAGCGTAACGGAGTTTTCCCAGCCGGGATAAATCAGGTGATCAGGTGCTAACTGAACGGTGTACGATATGAGTTATGAACGATGAGCAAATCGAAAAGTGCGATAGCTAAGCGATACTAAGATCTTATCTGATGGAAACGGTGGAGATAATGATATTTTGAACGATACGTGATAACTTGGACGATACGTGAGTTTGGACCATACGTTAGTGAGGACGATGCTTCGTGATTGTTGTCGCCTCCGGGTCCTCTGACCGTGACTGGAGTGTGGTGCCCTAGGCTCATCTCTAGGTGCGGACAGAGGTTGTGAGTTTCAAAACCTAGGTGCGGAGCGGGTCACGCTAAATGACAACAAATGGGCTGGATCAAGGTGTAACGCGACCCGAGCCGAGGATCGACCAGGCTGGGGGCCCATAAATAGCCCAGTCTCTATCTGAGACATCTAGATACCTGGTAACCTCTAGATGTATCCTACCTTACCCGCGTATTCGGATCTCTGCGCGGGTGGACCACCCTTTCTCTGAAACTCGTGGGACTCAAAATGCAGCACACTAAAAAACTCTCTTCTAAAACCGAGACCGGCACTCACCAAATGCCGAAACAAAACGAGACCAGCACTCACCAAAAGCTGGAAACAAGCGTGGCAAATGGCTCTAACCGTAAAGGTGGGGTCCCGGCCGCTTTATCCAAGGTAGTATTGGATCCTAAGGCCCATAATCTAGGGACCAGCACCACTAGCAAAAGTGAAGCCGACAATATACCGCCGAGGCAGAAACGGTACCGGGATCGTCGAGCGGCTTTTAAAGTTGGCTGGTATTCCTGAGGAACAGCTTACGAAAAGACAAAAGGAGTCCGTAGCATGGGCGAAGTTGACTGCGGAAGGTGGGAAAAACCCCGCCAAGGACTTCTCAGGAAGAGGTTGAAGCTGGAAGCAGCAAACGAGCTATGGTGCAAGCGGAGACTCCACCGGTGGCTCTTAAGACGAACAAGACGAAATCGTTTAGTGACATCGTTAAAGAGCACGGGCTGATGCTAGCCGTAATTGACAATAGTCAAGAGGATGGGAACATCACGCCGGGAAAATGGAAGTCGGTGTTCAACGCGCTAAACTCCATTAAAGGTTCTGAGAGAGAGTCCGGGACCTCGCCCTTCCTGCAGAGATGCAGGTTGGTATCAAGTACGTGTCAAGCTGACGGCGTGTTCAAATCAGAGATCGGTTGATCTCTATAAAAAAGCGATTGCCGAAGTAGGTGAAGTGTGGCCAGGAGCAAAGCTTGCGGCCGTAAGCAGGGAAGAAATTCCTAGCAGGCCAAGGGCGCGCCATCTGGCTGCCTACCGAACCTGCCGACGCTAAAGCTGTTATAGAGATAATCGCAGCCAGCAGTCCAGATCTTCCGGCATCAAACTGGAAGAGGCTAAGTATAACTTTCGATTATCAACCATGGTAATCAACAGGGAATCACTGGCCCCTCTTGCAAGTACTAAGGATGTTATCAACTTCGGTTTCGGGTCTATAACTAGGTCTATAAGGCAGACGATGTCAACAAGAGTAAAGGAGCGGACCATTCCGATCACGGGGGTCCTGACTGCCCTGTTGATATCGGGCTTGCCCTAGAGACTGACAGTCGGTCCAGCGAGTCCTCGTTGGTATAGAGGATGGGCAACCTTTTTGCCATGGAGTCTGACGAGGAAAACTTGTCGGACTCCATTGAAGAAAGCACCGTCAACAAGACGGTGATCAAGACAAAGGGGAACGAGAAGGAATGTGCCGGCGGATCCTCGGAGACTGAGGTAGCATGACTGCTAACGATGAGACGAAGGTAAGTATAAATATGTTAAACATAATTTAAATAAACCTTCACCATACCAAAACTGCTTCAGAAGCTCTCTACTTAGATAAGCTGAAACTCCGATTCGTTAAGAGCTCTGAATGGATCTTCTGAAAAGGGAAAGGTGTAACATCCTGTGGTAACACATAGGACCACGAATGGTCTAAGTGAGCATTAGCTGTCACCGCAACCTAACCTAACCTAGTGAGGACGATGAGTGCGATTAGACTATGCATAAGTTTTGACTTGCATACGGTTTGACGATGCATACGCCTGGATGATGCGTTAACTTGGACGATTTATTTGAACGATGCGTTAGCTTGTACTGAAGGTCGTGAAATTTTAGAAATGCGGATGAAGATAGAAAATATAGGGAAGCATTGGCAGAGACATGCTAACATGTTTACAAGTAGTGTTAAATGTACGGCTGTAAGTACACTACTTCACACGACAAGGATGGTAGCATAGTTCTTACTTAGACTAGGTTTCATCAGCAAAAGACCGCGTCTGTTGGTATGTCCGCCCTTTTATGTTCTTTATTAAACACAGCGGGTTCTTCTATTATTGTCTCTTTCGTGATCAATATGTGACCAGCTACTTAATTGGTGGTGTGATATTATGAATTGGTTTTCTTTGTACACTGCACTACGTTGGTGCAAGGTCCACCCGTACCTGCTCTAGATAAAAAAATAACTTTACGATATTGCACGTTTTAGTATTGTTTCTTATCTGTCCTTTAGTTTGGGCACATTCGCTTTCCTCGAATTTGTCCTCACAGTACTTCCCTTTATGAGAAGCTAGTCGCTGTACCATAATGGTCTGTTGTGCTAATATATTTTTGTTATTATCTTATATTAGCTTATTACAATTTTACCTGAGATTACCAAAAATGTGTTTATGGTATTAAAAGTTTGTAAAATGAAAACTCAACCTGTATGTTTGGAAAGTTGGTACTAAAAGTTTGTCTGTTCTCAAAATCTGATGAAATGGAAATTTCACTACTTTTTTACCCTTTGTACACAGTTCTATTTACGTTTAGACAGGATTTACTTTTCCTCTTCTTCGTTTTTCGTGTTAAAGAATAATAAAAATATCGTAAAAAACTTCTGTTCCGAAGTTACTTAACATACCAGTTAGATACCACAAAACTACGGCGGTAGAGAATTTATAGCTTTTTTACTTTGCTGCAAAAAGAAGCAAGAAGTTGCTTTTAGGTTGATAAGTGAGGTGGGTGTTAGATGTTTTGTCAAGCCCAAGCACACACACAGAGGGTATATACACTCAGCCAAATACCACATTTATCACTCATCACACAGAAATTCGTCAATAATTGACTTTTGTTTATAGTCACAAAAGGAACGCGTGGCGGGATCATCTGACATAGTATTGAAGTGGAGCGTAAAGCAGAGCTGTCAGGCTGCAGGTCCGGTTCAGGAAGTTTTTTGTGTTTAGCCGTGGTAAAAATTTGTCGCCATAAATTTAAAGCAAAAAAAAAACTACCCGGGTTCCAGACTGTCAAACTCAGCTTAATTTATATATTTTAAAAGTTTTTATTAACTCGCCTTTATTGTCTGTTCGATGCAAATCTTCTCTATTCGGTACAAATTTCGTAACTGATTAAAACTAACTTACTGATAACCTAGAGACTTGAAACTTTAAACATAGCTCAGAACTGGATGACAATATTAAATCGCTTATTTGTCTGTGTGTTCGTTACGATACCGTACGGAACCCGATTACTAAATTCACGCTTTTCGTCCGACCATCTGGTTCTGTTACATTTGAAAGGCTGTATCTTTTGAACCGTAAGGTTCAATCTGTATTACGAATACTAGGTTAGGCTAGGTTAGGTTAAGGTGGCTGTCAGTGAAACCGACACACTTAGACCAGCAATGGTCCATTGTGATACCACACGGAATATTGTTTACCTACTCGTTGAACCAATCTTCGTATGAAGCCTAGGAGACTGCTCATGTCAGTGTTGATAAGATCATTTGTGTCGTTGTAGAAGAAGGATACAATATGGAGTTTACGTTTTTGGGAGAGGGCTGGACAAGTAAAGAAAATATGGATAAGTGTTTCCTCCTCCTTCTTGTCCATGCGGTTTATATAGAAGACATTCGAGAAGACTCCAACTCTTGCTGCATGCTTGTCTATGAGACAGTGTCCAGTTATGACACCTACAATAGCACCGATATACGATCTTTTTGAGGGATCAAACACTTGGAGCGTTCCGGGTCTATCTATTTTGTCGCTATGCACGTTGTACCGTTTGACCACTTAAGGTTAGTTTTTCCATTACCATCCCGCCATACCATATTCTGTGTAAAAATGAATGGGTTCATATTTCAAGTAAGCATCTTCTTCCCATAATGATCTGGTGGGGAAGGGGGGGGGGGAGTTTGTGTTGAAATTGAGTTGCGGATTGGTACAGTTTATGTTGTTTGAGATCCGGACTAAACGCAGAATAGAGAAGTGACCGATTCTATTTCTAGTCCACTGAGAGATAGCATTAAGGTGAATAGCCATGCAAGCAGCTATTTCTGTGCTAAAAATGTCGAGTGGTGTCGATAAGAAAATAATTTCCAGTGCGGCGGAGGCGCGAAGTGCTCTGCTCTTGCATAGGCTAGCTGATCTTTGAACTTTGCTTAATTTGTAAAGGTTTACTTTCTTATTTAAGGCAGTCCACTATACAGTCACACCATATAGAATCGTAGGTCCTACTACCGCTGTATATAGCCAATGAGTTATATGGGGTTGACGACCCATGTAGTTTATACCGACTAAAGTGCATACCAACTATATACACTATGCTAACACCCAAAATATTCATAGCCAACCAAAGAAGAGATTTTGTATAAAAGGAATGATCTGAATAAACAAAGCTCAGTTTTCTAAGGATATACCCCTAAACCACAGCGATCTGCCCTGCAATTTAGCTTGTTGAAAGCATTTTGCAGGAGTACCTTTAAGGTATTCGGATTTTTTCCTGAGACGGCAATAGCAACGTCATCCGCATAAGCGATTACTCTGCAGGCATACCATCAGCTCATTCACCACTAAGTTCAATAGAAGTCTGAAGACATATCTTTTGCCAGACGATTCGCCCAGTTTTGAACTTGTGAGCAGAATATTAATAAATTCGCCAAGCAAGTCGTCCACCCTCATAGTCAAAGTGCATCCGTAATCGCAGATGTGTTGACGTTATTTCAGGGGCCTTTAATGTCTAGGAATACAACCATTCTTTCAAGGGCCTTAATGTCTAGGAATACAACCATTGTGTACTCCTTGTAGTGAATGGAATGTTCAGTACCAGTATATGCAAAGCTGTTTCTACAGACTTGCCTTTACAATATGCGTGTTAGTCTGCAGACAGGAGTCTTTTGTCAATGCGTGTGCCTATGTAGATATCGATCAGTACTTCCAGTGTCTTTAAGAGGAATTATGATAGACTGATTGGACAAGCAGGAATCATTCCTGCGATGTTCAAGCGATTCGATTGTTTTGGCGATATTTACGTCACCAATAAATTTTATCGCGCGGTTCTGAATTCTGTCGAGTAGATGAAATTTGATCTTGAGACACCTGGCCAGACAATACAATTGTATTCAAGTAACGGGCACATATATGCCTTTTAAATAGTAGCCTGGTCTGTGGGAGTGAAGTATACATCATGTACCGTTTTAGAAAACCTTAACATTTCGCAACATTCATAGCGACGGCGAATATGTGGTCATTCTAACGAAGCATGTTGTTGACGCACATACCAAGTATTGCCAATTTTTCAGTTTCTTTGATGCAAGATCTACTCATGGTTAAAGGTTGGGGGTTTGAATTACGCTTAGATGACAGAAGACAGCATTGGGTTTTGGAAGTGCTCAGTAGCACATGATAAAAAAAATTGATCAGAATTGCTGTATGTAATTAAAAAACCCTTTTTTTTTCTTTTAAAACTGACACAAAATTATGAAAATGCCGCTCTAGAAAAGTGCAAAATTGCCTCCGGCGGTTGTCGCCTGCGCTTAGAACCGGGCCTGTTAGGCTGCCACATAACCATCATATATTTATTCCTAAATATCACACAGAAAGTTTAATTTTTTCTTCTTCTTCGCTACATGTTGTTTTTATTATAATTTAATTCCCTATTTCCATTACTGTACTTGTGGGTGTGTAGTTGTGAGTGCGTCGCGAACTTTTTATTTGATCATGTACTTGATATAAAATAAATACACAAACCAGAAAAAGCTTGGCTGGATGGATGAATAGATGGTTACACTCCGCATTTACACACACACACATACAAAAGAGCGGATTTTTATTTGCACCTCAGATTGTTGTATGGAGGTGTTTTACAAGCTCAGCGCCGCACAACAAATTGAATAAAACTTGCAATGCGAGTACGTCGTTCCTTTACTTTAAGTGAGGACATCAGTGTAAGCGTCAGTGACTTTTTTGTCATCCACCTCCGTGAATATTCTTTGACAGTCAGTTTTTATCATTATTATCCCTTTGTTAGTTCGCAATAAGCACTGACGCAAAGATAGGCAGCTTCTCTAACGTTCAACAAATAAAAAAATCGTAAAATAAGACCGTGAAGTGATAATCAGAATAAACAAAACCAATGATGAAAGGTTACAAATGTGGCACAGGGGGGACATTGATTTTTTTGTATATTTTTTCCATCTGGTAATGTTCCCAATGCTGACAGTATTTGTCTATACGTTTGGGTACCTTTGCATATGGGAAACGTCGAAACAGTAATATACAAATAAACCGACGATCAACAGGATCTGCTTAATTACAGAGACACAGGGAGTCATCTGACCGCACAACCAGAGCGGTTTTTAAGCTGCCCATTTGTTGAGGTGTAGTAGATGCAATGTTTTCTGTGGGGCACCTGCCCAGACAATACAGTTGTATTCAACTTTAGGGCGAATATGCGCCTTGTAAATAGAAGCCAGAACTGAAGGAGTGAAGTACATCTTGCGCCGTTTTAGGAAACCTAAACATCTCGCAAAAAAGTGACAATGCTTACAGAGAATGGAAAAAATACCGTATTGATGCTTTCTTAAAAAATTACCGTATTCTACGAAATAAAGTTATCTCCAAAATAAGATCTGCAAAGACAGCCTACTACAGTAATCAGTTAGATAATTCGGGATCGGGACAAAAACTTTGGAAACAGCTTCGCCAACTTGGTTTTGGTAAGCAAAACCCAATAATTTCGGATGATATTGATTGCGATAAGCTAAACGCTGAATTCATTGCTTCTTGTAGCGCTCCGACTAGCACCTCTTACTTAGAGGGTAATGCTGAAGATGACCACATTAGGTCTTTTCGCTTTAATAGGGTCTTTGATGAAGATGTTTTGCAAGCTCTTCTGAGTATTAGCTCTAATGCTACTGGTCTAGATGGATTAAATCCTAAGTTTGTCAAAATTCTTCTGCCCATCATACTGCCATTTATAACGTATCTCTTCAACTCTGTGCTAACGATGTCCGTATTCCCATCCGATTGGAAGAGAGCTAAAATAATTCCTATATCAAAGAATAGCAATCCTAGAATGACGGAATATAGACCAATTGCTATTCTCCCTTTTCTGTCAAAAGTTCTAGAAAAAATTATATTGTTACGAATCCATAGATATCTTTCAAAAAATCAACTTCTGTGCTCAAATCAATCAGGATTTAGACCAAAGCGAAGCTGTAAAACGGCGCTTTTATATATTGTTGATGAAGTGCGGAAGTCTTTGGATAATAATCATCCTACTTTTCTAATTCTTCTAGATTTTTCGAAAGTATTCGACGCTGTGAAACACTCGATTCTGTGCAATAAAATAATGCAGGACTTTAGGTTTTCCTTTTCATCTGCAAAACTAGTCTCCTCCTACTTAGAAGGAAGGCAACAACGCGTGGTAGTTGGTGACAAGACTTCACGTTTTCGAAATGTCTCAAACGGTGTACCGCAAGGATCAATACTAGGTCCAACACTCTTCTCATTGTATGTGAACGAACTACCTAAAGTAATTAGACATTGCTCAGTTCACATGTGTGCGGACGATGTTCAACTTTTCATAAGCTGTCCTATGAATGTGATTGATGACACCATTTATCTAATAAACGAAGATTTGTCAAGCGTAAATGACTGGTCCCTAAAACATGAGCTTCGTCTAAATCTAAAAAAGTCCCAGGCACTAGCTATACATCGTAGAGTTCTTGATGTATCTGATTTCCAATCGGAAATAGTCCGATTAAGTGGGCGGATACAGCTAAAAACCTAGGACTGATCTTTAACCGTACTCTTTCTTGGGACACACATATAAATAGTGCTATCGGTAAGGTGTATTTTGGACTGCGTACAATGTGGGCCAGTCAGCATTTTCTACCTATAAAAAACAAGTTGATGCTGGCAAAAACTCTTCTATTACCAGTATTACTATATGGATGCGAAATTTTTATGAGTCCCGATTACAAGAGTAAGAAAAAACTAAACGTTATGTATAACAACATTGCAATGTATATTTTTAGTTTGAAATATGGTGACCATGTTTCGAGATTCGCTAAGCAGATAAGTGGGTGTACCTTTGAAAACCTTTTAAGATTTATGTCACTGTGTTTACTAAGCGACATATTGAAAACGCGGCAGCCAGAATACCTATATGATAAGTTGCATCCTCTCTAATCTCGGAGGTCCGTCATGTTGGCTCGACCTGGGTACTCATGTCAACTGTCAATTTTTTGTTCAAACTATTCGATTGTGGAACTCTCTGCCAGTAAAGCTTAGACGAATTGAAAACACGAACAAATTTAAAACTTCTCTTCTTTCACACCTGGCCACACAATAGAATAATACTTCATTTATTATCTTTAAACTTATTTTAAACGTACATTAATTTATGCTTATATCATTTTACTTCATAATATCTCCTTTATATTTACATCGTTTCCATTGGCTCTTAGATAATAATATTTATCTTTCTATTATTATATTTATACATTTTTTTTTTTTTTTAAACCAGATATTTCTAAATATTTTTAAGCCTTACATAACTTATAAGATTATTTAAATCTTCATTGTAAGTGATATTATGTTAAATACATTCAATTCAATTCAATTCAGCACTTTTGGCAATGGCAATGGCAATGTGGTCATTCCAACGAAGCTTGTTGTTAGGGGGTTTAAATTACGCTTGAACGACAGAAGAAACATATCATTGCTTTGCTGGTTGCTATTTCGGTACAGTTCAGCCTATCGGTATCAATGTTTTTCTCTTCTTTCACTGCCAACCTCGTCGTACAATGTAGCTTCGCTGTTAGATTGCCTTGCAGGTTGCTACGTCGGTACACTTCAGCTTATCGCTGCAAACGTTTTCCTCTGCAGTCGCTGCAAACGTCATCATACAACCCACCCAGCTTTGCTGTAAGATTGCCCCGTGGGTTGCTGCGGAGCTACACTTCAGCTTATCGCTGTCAACGTTTCCCTCTGCATACGCTGCGAGCGTCATCGTACAACGTAGCTTCGGTGTTAGATTGCCCTGCGGGTTGCTACGTCGGTACACTTCAGCTTATCGTCTACCGTGGAATACAAATACGCTATCCGGAAATTAGGTTAAGAAATTTTAAGTCAAAATTCCGTCAAGGCTCACGTCACCAAGATTCACATCGTCAAGGCTCACGTCATCAAAAGATCCCCATCTTCAAGGCTCTCGTTAAGGCTCTCGTAAAGGCTCATGCAATCAAGATCCACGTCTTCAAAGCTTACTTCATCAAAGCCAACTTCCTTCACGTCGTCAAATCCACGTCATAAAGACTTACTCGGCTCAAGGCTCGTAAAGACCTACGTAGTGCCCAGGGTACCAAATTTAAAACAAAATTGTATGAGAGCCCATTTAGCCGTTTTTACCACTTGTTCTAACGATTGATTATAGTTTTGACCACACAGCGGATCGTAACTAGCGCCTTAATGATCCATGTATCATTAAAGAATATATAAAAACGAAAGCAGTGTGACATAATCACGAAAAGCTCCTTCATAATTGTGATGTTGTAGGCTTTTTTTTTTGTCATACAGTATTCTTGAAATCGTTAAACATTGGATGAATATTGTCAACATCCATCAGCATTAGATTGAACCGGAAGTCCTACAGTATTCACCTCAGGTATTGGTAATCGTGACTTTTTTGTTTTTTTGTTTATTTTTTCAAAGAATAGGTTCTTGTTGTAATTTTTATCACCTTCTGCCGTCATTGTAGGTTTCTCAAATTAATTCGTTTATTCTGAAATTTTCCGGTGCCATAATTTTTTTTTAAATGTAAACAAAAAACATGTATTGCACGAAACAATTTTTTCGCAAGAAATCATTAAAATTCCTGCGTTTGCTAATAACTCCACAGAAAACTAAACGAACGCTTGAAATAAAATTTACACAATTAGAATCTAAAATGGACAAGGCTACTTTTAAAATCATTAATGAAAGACATTAAATGTTTTTATCTGCTTTTTAATTGAATTCTATTGATGACTTGAGTCCTAGTAGAGGGTTAAGAAATAAGGAGTCAGATTGCAGTAATTCAACCACTTCCTCTTCTCTTAAAATACCATTTTTACAGTATATTTCAAACTTGCCACTAGGGTGTCAATTTGACAAAAAAAATCGGGCAGGATAACGTGACCCGCAGAAAAGAAACTGGAATTTTGCGTAAAACAACACAAAGAAGCAATTGCACGCATTCAAAGCTTCCATTGTTCCCTCGTCGTTTGAAACGCTATTAAATTGCGCGTTTGTGGGTGCCGTGGCTCAGTGAAAATGCGCGTGGCTACTTAGCAGGAGGTTCGTGGTTCGAATCCTAGTTACACCCAAAGTATTTTTCACGGTGTCCCACCTCTCGCGGACGGAGACTAATAACTTGTACCGGAAAGCTTACCAATTCGCTGTTCGGAGTCGGCCTTAAATTTTAGGTCCGTTCCTTTTGTGTCCAAAATTATAAATGCGCAACACAAATTGTCGCGACCGCAATGGTCTGTCGCACCGAATATTATTATTATTATTATTAAGTATGGCGCTATCGGGTGGTACGGAAACCAAGAGATTTAAAAAAAAAAACGATTTCCGAATATCGGGTTTTTATTTCTTACCATTTCAATGCTATTGTTACAATTATTAAGTAAAGAGTTAATTGACGACATTGTTCACAAGGATAGGCAACACTAGAACTTCTTTTTCTTCTCAAGCACACGAAATAAACGCAAGATAATAATTCATCTCAAGGGAGTGATCCATAACTTTTTCACAAACTACTGCGAGTATTGTATTAAGGTAGCAACACAAATTATATTATTGTTATCATGCCACAATGTGGTATCAATAATGTACTATAAATCTGCACTAGTTATCTTAACGAAATACTTAAATTCCATTCGTAAAATTCAATACATTTCATATGAAAGCATAATAAAAATCCCTTAATGGGGCACCACACATCACATGATTCTCCAATCAGCGTTCATCCTTCATCCTTCAAATTACAGGTACCTGCGTTGGCTTATTGTCCTCCATAAAAAAAACATAATGACAGAGATGATGATGGGAGTCGTTGGGCGATAGGCCAAAGGTATACAAATTGGAAAAAATATGAAATGGATTTGAGGTAAACAAATGTTGTGTCCGTTTTGTATAAAAAGAAGGGATGCGATGAATAGAAATGGAAATACAAATGAAACTCAGGAGAGCCACATCATGCTTTTACCTGGTAGCTATCGTGTCCTTTTGAATTTTTCGTGTGACATCCTGGGCAAAAGTTGTCATAAAACCATAGCATCCATCCATCCTGCCAAACAATTGGAGCAAAAGATCACCTCACTTCGCTGAGTATTACGAGCGTACTTTGTGATCTGCCCGTTATCTCTGCTGGGTGTTCTGTAGAGAAATTAAAATCCCTCCAAGGCGAAATTAAATTTTTTGTTTAGCCATTTTGCTGTCTGTTCGAATGTTTTTCTTAATTTGTTCTTCTGATGTCGACATAAATGCGTTGGTGATGGAAAGTATTTCCTTTTTTTATGTTTTTTGATACTAACAAAGTTTCATGGAATTGACGGCATTGCGAAATTACTTCCAATCGATATGATTCACACAAATATGACCTTTACTTAAACAAATTCCATTTTATTCCCTTCTTTTTGCAAAACCTTTATGTTTGTAAAGGATGACTGGTATAGTTGGATGGAAATTGAGTGGTAAAGCACAATTGGCATCTCATGTGTTTTTTAAAAACTTGACTTGAACCCTGTTTGGCTGTATTTCCACTCCTTTGAGGTCTTTTAAACTACCATACACACTACTCTGAGAGCATAAATTTTGTGAACAGCTAAGTCGCGTAGTCGCAAATCTTGAAACTAATAAAAGCCTCAGATACGTAAAAGAATTTATTAACAATGACCTTTGGCCCACTGAAAAGGACACGATTTTGGAACTTGGAACATTCGCACGCTCGTCAAGACAACACAACAACGCTTGCTCAATTAACAAAGGAATTTCGTAAATACCATCTATAGATTCTTGGTCTTAGTGAGGTGAGATGGCCTGGAGGAGGGGAAAAACGAACATCCACCAGCGAGTTTAAAATTTTTTCGGGTAAGCCTGCAGGAGAACACCATCTTAAGCCGCGAGAAGATCGTTACATGACTGGCAAGCAATAACCTATAGAATTATTACTGCAAGATTTAAATCTGCTGTTCGACAGGTCGTGTTTGTTCAAGTTTACGCACCAACGGAAAAGCCACCTCTGAAGAAAAAGACTCTTTTTACTTGCGTCTAAATAATTCATTAGATCAACTACGGAAGATTGACATGGTTATTTTGATGGGTGACCTTAACGCAAAGGTAGGCAGCGACAACAGTGATTGGGAACATGGCATGGGAAAACACGGCCTTGGTTCTATGAATAACAACGGTGAAAGGTTTGCTGATCTATGTTCTGATCGCAACCTAATCATTGGAGGCACAATTTTTCCCCACAAAATCATCCACAAAGCCTCCTGGTCCTCTCCTGATCACATGTACAACAACCAGATTGATCACATCACTATAAGCCGCAAGAGGCGATCATCGTTGCTGGACGTTAGAACCCGAAGAGCAGCCGACGTCTACAGCGAACACAACCTTGCGGTTGGCAGTGTGCGATTGAAGCTCGCGGTTCACTCAACCAAATGAAGTCAAATAACGAGAAAGCCAGTTGTAGCAGCACTGAAAGGCCCAGATGTGAAACTGCAATATGCATCCCGCGTACAACAGTCTCTCTCTGAGATACAGCCCCAAGCCCTAGAGTCTAAATGGGAGAAAACAGTAAATGCGTATACGGAAGCAGCTTCATTTTAGGTTATCCCGACAAAACTAGAAAATAATGGATATCTGATAGCACATGGAACACCATTCGTGAACGCCAATCCATCAAAGCAGAGTTAAACACATTAGCGCGGAAGTATAGGGATCTGGACCGGCAAGTTTGCCGTTCAGCTAGAAACGACAAAGGAGCATGGCTAAGCGACATCGCAGCACAAGATAGTAGACAATACAGCACAGTCTACCAACACGCTCGTAAGCTCGCCAACAAGAAACATCACATCAACTACCCTGTTAAGGCAATAGACGGCTCTTTGATCCTTATGGAGGAGCAACAATCAACCCGCTGGACAGAACATTTTAAGAATGTTTTGAATTGTACTTCGCCAGGCACGTCCATCAAGATCAAGATATCTGGGAATCTGAATCCATTCCATTGCCGTTAAAAGAAGGCTTCATAGTCAAACTCCCCAAGAACGGTGATTTGAGCAATTGCGAAAACTGGAGAGGAATTACCCTGCAAAATACCATAAACAAAGTGATCTCCTCTATAATAGCTAGGCGCATACGGAATGCGTTAGAGCCAATTTTGAGACATGCATAAGCAGGATTTCGCACAAACCGTTCTTGTACTGATCAAATTAACACCGTGCGTATAATCATTGAACAGTCAGTTGATTATCGCTCTCCTCTGTATATGGTTTTTGTAGATTTTAAACGCGCTTTTGATAGCGTTGGTCGAAACATGATGCTGCAGATTTTGTCTAGCTATGGTGTTCCGGGAAAAATCATCAACATCATTAAGGAGCTGTACCGCGACTCAACATGCCGCGTCATTCATATGGTCATCTTGGCTCACCTTTCAACATCTATTCGGGAGTCAAGCAAGGCTGCACCCTCTCACCACTGCTTTTCACAATTGTTATCGACTGGGTGATGAAAATAGTGACCCGTACTCCATCGGGTTTGCCATAGAATGTTTTTCACCGCCTAGAAGACCTGGACTATGCCGATGATATCTGTCCCCTATCACAATCGCAAGGTGACATGGAGCGAAAATTAAACTCACTAGAACTCCACGCTAACAAAGTGGGCTAGTGGAACATGTGATCTCTCGATTGACGGACATCAGATAGAGGAAGTCGATAAGTTTTGTTATTTGGGCAACTGGATGTCAAAAAATTATGGTGCTGACTCGGATGTGTGCTCTCGTGTAAACGAGGCGCGACACTCCTATAGTATGCTAAATAATATCTGGAACTCCTCGCAAATCTCTTTCGGAATCTGAGGCTAACGATCTTCAAATCTAACGTTCTCTCAGTACTCTTGTATGGCTGCGAAACGTGGAAAGTCACAGAGTCAATTGGGACGCACTTCCAAGTCTTTGTCAACAAGGACAAGGAGGATACTGAGAATAAGATGGCCGGACATCAAGACGCGCGTAGAGTAACGCAGCAGGAAGCAATCGCGATCACCATCAGACGACGAAAATAGAGCTGGATTGGCCAATATTTGAGAAAGCCAGCGGACGATATTACGAAACTAGCGCTCGACAATAGACGTGGCGTCTCTTGAAACCTCAGGCGATAAATCGAGTTCGTTGGCGGGCGTTTGTAGAAGACCAATGCTCCCCCGCGGAGTAAAGGAAAGAAAGAAGAAGTCGCGTATAGCATTCTTGACATCCCGCGTGTGACGCGTTTGATGTGTGGAAAAGTGTTTTTTTTTACTTCTTTGAGTCCTTTTTGGCCACCTTTCCAAGACCTAGAGAGTTGAAATTTTGTGCGCGTATAGCATGTTTGACGCATATCACGCATGTGGCGAGTGTGGCACAGTTTTATTTTACAAAACTTTGATTTTAATTAGCGGTATAAAAATCATCATCACTGACTTAGTTTTAAGTAGGGTTCAGTTTTTTTTTTTCATTTTTTCATAACAAATTAGAATACTAACAGTGTGGTCATTTCAACAAACGACACTAATGTGGTCAGGAGCCAACGGAAGGGAGTTCCAATAATAATCGCAATGACCATATCCAATTTCGCTCCCATATACGTGAACAATTTTTCAAAAAGGATATGTGACATCACAGGGTGACGTGTACGTTTATATACCTAGTGATGTCACATATAGGTACTCGTATTCAGTAACAAATGCGGTGTGACAGTTCAGGTCAATATTAATCATGCAGAACGGAATGAGTGATTGTTTTCTATCAAGTGTGACAGTTATGTGTCAGAATTAACCGTTTTTCTTCCATTCAACTATTTGGCGGTTGGTCGTTTGAGATGCACTTGCGAGTAAGTGTATATGTAGGAAGGGAAAAATAATCGTTTAAAACCAGAGATTGGATTCCCTGCTGGGCATTTCGTAGGTAGGATGTGTCACATGTTTGTTTAATGTTTGCTGATCGAGAGATTTAAATTTCCCTCTTATATCATTTATAAGTACAATGAACCAACCACATATGTGCGCGTTGGGGTTAGATGAAAATCAAAACCCCATTGAGAATCCCTTTTGAAGAAAAGAAATATACATCATTGTTCGTCATCCGCACTCAAAGTATATCTTAATGTGATGTAAAAAATGACAAAATCATAACATTGACGAAGAAACTGTTATTCAAAGAGAAGTTTCTTTGACAATCCATTTAAAAGAAAATACCTCTGCCACAACTAAGAAAGATTAATGATTTATGCTAAGGTTTGGTATAATTTTGATAACATTGCTATGTCTGTGCTTAACTCAAAGGCAATTCAATATTTGTATAAAACGCAATTTAAAAAAATATGAACCACTCAATTGCGAAGCAAAATAAACAGTTCTGTCCTTTTGCATGTAAATATCTATGACATCATGACAGAATGCACAAGAAAACCATTTATGCATTTTTGCATTGTATCAGAAATTTCATACCATAAGAGGATGGTGTGTGGCAGTAAAAATAGCTTTGTAAATAGTAGATCAGAAGGAGTGAAATATTTTGCACCAAATTCGAAAACATAGACCAACCAAAAGAACATTGCGCACGAAACCCGTATTGCCAGTCACGAAGAATTCCTTGTTTTCAAATCTTTGGGATTAAAATGATCTTTACCAGTGTATTGAGCTTTCGAGTTTTTAAACAAAGATCTGCTTTACAATTTTAAGAGAGAATCAAGTCGGAACATAATCTAGCAGTTCTAGATTATCTCTTTTCTTTAGTCTTTTATGCCTATTAGCGGTTAAGATGTTTCTAGCGAGAGGGTTGGGGTGGCTTTCCAAGTTGTTGTTATACTTTGCTGTTTTTTTTTCTAATTTCATCTTGAACTTTAAGAATTTTCAGGTCATGTAGGATATTTTCAATGAACCAGGGGGCTTAGGTGATGGTTCGTAGTGTCTTTGTCTGTATTCTTTCTGATTTTCAAATATCTGTGGCTGACGATGTGCCTCAAAGTTGGACTCCGTTTGATTAAATAGGCTTGATGATAGTTTTATATGTCATCGCTTTATTTTTTAGGTTTAGTTTTGAATTTATACTAAGTAACATATACACTGACGGTCAGCCATTAGTAGAATAGGGTAAGTAACACAGAATGCTCTAGAATTGCAGGTGGCCGTAACTATCTCTGACTGGTGGTAGTGCCACGTGGTGGCCGCCGGTAGTTTTCCTACAATGCAAGAAAAGCTGAATGATCGAGTTAGTCCCTTCAAAGTAAGATTGGCGCAAGGCCAATAACCTCGCCAGTAAAAAATTATTTTTACGGAACCCAAAATCAGCCTCAGATACACTGATAAACGACGATGACCACGGCAACGAAAATGGCTTAACGATTTAAGAATTTTCTCATGGAACGTCTGACATAATAGCAATTCAGGTGATGCGTTGGACGGGGAATGGTGTCTCACAAAAATCAGAATATGACATATAACTATTACAGCTGTCATGCAAGACATCATGTGCTCGGGGTGGGTTTTCTAATCAGCAAAAGAATTAAACCCACCGTTATCGGTTTCAAAGCAATAAATGAACGGCTATGTACCCTTCGCGTGCGGGGTAGATTTAAAATGAAAAATTCTGCAATTGAACTTCAAACTTCTTAATTAAATTGTTTCATATCCCACCGCTTAGACTAAGGTATATAATTGAGCTTCCTTTTGTACTGAAAAAAGTATAGTTCCCTTCAAGATCTCCTTTAGTAAATCCATTTTGAATGATTAGATCATATTCGCTTCAGAGGTCCAATACCTGATGCCATTTTCTGTTAGATTTACGGTGTTATGATGATATCTTCTGGTTGTGTGTTACCGGTTCTTGTTTTAAAGTTGCCTGTTAAGAGTATGTTAGTTTATTCATGAAGGTTGTTAATGGCATCGGTTAATTTTTGCACATCTCTTTCCCATTGTGGTCCATGTGATCCATTTATATATACCGGAATAAGGCAGTATTTATTGCCTGGAGAGATCTGTGTCTGGATAATAAAGTATTTGTATCCTATTAATTTTCTAAATTCGATTTTGATATCATGTCAATTTTTTTATATCCATAAAGGCAGCCTCCACAAGCTCGCTCACGATTGCTATTTCTGATCCCTGGTGTCCAACATAACTCATAGTTTAAAAATATTTAGCGTAAATACGGCTGATATTAATATTTTACATTTCACACCCATAGGAATGGGAAAAGGGTGGTATTACAGCCTATATCTATCCTCCACCTGTTTGTAAATGTGGCTGATATTTACATTTGAAATTTCACGCACGTGGGAAGGAGGGCGGTGGTGGTACTATATCCTCTCACTGTCCCCCACCTGCCAATAATTTACGTTAAAAATGTCATAAAAATCTGTTGGAACACGTGAGTTTCCATAAATAACAACCGTACAAAATTTGATATTTATTTAAATGGATTACTTATACTGAGCCTACAGATGGCGCTGTAAAGTGTACTTAATCTTTTTCCTGTTAACTGTCCTCCTGAGCAGATTCAGCCCTCCTCCATGCCAATATGTCGATGTAGACAACTTTCATTTTACATCTGGTTATTTTTGATATACAACATCGTTGATCCTCTTGATCAGGGGTGGGCAAACTGGCGAAAAGCATATTGACGAAAAAGCGTGAAAAGGAGCAGCGTGAGATTAGAGAAAGGGAACGTGAGCAGCGAGAACGTGAGCGTGAACGAGAACGTGAAAAAGAAAGGGATCGTGAGCGGGAAAGGGAATTCGAGCGAGAGCGTGAGCGCGAACGAAATATTTTCAACCATCGATCAATTTTTGACCCACTTCCCAAAGTCCTATTTTATTGAAATTTTGCACACATGCATATCTCCACTTTCTATAAAAATTTGAGGACCCTCGGGCCACGGGGTCGGTGGGCTCCCCTACAAATATTTTACAAAATTTTACTCGTATTTCTTCAAATTTTATACACTTGTGTATCTCTGATATACAACACTTTTTGTAAAAATTTTGGAGACCCCGGGGCCCCATAACTTTTTTAAAAAAAATTATCCAGGTTTTCTTCAAATTTAATACACATGTGTTTCTCCGATAAACAAAACTTGTTGTAAAAAATTTGCAGACCCTGGGTCCCGGGGTCATGGGGCCCCATAACTTTTGTTTTAAAAATTAACCTGATTTTCTTCAAATTTAATACACATGTGTATCTCCGATAGACAACGATTTTTTTTTAAGAATTTGTACACCCCGGGCCCAGGCGTCGTGGACAAAGTTTTTTTTAAAAAAATTAACCCGATTTTCTTCAAATTTTATATACGTATGTATCTCCGATAAAGAACACTTTTTGTAAAAATTTTGGAGACCCCCCAAATTTTTTTTTTAAAAAATTAACCCGATTTTTTTTTAATTTTATATACATGTGTATCTCCGATGGGTAACACTTTTTGCAAAAATTTTGGAGACAGGGTTTGGAGGATCATGGCGCCCCAACAAATTTTTTAAAAAACTTAACCCGATTTTTTTTTAAATTTTATATACGTGTGTATCTCCGATGGAGAACACTTTTTGCAAAAATTTTGGTGGCCGGGGTCGTGGGGCCCATAAAAATTTTTCAAAAAAATAACCCAATTTTCTTCAAATTTTATATACATGTGTATCTCCGATGGACAAAATTTTTTCTAAAGTTTTTGGAGTGAGACCCTGAGGCCCGAGTGGTGCCCATATAAATTTTTTAAAAATTAGCTCGATTTTCTTCAAATTTTAAATACTGTCACTGATGGACAAAATTTTTTGTAAGTTTGTTGGAGTGATCGGGCCCTGACCCCGTGTGGTGTCCATGTAAATTTTTTAAAAATTAGCGCGGTTTTCTTCAAATTTTAACACATACCCATCTCCTATTAGAGAATTTACATGAAAAATTGTATTTTCATGGGTTTTTTTTTTTACTTCCCACCTTGTCATAATACTGTGCTTGCGGTGAGATGCAACTAGCTGTCGCTACTCAAAGTGTATACGGCTTACAGTTGCTTACCGTACTTTATTTTGTGATGAAGTGTACTGATCTGAAGCAAACATCGAGAAAGAAATTGCGTATTTATAATTCGAATTGAGTAAATTCGAGTAAATTTATTGAACATATTTGATTTTAGTTTACTAGTATAGAATATTAAATTTAGAATATTAAATATAGAATATAGAAATAAAATATTTTTGGTTTAATATTTTATATTTACTATATAAAATGTATACTTAATTTTAAAATAGATTTCATATATGTTTTTATGTAAATATGTTTCGTACTCTGCTAAATAAAAAGCAATAAAAATAGTAAAAATGGCATTTTATTTTCGACGTTGTTGTCAAGCACGTTACACTCGCGGCAATTGAGATTCAACTTTACATTCGTCTGTCTGTTATAGAGGTAGTGAATTGTCCCACACAGCGCAACAAAAGTTAATCTCAATTTTAGATGATCTTGAAAGTAACAACTTTACTAAAATTTTGGAGATTTCTCTTTTCTCATTCAATTTAAAGCGGTAAGGCGATTTTGTAGTTATAAGTGTGAAAACCTAGATGCACAAAAAAATGCCATTTGTAATGGAAAATGGGGATATCAATTTAATGTTTATCGCGATCTTTTATTTGATACCTAAATCACAACGGGACAACCGATATCTCTCTCGGATTGTTCTGTTCAGTTAACCCCTGAATTTCTCTTGTTAATGGTGTACTACAGTTCAGTAACTGTGCCAATCCTGTTCGACTTGAACATATTATAAAGTACTAAGTCTTTTAGACCCCTTTGTTGATTGTTCTATTTGGCTAAAGAAATAGAAGGTTGTTCTTTTTGACTTTCGTTTGATTCCTTACTTTTTCTTTGATTTTCAATTTTTCGTATTTCGTATTTCACAATTCACAATATAGATTGCAAGCACACATGATACAATGCTGGTGTACATGTGATATACTGCTGTATTCACATGTACGATTGAGTTGATGCATAAAGTAATCAAGATGAATCCTGAAATCTGGTCGACTACCGAATTTAAAGTGCCCACACTGTACAACGTGTGTCTTAAGTCAGAACACGATCATCCATTGAGAAATACTCTTAACCCACAACATCAGAACGCAAATCATTCGCCGACGAAGAACATCAATTTGCAGTTGTGGCATAGTAAATGCTAAATGTTCATATTTTAGTCCCAGCCACATAGATAGATTTATTGCCACGGAATGCATTTGGTTGATAAGTTGTAGGTGGCATGGACATGGACAGCCACAGCAGTACGAATATATGGCGACAACGCACTATCCAAGACCGCATCAGACTCTATCTACTCAGACTTTCCGTGGGCATCGCAAAGTACGTTTTGAAAGACAAATTTCCACACCAATGCTAATATTTATTGCTGCCGCTAGATCGTCTCATTAACATAATTGGAAATAATTCATAGAAGCGATCGTGTTACTCGAGATATCGCGTATATAACACATGAGGAAGAGGCAACGTGGACGTGTAACAAAGAAGGAATCACCGACGACGTCGCTACTCGTACAAATGTAAATTCGCGATGATCGCGATCGCAAAATTCATTGCCAAATCTCTCGCTAATTGTTTAGCAATGTAGTGTGCAACGATGTTTTCGTTTTTGCATCACCCCGACAGGGTCTTATTAATTCAAGAAGGATCTCTTGGCATTTGCTTGCCTGATGTATAAGTCGATGTCGTCGCCGCATTCGATCCGATTCACAATCTCTTTGATGTTCAATTATTGCAAATACCTTGTCCATGTTTCTCATTCGATTTAAATCAGTGCCAGCCACAGATTGCTCCCAATTCAAATCATCGTTAAATCTGCTGTTGAATTGATGTTTTATCGCTTAGTGCAGTTGGCAGCGTCCGATTGCCGGCGGCCGTTTGATGCCTCACAATTCACCAAAAGATATACACGGCTTAAAGTTTTGTTGTAGACTCTGATCTTCCTAGTCGAAGAACAACAACAACAGAATTTCCCTCCAATTACGCATCTAATGTGATGGTAAAACAAGACGAAGAGGTGTTTTACCTTTATCATAGCGTATCTGCACAGGAGAAGGAGGAGGAGAATTATCAGGAGGGAATAGAACACCACCTCTCCTGTGCCAATCTGTTACTGTATCGAACGCGGAATTAAATCACCATCACCATCGTGAATCGTCTTGATGTCTTTATGTGAAATTCAGGCCTCAGCAGCTGATCAACTGACAAGGAATTTTAATACATGCGGACATTGAACAGGCCACAACATATACATACGTACAAATCTTAGTTCTCAGATTCTGATGATGCTGGTGATTTCCTATAATTAATAGCCAGTTTTGATCGTCTTCGTCGGCAGTGTTTATTTGTTTTATCGAGGCTGTTGCTCCTCCTACTGCATCAAAGGTGGGAATCGGTACGCGACGATTGACTCCTTTAATCATTATGCTACCAAAATCAATTGGAATTGAAGTAAAATTCCCTAACAACGAAGATTTTGTGGGAATTAAATCAGCAATGCAATGCAAATAGTGAGGTAAATGAAATGTGCAGCACACGCGGTTACCACAAAGAGCCAGAGATAGGAATTTGCAGTTAGTCAGGAGGACATTTCTTCACTTTGCCCTGCTCGGTTGAAGGGCTCGTTATGCTTTTGCAATTTAAAATAACTACTTTTGTGTGAATTGCCCAATCATTTTTAATTGTGATCAGTTTTAACCTTCGTGTCTTGGGATATAAGAACATTTTTAGTAATTCAAAAGTACATCTTAAACTGCTGATCAATTATACGCATAATTTGAGTAAGTCGCCTGGAATTTAGTTTGCATACAAATTTCCTATGTGTTTATAATTGCAATTTCACACTTTATCTTCAGTTAATAATAATAAGCAAGTAGGCCTGTGAGGACTTTTGGTGGTTTCACAATTAAATCACAACATGTAGACATTTCAACTCCAGATCAGGATCCTATAAGCAGCAAGGAGCAATAATATCTTAATTGCTATAGATTTTATATTTAAAGGGTAATATTATAGGCAGGAAGCCATTCCTATTCAAACTGATGAAAGTTTGACCAAACGTGGTGGCCGCCAGTAATTTATCCCAAAAAAGTTAAAATACTAACCACAAATCAGCATCGAGAGCACTGTTTAACGACGACGACCACATCAACGTAAGAATTTTGTTATGAACCTGAACCTAATGATGGTATGAACGTATCGAGGTGCCAACGTCAACATGGATTACTATATTGTTTATATGGTGCTTTGAGCGCAAATTGTATCTCCAAGAAAGACAGCATCAAATCACTTTCGAATTACCACGAAAAATCTAGAAGCAACTATGGTCAATCGATAGGAGTATCGACCAAAAGCTAAGATTCCTGACATAGAAGGGAAATGGATACGCGCTAAAAATACTGTCATTAGTGTTACTGACTCCAGCTTAGGCTACTAGTAGTAGTAAATAGAGGAACGACTGTTTCGATGATGGATGTAGAACCTTAAAACAAGCTATGAAACAATCTCATAGAACGCGGGGGCACAAAGAACAATACCAAAGTTCTACCAAAGAATGCACGGCATAACACAATATACACGGCGTGGCATATACTTCAAAGACAAATCTGATCTGATCGCAAATCTCAAAGGCCGAAAATGAATGGAAAGTTTGAGCATCAAAATAAACAAAGTGAAGAGATAAAAAAAGAGTTGATTCAGCAAAAGCAAGAATCACAGCAACAGAGTCAGGAGAATAAGTTTAGAAGAGGACTTTCATAAGTATCCTTTTTGGTAACTAACTGAGCAATTGGAGCACCCATTAATGACCGAAAAACTATGAGGCCTCGGGATCAGATATCATCCCAGCCGATCTGATAAAAACTAAACAGAAGCAGAGCGCATTACACCAAGCAATTCACGAACCAAGCATTTCCCGTGCTCCATACACAAGAAAGGAAATCAGAAATCAGAACGTGCAGTCAGTAATCGTGGTCTAACGTTGCTGAGACCACATGTACGATTTGCTCCCATATCCTTCAATACAGGAAAACCACATACGCCGTTATTGTCTCATACCAGTTTAGCTTCATCCAAGGAAATTCAAAAATTAATAAGATTTGGGGAGCAAAAAATGTGAAGAGTTACAAATTTCACTACAACATCTATTTGCACAACTTTAAAGTTGCTAGAGAAGAACCTTACAAAGCCTTGCGAAATAAGGCATCACAAATAAACTGATACAACTACTTAGGTTGACCAATGTTATAAGGCAAATTATGATATTAGGATCACTATCAAATAAAACCCATTCGATATCTACAACAGGCTCCGAACTGGGAGATGGAGTGGCCTGAGTTTTCTTTATCCAGGCGTTGGAGAACGTGATCCGAGACTCTGTTGTAACGGCGAGTCGTGACTTGTAAGTGAACCGTCACAGAGTGCAGAACTGGGTAACTCTATATTAGTTTATATATAGCATACAGATTCCCCCCATCCGTGGTAAGTGCTTGTATGTTATTATCGTTATTTACTATCATAGCCTGTATAGAGTTTGCAACTTACCCCCACCCGTGGTAAGGGGTGGAAATCTAGCTTATAGGGGGCAGCGACTTATTCTCTCCAGTTGTTATTTGGCCAGCTACGTGTTAGAGCTTATGTACAGCCTGCAGCTTCCCCCCACCCGTGGTAAGGAGTTGCAGACTATTGACTTATTTCTCTTATGGAGAATCGACTGAGTCTCTCCAATTGTGATTTCTCCAGTTACGTCTTCTAGCTTGTATATGGTTTGTAACTTCCCCCACCCGTGGTGAGGATTGCAAGTCCACAGTTATATTCCACTTATAGAGGGCTGGGACTTAGTGTCTCCAGTTATATTTCACTTATGTAGGGCTGGGTCTTAGTGTCGCCAGTTTTAGTTTCGATGGTTATATTATTACACTTAGCACCACTAGTTTAGACATAGCTTACAACTTCCCCCATCCTCCAACGTTTGTAAGGGGCTGTTAGTTATTATTGTTAAAATTATCATTCTCTTCTTCTCTTCTCCCCTACCTGTGGTAAGGAGTTACATACTATTATCGATATTACTATCGTAGCCCGTATACATTTTGCAACTTTCTCCCAACCGTGGTAAGGGGTTGTATACTAGTAACTTATTTCTCTTATAGGAGGCATGTACTTAGTACTTAGGAAATAAAAATATTTTAACAATGGAGGAAGGTGCAAAAATTGACGTTTACCACTCCGAGGGCTATACAAAACTCGATATAGCCAGGAAAATCGACCGAAGTAATAACTGTGTCCGAAATTATTTAAAAAATCGCGAATCTTATTGCAAGAACTACCGAAGAAGATCTGTTACAGCTTTAACACAAGATAAACCGAAAATTCTAAGATTGGCTTCAAATTCAGCTCTTTCTACAAAAAAAATCAGGCCTTTAGCTGGGGTTAATGTCAGTAAATCAACAGTGCGTCGTGCGATTTTGAGTGGTCCACTTTTAAAATTCAAGAAGATTAAAAAAGCCGTTACTAAATTCTGCACGAAAGCAACAGCGACTGAAATTCGCAAGAGACCACATGAATTGGGATGTGCAAACTGAAAGCGTTGCCAATAATTGGAGAAAAGTTGTCTTTTCGGATGAAAATCATTTTAATTTGGACGGCCCAGTCGGCTACAATTATTATTTTCATTATATCCGATAAGAAGGTATGTTAAGCTCGTTGAATTCTAATCTTGACAGCATAATACAATGAGGAGAAATCAATCGAGTAGAATTTAACGCTTCCAAAACCCGATGTTGTCTCCTGTCGTCAAAGCGAATCCTTAACCCCATGCCATTATCCATGAATGGCACTTGCATCGAGGAAACTGAAAATCTCGCAATTCTCGGTATGTGCGTTAACGACAAGCTTCGTTGGAATGACCACATATTTACCATCGCTAAAAATGCTACGAAATGTTTAGGTTTTCTAGCCCGGTGCAAGAAATATTTCTCTCCCTCTGATCTGGCTACCATATACAAGGCTTTTATTCGCCAAAAACTTGAGTACATTTGCCATATCTGGTCTGGTGCGCCTAAGACTACTTTGCATCAGCTAGATAGAATACAAAACCGCGTGATAAAACTTATCGGTGACGAAAATATAGCGAAATCGATTGATTCGCTTGAACACCGCAGGAACGTTTTTGCTTGTCACTGTTTTATCGCTTTTTCTACCAGCGGTGCTCAAGAGAAATAGCCAGCTGCATGCCACCTCTCCTTGAATTCAACCGCAATACTCGTGGCGCTCTAAATGCTCATCAGTTTACCCTCAAGCCCATCTTCGGACGTACAGTTAAATTCAGGGATTCGTTCTTCAGCCGTACAACACGTATGTGGAATGCTCTGCCAAGCTCTGTCTTCCCACATCACTATGATCCACAGGCATTCAAAACACAAGCTCATAGACATCTCCTCTTTTCTCCTCCTCTTCCTTAACGCCCACGCTGTGCCAAGCATATAGCCGAGCATAATAAGGGTGCGAACCCCTTGAAGCGTGCGCGAATTATAAAAAAAAAAGAAGAACGTTTTTTGACACGTCATCATTTTAGACAACGAAGAGTAATAGTGTGGGGTGCAATTTCGTTTTATTGCGCTTTTGAATTGGTTTTCGTTTCCAACCAAATGACAGGAAATTCATATAAGACCTGGCTTTAATCAGCTTTTCCTGAACTCCATAAACTTTCTGGTCCTCTTCAGCGGTTATTTCAGCAAGATAATGCTTCGATGCATAATGCTCGTGTCGAGAAAGCCTGGATTGCGAGTGAAAACGTCCAATTATTGTCGTGGCCACCATATTCAACGGATCTGTATATTAATGAAAGCAGTTAGGGCTGGGTAACACACAAGGTTTACGGCGGATGCAGGCAGTACGAAAGCAATGAAGAACTGATCGCATAATTCAAGCTGCTTGGGCGGAAATGTCATTGGATTACTTAAAATCTTTAAATAAATCTATGATGAGTAGAAGTCGAAGTAATTTTAAAGCGCGGAGGTTCTACTCACTACTTAAAAAATTCAAAATATATTAAAAAAGTCAAATAACCTCTTGCCTCGTGTGTTCGCCACCTTGACCTACGTAGTAGATTCTGTGCGTGGCCGCCGGTTTTTAGGCCGTGGACCGCACTGCCAGCTAAGAGATCCTCGGCAACCTATGGTGGATTTTCTTACATTTTGTAGATTCGTCTAATCAAATGAATTTAAAAAATTAGGTGTTTTGAGGTCATCTACAAAAAAGAGTACCTTTAGGTTCCTCTCTCCAAGCATGCATTAATGTGTGTTTTATTGAGTATTGATTACTCTCTCTACTTAATGCTAATTTTATTTCTGTTATGAAAATTAAAAAAAGATAAGAGATTTACACAAAGTTTTTAAGTGCGTCTAATTAACCAAATCGGACTGTAAATAGCTACTTAACATAAACAATAAAGCGGAAAGTAATAAGTAAATAAAAACAACTGGCCCATGTTATTTTCTGTAACGAATCTCATGGATCCGCTGAGCATACCACAGTTATAAAACTTCATTACAGAACAAATTCTTTACCATTGTCTTCCGGCATCAGTGAAATACGACTACACCTAGACCGACCGCGTCCTTCGTTCTGTCACAGTTATAAGTTGCTCTTATTAATAATAACAATAATTATATTCGGCGCGACAGACCATTGCGGTCCAAGGCCTAACTTCTCGCGACCATTTGTGCTGCGCATGTGATGTGCGAATGGACACAAATGGAAGGGACCTACAATTTAAGGCCGGATCCGAACGGCGAATTGAGAAGCTTTCCGTGACAAGGTATTACTCTCGGAACGTTTGTCACCCATTCGCGATAGGTGGGACACCGTGAAAAATACTTTTGGTGTTGCTGGGATTCGAACCTGAACCTCCTGCTCAGCAGCCATGTGCATTTCCACTGAGTCACGGCGCCCACTATTGCTCTTATTACTTCATATCATTCCAAAGTAGAAAAACACGAGTACATATCTTCGGCAATATTGTACATAGTATAAAAATTCCTTTAAATATTTCTATGGAATGAATTCTGAAGTGCAAATGGAGCGAAAAATGTCGTGTTGTTGATATTTAAAAATCAATTCGTGTTCAGGGTAACCACGTATAGGAAGTACGTTACTCACGGCTTACGATGATTGAGGCTTATGAGGTTTTATTTTTTATCATTTTTGTATTTCGTTTCATTTTGGTAAAATTGTTTGCCCAACTTACCGACAAAAATTGTGTCTCTATAAACGACAACTGATATCTATCAAAGTTCAGTCGCTGACTTACTGTGGTCTGTTCGTTAAATAAATGAAAAATTTTTTTTAAGAAAGTAGCAAACATAACCCGAAAACGCGCATTACCATTTTCTCGAGTGCACACAGATTGTCGTAAAAAGAGATAAATGAGCAACGATGAGTTTTCGAGGCCTTTTATTTTTATCGCTGTTTAACAAAATAATGATACCCATGAACTAATACCCTCCAAACCTGTTGACAACATTTTTTGTCCCTTAGCACTACTTGCCACGAAGAATACCAACAACATTAGACATCAATGTGTTGCATGTAGCGTTTATCCACCGAAAATTTCAAACTACACCACATTACATTATATGGGAAGTAGTTATTTAATAAAGCGCCTCGTGTCACACCTCTGGGTCAAAAGTCACGCCTGTCGGTAACGAAAGGGAAAGTCAAATAATAATCATCAGTTTATCATCGCTTCCTTTTCGAAGCTACGCATTATGAGTTGTTATTGTTGTTTTTCTACTACTAAGCAGTAAGATTGTGCGTATCTATCTGCTTATTACTAACTAGATAACAATTCATTGTTTACTAACACGCACTCGCACTTCGAATTTAAATACATCGCTGATGTCTGTCACATGTAATGAGTGGCATTAGTTGTGACAAACGATTATTGTGATGCGCGCTTTTGGGTCATTTTCCGTATCGGAGTCCTTCCTTGCGTTGGAATTCAATCAGATAATATTCTTTATTACAATAATTGTTATCATTTCTATAAAGTTAGGTATTTCATCCTTCCATGCACATTCACTTTAACGCTAAAACCGGTTTAATAGGATTCACGCATCAAGCTACACATAGACTGATGGACATGACGTGGTTCAAATTAATTAAATAATTAAACATTACGCACCTTTGTTTCTACTTTAATCTTGATGGCGGACATGAAGTTATAAATTACACGCATCAATTTTATTAATTAATCATAACATTATGGTACGGATATAAAGTGAAATGAATAAAAATTTCAAGTCATTTCATCATTTCATCATTTCATTAGATTGACTTCACTTTCTGACCGCATTCCGCATTCCGTACGCTGGTTGCTACAAAAATATATCTGATTATTAGTTATTTTGATATAATCAAGAAGATAATATTCTTCATATTGCGTGGTTTAATAAGGGGTAGTTTCATTTATAAATGAATGACCACACGAATTTTTTTCATCGTCTTATAAAATCTCTGTATAAGTCTGAATGCCTCGATCATGCATGGTAATGGACAAAAGTAAGACAAAGTCTATAGCATCACAGTGTTGGTCTTGTTCTCGTTCTTGCCGGTAACATTCTTGCAGACCAATCTATTTTAAGATAACATTAATTACTAAAAGCTAATGAAGAAAGCATGACCTCTTCTAAAATTCTTATACTCCTAGTATGTAAGTAGCTGTGATGATGTTCAAAAAGTACCAAGGGTTGAGCGGTGCCCATACATTTTTTGTTTAAAATATAAACTCGATTTTATTCAAACTTTGCTCACATGTGTATCTCCGATTAGAAAATTTTAATTTTTATTTTTTTTTTGATCTAACTATCCAGTATCAGAGATTTCCCAGCCTCAATGAGATCAGGGTTCAATGTTTTGTGTCTTTAGAAATTAATTTTTGTTTTGCGCTCTGAAAGTTTAATTTGCTCTTTGTTATTATCTTCTGATCTTTCTTGTAATAAGGAATTAAAATCTAAGCGTGTAAGTCGAGTAGAGCATAATTCGGTTGACGCGCGTATACATATATTGACATTGTGCGACATTTTTATGCTTAGGCGTATATTAGGCAGAACATATCTGAGGTGACTTACAATTCTGAAAGTTGCGTGACAGGATTATGCGTACGCGTAAGTCAAGGTGAGCGTAACTCGAGCAATGTGTGGATCTGGACGTTACGTGACAGCACAATGCCTAGAGATGCAGGAGGGAAGTTTGTCGTTACTTAAGTCGAGTGGATCTTAAGTCAAGCAGAGCTTCAGTCGAGTTGAACCTAACTCGGGTGATGCATATTTCGAGTGGTGTAGCGAAATGCTAAAATGGGCTTACCTGCCTTATTCCCACTAGCTCGAACGACGAAGACGATGTCAGTGAAATACTGGACAGTGTAGTGTAATTCTGTTGCTCGTTCTGTGTTAATGACGTGATATGCTCAGTGGTACGATGTGTGATCCTGTTTACCGTCCTAAGTGATTTTATTTCTTGCAGTAGGCTATGCTCAAGGTGAATTCTCAAGTCTGTAAAAATAAAAAAATTGATCTACATAATTGTGATTCACAATTTATTTGTGAAATTATCTATGCAAACAAAATGCAACTCCACAAATTTTCTTCCTCAAAATCCATAGGAATAAGGCAACTCGAAGAACACCATACATTGCATATAACTTTTTAAGGGTATGTTTCAATTCAAGCGTGGAAGCTTTAAACTTTACTTTTACTTATACTTGTATTTACACCATTTTCACCATTTACAAAAAAGCAAATTAATGTCATTGATGGATCTAAAGGTAAAAAACTTCTTTTGTAAGTTCGTTAAATGTCACAAATGTATGCACAAAGGAAACCCCAAAATATTAATCCCATAATTCACTCCGCAATAATAATCGCAGTTTCAAAACATCATTAACATCCAGACGACTATGATATGGTCGCCGCCTACCCCATATCCCAGCCACAATCCCAATCATTATCGAATGAAGAAAAACAGAAGCAAGCAACATGTGTGATGTGAGGATTATTTAGTAGTCCTTTGGCGGCGGTTCTTCATATACATATTCATAATGGACGCATCAACAGACCATTAACACAACACAAATAAATGTGAGAGGATGAATAATATCATCTTATGTTCCTGCCAAAGACACTCAGACGAAGAAACAAAAACATGAGCACTATACCGAATAGTGACTATGAAGAGAGTTTGGTCCTTTCATGAAATTATATTAGGCTGGGGAGGGAGTGTTAGTTAGAATATCCTTTGATGAGATCTGTACATATTGTAGATATATGTATGTATATTATATATACATATTTTTTTTTAATGACCCCAATAGCAATCGTAATTATAGAGGAATCTTTGATTATGAATTATTGAGAATTTCTCCCCTGCTTCATATTCCCTTCTAAATCCAGATCATTTATAGTTTCTCTCTACGAGTATCTTGTCTTATTTTTCCACAACGGCGAAACCTTTGGAGTCTAGTGATGTCATACATTGAAGGATAAGATGAAAGCCCAGTCATGACATTTACATTAATATTCAATGATTGTCATTTTGATGCTGTCATTTTTAGTGCTTTTCTTTGCATACCTTCAAGTATCAATGTTGGACATGAGATTTAAAAAATCGTAATATAAATGGTTGCGATATTTTCTGCAGTAGTATTCTTACCAAAATATTTGCTCATCAAATTTCAATAATCTTTACGTGATAATTAAATACTCGTTTGTTCCATAAACCTATCAATTTCTCTACTAATACATAGAGCAAAAACATTTTATTATCTGAGCAATGCTGGTGCTGCCTCCAACTTTGCTGTATAACATTTAAATGCATTATATAGATTCAATTCTCTCCAACCTTCAAGAGTGCAAGTGAGAGTTGCAAAGCCACATAAATCTGTGGGCGATTGAATTTTGATTCTTAAAATATGAGGGCAGATTTATACGCAACAACTAGCCTTGGCGTTCTAAATAAATTCAATGCAATTTTTTGGTAATGTCGTCCTTCGAAGGACTATTGTCAGTCTTCGGTCAGCTTCGTAATAAAGTTTGTGTTTGACAGCCTTTAAACGTAAACTAACTTCGTGTTTTTACGAAAATGGAAAAAATTTAGTATCAGCGTAAAAGAAATGAATGATGGAATAAAAGCTAAGTTATACGCAGTTTATGGCGACTCTTTATCTTCGCTAGCAGCACTAAAATATTGGACAACAAAATTTAAATGCGATCATACGAGCATCATTGATAAAGCACGTCGAGTCGTTCAAATGAGATCACCCACCACACCAGTAACCGGCGAACATTACTCCAACTTATTAGATCTGTAGTAGGTTGTCACTGCTAAATGGCGACACAATATATGTAGTAGTTAAGTAAGTAGTTGTAAGTAGCATCATTGGTATTAGTATGTGAATTCAGTCTGAAGTAAATGCTACCACGGAGTGAACGCCGTCCTATAGTGTGATATAATCATCAATCAATCATAGTGTTTCTTTAATTTGCAATTAAGTTGCGAATCTTTTAAATAATAATATTAACACCATTCAGACCAATGCTGTCCAGGGCCTAGCTTCTCGCGACCATTATTGTTGTGCATGTATATTTATTACACAAATGGAAGTGACCTTCAATTAAATGCCGTATCCCAACGGCAAATTAAGAAGCTTTCCGTGGCAAGATATTACCATCGGATATTTGTCAGACATTCGCTAGAAGTAGAACCGTGAAAAATACTTTTGGTTGTTCTGGGACTCGTACCACGAACCTCCTGCTCAGAAGCCCAACAATTATTATCAACTGAGCCAAGTCGACCACACATTTTTTTAACGAAGATTTAAAGAAAAAAAAACAACCCATAAAAATACAATTTTTCATGTAAATTCTCCAATAGGAGATGGGTATGTGTTAGAATTTGAAAAAAATGGAGCTAATTTTTAAAAAATTTATATGGGCACCCCTCAGACCTCAGGGCCTCACTCCAAAAACTTTACAAAAAATTTTGTCCATCGGAGATACAAAAATTAAAAAAAATCGGGTTAAGTTTTTTAAAAAATTTATTGGTGCCCATGACCCTCCAAACCCTGTCTCCAAAATTTTTGCAAAAAGTGTTGCCCATCGGAGATACATACGTATATAAAATTTAAAGAAAATCGGGTAAATTTTTTTTTTTAAATTTTCGGGCCCCACGACCCCGGGACCCAGGGTCTCCAAAATGTTTACAAAAAGTGTTGTGTATCAGAGATACACATGTGTATAAAATTTGAAGAAAATCGAGTAAAATTTTGTAAAATATTTGTAGGGGAGCCCACCGACCCCGTGGCCCGAGGGTTTTCAAATTTTGTAATTTGTTGTCATTGGAGATATGCATGTGTGCAAAATTTCAATAAAATCGGGCCTTGGGAAGTGGGTTAAAAAATGATCGCAAGATTCCATGACACACAAACAAACCCACAAACACACGGGCAAGTGAAGTTAATATAGGCGTTTGTCAGACATTCGCGAGAGGCGGGACCGTGAAAAATACTTTTTGGTGTTACTCCATGCACATATTCATTGAGCCACGGCGCCCATAGGCGGCTTTAAAGTCTATAAAAAGATGGTGTAGTGAATTTTGAAACTCTAGACATTTTTCCATCACACCTACCTTTGGGTGTAAATCTGATCAGTTTTTGATTTTCCTGGGATTAAGCCACACTGCCTAAGATGGAGTCAGCAGTGCTTATGACAGTAGTCTTAAGGCGCGTCCATTTCTCTTCTACGCCCGGCATCTCAGCCCCAGGACTTATTATCCCTGCATTTAGGGCGAGTCCTATCGCTTGTTCGTAGTTGTTTTTGGTCTCTTCGTTGCGAAGGGCAGCCGTGTTAACTTGAATCTGATACGCGGATGAAGTCATCGTCACGATGAAATCCCCGCTCGGAGCACCATACGTTGGCACTTCGGTACGTTCGTACCGTCATCAGGTTCGGGTTGTGGGGGCGGTCTATCAACACGTGATCTATCTGGCTGCGAGTGGCTCCATCAGGAGATACCCATGTGGCTTTTCGGACACGTAAACCTTGTAATCGCAACGACCAAATTATTGCTTGCTGTCATCTCTATGACTCGTTCTCCATTCTGATAAGTGTTCTCGTGTAAGTTATGGGTGCCAATGTACTGCCTGAATACTGGCTCCCTATATATTTTAGCATTCATGATTTTTACATCATACTGAGGGGAGGCATGGAGTTCCCGTTTGACTGCTTCAAAGAATACTTCTTTTCATCATCTGTGGAATCTTCTGTAGGTGCGTGTCCGTTTATGAAGCGTATGATTTTAAATCTAGCCCGCACGCGATTGGTGCATAACCGTTCATTTACTGCATTAAAGCCGATAACGGTGGGTTTCATTCTTTTGCTGACTAGAAACCCCACCCGAGCACATGATGACTTGCATGACAGGTGTGATATGTCATATTCTGATTTTTGGAGGACACCATTCCCCGTCCACCGCATCTCCTGAATTGCTGTTATGTCAGCATAATATTTGGACAGGGTATCGGCTAGCTGCTGTGCAGCTCGAACTCTATACAGTGGGCGTAGCTTCCATGAGAAAATTCTTAAATCGTTTAGCCGTTTTCGTTGCCGTGGTCCTCGTCTAGATCATCATTTATTAGAAAATAAAACTTAAAATAAATACTTTTTCTAGCGAATGATAGTAACAAGTACATTCTGCCCTCATAACATCAGTTTTCTTGCGGCACACCTGTGAGTAATCAATGATGAGCAAAGCAATTTGCTAAAATTTATTCAAGTTCAATAGAAGAGCCCTTCTATGTTATAAGTGCGAGTATATGCAGTTATCTGTTGTTGAGATGGTTCACAAGTGTCATAAATCAATTGAGTGCCAATAAGTCCTTAATGCATATTCAATTAGGACGAATGGATATACGGATCGATGTATGGCACTGAAATTGTTCCTACTAAGTGCTCCTTGAAAGATGAAATATAGCCAAAGGGAAGTTAAGTCAATGAACCAGTGTTTGCTTCATAAATCTGATGTCGCAGAAAAGAGGATACTTGGATATCGGCTAAGATAGCAGTAAAGGGAGATACATATTGTACTGTACTGAATTTTATTTACCTGTTTTATCCTTACACCACTAGGGAAAAATAAGTCACAAATCGGGTTGACATTTTCTTCATTGAACTGATTATAAATGAATCAACTTTATATTACAATATACATATTGCAATTAAATTTAATCAGATAACCAAAAAGGATGGGTAATTTAAAACTCAGCCATAAACTATAAAAAAAATGTTTAATTTTGAACAACACAATACCATCCCTTGAAGGAATCTTGACACAAGAATTATTTTGACCGAAAAATAATTAGAAATTTTCAAACTTGAATAGAATAGAAAAATATAGAAATTCATGAAAGATTTGCTCATGACCGACCACAATTTTGAACGCCTGCACTACACTAAGCAATGTTTAAACTGACTGTGCAAGTGCAAGTGGGAGGAAAAAACGTTGGCTGAAAATCTAAAAATGCTATGGCGGATAAAGTTAAAAGCAAATAGTATCAGAATATGCGGTTTTTCTCAAACACTACGCTATTGAGTATTTTATTGTCTATTCTATAAGGCCTCATAGTAGAATGCTTAAGTCATAACTGGTCATGCTCCTTCATGCTGCATACCAAATGAATCAAAGACTAACAAAATATTTACTCTCAGGCAGGCGATTGATTGATTATTTTTGGTGGATATTGTACCACTAGGGCCATGTAGATCTATTGCGTTTTCTCCTGACTTTCGCATTAGGATAGTGTTTCCCGATCCCTACAGCATCCCCTTAATACAAAAGGTTCTTAAGAACGAAAGGATATGTATTGGATTTAGAGAATGTCGCTTAGATTTCGAGAACACATGAGCTCCCACGTGGTCACTCCTTTATCGGAGCTTTGCTGCTAAGTAGATCTCCTGCATATCCCCACCGCCTGCAGCTTCAATCTTCTTTTAGCCCAATTTTTTTTTGTGTCGTTTAAATTTGAAATGCCCTGCTAGGAACCTTGTTTTGATTCTTTGGCTTAAAGTTCTCTAATATTTCTCTTGCTTGCCGTAGGCAGAGGAGAGGAGAGGATTTCCATATTATTGCGACAGCGGTTGCTGTTTGTTTTGCACCTACTATCGGTATTTCTGGCCTCTTGTCCGCTCATCAGCATTCTATTCCGTTGTGTCTGGATACCCAGCATAGACATATACTTTGTTATCATCGCCAAGAGTATTCAGCTCTGCCCTGCAATCACCAACCAGTCTTGACGTGGTGAATAATGCATCCAGGTCCTTAATGCTGCTTGGCGTCGTGATGGCTATTCTCTGATATGCTCAAACATAGCTTTAGTATCCTTAGATTTGTTTCCTACCACTAAATCTGTTGGAAGTATTCCAAAAATCGCCTTCATGCTTGCTGTGGGGCAGAACACAGAACAGCCTCTGTACTGTACTTTCTTTGCGAAACCCTCTATAATAGTTTGTAAATAGTCTTCAAACCTGCAACTTAACCATAACATCTAACATCCTGATGTTAAAAGTAATAGTCGTATTGATAATTACATATATAGGGTGTTTCAACAGGTGCGCTTCAACTTTTCTCCGATAGGGACGGCGAACGACGCCATATTTTTTATTGTTCTTTTGTCGTTTGAAAACTTAATTAGTATACATTTCATCATAGAATGATACGCATGTGAACAGCGATTGCAAATTGTGCAAATTTTTTATCAAAATAATCGTTCTGTTGCCGCTACTTTAAGAGCATTACGGCCATTTTACGGTCCATTTAACAAGCCAGCCCGTTCGACAATCGACCGTATAGTAAAGATCTTGGCCTACATCCGTATAAGATCAAGCTGACACAACAACTAAAGCCGTTTGACCATTTGAAGCGACGACGATTTGTGAATTGGGCTCAAGAGCAAATCGAAAATGATGCAGATTTTCACCGAAAAATCATCTTCAGCGATGAGGCTCACTTCGTAAAACGTGCACGCGGTGGTCATGCAAAAGAAATCGAGTTTCATAAATGTATCATATGTATATGTTCAAATTCGTTAATAAAAAAAAAAGTTAGTTCAAAAGTCGAACAATTTGTGTTTTATTCAAAAAAAAAAGTTGAAGTACTCTTATTGAAAAACCCTATACATCTTAGCAAAAATTACAAAGTAAAAGTTGCGAGGCACAAAGCATTCGGTAGTGGAATCTTATTAGCATTATACTTCTTAAAAATTGTATGAAACCCGTGCACTAAAATGCAAATGGTTATAACATAACATTGAATCACTATAATGAAGCTTATAGAGCTTAAAAATAGAACATAAAAATTGAATATTTACCTAAACCAATCAACAAACAATAGGCAAACATAATTCAAATTCATCAAATTTTTAATTTAAACTCAAATTGACCAATAATAGCTTGACTGTCCAAAACATGCACTTTTCGGCCCAAACTACAACCACGATTGTGGTCTTTTCGATTCGAGAGGAAATGCCCAAGATATCGTTTGCCACAAAAGGTCAACAAGCCCACAAGCACATCATCATCATCATCAGTAAACAGTCGGCTTCATCTTCGACCGCCAATCTTGCAATTCTCTCCACGACAAATATTCATGGGAAAGCAAAAAAACGAATTCATTCTTATAATTTATGTACACAGATCTTTCCCTTCCGACCAGCATTGCCAGAAGATGGTATCTTCTGGGTATGTCATTTATCTGCTGCTTTGTGTGCCCAAAACTCCAGAAACTAAATCCCTTACAGCAAATCAGGCAAATCCTTTCTAACACACTTCACTTACATATATGTGCCGTTCAGTTATCTCGACTTTGGTGATGCGCTTTAGTTTCCGGCAACCACCAACAGCTGGCTTTATCCTTCAATGATGCGTAAGTGATGTGTGAGTGTGTGTTTGTTCAAGGATTAAGCGGTGGCGAGTGTTTGTCTGATGTAATGGGATCGAAGGCATGCCTCAGATAGTTTTCCCTTTGCAAACCTCGATCGGATCTATCGCCTGAAGGCGTTAAAACGGAAACACAAAACAGAATATATGGAATGGGATTACACATATATTGGGTACGTAACTGTTCAGTGTGTACATTTACATGCGGTATCTAAGGGTTGTAATGCAAAATTACGGCGATATTTCTTAAGTTATTTTTGACGATTTCCTGAAATCGAAAAGGAACTCCGTTTTTTATTGATATGCAAATGATCCTATGGGAGTAATAAGTTGTACTTATGCATATGTGGCGTCTGCTAACGATTCTATAGAAATGTTTTTTCTTCTTCCTGCATTAATCCTGTTGTTGTTTTTATTTACTTGTGTTATATTCTTGTGGATATTTTTTATTTTGAGTTTTCCCATCTTCATTGCGGGATTTGTTTAAAAAAAGAGCATCAAAACACCATTTTACAGTTTTTGAAGGACATAATAAAACCGGATATTTGCCATATAAACATATTACCAGCGACGGGTAGTCAATGTGATGGCTTTTGTATGCAAAATTAAATGTGGGAAGGGTAGAGTTGCTCTGATATTTCTTGCTAGAATTATGGTTTCTGAGGCAACATTTTTGACACGTGCCGAGTTAACCCGTTTATTATTATAACTTATGACTGAATACGAGAAAGTCGTTTTGGTGGTACCTTACGTTTGACATAAATCGATGATTTGAAAATTGGGGGAAAGCACTATACTTTTCTTACCTTTATGTATTTTTATAGTTTTGGAACTTGAAAAATTCTTAATCTTATTTTCAACCAATACTTATGCTCTTAAGACCATGTAAATATTTATAACGAGACCTCGTATCAATTCCATAAAAAAGCTTATGGGCCTATGAAATAATATTACTTGGCGCAACATTCCGTTGTGGTCTAGAGCATAGCTAATCGCTCAGTAGTCCAACGCACTAACCACTACAGCAAAAGCGCCCACAAGGCTCCTATTTAGTAAGTAAAATAATCAGTTAGCCCTCACCAGTCTGTTTACTCTTCTATTATGTTATATTTAGAGATAAATACATAATACCACAAACTTCTTTAGTCTTTGGAATTTTTTCCATTTTTTCAACTTCACACATTTTTAATTTTGTTTGAATTTATCTTTATTTGTGAGCCGTACTTTGTGTTATCCCAGTTCCTCAATAAATAGGAAATTAATCTATGTTATTTTATTCATCCGGAATCTCAAATTATCGTAGTTACATTCCTACAAACTAATTATTGACATCCACTTTGCAACAAAGTTTTTCCAGCAAGATAGTCCTCAGTGTGACCATGGATCATACTATTCGGGTTTTTTGTTTATGGATCTCAGAATTTAATATATTTATTTTTTTCTGGATACCTCGCGAACTCTAGATTATGTACCCTTATCTGTATATTGCGGTTCTGTGTACAGATGGGCCACCCTTTTTCCGTCACTCGTGGGAATCCAAATGGCAGACAGAAAAAATTTTTATTTTGCTTTTTGAGAAAACTAGCACAAACACTTCGAAAACGGTGTCTACCGTTAATGCGCCTGCAACGGTGGGTAGTTGTTTATCTACTGCCGATAAGCGCAGGTCGGCTTTGACAAATTGGCCTTCTAATAGCAGCAGTAGGATTGTGGTACCTCATAGCCCTTCTGCTGCCAATAATCTTGTAGGCGCATCTGGTGGAAATTCGCACTCCAACTAGATCGTTGTACAAGGACCGGTGAAATTCGGTTCGGACACTGAAGGTCCTCGGAACAATTCCAGAGACCAACAGAATACTTAAGCAGATCGCCAAGCTAAAATTGGCGCAAGGCCTTATAGATAAGCACGAAAACGGACCAGCGATGACTCCAGGTCTAGCGACATAGATCGGTGGAGGACACCGTTTCGGTTTCAAAAAGTCAGTTTAGTCACTCCACTGCTACATTTCAGAGGTCCTTTAGCGATGTCCTTAAGTATGAAATCGTAGTCGCAGTGATAAATCGCAGCGACACTGACGGAACTATCTTTCCGGAATGGTGACAATTAATCAAGCTAAAGCTTTCTGGTAGCTTTCTGACTCTTATGAGGAGCATCCAGGACCACCTCCTATCACTCGCGATGGCAGTTGGCATCAAGGCTTATATTAAGCTTATCGTCTAGGTTCTAGGAGATGTTTGGCCGAGTGTTAATTTCGAAGTAGTTGCGAGAGAGGATATCCCAAGCCGACAGAGAGCTCGCACCTACCTACTGCCTACTGAACCCTCCGGATGAAATACTCCAAGTCCTGCAAATTAGCAATCCCTCACTTCCAACTCACGACTGAAAAGTCGCCAAGTTGGAGGAGCAATGAGGTTCCTGAAGATCCGCGGTTGTTGTGATCAATCAGGAAATCCTCGCTCATCTGGCGGAGGCCAAAGGCATGATAAGATATTGATGGGATCACATCAACCTTCGAGTATACAAGAAGGATGAGCTGGACGCAGGTGAACTGCCCTACATCCTTCAGAATCGAAGTTCATTACTCCCGACCCTGGAGCATCTGTCACGGTTTTTTTGATGGAAGACACTCCAAAAACTTTGGTGAGCCCATAACTCTATCATCTATCTCTCGTCTTTTATCGTCTATCATACCGTGGTGGAGGTTTCTCTACCTGATTGCAACAGAAATGCTGCAGTTAGTCCAGATAACCCTCCAACAATCTTAAAAGGCTTCGGTCTCCTTTTGTCTGTTTAAAAGCAGAGATGAGATCTCCTGATCCAAGAACCATGGAACCATTGTTAAAAACCTGGTTTGCGGACTCAGGACTCCTGGATATTACTCGCTATATGTAGCAGAAAAAGATCCTGCATATTATTGAAACGTAGTCAAAAAGTATTTTTACTCCCTAACTTCAGAGATCGAGATGTCACTGCCGCACAATCAACTCACCTGACTCAACCGACTCACCCAGGAACCAAATGGCTGGCATCGGCTTATCTCTCCCAAGACCACGTGGGATCTCTCTCTCATGCAGAAATTTATCGCTGAAGCGAAAAGACATAACACCAGTCTCATTATTAGACGCGATGCATATGCCCATCACTCTGTATGAAGCAGCTCCGACATCAACGACAGGGGTGAGTTACTTTTCGATTATATTTTAAATGAAAACTCAATTGTAGTCAATATTGGTAATGAACCAACCCTCGTAACCAGGAGTCAACAAGAAGTGTTAGATATTACTTTTGTCACTGATCCTCTCAACCAAAGAATTCTAGACTGGAAGGTATCGGCTGAACATTCTTCCTTCGATCGTGAGTATATTTAGCAGTTTAGATGACAAACCTAAATCATAGGAAGACTAACTGGCTCAAATACAGAGAAACGTTTAAAAACTATTTAAACGTAAACTCTGATCTTACTAAGTATTCCTCATCTTAGCGGGACATATTAGGATGCTTACAAAGCATCCCTCAAACCTTATAAAAAAGGATTAGAGACAGCCAGGCGCTCTTCTTTGATAATGTAGGATAAGAAAAATCCTCGTAACTGATCCAATAACGCCGAGTTGCCTGAAAATCCAGACGGATAGTGGACTACCTCAAGCACTGACGGGCGGCTCCCATGTTTTAAGTAATATCAGCTTTAATAGGGCAGACAATCGTAGAACCATCTATAATGAACTGATAAATAAGGACAAACTACTTTAGGCGATATATAGCTTCGAACCATACAAATCTGCAGGACCTAACGGCATAATACCAGCCGAGTTGCAAAGGACTTCGGATATTATCCTTACTTTGCTAGACACAAGAGTTGCCTCGATCTGGTCCACATTTCAGTTTTATGGAGAGAAGTGAACGTGGTTTTCATACCCAAAGCCGGCAATTGTTCGCATGTTAGTCCAAAGAATCTCAGACCAATCAGTCTATCATCATTCCTGTTAAAGGCACTGGAAAGAGAGATTGATACCTACAAACACACACTCATTGACAAAAGACTCCTGTCTAAAGATCAGCACGCGTATTGTAAAGGCAAGTCTGTAGAAACAGCTCTGCATATACTGGTACGTTCTATTAAACATAACCTTCACTACAGGAACTATACAACGGTAATATTCCTAGACATTAACATTAACGCTTTTAACAACATCAACACATCTATGATTACGGATGCACTGTCGACTTTGAGAGCGGACAACTCACTTGGCGAATTGACTAATCTTCTTTGATTATTAAATCAAAACTGGGCGTGTCGTCTGCCAGAAGATATATTTTCAGAGGAAACCCACAAGGTGAAGTCCTATACCCCCTTCTATGGAACTTAGCTGCAGGTATGCTTCAGAGGTGAGTGCTACAAAGTGATCGCTTATGCGGATGACGTTGCTATTGCCGTCTGAGGAAAATACCCGCATACCTTAAATTTTCTCCTGCAAAATGCTCTCAACAAGCTAACTTGCTGGGCAGATCGCTGTGGTTTAGGAGTAAATCCTCACAACACTGAGCTTGTCCTATTCACCAGGAAATATAAACTTCCACTTATTAACCCTCCTTCTATAAAATGTGTAAGCTTAACATTCTCTGATAAAGCCAAGTCTTTGGAACAGAAAGCTAAGCTGGAAACCAAACATACAAGATAGAGTTCGTAAAGCCACAATGGCACTATTCTCAACGGTAGTTAACCCTACTCTAATATACGATGTGACTGTATGGTAGACTGCCTTAAATAAGAAAGAAAACCTTGACAAATTAAGCAAAGTCCAAATATCAGCTAGTTTATGTATGAGCGGAGCACTTCGTACAACACCCTCCGCCGCACTAGACATTCTGTGGCTAATGAAAAAACTAACCGTACAACTTGCATAAATACAAAACAGATCTGGCCCAAGCTGGATCCGAAACGCTCAAAAACTCTCAAAAAAGACCACACATCGGTGCTATTGCAGGTGTCATCACTGGACACTGTCTCATAGGCAAGCATGCAGCAACACATGGAGTCTTCTCGAATGACTTCTGCAGAAGCTGCATGGATGAGGAGGAGGAGACCATTATCCCTCTTCTCTGTACTTGTCCAGCCCATGTTAACTCTATATGGGAGCTTTTATTCTACAACAACACTAATGATCCAGCATTGACATGGGCGGTCTCCTACGCTCTGAATATTGTCTTTCTGCCATTTCTTCTCTTCCGCAAGTGAGTGAGATCAGCAGTCTTTTCTGTGCACTCTTCAGTCATTGGTCTTCCGCTTTGTTCGTAATCAGCAGTTTATTTAAAGCATTCTGTACTCCCAATCGGTTGGCCTGAGATCGGTAGCTCTTTTAATGAATTGCCTGCAATTTTAAGTCCCACGATTGTATTTGTTGAGGTCGTATTTGTTCCTCTTGTTGCAAGTTTTGGATGGTATTTGCAAGGAAATGGCCTGGGTATGTGAATTACTTTGCCATCGTGGCGTTGTATTGGCTTAAATAGGTTATTTGCATGGTTTCAACATGCTGATCATTCTCTTCTTTCTGCACAGACCGTACTAAAAATTAATAATAATAATAATGCTTTTGTTTTATGTGGACAAATTGGCTATCGTCCAATATCTTATAATAATTCATTTAATTTTCAACCTTACCCTTTTCAATTTACCATTTTACACATTTTCAAAATATAAATCTAAATTTCACAGATCAGCAAAGTAATTTCCTTTGGTCCTTGAGAAACATTTAGAACCACAGTAAGTCTTATCACAACGTGTAAGTGAATAGAGTATGAAAATACTAATGCCAGCTCAACGTAGCATAAATCAGCACAGCAATCTAAAAAAATAGTGCTCAGTACTCATCTCAGATGCAACCACAAGAATGTCCTTTGCTAGAATTTAATTACAAATGTAAAAAACAAGTAACTGGATTTTTACAAAAAGATTCCTTCTGCTCATTCGGTAACACAAAACAAATAAAAAGGATAATTCGCAAATCTGAGTGAGTGCGGTCACGACGGATACGATGCTCTGCGGTAATGAGGATTCTCACACCTATGACAAGATAAAAGCGGACTGAAAATTATGAGTAACTTAGTTAGTGTAGTTTTGTCCTAAAAGCGTTAATATATGCTAATTATACAACAAAACAGATCCCTTTTTCGACATCAAAAGCCCGCCTGCTTTTGCATACTCTTTCTTTCAGTCCGCATGGTAAACATGGTGGAAAAAAGTGTGAAATAAAATAAACATAATCATGATTTCCTTTGCATTTTCTTTATTTTCCACTTGTCGAACCAACCACACACTTAGTACAAAAAAGAACCACACTTATATACAAACGTACCTACTCCATTCTCCATTTCTTCTGTATAAAAACCACAATAAAAGAAGAGTGTAACACCTTTCGTTACTTTCCTTTTATGCGCTTTGTTATTTACACATGGATACGTTTCCTAGTGCAAAACCCCTAGCCATCCATCTATCAAGAAAGATATATAATTATCCGTACGATGTTCCCAAGCTTGGTACAAGTACTCTGGTGCACGCTGTTTTAACCCATATGGTAATTAGTTTCACTTTTTTGCAAGAGAACAGTATGCGACAATTTGTCTCTTGTCTCAACGTGTCTTCACTTCCTTATTCGATTAAAAAGCATTTAGATTTCTAACTCATCCGCATTTAAAAAAAATTAAAATTTTGTTAAGAAAATGACATACGATATGATGTATTTTTAAAATATACAAAGTGGAATGTTTTGCTTAGTAACTTCCATACTTAGTCAGCAAAAATGCGCTGCTGTCAGGTAAAGTTGTCCAACAAACAGTCTGTTTCCATGCTATCAAGAGAAGTCACTGATGTCCTGGAAAAGAAGAATTTCACAGTTTAAGAAATTTTCTAAAAGAAGTACTATCACATTACACCACTAGCAACAATAATGCACTGATAGATGTTCATATAAGGGCTAAGGTAAAACCTCGCAATCGGGCAAAGTCCCAACATTGTTACCACAGGGGAAAGTCTGTGAAAACAGCCTTACACACCTTAGTAAGCACAATTGAAAAAACCAATATACTCCCAGGAGTATACACTAGTAGCATTTTTGGACATCGAGGGTGCGTTCAATAATGTTAAAATAGAGGTAATCTGTAAAGGACTGTCAGACCTAGAGGTGGACTACCCTATAAGCAGACTAATTAATCATATGCTTCTAGGCCGGATTATTAGTGCGGAGCTGGGGGGTTCCATCTTAAAGCGGCAGGTAAATAGAGGAACACTGCAAGGAAGTGTATTATCCACTCTCCTCTGGAATATAGTAATCAACGAATTACTGTTGAAACTGGAAACATGTAGCATTAGCTGTCTCAGGGAAATACCTCAGAGCGATTAAGGAGGTTATGCAAAATGCCCTCTTAATCGTTAAAGAATGGGCAAATAAAAGCATTCTGGGCAACAACCCGAATAAGACAGAGCTTGTCCATTTCACCAGGAAATATAAAATTCCAACAGTTGATCCGCCAACACTAAATGGTACCTCTTAGTTTTTTCTGATAAAGAGGACAGGAAACTGAGATGGAAACGTAATATAATAGAACGAGTAAATAAAGCGATTATTGCCTTACACTCATGCAAGAACGCCATTGGTAAAAAAAGGGGTTTGAAGCCAAAGCTGGTACACTGGCCGTACACTTCGGTAGCGAGACCAATATTACTGTACGGGGTAAGCGTATAGTGGCCAGCTATGGAAAAAACCACATATAAAAGTATATTGGGGAAGGTACAAAAAGCGGCCTGTAAGCGGGGCGCTGAGATCTACACAAACTCGTGCTCTAGAGGTTATGACCTTACCCCACTATATATATTTGACAAACAGAAAGCGGCAATTACAGATACGCGACTGTTAGCTGTCAATCAGTGGAAAAGTCTTCAAAAGGGGCACTCTACCATAACTAAATCGCTAAAGCAAGAGCTGACGAATCTTGATTACATAACATCAGTGTTATGCTTTCAGAAAGGTTTTCGGACAACCATACCCTCTAGAGAAGACTGGAAGAGTGGATCCGTAATCGATAATGAAACAATACAGTTTTTCACGGATGGCTCTAAGCTAGACGGTAAAGTAGGAGCAGCAGTCTTCTGTGACAAGCTGAAGGTAAGCATCTCTGTCCGACTACCTGATCGCTGCAGCGTATACAAGGCTGAGGTGATAGCGATTGAGAGGATGAAGAAGACTATCATTTATGTGGACAGTCAGGCGGCAATAAAATCGTTGAAGGCGGTCTCGCTGAAATCTAAGGTGGCGTTGAGCTGTCACTCCTCTCTTAACGAGATGAGTGAACAGTTAAATATAAGTATGATTTGGTCCCTGGCCACACAGATGTTGAGGGGAACTGCAGGGCGGACGAGTTAGCTAGACGTGGCACGACTCTCCAGCTGCTACCTAAAGGAGGTAGAGGTACAGAGTCCTATCGCGACACTCAATCTTGAGCTTCGGAAAGAGGCAGAAACTTATGTAAGGTGAAAAAACACCGACACTTGCAATATTTCAAGGCAGGTCTGGCCAAAGCTTGACTTGTAGCGCTCAACTTCGCTACATTTCCCTACAAAGACGTGAACTAAGAAGGGTGGTAGGGATAATGAGAGGACACTGCCTTCTAGGGAAACACGGGAAGTTCAATGATGTTCCGGCTCTGGATGCTATATGTATGGTCTGGTTCACAGATGGATCGAAGATGGAAACTGGAGTTGGAGCTGGTGTCTTCGGACCCAACACCAAAGTCTCGATACCAATGGGAAAAAGTCCCTCGCCTTTTCAAGCGGAACTACATGCCATTGAGTCATGCGCTGGGATTAACCTTAATAAAGGAATTAAAGTCGCTAGAATATATGGCTCCGTCATCCAATTTGATAGACTCGATATCGGTAAAAATCTGTTACGATGCACTGGACCTGAATCCTATTGTGGTGTCAACTGGACTGCCGCCACAGCACTGATAAATTTTTGGGAACACAAACTTCGCCTGGCCCACTAGAAAAGCGTCCCGGGACTAAGGCAACCCAAACAATTAATCAGGCCTTTTTCCTACAAGGAAATCCTTAATTTTAATAGGGATAGCATTATGAAGCTGGTGACTTTCAATGTTTCATTATTACAAAACTTTGTAGAACGTGTGCACAGGAATCACGCCAAGGTCTTTCAATATATGATTTGGAAAAGGACTTCATATAAATAATTATGTATATCAATAAAGTCGAAGAAACTCACAAGGAACCAAACACTGAAAGACAAGTAATCGCTTAATTGCATTCTAGTGTTGTCAAGGGCAGAGTAGACAGAGAGCTTTCTTGGATTTAAGGATGTCTGCCCTTTTTTTCGTATTTTGTGTTCATGAGGTAGAAGAAGACAGACAAAATGAGCGTCACAGTATTCCTCTTCTTTGGTTATTGTAGCTAATCACACCTCTGAAAAGAATTAATTGATTTTACGTATAACCTCTTTCGTTAACCATAGTACCGTGTTTTTCTCTGGCGTAATTACCTCTATTTATTTCCTTATTGACTCTCATTGTTCTACTTCTTCACCACCACTATGTCGAAAAATCGACTGCCAAGAATCAACAATTAATTTGCTCTGAAGTCATATGTTTTCACCATTGGAAGGAAATAATTTTCGACTTTAGTAAGGTAATGTTTGTGTTGCCATGTTACCGTAAGCAACACATTATCTTCGCCTTCGGTATACAGATTAACTGGTGTCTTTTAATGTTTTTTTTATTAATAACTACAGAGAAAAGTGCGAATAAGCTAACCTTATAAATAGAAATCAAAGAGAAATGCATTTTGACTGTGGAAAAAGTTTTCGTCATGAAAGTTATCAAAGGACACAAATGGAGTGTTTATTTAATTAACGTCTCAATATTCGAGACTTTGGCGAATTGCATTGCAGAGCAGCTTCTGTCTGTATTTGACCATCAAACAGAATTAAAAATTTAACAAAGGATTTATCTGAGATGAGACTAAACATTGTGGTCTGCCATCTATTTGAAAATAGAAACTTACCAGCTGCAGTTAAATATAAATAGAACTTTTTGTAGAAACATTTCTATTTATTTGATAGTCTACGTCTGTTATTTGCAACCATGGGGCTGCGAGATGAAACGAATAATGACATGTCATAGTAGAAAGGATAAACACCACATCTCGCCAGGTCATTTACTTTCCTCGATGACTATCCAGACAAACGGAGCTCGCTCTACTATATAAAAGCGAAAACAAACGAATTTATTTTCGTCAATTAACCGCTCGTCCAGCTCAATTTATACGCAGATAATCCAATTAAAGGTATTCGGATATAGATTCAAAAATGGATTAACTAACCACGTAACGTGCGATGGCGTTTGATTGAAATTGAATTTTGAATCTTAAACAGGATTTTGTTAGGTGGACATAGTTTCTTGTTTTTTTAAATGCTGCTGATATGTTTGCATTAAAATTTGATACAAAAATAAAACATGAAAACATCAACTAAAGAGCTTCCAACTGCAAATTGGAAAGTATTTTACTCTCAACTACTCTCTAAATTTGGCCTCCGATACCTTTTAATCTCCTCTTATTGAAAAGCAATCGTAAATAGCGACCGGAAGTAAGCAGCATCATCATAACATCTCTAAAGATGCAGTGTAAACATTTGAGGTAACTTTGATCTAATTCTTTCAAACATATTTTAACCCACAATGTGTAATTAAAAAATCATGAATGGCTCATATTAACGCAGCAACCACATTTACACATCGTTCAACTTACATACCAATCATCAGTCCTTCATATCCCTGTCCATGTAGCACCCAGTTTATATATATCGGGTCCAGGAAGATTTTGACTTTAGTTTGATTTTTTTTTAATACAAGTTCGTAGGAGGTATGTACATCAAATTAGTCGAATAACGCTATAATATACTTGCCGTATTATTAGCGTCCCTAAATTTTGCACACTCGTTTGGTATTTAAAAAAGTGAACGGGAGGTTGCTTTGGAGCAGTGGTATTTTCTGCAGGGTTTGAGTTTGGGTTAATTTTGAAAAACTTTTGTATGGGAGCACCGCCGCTTTTTGGAGCTCGATCACTTCCAAATGTTTACAGAAAGTGTTGTCATCGAAGTGCAAAGTTAGAATAAAATCTGGCTTTAGGAAATGGGTTAAAATTTTATCACAAAATTTGGCTGCCACAAATTTTTGTCCTCTGCTCTTTCGATTAATTACGTTATTTGAACAGATAAGGTAAAGAAATTTTAACACTTGTCCGCTACGGAACTTTTTAATCCACCCTCGGTTACACGTTTGTTGTTTTTATTTCGCATAAAATCAAGAGCCAGAACACGAAGCGATAGTTGACCCCGACGCATCCATCAGATGAGAGTGGAGTCGTGCCGTGTGTCTTATCAGATGTGCATAAAAAAATCTAACCGTCTTTCAAATTTTATGATAATTCAGTCCTTCAGAGGGCTTTAAGAGAAGTAAGCTTACCAATGAGTAGGTTGGGGAACGGATTCTCTTTTTTACTGTCTATTAAGTAAGATCGATAAAAATCTAAAATATAACAATTGAGCGGACACGGACTGATGTCGCTAGACTTGGCAATCAGCACTTTTTTCAAGGAAAAACAAAGTTGAAAAAAATAAACTCTTATTCATCCATAGCAGGCTTCTTAACGACCATCTTTTCACAGATCGAAAAAGGCTTTTTTTGGAAAGACTCAATGAATTTTATTTCGTTTCCCATTCCCATACACCGGCAAAATGTCGTACGTTAGTCCAAAGGATCTCAGTGCAATCAATCTATCATCACTCCCATTAAAGACACTAGAAAGACTGATCGACTGATCACGTACGCACCGGCATCGACAAAAGACTCCTGTCTACAGATCAACACGCGTATTGTAAAGGTAAGTCTGTAGAAACAGCTTTGCACACATTGGTACTTTCTATTGAACTTTCCCTTCACTATAAGGAGAACACAATGGTAGTATTCCTGGACATTGAAGTCGCTTTTAACAACGTCGACGACACATCTGCGATTACGAATGCACTGTCCAATTCGAGGGTGAACGACTCGCTTAGCGAATTGATTATTCTTCTGCTCACAAGTTGGATTATTAATTTAAAACATGGTGTATCGTCTGCTAGAAGATCTATCACCTGAGGAACTCCGAAAGGTGGAGTCCTGATGTCCCCTCTTCTCCGGAACTTAGTGGTGATTGAGCTGCTATTATACCTAAGAAGGGAGAGCTGCGGAATAATCGCTTGTGCGGATGACGTTGCTATTGTCGTCTTAGGAAAACACCCGAATACCTTAAAATAGCTCCTGCAAAATGCTTTAAACAAGTTGGGAAGATTTTTGTGGTTTTCCCCGCAAAACTGTGCTTCCCCAGGCAATAAAAAATTCGACATGTTGACCATCCTTTTATAAAAGGTGTAAGCTTGTCTTTCTCTGATAAAGCCATTATTCTGGACAGAAAGCTAACCTGGAATCCAAATCTACAAGAAATAGTTCGGAAAGCCTCAGTGGCACTCTTCTCGTGCAAAAAAGCCATTGGCAGAAAATTGTGTCTTCAACCCAATATAACTCATTGGCTATATACGGCGGTAGTAAGACTCACTCTTCTATACGGTGTGACTGCCTTAGAAAATAAAGTAAATCTTGGCAAACAAAGCAATCTTCAAAAATCAGCTAGTCTATGTATGAGCGGAGAACTTCGTAAAACCGCCTCCGCCGCACTGGACAATCAGTTCAATCTAACACCAATCGACATTTTCAGCAGGCAACTAGCTGCTAGCTCGACTATAAGCCTTAACGCTGTCTTCCAGTGGACTAGAAATTAAATCGGTCACTCCCCTATCCTGAATTTAGTTAAGATTTCAGACAACATAGACTACACCACTCCGCAACTTCATTTCAACCTAAACAGCCAGGTCACCTTCCCCTACAGATCATTGTGGAAAGAAGCGCTTATTTGGATGATGAACACATACATTTTGACACAGGCGGGTCAGAAACTGATGACGGAGTTGACGGAGGTGTTTTCTAAAAAGACTAAATCTTAGCCTCCTAATCACTGTAGTATTTTCCGGGCTGAAATTATGGCGATCAATAAAGCCTTCTCTTGGCTGAAGAGAAACGTCATAATCTTAGCGATTATTCGATTTTCAATTCTAGACCTTAACTACCGATCATCTCTCATGGAGATGGCGGGGCAGTTCAATATTTACTTGTGTTGGGTGCCGGCGCACAGAGACATTCCGGGAATCTGTATGACTGACGAACTCGCCAAACAAGGAACAACTCTACCCATCTTTCCTAAATATGGTTCGATAGGCACGCCAATTGATTGAATGCATGCAAACTCATGTTAAAGTGGGAGTTAAATGAAAAACCTAATCGTAGGTGGTAGGTAGGTAGCGACAAAAAAGATCTGGCCGAAGCTTGATCCAAGATGCTCCAAGGGTTTGATTTCTCAAAAAATATCGCACATCGGTGCTATTTTAAGTATCATCACTGGACACTGTCTCATAGGCGAGGATACAGCAAGGCTTGTGCGTCTTCTCGAATGATTTCTACAGAAGCTGCATGGATAAGGCTCCATCTGCTCTGCACATGCCTAGACCTCTCCCAAAAGCACAAACTCCATATGGGAGCTTCCTTCTACAACGACAATAATAATCTAATCCTTTTTGACATTAGCAGTCTCATACGTGTCATACTAAGCTCTAATTGGTTAAAAGAGTAGGTGGAAAAAAAATTTCTTGATCTACGTGGTATCACAATGGAACGTTACTGGTCTATGTGTGTCGCTCTTTCACTGACAGCCACCTTAACCTAACCTACCCGAACGCTACATGCTGGTAAATTTATAATCCTCTACTCCGCCCATCTATCTACATCTGTTGGAGGTAACACATTTGCTCCATGCTATGTCTTATAATATTTTGATAACGATTTTTCATATTTTCAGAATTATTTTTTGGACTTATTCATCCGTCTGTTTTGGAGACCTCTCTGTAGCCTGTAATAAAGTTATTTAGGATATTTAGATATCACATTAATTGTTATTAAGAAAAAAATAAAAAACGTTGGCAATTATGGAACATTTTCCTTTGAGCTGCAAAAATTAAAAGTTTCCGTTGCTTATCTAATCTTCAATTTCAATATGTTTTTTAAAAAGTATGTAAAATTCATTCATATACAGAATGATCACTTTCGATTTACCCTTAAAGCAATTAGAGTACAATTGGGATTTGTATAACAAGAGCGAAAACAACGTCGTCTCATGTTCAACCTATTCCTGATCAATTGAACCATTGGACAAGTCATCTTTGTTTTCAGGCCAACCGCCCGACCTGGCTAACACTCACAGGTGCGTGGTTAATGAGAATGAAAGTTGAGATTGCTCACACTTACTATTCTCCCTGCTAGCCAATTAAAGCAACATCGAGGGCATCTTCCCAATGTGTGATGTTTGTTCATCAGGCGTCTCTCTTTCGTGTCTGGTTGTGCTGATAGGAATTTTGAAATGCAAACAAAAGCCATCAATTTAAGGTTAACCGATGTTTTGTCAATGCCAAAATGTTAAGTGCAAACATATCACACATATGTCCTGACACCACACAAAAGCGATATGCAGTATGGGAGTGCACAACAGTTCCTTCCAGGCAGGCCTAGTCACACTCGCAATGAACTGGATAGAATTCTATGCGTCAGACACCGCCGGTGCCGTGATGTTTGCTTGAGCTGATTACCTCTCGTCGTTCCCTAAATGCTGCTTCATTGCTGATGTCGATACATTTTAAATCGAGATATCCTGATGATTTCTCGACTAGGCGTAGGCAGTAGTCAGGCACAGATGCTGCATTGGAATCCGACTACAACTTCACATCAAATCACAGCACACAGACATATTCGCAATATTGAATAACAGGAAATCTGTTAAATGGCAGGATTCAATGCTTCATAGATTTCCGATTTTAAAACGAACGATGTGAACGTTGTATATATGAATTTGGTTAGATATCGGATCCAGATGCTTGCATATCGCTGTTGTATCTCTGTGGTTTGGCTGGCTGTATCTGGCTGGATGGCTCCCCGACTGTTTGACTGACGTTCCTGCCAAATGGTGCACGGTGTTGATTTAGTCATACATTTTGGTTTACCAGATGCGTGTGTGTGTGTGTTTGCATTTGCTCATCTGTATATGATTCTTCGGTGCTAGTTTCCAAAGTTATAGGGATTGCAAACACCAGCAGCATCAACAGCTCTGTAAAGTATGTGGTACCCGGACTGGTGCGTGTACTTTTCGATTTGAACTTCCTCTTCGTTGATGATGACGGCATCGACATGTTGCGCTTTGGCTAAAACGCAAAAACATTTTCCATGCAGTACTCAATGAAGCTTAAATATTTCATCTTAACTTTAAATTAAGCTCACTTTAATCCGACCGATGGCTTCCCTGCGTTGAAATTAGAGAAGGTGCCATGAAGTAAGCAAGCTGTGTGTATGTGCCTCACTTAAATGACTGTGTACATATTAGTAATAGAGTTATCTATGCGTGTACAAAGGCATTTATCCTTCCATCAAAAAGTTAATCACTAAATCCTTAGAACTTGACTGCCTTGCATTTAATATTTAGCATATTTAGGATGTACCGGATAGCAGCGAATTTTTGAAAAACATATCATTGAAACTTTTAGCCGAAAAATAATTCTACAAACGCAATTCTAAAGGATACATTAAGGGTACTTGCGTGGAAGTTTAAACTCGGCTTACCTTTATAGTACAAGTTGACATTACCTTCTTTTAGAGTTAAAGGTGTAACGAGCAACCAACATTTGTTAAAAAATTCGCGCAAAGGGTTCAGTAAAGCTTTGTTATCATTAATATTCACTTAAGGGCAAAATGCTTGATGTTTGAGCAAACATTACAAAGCCAAAAGCTACGAATTAAAAGAAGAAACACAAATGAGTTCAAGAACTAAGCAGACAGTTATTACGTCCCGGTATATTTGTGCGTTGCAGGTCAAAGTCTATTAGGTTCACAGCTGATGTGAGTTCCCCCATGTGAACACGGGAGAGAGCGCCAGAAACAACATTTTGTGTTTCTTTCCTGTGGTCAATTGTGAATGCTTATAGCTTCAGGCTCAATCTAGCCAAACGATCAGACAGGTCCCCTTGCGACATAAACCACTTCAAACTAGAATGGTCTGTGATTATCGAGAAGGGTAGCAGTTCGATGTAGGCACGGAACTTCTGCTTCATAACATTCCAGCTCCGTGACGCTGTAGTTTCTTTGTGCCGAATTTAACTTTTCTGAAATGTAAGCTATTGGCCTCTCTCTACCTTCTGAGTCAATTTGGAAGAGGACGCTACCAACCCCAGTCGTAGACGCATCATATTAGATGTAAAGGTGTCTTGTAAAATTAGGGTTAGTCAAGATTGGTGCAGTAGTTGTCAAGATCTCTTTAAGCTCATCAAATGCTTTAACTACCTCGTCCTTCATTGTGAAGTCTTTACCTTTTTTCAGGAATTCTGTCATTGGAACAGTCATACTTTAAAAGTGTGGGATGAACCTGCGGTATATCCGGTCACCCCGGGATACCGTCTAAGTTGTTTTGGAGTCCGCAGAACTGGAATTTGCTTCATTGTCGCTACTTTTGCCGGGTCACCCAAAATCTATCCCAGGTATTTAATTTCCTTAAAGTTAATGGTTAAACCAGTCTTATGAAGACATCCCGCGACGTCGTCTAACAAACCCATGTGGCTTTCGAAGACAAGGATATATTCAAGGTATACAAAAACATTGCCTTTGAGCCTTGACGGTATCACCTTGTCCATAAGCCGACACATTCTCTGGGCAGCGTTGCAAAGGATAAATGGCATTAGTGTAAATTGATACAGTTGCCGCTCAGGGACTGTGAAAGCTGTTTTCTCTCTAGACATCTTTCAGTTATATCCCCAAAATGAACCAAGTGTCGCGTAGGCGGCTCAACAATCCTTCTATGTGGGGCAACGAGTACGCGTCTTTCTTCCTTGTTGCACTAACTTTTCATGAGTCTAAGCACAGTCTGATTTTGCCAGGTTTTTTATAAGCACAACCAGATAACTCTACGCACTTTGGCTCTTCTCTATCACCCTCCTGCGATAGAGCTCGCCGAAAAGAAGTTTCTGGATAGCTGGAGTCACTGGTTAGTGCCACTGTTTGATCGGGCCCCACGTTGGGTGCCATTTTGTTACGGAGCGAAGTCCTTAACAGTGGCAGAACCCCTAGTGGGAACTTTTGTTACAGAGCGACGTCCTTGCCAGTGGCGGAACCGCTATTGGGATCTCGTTTCTGACAGGTACTCGCGAACCCGTTGCACCTTAGCTTCAGCACTACTTCCATTAATCAAAATTTCTTATAAATGCATTTAACCCCTTCTTAATGGTATTGGTCATGAACTTTTTTTCACAACAACCCAAATTGAAGGAAAAGAATACAAATCATTACCAAAAGTTAGTGGGTTTGAGTTTAGCGTTATCAACATGGTGCGAGAACGCGGCCGTCTTTACCAAAGATGATTATATTCCCGCTAAAAAATTGGTGGAAATATTAAACTAACAACAAGAAAATGATATTTGAAATAAGTTCGATTCATTTGTTTTGTTTCACTTGTTCCAAAAAAGGAGGCGCTTCTTGTTAATGGAAAAAAATGTCTCGACCGGAAAATTAACTGGAAGCATGCATTTCGTGATTCTATTGGAAAGGGGAAGCTGTCTATAAGAAAAATTAAAACAACATACTTTCTAGTAAGAAGAACTTACAAAACAATATTGGTTCAAAAATAATTCACCAAGAAAAAGATTCGTGAATAACGCCTGAAATCTTAAATATCAGTATAAAGCAATATGTAATATACTCCATCGCCTACCTTCAATGTAATGTGAAAATCATTCTAGACTGGAGCCAGTATTCAGGCTATACTTTGATATCCATATAGTTTACACAAGAACCCTAATAACAATGGCGCGCAAGAATATCCACAAAGCCAGTTGGATAACTTCTTATGGTATCACTCTCAACTAGAGAGACCATGTGCTGATAGACCGCCATAATAACTGAAATAATTTGATCAAAAAGAGAAAGTAAGACCTGGGGCGGAGTTTCCGAGCGCAAAAGCCCCATTCGCTAAGTCGTTATTGGCCTGGAACAGTATGGTTTCATTCCAGAAATATCAACAATTGATCCGACATTTAAGTTTCGACAGAGATTACCAAAAAGAACTCAGCTCATACATTAGAACGATTCGGTTAAAAGTAAAGGTCCAAAGAATGAAAATTGTTTATATTCCGTTCAGAGTAGTGACTTCCAACGTAATTCTTTGTTTGACATTATCCCCTATGTAGCGATTCCAACGGTGTTTTTCGCTGTAGACACAAGTTCAGCAAAGGTGTAGTTCGTTGCTTTAATGTTGTCCGTTGCACCGGAATTTTATGCTGATCCAAACACCCTATTTCGCCCATCAGTAGAACAGTAGCTGAGCTTTTATCAAATATATGATGATATATGATGCAAATTATAGCACTCCCATCGCGGGTCCACAAAGAAGGACTTTAAAAATTATTTCAACAAAGGCGATGCGTTGAACTGTCCTATGGGGTTAAATGAATTTGTAGCGCAGACTTTTTGGAATGCAGAACCACAACTGATGACAACACTAAAAGAAAAACAAAACAAAAGCTGACGAAAAAAGGCAACAACACTACCCTCAACCCTTTCCATATACCTCTCTTCGTTCACCAGACGACCGCCTTTTATTTCTAGTGAAAAATTCCACGAATGACTCCGAAAATTTATTTCTACCGATGCAATTTTCAATTATTTCGGCATTCGTACTTTTTATATCATATATATGTGTAAGTTTTTATGTATCTAAAGCACTAACCAAAGTGGTATTAAGAATTAAAGCGATTGCGTTGAATTCGAGTGGGGGGGAGTTTGGAATTTGAAAAGGTTACGGAAGAAAGCGGAAATTTAGTGCCGACCTATCGCTCGCCCAACTTTAACATCTATTGTCAATCGTCGAATACTAATACTCCCTTGTAATTGATAGCCTCATATATACACATGCCGTATTTTATATTTATAACATCCTGTTCCGCTCAAACTAGAAATTTTAAATTCTTCACCCTCATCGCATTGCGGAAAACATCCCAGATAAATCGATTCAATGTACCTGAAAATCACCATTCATTCAATGAGAATATGGCCTTATTAAGGAGCGGTATAATAAAACAACAAATGGGCATTAAGGACCTTTTCCTGCTCACAAGCGAAGTGTATTCTACTGCGTAGCGTACTATTTATGTTGTCATTCGAACTGATCGTTTACTCAAATTTGAAATCAAAAAGCAATAGAACACGAAATTGCTTTGGAATATTTTACAGAAAAATTTATAAGGAAACAACAACAATAATAACAGAAATAAAATGTAAATCCTTGTAAAAATTTATGTTGCATAAAATTGTCAAATGGGAAATAGGACATGGTTGGTCGTTGGTGGTTGTGGATTATTGGTCGATGGTTAGTGTCCTTTGTCCTTTTTCAGTTTCCAATTGAAATTACATACTAGCACAAGAGGGGCGGCGTTTGTTGAAAAAAAAAACACGGGTGCGTTATGGTGCGGAATCAATCGTCCAATCGAATTGCATCATCAATTAATTCTAATACAAAAAAAAGAGCAGGGTAGGTAGGGTAGGCTGTGTCGAGGACACGGCCGTGGGTTTTGAGCGTGACAACGTCTGTCCGGGACGAAAGAAGAGAAAACAAAGATCTTGTTGCCTGTGGGACATAAACACGGACGTATATATTAAAAAAATTTTCTATACTAAATACAAGTCCTACAACTTGCACCGTAGCTCATCACATACATCATCATCACATCACATTATAATGGGTGTTTTTTTGGGAGGTTTGTTTTTCCGATAGATGTCGTTTTATTTTATGACAGTTGTTTTGACAGCTCAAAGTGGCATTTCTACTCAGTATTGTTTGGCAAATCATTATGAAATTTTTTTTCACTAACTGTGTAGTTGCTGCATATTGCATATTACTGCCCAAACACAGTATTGCAGCTTTTGGTTTCAACTCATAAAAAATTTGAGTAGTTTTAAATTAAATTAGAAGAGAAAAGTGGTGAGAAGTGCTGCCCATGCTTCGAAATGGTAAGAATGTCGCTTTCAAACATGCCGGCCAATTATTTCTCATTAAATTTCTTTTGCATTGTTCTCTTATTTCTGTAAATGATCGAATAGTTATTTTGAACCGATGCTTAATGCCATGTATGATATTTGATGGTTGACTCAATGGTCGATGGTGGATTCATTGTTCAGTGGCAGACATCCAACTTACGATCGAACATTTCTTCTTCGACTGAGAGACTGGCATTTTTATAATGTTAAATTTAGCTTCATTTTTATATAAAAAAAATCTGTGTTTAAAATGATTTTTTGTAGAAGATTATTACTTAAATATATTAAAGCTAATATATGCAATACAAGGAAATATTGTTTAATGTAAATAACAAAAAATAAATTACTGTAATACTTTTAATAATAATTAAAAAATGCAGAAACCATTCAAACTTTTGTGCACAAAATGCCAAACAACACTGAAATGAAAATTTCTAAATATAGTCTTCTCTAGGCGATTCTCAAATTTTCAAGTACGGTACGCCTTCTTGATATTAAAAAATCAAACCAGCAATCGAACTTACTTGTATACATGACTAAGGATAAGATAAGCCAAAAGAAAACGAAATAGCAGCAACAAAATTTGTATTTTTTTTCTCTCTCACAGAGCACTGTATCATTTACGCAATGTTGATAGAAAGAGCAGAGCAGAGCACTGATAGAAAATGAAAATTGCAGCTATATTTTGAACCTACTTACGTAGTCTGCTTGTAGGGCGACAATTTGACATTTACATTTTGCTATTTGCATCCCATTTTAAGTAGCTGCGTAAACTGCACAGCCGATTTTTCTTTAATGCATTGGCTGAAAAGTGAATTTTTGACCAACATGCAGCATAAACTGCGCAGCGGCTGAATTCTTGACCGCAGCCTACTACTGCATATGTTTGTTTCGTTCTGCTCTGCTTGATTGTATGTTATTGGAACCACATATATGATTATCAATCACATCACATACAACGAATAAATAATTTATAAGCTGATTTAAATGTTCATAACAATTTATTGTGAGGTGGGTACATATTAAATATATCATATCACTGCACAAACATAGTAATGCAGTTGCGTCGATAGTAGTAGGAGAAGTAAGAGCTGTTAAAAAAATATTTGTGTGTAATCTTTACGCGCGGTCGGAGTGAAATTCTTTGACGTTGTGGCCAATATTACGATTAAATTAAAAGGCACGAGTCGCTTGAGAAATTGCTTAGTTCCCGAAATTCCAGACCATAATGATCATACTCCAGAATTCCCATAGGAAGAAGTCCTGCATTCCGAATTTCATTTCAATCGCTTGAGAATCGCGTTCGCAATACTTTCGTTACTTTGCCAATCGATTAGATGTGCGCTGGCGAACGCATTTTCTTAAGAAAACTTGACAGATGTCATATGTTATTTCGTCGAGGTGACAAAACTACATTTTGGTCGGATGAGAAACTTTAGAATCTTTGGAAAGCATTTCATCGGATTTTGACTTTAACGTAAGGGGGCAAAATTGCATTATAGTTTAGCCTTTATAGTCGCATCTTAGTCCTACATTCCGAATTTCATGCGAATCGCTTGAGAAATTGCTTTATTCCAGAAATTCCAGACAATAATGATCATATTCCAGAATTTCCATAGGAACAAGTCCTATAGTCACATATTAGTCCTACATTCCGAATTTCATGCGTATCGCTTGATAAATTGCTTTGTTAAAAAACTCTAGTTCCTCATGACCAAATCCCATTGGATATTAAAAAACGTAACTTAACATCTGTTAAATAGTGACATTTAAAATTTGAGTTTTTGAACATGTACCCCCTTAAACCTTGGAGTGAGACGTTGTCACGTCAAAACTGTCATATGAGCACACGGTGCACCACAGCATCTAAAGCCAAGATAAGGGTGAGGTTGTGTGGAAAGATTATTATGGAGCTATGGTGGAAAGAGCACGTGCTTGATGCTTTATGCTTTTCCCTACCAACTACTCTTTGTTTATTTTTGAAAAGCTGTCATTAAACTTGCTTTGTCCGTTTACCACAAACCTGTTGTCCAATTGAGTTAAAATTGTACGCAATTATGTATTCTCAGTGACAATGCATTGCTATGGTACTATTAAAATTCTCCGATGGTTAATTTTGGTCAGCCATCAGCAGAGTAGGGCGAATGACACAGAATGCTTCAGAAATGCATGTGGCCGCAAGTATCTCTGACTGGTGGAAGTGCGATCAAACCTCCACGTGGTGGCCGCTAGTAATTTTCCTCCAGTAGAGGAAAAGCGAAATGATCGGGCTAATCCCTTCGAAGTAAGTTTGGCGCGAGGCCAATAACCTCGCCCGTAAAAAAACCATATTACGGAACCCCAAATCAGCATCGGATACACTGATGAACGACGACGACCACGGCAACGAAAACGGCAAAGCAATTTAAGAATCTTCTCATGGAACGTATGCTCCAGTCAAGAATGTCCAAATATAATGCTGACATAACATCAATTCAGGAGATGCGGTGTCACACAAAAATCAGAATATGACATATATTACAGCTATTTGCGCGTAAAAGTATCCGCAAAGCCAGCTGGAAATCTCCGGATGGAGCCACTCGCAACCAGATAGACCACGTGTTGATAGACCAGGAGACCAGAACCAACTACGGTAAAGCTATAGGACATACTTAGGCAGGTGAAGGAAAAATGTCTAGAGTTTCAAAACTCACTGCACCATCTTTTTATAGACTTTAAAGCCGCCTATGATAGCATAGCCAGAGTAGAACTTTATAAAGCCATGAGAGAATTCAGCATCCCAATTAAACTGATTCAACTATGTAGGTTGACCATGACTAACGTTATAAGCCAAGTAAAAATATCTTGATCACTATCAAGCCCATTCAACATCTATAACATGTTCCGACAAGGGGATGGACTGGCCTCTGCGTCCTCTTCAACCTGGCGTTGGAGAAAATGTCCGAGACGATCGGAACAATCCGCTATAAGTCCATTCAGATACTGGCTTATGCAGTCGATATTGACATCGTTGGTTCAAACCTAAGAGCTGTACAGGAAGCTTTAATCCAGACCGAACAGGCAGCACGAAATCTGGTGCTGCATATAAATGACAGGCAAGACAAAGTACATGGTGGCCACGTCTGCGAGTTGAAGATCCAATTAGTTTATTTGGTCCCGAAATTAAAATAGTAGAGCGCCAATTTGAAGTAGTGCAATCCTTTAACTATCTCGGGTCAACTGTAACAGCCGATAGCAGGATGGAACCGGAAATACGCGCATGGTTGCTTAAAGATAACAAAGCAGCCTACTATAGTCGGTCAAAGCTCTTAAAATCCAAGAATTTAACCATACCATCCAAGTTGCTGGTATATAAGACAATGGTCATACCAAGACTTACATATGGATGCGAGACTTGTGTGCTTAGCAAAAAGCTTTCTGACCTCTTAGCCGCGTTCGAGAGAAAAGTCTTACGGAGAATTGTTGGCCCCGTATGTGAGCTAGAACGATTTTGGAGACTCTATAAAAATGAGATCTAAGAGCGTTACCGCGATATCAACATCGAGAAGAGAATTAAGCTCGGTAGGCTCCGGTGGGCAGGACACCTAGTTCGCATGAGCGAAGATGATCCTGCTCGGAAAGCCGTTTGCGGTAGGATTTATGGAACACGACAGCGAGGCCGCCCAAGCCTACGCTGGAAGGATGGCATAGACCAGGACGCCCATAGTTAAGGGATGCCAAACTGGAGGACATCGGCTCGAAATCGTGACCGGTGGAGAGATGTTTTGCGGTAGGCCAGAACCGGACACCGGTTGTAGAGCCAAATATGATGATGATGATTATGAAGGTTAATTTTGAATATGGGAGCTTTACAAATTTTGCTATCTATAATATTCCGAAACTATTTTGCCATGTTACTCATTATTGTCATTATCATCTATCAGCATTAATTAACATTATAATACTTTTGATCCACTGTAATTGGATGTAATTGTATCAACACATCAGTATTCTAAGGGGTTTTACAAGAAAGAATTGATTTTGTTGGGACTCTTAATATAATAATCGGCGCGACAAACCGTTGCGGTCCAAGGACTAGCTTCTCGCGACCACTTGTGTTGTGCGTGTATATTTTATGATTCAAACGACTTCTGGAGTTGATGGTCAATTAGCCCTTCCCACTGACCATGTTTCTGTTTGTAGTGATGGCACGATTATTTAAAAGGGATGACGAAATTCGTTGGCGGCGACGAATCGATATATCTATATATGACTCTATGAACTTCTACCATAAGAGGAGAGAAATTCCACAGATGCATTAATAGTGGCGTCCAAAGACATATTGACAGTGGCAAACGCAGAGACGAAGGCAGTGACTTCGACAGAGTTCAGCTGATGAAGCGAGCAAAATAGCAAGATTACACCAGTTGCAGCTACCAACAGAAAACTAAAAGCTAATAGAAACTTACTAGTGGTACGATGTAGTTAGCAAATAGTAGCAGGAAGGAAGGGATTAGATTAATTTCATGCATTTTACAAGTGCGCAATACTTTAAGCAGTTTCTTGCAGGTCGGTAACTGAAACTTAAAGAATAATTTAATAGAAAAGGTTAACTACAATCTTTTTCCTTACGGAATTATGTTTTTTGCCAAACAAACTTGCTTTTCGGTCTCGAAAGTATTATTCAGAAATTGTGGTGATATGTAATATCTGATTGAAGTAATAAATCGTATGCATGTGACAATATAAAGATTAGTTTAAGTATCTGCTCATCATTTAAGTAAAGATAATGAAATGGACATCATGGCTCAGTGGATAAGTGCATGGCTTCTGAGCAGGAGGTTCGTGGTTCGAGTCACAGTAACACCAAAATTATTTTTCACAATGTCCCACCTCTCGCGAATGTCTGACAAACGTCCGAGAGTAATAACCTGTCACGGAAAGCTTCTCAATTTGTCGTTCGGATACAGCATCAAATTGTAGGTCCCTTCAACTTGTGTGCAAAATATACATCCACAACACAAATGGTCGCGACAAGCTATGCCTTGGACCGCAAGTAATAATCGCGCCAAATATTATTATTATTAAAGATATTGTTTAGTAAGATAAAAGCTATTAACGCAAAATATACATCAAGAGATAGATGACAATATTTGATTAAAAAATTAGATGGCTTTTTATTCAAATTAAGTTATTTTGCTGGAGCTACCCATAGGAAGAAGTAGGAACATGATCCGCGTGCGATAAGATTATACATATCCTGTGTTGCACCAAAGCGTATGTCACGACAACTTTACACCTTTTGTATTCAGAATATTCAATTTCAACAAACTTTTCCCACCTACCTAATGTTCATAGGCGGAACAAAAAAAATTGCTTCCTTTCGTCCTCAAATTTCAAAAATTCAATACCAATAAATTGTTTGAGATTCTCCCCGCATCGCATCGCTTTCGAATGTCAAAGAACGTTGACAAAACTTCAGACACAATCTACACGAAATAAATCCATCGACGATTGTATTGTTATGTTAGGTGATAGGCGACTAAATGACGATAAAATTGCAATATAAAAGTTTTTTAGTATTTTCCAGTAAATCACTCACACCCAGATTGCTACCCATTCTGGGAGCTTGTGTTCCTTTCAACCCTTTTGTCGGCACAGTCAACAGTCATTCACACCACCATCACCATATTATTTAGGGGAACAAAATTGTCACTTCACAGAACGTCGTGTGCGGCGACTTGCGTTCGTTTAAATGTTTCTTCTCATTGTTCTTCTTCTTCTTTATTGGAGTTCCATTTTCAATAACTTGTCGCCAGTTATTTTGAAAACTGTGGAAATCGTATCTTAAGTTATAACTTTTTGTTTGCAGTGTGAGTTGTTTAAAGTTGTTGGAGGGCCCATTTTACTTCCCTTTAATAAAGGCATCTACACTCTGTGCATTCGGTGAAAATCCTTCGTCTGAAGCATACAATTTCTATATCCTTGACACTTCATAATGTAACGTCTTTCGTTTAATTCAGATTGCTGTTATTTTGCACAATTTATTGCGAAAAAAACGCACGGAAGTTCCTTTTTATAAAGATATTGAAAATTCATGCATATCTGTCGTTGTATTATATAAAATAGTTGACAGGTATGTTTCCAAAGGGAACAATAATTTTCAGCTGAAATGTCTTCCGGAGACAATTGATTTTTCGGTCGTTAGTGATTGCCGTTTTTTGTGTTCACTCTAAGGCTGGTGAAATGGTAACATTTGCTAGTGATATTTTCAGAGTTGCTATTTAGAAAAAATTAAAGTTTTCCTTTTTTTCCATTTACTATACGTGACAATAAGGATCCCTAAGGTTTTTTAGGGTTTCTTTAATTGAAATCAAAAGACTTCATTTTAAGTTCATCCGCAAGTACACCTTCTGTAATTTTTACTGTCTTAATTTTAGCTCTAAAAGAATGTCTCTCTTGTATCGAATGGTATATTATATATTATACTACGCTACTACTACGTAAATAATTTAGAAAAATTTAACAGCAGCCGATTCTGATCGACAATAATTGAAGCGCGATAGGATGTAATAATAGGTAATAATAGTAAATGCGGAAAGAATTAGGATGTTTTTCGATTTCCAGCTTAAGCACTTGTCAGTCGGTCTTCCAACAACATACCACAAATATAAGTGTACATCTATATGTACGACTCTGTGAGAAATTTCAATAAAGAACAAAAGGAAAATCCGACTATCTTCCCAATTGTCCCATCTGCGTTTGTCTGTGTGTGTGTATGCGGGTGTGTAAAATATCTACATCATCATCTGATGAATGTTCAAACGTTTTGCGTGATAGCACACTATATTATTAATAAGCCTTTATTGCAGCCAGTTACCTGTGGAAGAAGAAGCAACAGCAATGTCAAGCACAATGCACCGCTATGCATGTTCAATAGAAACTTTAATAGATACCTACGTACTTACGTACGTACGGGAAAAGTAGGTTGTTGAAGATATGAAAATAAACGGTGCATCATTAGAATACACATTCTTGTGTAACGGTGAATTAACTGTGCTGTGCGCATAGATTTATAGCCCCCCATCAAAGATCCATTTAAGCGGATACTTGTGGTATACGCGTTGGATAGATTTGTTATTTTAATGTCAGCCAATTTCTAAGCATTCTAAAGTTGCAGATTAAGTTGCTAGGTGAAGGTCGGTTTTCTAAGACCGATAGACTTTAAATTATTTCGGAACGTCTGGTTTGATGATGACTGTAAGCTAGCGACTGAACCTAAAAATGTTTCGTACCGAGTAATGCAAACGTTTCTTAGAACGCGGACACTCGTTTAAGAGTAAAACCAGTTCAGAAGATGTGAACAAATAGTTCTCCGGCGAACAAAAGCATACGAAATTTGCAGAGCGATCAATCGGCTTACAAATAATATGACCTTTGGATCAGATGGTATTCTGAAGAACGTGCTCAAGACCAAACAGTTCATGAATTATTGGTAAAGGAAAGGCAGGAGTCTAAACAATGGCAAAAGGCAATAGAAGAGGCATCACAGGATAATACAAAAAAATGAAAAATGATAAAAATGAAACAGCGTCCAGTAATTATCGTGGAATAACTTTTTTAAGTGCCCATGAACAGGTGATGGAAAAATATATAGAGTTGCAGTCACTATACCTGATGACACGATTATGTACGTTAACCATGACCAATGGTATAAGCCAAGTAAAAATAAACGGATCACTATCAAGCGTCGATCTCATTTAATATCTGTAATGGGCTTCACCAACGGGAAGGTCCGGCCTGCGTTCCTTTAATCTGGCGTTGGAGAAAGTGCACCGAGACTCTAATGCAACAACGAAAGGAAAAATCCTCTTTAAGTCCTTCCATATAGTATATACGCAGACTATATTACCACCATTGTTAAAAGCCCAATATCTATAGAAGAAGATTCATCCAAATCAAGAAGTTGGCAGTCCATTGCAGCTGCCGATAATAGCGTAGAACAAAAAATATGCGAATGATTCCTTAAAGCCAACAGAGTCTAATTTAGTCTGGCTATGTCTTAAGTAATTTTACCATAGCTGCGGGTGTATAAGCTAATGGTCACTCCAGTACCTACATATGGACCCGAGACATATGAACCCGAGACTTGAGTGCTTCAACAAAATTACTCTGGCCTCTTAACTGGGTTTGAGAGCAAATTCTAATGCAGTATAGTTGGTCCCATATGTGAGAAGAGACGGTTCCGAAGACTCTTTAAAAATTAGATCTACGAACGTTACCGCAATTTCGAAATCGTGAAGGGAACTATGCTCGGCAGGCTTCGGTGGGCAGAATACCTATGAGCAAAGTGGATCCTGCTCGGAAAGTTTGCCAATACGACCAGAGTTTAGGGATACCAAACTGTATGACATCGGTTCAAAATCGGGACAGGTGATCATATTTTTTGGGAGGAAAGGAAAATTAAAACAATCCGATGACTTCGGTGTGGCATGAAGAACGAATCTCTGAATTTAACTGTACGTCTGAAGATGGGCTTGAGGGTAAACTGATGAGCATTAAGAGCGCATTAGAGTATTGTGGTTGAATTCAAGGAGAGAAGGCTATTTCTCTTGTTCAAGCGAATCTATTGAATTCGCTATATTTGCGTCACCGATAAATTTTATCGCGCGGTTTAATATTCCATCCAGCAGATGCAAGGTAGTTGTAGGCGCACCAGTTGAGATATGGTAATTGTACTCAAGTTTATGGCGAATGAAAGCCTTGTAGATAGTAGCCAGATCAGAGGGAGTGAAATACCAGAACCGCTAGGACTGGCATGCCCAGTGACATTGCTAATCGAGCTAGCGGCCACGGCCAGACGTTGAAACCTTCTCGGTGCTTTTAAAGATCAGTTTAACCTGACCAAGACGGTAGTTTACAATACCTTTGCAGGAATTGAGCCTTATCATGGAGGTGTCATCTATCGCCAGTAAGAGTTGAAGGAGTGCATCTTCCTTCTTCCTCTATCTTCCATGATTTGGCTTGGAAATCGGCGTTTTGCGCATATATGTTAGTCAGAATCTTTTATGAGGAGAGCTCTAGACTCTGTGGAAAGAAACCGCGGAGGATGTGCGGTTTAGAGAAGCAGCCTCTTCCACCAGCGTCACGCTCAATCTACTCTTGGCTCTGGTCCTCTCAAAATTCGAGCGCATCCAACCAGCAGTAGCACTATCTGAGCAGATGAAGACTAGCTATCCCGTTTTGAGATGCGAGCCGGAAAAATGTGGACACCATCGGCCATCTCAATTGAGATGTCTACAACCGCCTCTTGAAAGAGAACCATTTGATGCTTAGATGTGGGGGGGGGTTTATTTTCAAGTCGTTTGGAACAAAACAAAACCTGACGGTACTGGCCACTTCGCTGAAAGTGGCAGCATCAGGTAAAGGTCCTGCGTTGGCCTTCTTGACAGCCGGTCCCGGTGGCGTTTGGTACTATGACCTGACGGCTTCGCGCTTAATTGAAGGGGCGGCTTGACAAAAGCAAGAGCACTATCTCTGTTTTGTTTAAGACGCCTTCTTTCCTGTGAGTTCAACTTAATGCATCCGCCTATTGTGGATGGATCTGTTGTCCATCTACTATCTTCCCAATTGAAGAGTGTCCAGATTTCTCCGATATGACACTTCATGCATCAAAAATTGCGGATGCATTAAAATCAGAAGTGAAGTGCTTCACGTCCTTGATTCCAACACCCTCGCGAGATTCAGATGGGTCCCTTGTAGCAACGCCTTCCGAAATTTCGGAAATATCCGATCTAATAAATTTTTTATTCTCTATTATAACCAACGAGGAGCCAGAGCCCTTGTCAGAGCCCGATATGGCAAGAGAGGGCTAATTAAAACCGAAGGTCACCAGGTATTCGGAGTATCGGAGTCCGCATACAAGCGACTAAGCTCCCTCTTAGCTATGCATCCATTGGTGTATGCTGTTCGACCGTGGATTAGGAATAGCTTTTACTGAGGATAGGATAAATCCGTTGCCTCAATCCCATCTCCTTTAACCGGGCTTGTGACCGTCATGTTACCAACGTAACAAGGCGAAGTTTGTTTGTTAGCGACTAGTGTAGGCTTGTTCAGGGGCTTGTTTATAATAACAATATTTCGGCTCGACAGCCATTGCGCTCCAAGGCCTAGCTTCTTGCGACCATTTGTGTTGTGCATGTTTTTTTTTGCACACAAATTTAATGCCGTATCCGAACGGTGAATTGAGAAGCTTTCCGTGACAGGTTAATAATCTCGGATGTTTGTTTGGCATAAGGCAAGTCCCTTCTAAATATGTTTACCACGAGAGAACAATGAGCCCTACCTGTAAATAATAAATATTACTCAATCTGGCTGAAGGCCACCACAAGCCAGATCCAGATCAGGAAATAAGGAAAAAAATTATTAGTCCAGTACGAGAAATCTATGTCAATCCCTAATGAAATAGGAGAATTTTTGCAGCAAAAGCCATCGAAAAATCTCTGCGGTGGTCGAAACAAACCAGCCATGAAACAAAAACAAAGAAAACAGCGATAAATGAAAAACTGCAATTATATTAGAACGTGATCGATTTACCTTTCAAAAGTTTCACAAAAAATACGAATAATTGAATCACGTTTCTTCAGCTAGCAGATGTATACCCTTTGGTCTCCACCCAAAGATCTCATATAACATTGCACATTTGTTTTCAGTTCTATAACAAACGTAATAAAACGCACGGACTGAGTTAAAATTCATTCTACCGCCAGAATATCCAAATCGCAATACGAGTAAAGTACGAAACTAGCGGTCTACTGGAATCCACAAGGAAGCCGTCGAGTTGGCCGTCCTAGCAAGACATGGAAAAGGACAATACAAGAGGAAGCAAGATCCCAGGGAACCGAGTGGCGTCTCTTGAAACCTCAGGCGTTAAATCGAGTTCGTTGGCGGGCGTTTGTAGAAGCCCTATGCTCCCCCGCGGAGTAAAGGAAAGAAATAAAAGATACGAGTGTAGTAATCGAAAGGCAATTTCGCTGCTGATCCTATAATGCTATCAGAGGGAAATCATTGTTGGTCGCTTGCCGCTATATGCCGCAATTTGTCCTCGCGGTCTCAGTAATTGTTTTGACCACAATGGATCATCGGTTGTGCATCCGAACATTTATGTTTCACATTACTTGCTAAATTTTCTTTCCTCATTTGTTTGCAGAAGAAGTTGTTTGCCTAGATAACAGAGAAACAATTCATTATTGTAGTGCTGCTCGAAGTACCTATCTTTTGGAGAAAAAATACAATATTCTTTTCATACGCATCCAGAACAGTACATATTTTATTTACACCTCCAAGCAGATTTATTCGCAAACAACAAGAAAATCAAATCACTATCTGACAAAGTGAAAAATCGTTGGTAAGTACCGCTGTGGAATAGGTATGTCGATTGCAAAATACTTCTAGATTCTAGTGAAATGCTAACATGTTGTATTAGAATGTAAAAAACGGTTCATTGTTTTCATTTTCGCACAAAATTCAAGCCAAGCTATGACTTGATCACGTTTTCTAGGAAAATCTCCAGCCTCTCCATCACTGATCTATGCCTCTCCTACTTCAAAGAAGAAGATTGGCCTAACCCAACCAAGTCCAAGAAAATGGTCGTTTTACAAATCAAATCGTCAATTCGATTTGCAATAAAAATGACCGGCATTTCTGTTGTATGAACGAGAATGCAATGAACTCTCAAGTGACAAGTGCATTGCGGCACCATACACCACACACTACGATGTGTTACTTCTAGCCTACGTGAATGCGATCGTGTCAAATGAATTTCTGTGGTCTATTGCATCGCGCATTTATCTTGGCCGTAATATTGTCATCATCAGTGCTTACTGTGATCGTCCGTGTTGACCGAAGCGAATTTGGTGTTCCTAAGAGTTGAAAAGTTATTCTGCAGCGAATTCGTTGCACGGCACTAGTGAGACCTCGAAGGCAATCGAATCACGCCAATTCGATAGATTTTTTTGATCGTCTCTCTGACGAATCCGCCGACACTGAAAAACCGACCTATAATGACTATGCTATTGGCATTAGTGTATTCCAATATAATAATATGTATATGTACGTATAGTATACTCGATTCATGAATAATATGCAGTACACTTAGAAAAAGTTCGCCCAGTTCACGTACGATTTGGTATTTCACAGCAAGTGCAAATCGAAAATGATCGTCGGTCTTAGATCAAACATTGCTGTGAGATATTTTATTGCTGGCAATTGAGACAAATCAATTGTGTTCGCACGTGTAAAGTGAATTTACATGATCGCGATCGATGTGTAAGCTTCAAAGGTAAATAATAATGACAGAGACAGGAATATCCAGCAAATATTTGCATAGACCGATATCAGTCTAAGATCGTGTCTATTACCAATCGATAATCGAAGTAAGTGATGTAAGTTCGGAATCAATAATTTCCTTTGGAACATCTGCCGTGGTGGCGGGTTTGTTGATGCATTTGAGAGAAGGTACTGCTTACATGATAAAAATATTCATTTCATAATATTTGACGGGAAAATGAGCTTAACAGATATTACGACATTCATAGGTACTTATAAGACTACTTCTGACAAAAATATAAGTCTGAATAAAATATTGTAAAACTCAAAAAACACTATTTTATATTTAAACTAGAAAAAACTTCCAAATTTAAGATTGAACCAAAAACTCTTTCTTCGCTTTATTCAGCTAGTTCCTTAAATATTTGATCAAACAAAACTTTTGTTTGAGATTGTAGATTCTATCGAGTCAGCTGGGAAAGAAGAAAAAAAAACAACCCATAAAAATACAATTTTTCATGTAAATTCTCTAATAGGAGATGGGTATGTGTTAAAATTTGAAGAAAATTGAGCTAATTTTAAAAAAAATTAATGGGCACCCCTCGGACCTTAGGGCCTCACTCCAAAAACTTTACAAAAAATTTTGTCCATCGGAGATACACATGTGTATTAAATTTGTAGAAAATAGGGTTATTTTTTTAAAAAATTTATGAGACCTCACGAACCCGGGCCTGGGGTCTCCAAATTTTTTTACAAAAAGGGTTGTCTATCGGAGATACACATGTGTTTTAAATTTGAAGAAAATCGGGTTAATTTGTTTAAAAAAAGTTATGGGGCCTCACGATGCGGGGTCTCCAAATTTTTTACAAAAAGGGTTGTCTATCAGAAATACACATGTGTATTAAATTTGAAGAAAATCGGGATAATTTTTTTAAAAAAAAGTTATGGGGCCCCACGTACACGGGCCCGTGGTCTCCAAAATTTTTACAAAAAGGGTTGTCTATCAGAAATACACATGTGTATTAAATTTGAAGAAAATCGGGATAATTTTTTTAAAAAAAAGTTATGGGGCCCCACGTACACGGGCCCGGGGTCTCCAAAATTTTTACAAAAAGTGTTGTATATCAGAGATACATATGTGTATAAAATTTTAAGAAAATCGAGTAAAATTTTGTAAAATTTTTGTATGGGAGCCCCCCGACCCCGAGGTCCAAGGGGCCTCAAAGTTTAATAGAAAGTATTGTCACCGGAAATACACATGTGTGCAAAATTTCAATAAAATCGGGCTAAGGGAAGTGGGTTAAAAATTGATCGCAAGATTCCATGACACACAAATCCACAAAGAAACAAACCCACAAACCCACGGGCAAGTGAAGTTAATATAGAGAATTTAAAAAGAAGAAACTCTTTAGAGCTAAAGGACTAGCTTTGCGATATAGGCTACTGACGGGACAACTAGTTGAAGTACAAGGAAACTCTACAGTCCAGCCGAAGGGTTCATAAGGCGATAAGCTCGACTACTCTAAACAACTTATCTACTTCCGCTCGTTTTGCTTCAACGATTACAACATAGATATCGGTCAAACGGAATTTCGTCCAAGACTCTCAAAAACAAATCCATATATTCCGTGTAACAAATCCTTGATTTCAGAGCGTCTTAAACTCTCAACTTTCTGGTCTATGTCATCATTCCATCGTGAGCTTGGACAGCAGGAACCCCTTCGCTTGTGCAAGTAAGGTTATCTTTCCACAGAAGCGTTCCAAACTTAGTTCTCTTTACGATATCGAAATCGAGGTAACACTGCTGCGTTATTTTGTTGGACCGTGAGAATTAAAGTTTCATGTAGTGGTAAATGCGTGTGCATAATATTGAAGGGTTGGAGATGTTCTCCAAAAGACACAAAAATAACGAAACAAAATGACCCAACACAAATATAGAAGTGTGTATTATATACTCGTACACCATCTGCGTATACGAAAGTCTCTACTCTTCACTCGCATTTTCCGAACAAAATCGCGCTGCTAGCATCGTTTCTTCCTTCTATACTTGCTTTTAAAATTTATGAATTTCTTGACGTAATGTGGGTCTTCCAGATACCTTCGTCACTAGCTTATATTCATCATAGAACCAGTCGTTTTGATCTTTAGTACTACTGCCTTAGATGGATGGATTAGTACTGCTAATCACAGTATTTTTAAGGCGCGTCTAGTTTTAAAAACTTTTATTTAACTTGACTTGACCCATTTTTGTCTGTATTTTCGACTACTTTGAGGTGCTTTTTAACTACCTTCCACACGACCTAGAGAGCTGAAATTTTGTGAGTGTCTAAGTCCGAAATAGTATTTCGTAGCGTTGTTCCTTGATGCCGGTCATTGATGCAATATCCCGACCACTAGGATATGCCTTTATTGGGGCAATGTTAGAGCCCACTAGTGTTAATGGGGTGTTAATCCATAATTTTAATACGTATGACGCGTGTCGCGTGTGATGGGTTGAAATCGCGCCATTTTCTCGTTTTTGAAGCCTTTTTTAACCACTTTTTGCACAACCTAGAGGGCTGAAATTTTGTGAGCGGCTCAATGTCAGTGGCCGATTTTTAAAACCCGCGTTTGACGTGCAAGTCGCATGTGGCGCGTGTGTGGCAAGGAATAACAAAAAAACAGATATTATTGCGATTATAGTCAAATAATAAAGGATTTTATGGCGTGTTTCGATGTATACATAAAAGTTTGTACCCGAACAAGGAAGTTTTTTTACATTTACTTGTTTTTCTACGCCCACATTCTCAGCTTCAAGACTTACTATCTCTGCATTTAGGGCGTGACTCTTAGCTCTAAGTTTCTTGGTGATTCTTGGCAAAACAGATTCAGAGCACCCCCAAAAAATCATGGTCTAAGTCAATATTGCCACCTCGATACGTTTGTGCAGAAATCTAGTTCTGGATGTTTTTACGGTTAATCAAGATATGGTGTATTTGGTTTCAAGAGAGAGTTGGTAGAAGGGAATAAATAGCCTTGAATTCAATATACGTTCTGTGCAAACTTTTGCTGGCTGCTATGTCATACCCTCCCTGCGTCTTCTCATCACAATAATATGACAATAAATATTACTATCTGAGAGGATACCTCAAGAAGAGTAAATTTAAAATGCTGCGTGCAATGGTGCAATAAATAATCCTCTTTATTCTATGAAAGTTTTATATGATATTATTTGAGAGTTGCCGGTTTTGTCCATCTTTTGCCACGCATTTCTCCTCTTTGACGGTACATTACTGATAAGATTTTCGCTCACAAATTGTTCTTCGCAGACTTTTGGTCTTGACCGATAATAAGACATAAGGAGCAGAACAAGGCCAACAGTAAGGCAAACCCCGCACTGGTCGCGCTTTTGCATGTTGATTATGCAAAAATACGATCAGTAAAGGAGAGATATCCGTGTCGTGTACAACACCGTACACAATAATATTAATATAGAAGTTGATTCTATACCCTCTCAGCACTACAATACAGAGTGATCAAGTGATAAACATCCAAATGATCATGTGAGGTGTTCGGCGTTTAGCAACTTTGATTATGATCCTTCTTCGAAGGGGCGACAAAAATATAATAATTAAGTGTCACATGTGTGACGTACGGTCAACAACTGGCGGTCGGAGAGGCATAAACGCAGCACGCATGATCGTCTAAGTTACATTGACTATGAATTGGTTCTCTCTACCATACGATTCCTGGAAGATGATCGGATCATACAGGTCCATCGATCGGGTTCTTTGAATTTTATGAATTTACACCGAGGCGCGAGTAAACTGGCATCAGTTATCAGAGATCATAGCTAGAAGCACCGAGATGAGCTCCCTTTATGGGTAAGGTTGCGCCGTCACCAACTATCACAGAAACTTACGTCTTGCACTTCTCAAGCAAACAGTATCGAAGACCGTCGGCTGATAGGTTCATGGCGCATGATCATTAAAATTGAATTGAGTGCGGCAACGAGCTCGGTAGCGATATCGTGCTACCGAAACACATAAAAATCTTCTCTTCGCGTTTAGTGCGATAATTTGTTACGTTGTGTACCAACAGATACATGTATGTGCCGAGTGCGGCATCAATTTTAAAAAAACAACCCATAAAAATTAAAATTTTTTCTTGTAAATTCTCTAATCGGGGATATACACACACACACACACACACAATATTCGTTTTGTGGCAAAATCATCCACCAAAAGCCGCAGCGGCAGCGAACAGCGCTGCTCACAAAGCACAGAGCTCAGACTTTGCCGTGATCTGATGCGATATAGCGATATTTAAAAATTGTATATTGGGGTCCCCAAGGGCCGATCGCTCCAAATTTTTACAAAAGTGTTTTCCATCGAAGACACACATGTGTACAAAATTTAAAGAAAATCGGGTAAATTTTGTAAAATATTTGTATGGGAGCCCCTCGACCCCGCGGGCCGAGGGTCCTTAAATTTTAATAGAAAGTGTTATCATGGGAGATATTATTTTGTGTGCAAAATTTCAATAAAATCGGGCTGTAGGAAGTGGGTTAAAAACTTATCACAAGATTTGGCCAGTCAGCCAGCCAGCCAGCCAGCCACGGGCAAGTGAAGTTAATATAGAGAATTTAAAATTTAAATACATTTGTGGAGGAGGAGTGCCTCTAGTCAAGTCAATAAAAAAAGCGATATGATTCGAGGGTGATCTTAATTAAAGCTAATTTCTTGTTTGGTTTTTATTTTTGATTTTGATTACATCGCTATTTAACAAATACCGCGGGAGCAGATAAAGAGAGAATAGCAACGGAGCGTGGCAAGTGAAACATTTGACTGGAATATCTTAAGTAGTTAAAAATTCCGTGTTACACTCTTGATCAGGATCGCTCCCGTCATGCCATGCATGCAGCTTTTAGTGCTGGCTGGACTTGAATTGACCTGTACCGAAAAAATATTTATTATACCGATTTTGAGCCAATTTCATCAGAATATGAACCAGTTAGTCCTCACCTGCTTGGTTTGACCGAACTGTTTTGTGTCATAAATCCGAACACAACAATTTTTTGAGGCGGTTCAGTTTCGTTCATGCATGACTAGAGGCTTCCTTTAAAACAGGACCGAAAAAAAATGTCTAGTACATAGTCGAGAAGCGATAAAATGCGGCATTTGCGGCATTGTTAAGAAAATTCTTTCAAGTTCAGTAGGAATGGAATTCTGAGTTATGACAAGTATTGAATTAATACAAGTTACCTGGAAAAATATAACTGAACGTCATCGGCATTGAGATGTAATAGCACGGATTAAAAGGAAAGTAATAATAAAAAGGAAAAACTAAAAAATGAAGGTCCTATAATAGAATCCTGAGGATCGCCTGGAATAAAATGGGCTCTTTACTTAAATTAAAAAAATGTAAGGAATGTAATTTACAATATACCACATTCCCGACGTTTGTAGCCTGTTTTTATTTATTTTCTCAGAATATTGATAAAATCAATACGGAAAACAATCACAAAACTTAAACGACACGAGTCCAATGTCGCCAAACACTACACCAAGGATGAACGAAGTTTTACAGATAAGAGAAAATCTCTTTTCAAAAGATTCTTTGACGATATTTTGTGTTAAAATTTTACACAAACAAGTATGCAATGTTATGGTACCAATAGAGTTTGGCGATGGTGGCGATGGTGGCGATGGTGAACTTGGAATATAGAAGCTTTTAACACACCCATAGATGAAAGTGACTATTTCCTATACTAAAGCCTAGTCTCGAAAGTAGGCATTATCCAGAGTAGTATGTTAGCATAGAAAATGCTATTGTTATTTACTGCAGTATAAGCAAACACACATTCACATAGTAGTTTTGAATTGCGCATGAGCAGTTTTGCAGAAAAAATAATTTGGTTATGTGGAAAATAGCGTACATTAGGTTAGGTTAGGTTGGGGTGGCTGTCGGCAAGAAACTGACCCACTTAGACCAATATATGGTCTATTGTGATGCCACATGGATCGAGAGGTTTTTTCGCCCTAGCTTCGAATGAAGCGTAGAAGACTTTTGATATCAGTGCTTGACAAATCGTTTAGGTCGTTGTAAAAGAAAGCTCCCAAATGGAGCTTACGCATTAGAGAAGCAGCTGTGTAGGTACAGAGAAGGTGAAGAATGGTCTTGTCCATGCATATTCTGCAGAAGGCATCGGAAAATACATCAAGCCTTGCTGCATGCTCTCTTATGAGACAGTGCCCAGTAATTACACCTATCGTAGCTCTTATGTGCACTCTGTTTAGAGAGATCAAACACTTGGAGCGTTTCGGATCCAGCTTTGGCAAGAACGGTTTTGTCGCTACACAAGTTATACCATTTGCCCATCTAAGGTTGGTTTTGTCAGTAGCATCCTGCCTTAACATTAGTTTGCATGTAGCAATCGGTATGCATAGGGAACCATTTTTAGGTAGAAGGGGCAGCGTAGTATCATTTTTGTCGACTTCATCGGCCCTGCAGTTCCCCAGAATGTCCCTATGCCCTGGCACCCAATACAGGTAAATGTTGAACTGCTCCGCCATCTCTCTGAGAGATGATCGGCAGTCTTGGGCTACAAAAGAGTTCGTAGAGACTGATTCCAGGGATCTCAAAACTGCTTAACTGTCCGAGAAGATGCGGATATCCTTAGTGGATATGACGTTTCTCTTCAGCCAATATAGGACTTCTTTAATTGGCATTATTTCGGCTTGAAAAATATTGTAGTGATTAGCAAGATGGAAAGACAGACTTACATTTATCTTTTTTTGGAAAACACCTCTGCCTAACCATCCTCAGTTTTTGACCCGTCAGTATAAAAAATGATTGATTCGTCTTCCGACTTCTTCTCAGAGTGATCTGCTGGGGATGGTGAGCTGAAAGTTGTTGTTGAGATGTATCTGCGGAATGGTGTAGTCTGTACCACCCCCCACCAGTAGGGTGGAGCCCTGAATAAATTCTGAATAGAGGAGTGTCCCAATTCATGTTTTTATCCACTGGGAGGTAGCGTTGAGTCGAATAGCCGCGCTAGCAGCAACAGTAACTTGTCCGCTAAAGATGTCGAGTGGTGTTAGGTTGAACAGTGCAGCGGAGGATGTGGTGCAAAGGGCTCCGCTCATACATAGACAAGCCGAACTTTGAAATTTGCTTAGTTTGTCGCGATTTATTAGTTTTTCTAAGGCAGTCCACCAGACCACCACAACGTACAGAACTGAAGATCTTATTACCGAAATATAAAGCCAATGAGTGATATGGGGTTGAAGGCCCCATTTGCTGGAAGGCTTTTTTACAGGAGAAGAGTGCGACTGTGGGTTACGAACTATTTCGTGTATATTAGGTTTCCAGCTTAGCTTTCTGTCCAGAATGAGAACCAGATATTTATCTTTATCAGAGAAGGTTAAGCTTGTGCCCTTTATATGGGTCAACATGTGTAAATTCATATTTTCCTGTGAAGATGACAAGTTCTGTTTTGTGGGGGTTTACTCCCAGACCAGAATGATCTGCCCAATTATTTAGCTTGTTGAGAGCATTCTGTAAGAGTTCCTTCAGGGTATTGAGGTATTTTCCAGAAACGGCAATAGCAACATCATCAGCATATGCGATCACTCTGCAGCCCTCCCTTTTCAGGCATATCAGCAGCTCGTTCACCACTAAATTCCAAAGAAGGGGGAATAGAACTTCGCCCCGCGGCGTTCGTCTGCAGACAGATCTATCGGAAAAAGCCGCACCCATTTTTGAAATAATGATCCGACTTGTAAGCAGGATATTAATCAGTTCACGAAGTGAGTCTTCTACCTTCACGGCCGACAATGCAGTTAGGATCGCCGATGTATTGACGTTGTTAATTTATGGTGCAGTGAATATTTAATAGAACTCACTAACTTTTGTAGAGCTGTTTCTACAGATTTTCCTTTCCTATAAGCATGTTGATCATTAGACAGATTAGCGTACATTACTCGCTGAAAAATGCATGTCGATTGCTCGTAAGATTACATCCATTTTCCTAGCTCGGTTTGTAATATACTATTACAAGTTTTGCTATCTTTAATATTCCAAGTCTATTTTTAAATAACTCTTATTACCAAATCGAATGAATATATGAATATGTTATAATACTTTAGGTTCCACTAAGATGGTCTTATTATGGACTCTGAAGGTTCAAGCATTTATTTGGATTTACCAGTTTCTTTGCTGCAAATTATGCAACTCGATTTACGTCAACTTCCCATTGTCCCATTTTGTTGAAATTTTTGCACAAATATGTAGTCCCCATGACAAGGCAATGCAGATCACCCCCGGAGATCTTTTCTTGGCCACATTAACAGCACTAGCTTACTTCCAAGTATCAGGGAATGTTAAAGTTATTATGCAGTGATGGCTCTAGTTTTAGGGGTTTGAATTCGGTTCGCGGTCCAGTAGAAGTTGTGATGAGAAGAATATTTCCAATATAAAATCACAAAGTCTTCTCATTTTCATTACATGAATACGAATATCGATTTTTGTCGTGACAAATTTAGATAATGTATTGACTGACATGGCCTGTAGGCCATGTTAGTGCTAATTACATCAACTCACTATACAACATACATCCATATTTCTTGTTTCATTTAAGTTTTTTGTATTTTCTCTTCGAACTGATATTAAAGTCTTTCGTTGCCTGATGATGTATTTATGCTTATGTGCTAATTATTGGGTTATTAATGAAAGTTAAAAACCCACAAGGCATTTGATACTTTAATTGCAAAGAAGGGTAGAGCTGTCTCTTGGAAATTAAGTAAATTTCTAACTTCGGACCGAATCCATATGTGAAATCTGCTAAATAGACATAAGTACATTTCTGAAGCGAACATTTTGCGCCTGATTAGGTGCTCGTTGTCTGACGATGATGATGCTGATGCTGATGAAAGCCATGGCAACAGCCCAAAACACTGCACTTGGACGTCACTGATTCACCTCTGCATCACTTGGCAATTGCACTTAGCGGATTGTAAATTGCTTACTGAAGCTGTTCAGACTTCCTTGCATATAATACTCCTATGCAGCATATCTTATTTCATTGTGTAGTGCACATGGCCAACTACACAACAATTTACCCACAACGCTTAGACACAATTTGTATTTCAAAAGCTATTCATCTTCTTTAATGGTTCAATTGTATGCTGAAAAGTGTATGGAGGATTTTTGTGAGTTACGAAGCAAGATCGCCGCTGTATGACCACTGCGTTGGTTATACTTAATGTACACATCACCACATAAACAGAAGAAGTATAGTTTCTGGGAAAAGCGAACGGAAAAGCAACATACGAGTTCATATATGTATAAATACATACACATACTTGTACTCGTAATGTGATTTCGTAAAAAAAAGAACCGATTAATGACCGCTGCAATTGGACGAATGTTCGAATCAATTCAATTAATCTCTCTAAGCCTTCGAGGTGTTACAGGTGCGGTATGCTTGACTGGAAACATTAACGTCACTTAAATGATGATCTCTGAACTGTAAACAGCAAATTGTAGTGGCTGTAATTGTGGACAAAAAGTACACTTGTGTTCTGTATAAGAATCATCATTTTGTTGGTAGTGATTCAACAAAATTAGTAATTCATTGGTTTTTAAACAAAAATGTGTTTTCACATTATTTATTAAAAAGACATTCTCAACTCCCAACTCCCATTAAGGTAGAAACAATAGCTGCGCTGACTTTTTTTTTTACATAAACCAATTTGATTAAGTAAAGTAATAGTAACTCTACTATTACTATAAAAAAGCAAACTTTTTTATTCATCGTTCATCACAATTTTCTTCCATATAAAGTAAAAGATGTGAGCACTCGTCCATATTGGAGCGAAGGGATCCGAAAGTGAATTTATGCGAGTGTTCTTTAAATTTAAAGTCAAATTGAAAATTGAGATGACGAATAGCAATACTTCTCCACAACGTGATGTTCGTCTTACAGTTAGGAGAGATGGAATATGCTGATTACCTGCTATCGTTGAGAGCTTGACAATCGCAAATAAAAATCGATCTCTATCTATCTTTCTTTTCCGCACAAATCTAGTATGCACTTGAATTACTAAATGAAAATGACAATAAGGATGTAAAGCTCCCACTCTTTACTTACCGAATACATCGAGGTGCGGTTAATGGCTTATTAAAATTCCTCGCCAAAAAATCGCAATTGATATCTATGTTCTGCGGGCAAAAATCACGAGGGTAATAACATCCACGCTCTTGCAGATTTAAGTGGAATGCGTCTGACAGAATGGATAAATGATTGGGATACAATACTTTGTAAGATACCGCACCCTTAATGTCCTTCTGATACATTCTCTGTACGAGATTTTAAACGTAGTTTCCCAATTTTTCAACTCATTGATGTGGAAGCAATTTAATTGATTATATGGACGATGGAATTGGCTTTAATCTCGCAGCCAAAGTGTATAAGCTAAGTAAAGGAATAGATCCAAACATCAGATTGAATGATTTGCAGTTCCTTGCTTAGAAGAGGCCGTGCAGCAGTCTCACCTAAGACTCCCTAAGACTCCATCGTTAAAAGGATTTGTTATTAGACACGGCCGATGGCCCGTTTGACATCGCGATAACGACGAAGAGTCCGCATTCAAAAATAGATTTGCATTTTGTTTATTTCTTCTTTTTTTTTTACATATATATTATTGTCTCCGCGTTGCTTTCCATCTGCAGCTGAGATATCAATTTTTTCGAGCTGGCGACGGATAATGTGTTTGCGACCGCAGCAACAATAAGGCCACTTTGCCTGAGTAATATCCTGGTGATAAATTTACTTTGCTGTGACAGGATGTCTTCGATATTTTTTGTAATTTTTTTAAGACGGAAAAGAGCCCCTTTCTACTACGGCAGTTGTCACTTTTCTGCGCGATATGATTTATAGATGATTTTAGCAAATATTTGCATATCTGATTTTAAGCCATAACTTAAACTAAAAAATATTAGTCGGAAAAGAATAATTTGAATTTATTCTAAACTTCAAATGACGCGGATTTTTCAATAAGAACTTTGTTAGTTTTTAATCCGACGATGTCTTCTTAATTTTCAGTGTTTTTACGTAATTTTAAGGAATTATTTCAAGTAATTAACAGCTAACTAAAATAACACTTTGTTGAAATAAAATTTTCTTCATGATCCCAATGTATTCCAAAAATCAGCAATTTACCTCTATGTATTTTCAGTTAGCTACTACAGTTAAATAAAAGTGAATAGCTGCTTGTTATTCTTTAAAAATGCTTGTTAAGAATAAATTCCAATTACCGGGTGACTGACACGAAGTGTTACCAACTTCAGACTGTCATTGCTGTCAAGCCAGTGATGACAGAGCGCTCAAATTTACACTAATGACAGTTCATTCCATTGTTTACAAGCATTCAAAAGCATTTTAGTGGGAAATATTCAGAAAATAGTTATCCGCAATGGAATTCAAGCATAGTAGTGTGATTACTCTATATTTGGCTGGAAAACCACAGCCGCAGATTGTTAACCAGTTGAAACATCTGCATGCGAATAAAATGTTTGTGTATCGCACCATAAATCGTTATAACGATACTGCATTGCAAAACGCCATGGTGGTGGACCGAAACGCAGTGCAACATCGCCGGATATCATTCGGAAGGTGATAGCCAAATTGGCTTGGAATCCGAGCCGTAGCGGCAGAAAAATGGCTCGTGAGGCGAACATTTCGCTCGAACGGATGCAGCACATATTGGAAGATCATCTTGGACTAAAGGCCTTAAAATTCCAAAAAACGCATGGTCTCACCGATGCTCAGAAAAAAGTTAGAGTGGAAAGAGCAAAGGAGTTGTTACGCTTGCACTAAAGTGGCGATTTGCCGAATTTGGTGTTCTCCGATGAGTCACCGTTCGTTATTGAGCAATATGTGAACAAGCAAAAGCGCCGAGTCATAAAGCGTCAATCAAGATTGGCTGAGAAACAATGTTCCGCGGTTCATTTCCACTGCCCAATGGCCATCAAATTCACCGGATGCAAATCCGCTAGATTTCTCGGCTTGGGGTATTTTGAAGAGCAAGTTTGGGACAAAAAAATACCAAAGTGTCGATCATCTCAAGCAAGCGCTTCGCCGGGAATGGGCCACAATACCGCAGAGCCACTTTCGTGCTGCATGCAATAGCTTTGTCGGCCGTTTGAAGGCCATAATCGCCGCTTAGGGTGACCAAATCGAAAACTAATAATGCAATTCAAAAATGTAAATATTTCTGAACATTTTTTAATTGGTCCTTTTCTTATCAGATAGTAATCTGTCCCTGTAGAGTGTTCCGATAAAATCTTTTCGTATCCTATTAATTCAAGTCTGGATTTAAATTCAATGCTGATCCTAAAATGGAACTGCATCGAGGCGAAACAGCTTCTCATTTGCCTTGTGAGTTCTTTATTATCTGAGAATAATGAAAATATTATACAGAGATCAATAGATGGATTGGAAATTTTTTATCAAACTATGCAAAATTAATAAGCTAATGAGTATGACCTTTTTGTGAACTTTTGACAGCGCAATATTTTTTTCCATAATGTTGTCAGTGCTTAACTATTTAGGTTGGGTGGTGTTCTATAGAATTGGCAACTCTGAAAATAGGCAAAGAAATAGCAAAAAAGGCATAAACCTCAAACTAGCGATGGCTAATAAAAATCGGAACAAACAATAAACAGATTCATCGATCAAGAGTAGAATATGTAGTTAATTTGTACCGAAAGCCTGCTATACCCCTGATTGCTTTCCTTCTTGTATAATTAATTTCACCAAAGTGTTTTTTGTAAAAGAGAACCAACTGCTGGAGTGTTGGTGGTGCAGGGAAAATAAACCGCACAAATACTGCGTAAGACATGAAAATATGCTCGTAAAAATGTTGGACCTTTTTATTTTGTATTTTCTGACTTGTAGGTGTATGTGTAGTAACTAGACAGCATTACGCTTGATTTACATTTGTGGCGTGCGAGAAAAAGTGAGCAGGACGGCTGTTAAATTGAAATTGTAGTTAGCCCGACGATAGAAGTAGTATAATTTCCAATGTTACCATAATGCTATAGATAACATTTTACATGTTACTATAAAATAACTATAATATTCGTGTAGTGTCAATCTCTTCTGGCTAACCACAACTTCAATTTACGTATTGTCGGCCCGCTCACTTTGTGTCGCACGCCTCAAATGTAAATTTTGCATTAGCGGTTTTCTCGGGAGACTAGGACTGCAATCCGGTTTTCAAGCCAAATATGATGATGATTAGGGATCCCATAAGTGATGGCAAGAGAAAGTTTAGTTTATTTAATCTTCAATGTATTGTAAAGAAAGTAATAAATAAATATACAAAATAAAAATAAATATATTACTTACTATAAATACACTATTAACAAACTTAATATATATTTTTTCATATCTATTCATAAGGAATAATTAAATACAGAGCAAGTATAAGCATTTGGACCATTAAGTCCATAATTGGGTAAACGCAATTGTTAAATTGCTTATATAAATTGTTAATATTTGCGTAATAATGGCACTAGACTATACAGCAGTATTCCAAGACTGACATATAATGACTTCAATAGATATGGGCCAACAAAATCTTTAGAGTTCCGCTTTACAACACTTAACATTCTATTCGCTCTAGCAATAATAAAGTAATGAAGATGAAGATGATAACGTATGGCTCTTTCTATTTACAGGGTAGAGTTGAGAGTCTTTTTGCCAACTGTGCCCGGGGTACATGTCTCTTTAACTCATTTGCTGGGTATAGTTAAGATTTCTTTCTGGTCTTTTAACTTTGACGTTTCTTTTGCAAAATTTGGTGTAACTTGGTTTTTCATTTGGAAGCCTATGACACTGTAACTTTGTTACCCGGAAAGTTTGGCTTAAACAACAAGATAGCAAAGAGAGCAAGTAAAACAAATTTAAAAGATATCCTAATGCTTAACAGTTGAAATCGTGGCAATTTATTGCACGCAGCACACAGCAATTCGCATGCGCAAACGCAACGAAACCGTACAACCGATTGCACGATTGCAGTGAATATTGCCAGTTGTTTCTTCGCTATCAACTATGGTTACTGATAGGGCTTGATCTTTTATAAGACATTTTGTCGGCCTCTGTGCTAACACCGTATTTAATTTAGAAAAAAAAAACTCTTTTTCCAGTTAAACTAAATCTTGCAGCTTTATATGATTTTTTTTTTTAAGAAAACTCTGTGGCTTATTTGCAGATAGCCTGGTCAATTTGATATGATGATCGCCGGATTTTATTTTTTAGTTCCCAGTTTTCAGTTATTGACATATCCGTTTATTTAATCGTTCTTGAAATTTGTCGGCCTTCAATCTGTGACATCCATTCATAGTTCCGTTCAATTCAGTTTTTGCCATACATGGATTTCGAACAATCGTTCTCGTAGCTATCCAAATGTCCATCTTAATGAGCCACACTAGAACACATTGCACTATATTCAGAGTTGCGTTAGTTGTTGATTTCATCGGGAAAAAACTGAAGTTTCAAAAAAACTATCGAAATAAATTTTTGAAAAAGAGTAATCTATAGATATTGTCCAGGATAAAATTTTGATGCAAAGATAGTGTATAAAAAATTGTCTCAGAGTATAGGTACCTACTTGAGAAATTAAAAGCCTTGGTCAACGCTATCGTGGCTATGTCTGTATGTCATTTTATTAACATTTGGCATTTTACAATGCGGGTGACAATTACTGTTTTGAATGAATGGGTCTCATTATTCCCACTAGGATTGCACCAAATGTCATGTTACCATCACTGCATTGATGACACAAAGTGCCCCGAAGTGCCTTCAACATACCTCTGTATTGAAACAGCTGTAATGTTTTTTATGTTTCAAGTACAACGTGTTGTACGCATATGGAATGGTCATAAATCTCCCTCATGGAGTAATCGAATACTCCTGATGATTTATTTTGTTTCAGAATTATGCAAATTCGTTAATAATAGCGCTGGGGTTTTAAAACATGTATCCTAAACATGTGTGCATTTCGAATTCAAGGGTTGAGTTCATTATAATGTACTTGTAGGCTAAGTTTGGAGTACGGGAAATCAGGTTTTTTGGACACATTGTTTCATCACTCCTACCAGTGTTCTGACAATTTGTTCACGTATCTTTCTCCTGTGTTGAATATTTTCTATGTCTACGCAATGAAAATTGTATCCTTCAAAAAAAAAATGTTACATTGGGTAACGGCACTAGTTGTTAAATAGTATAATAAACTAAAAAAAAATAGTCGTAACAATGTTGGTAGCTATATTTTGTTGACAGTAGCCTTCCTAATATTTTTTTACCTTATATCTTTTAGTGCTCTGGCTATATTTGGGTAGTTAACGCTACGATTTGTTCTTTGTTATTGTCATTTTTTTCTATTTCTCTTCCTGATTTTGATGATGCTTTGTGGTCAATCAAAAATTGGTTCATATTTGCTCACTTAGGATCACTTATGTCGTTTTTTTCCCCCTTTTAAAAATCTTTATCCAAGCTGTCAGTTGTTCCCAGCAAATCGAACATAAAAGGCGAGATTCTTTTGTTTACATTGTTTTTGTGCATGCAACAAAAATGTTGAACAACCCATAAATTAAGATACATTGACGGTATAATTATTATGATGAGAGGTAAGGAGCAAGTCAAGGGTGCTAGTGAATTCGATTTGATGTCAGGTATTCGTGTTACAAACTGAGTATGTTTATTAATATCAGCGAATATCTCAACACACCTGACTTCGGGTGTTATCTGACCAGAATGGCGAAGCCATCCCGCCCGCAATTTCAAATTCGGTTTTGCTATATTTTGTGACAATTCATAAAATTGAATCAGGCAGTGCATTTAAATCGTTATGAGTTCAAGTTGGGGCTTCTGGAAAGAAAACAGTGTTAAAAACCAAATGTCAATATGTGTGCTAAATAACTTTTCTTCTATTGTATAAAATTTATTTGCTTAAACTTCCGCAGTAGGAGACACTGAGTAATCAAACAACATTGTTTTTGTCATTCTGTATTGTTCTTGTCACCCTTAATGTTTAATGGCATCATGTGCGAGCGCACACCCTTTTCATTTGTCACAATTTGACGAAGCAAATTGATGAGACATCCTGTTAAACATCGATTTTTGATCAACAAGACAGAAGAAACTCTTCCAGTCATTATGAAGTAAAGTGGAATGGGTTGGATAAGGCAAGTAGTAGATATAAACAAAATTTCTTCTGATCAATATCTTCGGTAGAGAGCGAAAACGAGGTACTGGAAGCAAAAAGTATTAATCCACGAACACATTCCAAAATTCTTGAGGCTTCGGTTAGAAAGATAAATTATTAAAGTGCAGTGTCATGGATGAACATTTCTTACAAGGAACTAATCAGATTCACCAGAAAATTCCTATTCGATTTGATACCTACTTTTGTAATTGATGAAATTAATTGACTTTGGTTTAATTCCGAAGTATCCGAAGTAAAGGTAAAACTGACAGATAGCCAATTTTCTGCAGGGACATTCTATTCCATGTGATTTACACCATTTGCTTCTGCTTTGGGAATGATTGGAATTTACCAAACATACATTTATATCAATTTGGATATATGTATTTAACAATTTAAGGTTTATTGACCTTAAACTATATATACAATAAATTTCCAACCTTATCTACAAATTAATGCCGTATCCGAACTGTGAGAATAGAGAAGCTTTCCGTGACAAGTTATTACTCTAGAAAGTTTGTCAGACATTCGCGAGAGGTGGGACACTATAAAAAATACTTTTGGTGTTACTTGGATTCGAACCACGAACCTCGTCTTCAGTAGCCATGCACTTTTCCACTGAGCCGCGGCGCTTTTCTACTTCTCATAATATATTTTATTATACAATAGCTCATCATCATCATAGTCTCATCATTCAAAACTTCAAAAGAATAAAGTCGCTGTAAATTATAAATTAGTTCAGAGCAGTTAAAGAGTTCTCAAAAAAATGCTCGTGTTTCTTATATGCTCAGAGTATGAGCGTGCTCTAAGTGCTCAGAATAAAATGATCTGAGCATTTTCAAATTTGACATCTCATTTGATGTGAAATGTCTCTTTCGATGATTTTCTCCTACAATAAAAAAAAATGACCCATCGAGGGGCTCCCATATCCATTTCTGCGATTAGAGAATTTAGATAAAAAAATTTAATTTTTATGGGTTGTTTTTTGATTTTTGATACCGTACTAAATTTTTTCCTCACCGCCAATAAAATAATTTCACTTCTAAAAATAAAGATCATTTACCCAGATAACGAAAGGATAGCACGTAGAGCCATATAGCCGGAAAAACAATTAATTTATTGCTCATATCCTTTCGGTTAGCTCACTCGGTCATCAACGTTTTTGCAAACTAACGCCACTGGACTGTTTCCTGACTTCTTATGTAAAAGTCCTAACTATGTAGAACATCTTTCTGCATTAAAAAAAAATTAGTAATTGGGAATGTCATCAAAAGTTTTGATAATTGTTCCAGGTTCAATACTGTAAACATGCAAGAGTCGGTCAACTCAGACAGACATTACATTTTGCATTTAAATGTTGCATATATGACTTCACTTAGAATTGCAAAACACATCTAAAAATAAATTTTGTTGTCAATCTCCTGAACGTTAATTTTTCGAATTTTTCAAAAATATTTTAGATGCTCAACTTCTAGATCAAAACGAGAAAAATTGCATCGTCAGATTTTTTTCGAAGGTCTCAGTGTCCTCAGGGGGTCCTGTTGCCACTACTTGGCAACGTCAGGATTGAAAGGCTACATGACAGTGCAACATAGTAAATCGGCTTGTTCATGGGTTCAATTCAATAAAACAGCAAGATTATGTAGTAATTCAGTTTTTATTTTATTCAGATAGTATTGAAAGGTAATTACCAATTTATTCATTAGTGTGGTAAGGCTTAAAACAACGTAAGCAAAGACAATTGAATTACATAGGTCGCCTGCACAGCGTCTCTTCTTATCTAGAGGTATAACAAGGTGATTTGTCTGGTCATAGCGAAGAGTAGTAGCTAATGTGGTAGACTCCGATCGGCGCTTTAGACTTGAAACGCTACTATGCGACTTTGGCGGATCTCCAAAATGCTTGCAATAATAAATTGCAATTTCGCGTTTGAATTGCTTTTGTAGCATATCCGGAGTGATACGCCTATGAAGTTGCCATGCATTTTGCACGCAAGCATCGATAATCCATGTAAAGATGCATCTTCACCACTTTTTGCCGCGATAAGCGATACGGTAAGCTGCAACGTTTTGGTCAAATCGATCGACCCCACACATAGGTAGGTATATTGGTTATATTCGGATACAACACAAGGTCGAGTGACACCTATTCTCTTCCGTTCATGTTTGGAACAGCAAAGGGCAAAGCCTTCGGGGTCGTGGAAGGGGACCCTCTTGGGGGTCTTTACCGACTCGTACACCGGTGGCTGCCAGTTGCATCGACGCGAAAAATGGTCCATGCAATGGTACTATTAATTGTTTAATTTATTTTTTCTAGTTTGGAGTTCCGGGTGTCGATACGACGCTCTGCCAGGTTGCTCGGGGATTAATTCCACCGGTCATCCAGAGGGGGACCTTATCGAACATCGGAAACTCTATGGCAAAACCTCAGGGGTCGAGAGGGTGTTGACCTAGGTGTTCGCCAACTTGTACACCTGGGGCTGCTGGTCACATCGGCGCGAAAACCAGTCGATGTTGTAGGGAGCTGTCAGGCACTCGAGGACACCTTCCACAAAAGATTTGCCGGGCAGCTCGAGAAAGCATTCAGGATATATGTTCGTTGAACATACAAGTCGTGAAAGTTGTATGAGAGATCATTTTCATCGTCGAAACTAAGCCCATCCAAGTAATCAAGAGCTTCTTGAAGCGTCGGTTTTCTAAGAGAACGTATTAAGTATTAACACCTATAAATTCTACAAAAAAATAATATTTTACACAATAGAACAGATTTATAAATTCTGTAATCTACCGTTCCTGGTGTAGCCATATGAACACGCCGCGGAAATTTTTTAAAAAAACACAATAAAAATTAACTTTTCCACAAAATCACGTATTTCATTATTTTATACAATCAATTTACTCAGACAATTACAGCACACTACTTTGAAATAACGCACATAAATAATTATATTGTTATACTTACTTTCTTCGGTATGCTATTATGAGGTATTTTAAAAAAAATTTTCCTACTAATTTTACAATCTTCCCTCTATGAAAGTCAAATGAAATTTGTAAAATTAACTCTTAAATAAGAGTACTAGATGTATTACAAAAATAAAAAAATTGGAAATGTACACCTATATGTATTCGGTTCCGAATCAGGGAGGCGAACTCGCATGCATGTTGTTTGTTCCCATATATGGCAACCCCAGGATGAATCGGGTTAATAGGTATACTCGTATTACAGGAAAATGTTAACACGTAAAATAAGAAACTCTTATGTGAGCTGTTGTTTGCCAAAACAATCAAAATAAGCATCATCAGCAGTCGTGGTTCCTTTTCAAATCGTATATAAAAAATTAAAATAAAAACCAATTGACATGCGAAACATCCACACAATGCCTTGTGTCTGCTCCTTTTTGATTTTTATTTTGCCAAAAATCAAAAAAAAAGTTGACGACAAATTGCGCTGGAGAGTGACTCCTGTAATGTTAGACCCAATTGCCAGGATAATGACCTTGAATTTCGTGTGTTTACTGCATTTGTGTAAGCGCGATTTTCGCGAGAATAATCGGTTGTCCGCCAAAGGTTGTTAGCGCAATCGTCACAGGTCTGGCAGGGATGAAATGCACTGCGTGCGATTTTGGTAAAGGAATCATTTGTCATTCGGTCTGGTTCGCGGAGGGCGTACCATATGCACACATACAAAGTACAAGGCCACAAATCATGTACAGGGGATAAGCTGCCCGTCAGCTTCTGGTGTCGTCTGTCTGACCTTTGCAAAATGTAGACCATTTGGCTGACGCCAGAGTGGTTGGTGGATGGAGGATACAGAGAAATCGCAACAATTTCAATGTCAATTGCAGAGGTAGCTTGCGGTCATTGTTTGTCATTGTTGAGTATTTTGGTGGAGTGTATTTTCAGTCGTCGTCGTCGCGCCGGTGTTTGAGTTGGGGCGGAGGGATGGATGTCTCGATGACATTTGCATACGCGGTGCGCATTTTAGCGTGGCGATTACAAGTACCCCATACACTTTCCCCAATGGCCTCTATGTTCTTGATTTGTGGTGCAAATTGGTGTGTGGATTTGTTGAAATAATCCCTACGCAGTGTTGAAACACCATTCTCTGTCTATGCATTGGACAGATTAACTGGGCTTATGTTTAATTGAATTTAAAATGGAAAGGCGAATGTTTGCCTATAGCAAGCTGACAACCTTAATTGTTTTTCTCACACTCTCTGACTGAATGGACTGTTCAATTGATAATCGAACTATCGAAAACTGCCACTTACGAAGATGTCGCGAATAACTTAAGGCTATAAAGTAGTAAATAGAATTCAATAATTACATTAACGAAGGTCATCTACGGAACCTGCATTAATCCCACAAAACAACTGAAACACAAATATGCCTAATCTTTGAGAGAAGAGAAAATTAAGGATAGAGTACTACAATGATACAAACACAGAGTTTGGTCTTTTTCAATCAATAAGGGTACCTTTTTTTTTTTTTTTATAATGTACACACGCTAAAGAGGTTTGCACCCTTATAATGCTTAAGCACAGCGTGGGCGTTAGGAAATTAGGGAGAGGAAAGGATGAGATGTCTATGCACACGTGTCTTAAACGACTGCAGATCATATATATGCGGGAACACAGAATCAGGCAATTCATTCCACATAACTATCGTGCGGCTAAAGAAGGAATCTCTGAATTGGTTAGTACGTCCGAAGATAGGCTTAATGGTGGACCCATGAGCTCGAGTTGAGGCACGGGTATTACGGATGGGTTGGAGAATGGGCGGGATGCATCTGGATATTTCTTTTGAACACCGCTTGTGGAAAAAGCGATAAAACAGTGACAGGCAGGAAACATTCCTACGATGTTCAAGCGATTCGATTGATTTCGCGATATGTACATCACCAATAAGTTTTAACGCGCGGTTCTGAACTCTGTCTAGTAGATGCAATGTGGTCTTGGGAGCACCTGCCCAGACAATGCAGTTGTATTCAAGTTTAGGGCGAATATACGCCTTGTAAATAGTAGCCAGATCTGAAGGAGTGAAGTACATCTTGCACCGTTTTAGGAAACCTAAGCATCTCGCAGCATTTTTGGCGATGGCAAATATGTGGTCATTCCAACGAAGCTTGTTGTTGACACACATACCGAGAATTGAGAGTTTTTCAGTTTCTTTGATGCAAGATCCATTCATGGTTAAAGTTTGGGGGTTTAAATTACGCTTGGACGACAGAAGACAGCATTGGGTTTTAGAAGCGTTAAATTCAACTCTATTATGTAGGCCCCACCTTGTTATGCTGTCAAGGTCAGAATTTAACGTGCTTAACATACGTTGTTGTTCAAGTTCCACTTGTGTCGAAGAGGGGCGCGCAGAAAGCGAGAAGTCATATGAAAAGCTAAGAGTACTGTCGTCAGCGAAGGAATGGATTGGATTAGAGGTGGTGGATAGGAGATCATTAATGAAAATCAGAAAGAGTGTCGGAGATAAAACAGAGCCTTGAGGAACACTGGCGTTTATGCGGTGGACATTGGATTTGAATCCGTCCAATACGACCTGGATTGAACGGTCAGAAAGGTAGTTCATAGTCCAATCGAGCAGGGTGTTGTTAATTCCATAAGCAGTCATTTTCGACAAAAGAGCTTGATGCCAGACTCTGTCAAATGCCTTGGAAATATCGAGTGCAACGACTTTACTTTCACCAAATTTGTGAATAGACTGGTTCCACTTTTCAGTGAGATAAGCCATCAGGTCACCTGTAGAGCGCTGCCTACGAAAACCGTACGGCTGGTCACTAAGGATTTCACGTGATTCAAGGTATTGCATAAGCTTACGATTGATCAGGGTTTCCATAACCTTGGAGAGTATGGATGTTAGCGCAATGGGTCGGTATGAGGAAAGAGATGACGTTTCGCCTTTTTTAGGAACAGGCTGGATATAGGCTGCTTTCCAATTCCTTGGGACGACTCCAGAAGAATAAGAAAAATGGAAAAGTCTGCGCAGTGGCAATGCCAACGTTGAAGAACACCTCTTCAAAACTAAAGCGGGAATGCCATCAGGCCCAGCAGATTTATGAATGTTGAGATCATTTAATACTCTAGCCACTTGACGAGTACGAAAGTAAATCTGTCCCATAGAGGATTCAACTCTTTCAAGTACAGGCGGCGACAACGCGCTATCTGGCAGCGTAGAGCTAGCTGCGAAATGTGAAGCAAGCAGATTGGCCTTGTCTATAGAGCTGACAGTTGGAACGTCATTGTGAATAAGCGTTGGAATTGAAGACGAGGCAGTATTTTTAATTCGTTTTACGAATGACCAAAAATTTGTACTTCCTTTGGGACATTGAAGTATTTTTTGCCTCAGTTTTTGGTCATATTCGAATTTTGCGCGTTTAAGGTAGGCATTGCAATCATAAGGGTACCTGGATGGAAAAGGACAAAAAGACATATGGTTAGACGAAAAAAGAGTCTTACTTAGTTTAGAGAGTTACATTTTTGCATGTAAAGAAGTGTAACTATGTAGATTTTGCAGATAGTCTTCTGTCCGACTAATTTTTGCTACAAGTCTGCGTTTTCTATGATTTGCATTTCGATTTTTTACCAAATTGTCTGCCGAAGTATAATGGATGCAACGACGTTCGGGATGTATTCTTCTAGGCGGGTCAATAAGTCCGTAACTTTTTGAGTTTTCCGCCTCTAAACTGAAAGGGCAACACTGGTCCTGTCAACATGCATCTGTCACTTGACTCCTGTCAAAATGTAAACAAGATTCGTCATTTAGTTTGTGTTTGACAGCAATTTAAAGCAGACAACCTCGTGAATTTTAACGAAATTTTATGCCGTTTCGTAATTGTGGACGATTTGTGGATCCATCACCACACAATAAAGACCAAAAAATAATAAATGAAAGAAACAGTTGGTTTCTCCGGGTGAACATGCGCGAAAGAAGGCCAAGGTGGTTCTGTCTGTCGGCCAACAAGGTCGTGGCCACAGTTTTTAGACGCACGCGGTTACATTCACATCGATTGACTTGAAAAGGATGAAACGACCGGCGAAGACAGATTCAATATTGATTTGAAGCAAAAACGACCGCATTTGGCGAAGAAAAAAGTGATATTCCATCCAGACAATGCACGGGTGCACACGTGTGTAGTCACCATGGCAAAAATCCTTAAATTGAGTTACGAATTGTTCCCTCATGCGACCTATTCTCCGGATTTAGCACCGAGTGACTATTTTTTGTTTCCAAACCTGAAGAAATGGCTCTGCGGAAAGATATTTGACTCCAACGATGAAATCATCTCACAAAAAAATACCTATTTTGATGACCTCGACAAGTCTTATTTTTTGGAAGGGATAAAAAAATTGGAGAAACTTTGGACAAAGTGTTTAGAGCTCAAATGAGACTATGTTGAGAAATAAAATGACTTTCCATCCAAAAACCTGTCTTTCATTCAAAAAGTCACGGGCTTATTGACCCACCCTTGCATATACCAGTCTATTGTATTATACCCGTATTTGTTTTTTCATTAATTATTAGAAGCACTAGAAGAAGGTTTTATTGATTGGTCTTGTCAAAATGGAAGTAAATTACACTATGAGGAGTCAGAGCAAAAGAGAACATTTTTTCAGTCAGTTTGTATGGCAGAGGCAACCAAGAGAAACAAGTTACGCCAACCCAAAGGACCCCAAAAAGACAGTAAAGAGTCCGAAGTAAGATGCACTGAAATAAACTACCAGCAATCAGTGGGGAAAAACGTATTTTTTATTTAATTTATTTGACTTGAGTTGTTTTTCAGAAGCTGAATTTTTTAAAGAATTTCGACTCAGTAGTTGTTCGTGCCGTTTTCGTTTTTTAAGACCTGGTGCTACAAACGAATCCGTCACGTTACTTTGTTGAGTTGTTGGTTTTTAGAAAATCTGCTTATTATTCTTTTTTTAAATTCTCTATATTAACTTCACTTGCCCGTGGGTCGTCGGTCGTCGGTCGTCGGTCGGTCGGTCGTCGGTCGGTCGTCGGTCGTCGGTCGGTCGTCTGTCGTGGATTCTTGCGATCAATTTTTAACCCACTTCCCATGGCCCGATTTTATTGAAATTTTGCACACTTGCGTATTTCCGGAGACAACACTTTCTATTAAATTTTGAGGCCCCTCGGGCTGCGGGGTCGGGGGGCTCCCAAACAAAAATTTTAAAAAATTTACCCGATTTTCTTCAAATTTTACACACATGTGTATACCCAATAAACAATACTTTTTCGAAAATTTGGTAGTGATCGGGTCCCGGGTTCGGCCGCAAGGCCCTTATACATTTTTTAAATATCTGTACTGGCATCAGATATTTGTCGCCCTTTATGGACTGTCTGCGGTGTGTGCTGCGCAGTCGGCTGCGCTGCATGGTTTTGATGGTGGTGGAGAGAGAGAGAGAGAAATCTTAGCGCACGCACAAATGAACCCAGCAAATGAAACGAGACATACATGTTTTATGCTTACTTCAACTTACATTTAAATTATATACTGAATTGTATTTTTATTGATGTTGTTTTTGTTGTTGTCGATATCAACTTACAGATAGAACAACAAGTTTTCACAATATTCTGTCATTTGGCGTTTTCATAAATTAGTTCAGAGCAGTAAAAGAGTTCTCAAGATAAATGTTCGTGTTTCTTATTTGCTCAGAGTATGAGCGTGCTCTAAGTGCTCAGAATAAAATGATCTGAGCTTTTTCAATTTTAACATCTGATGTCAAATGTTTGTTTCGATGATTTTCTCCTACAATAAAAAAAAATGGCCCAGGATCGAGGGGCTCCCATATCAATTTCTGCGATTAGAGAATTTAGATGAAAAATTTTAATTTTTATGGGTTGTTTTTTTAGTTGTTATTTTGAATTTTTTATTTTATTACTAATTTTACGTTTATTGTTACCATCTGGCCAGGTTCGGTATTTTTTATTTTTGAGAAATAAATTTTTATTTTGAAATTCGTTTCACAAATATTCGCGGCTTTAAATCTTAATGCGAATAAACTTGCGGTTCTTAGTTAATGTGAAATGCAGGTATTTCATATGGGTACCCCAAATGATTTTTAATGTCCGGGGTATTCTCGTGTCGACTATTCGGTTCCACATAACTTTATTTGAGATGATAACGTTTTTAGTGTTCCTAAATGTTTCAAACTGTTCAATATGATATGGATTGAAATTAAAATTCCAAACCATTCAGTGTTTACTTATTCCCTTTATCGAAGTCCTAATTTGTCATCAGATGACAGTAATAAAAAGTTTAATTATTTACCGGAAACTACAGGCAAGATTTACAAATCAACACCAACATAAGATTTGGTAGTTTTGGGTGATTTTAATGTCCACAATGATTCTTGTTGACCTATTCGATCGATAAGGTGAAACCGCAGAACTATTTTCAAATATTAATCTTCTTACCCAACTAGGTATCCAGATACTGGTCAATCACCTCACCTTTTAAATTTATTTCTAACATCTATGCTAGAGAAATATTCAATTGATGTATCTACTCCATAAGGACTTTCCGTCCACGCTCTGGTAATAGCCAAATTTTTAATAACTCCAGCCCTTGTAGAGCTTACTCGTAAAAGGCTACACTGGCACTTAAAAAATGCTAACTGGGTGCTCCTGAACCAATTTTATAGCTTATTTGATTGGTCAACCTGCTTTTCCAGTAATAATGCTGATCAAGCATCTTAACTTATCACGTCAACCATTTTGCTAGGAATGAACAATTTCATTCCTTCCTTCTTTAATAAAAACCAACAATAGCATGCTAAAAATTTTGGATTCAGATTCAGTCAAAACTTTAGGACCTTAAAACGAATTTATTGACAACTAACTTATGTGGCATTCGTTTATTCCTAAACTCTTCCTTAACCAAGAGCACTAATTGTTGGCGCCAAGCGAAAAAAATGTGCACTAGTACGTTTTATATTGGAATTTGTATCGAAATGGTCGCACAAATTTCAAAATTGTAACATAAACAAACCAATCAAATGCACTTTTGTGAATTTCAATTTCTATCAAAAGAACGCCACATTACTTGTTAATGTTGAATTTTGGCTTAGGGGATTTTGATAGTTCCTGCCAAGACAACAATTTTGTGGTTTTATTCGTTCACGTACTTTTGGCGTGGTGAGATGATTTTATGTTAATTTATTCTTTTACTAGATTTTATCCTTGATCTCTGTCTGTTTGTCTGTCTGCTCTGTTTATTGGGACAAAAGTGCATATTTAAGCTACTTACATAAATGGGGAGGGGCTGGTTGATTTTGGCACAAATCGGTCAGCCGGAAGTGGCAGTTTACTTGTACAGTTTTTCGAGTTTTTGCAAATATCTCAAAAAGTATAGCACCTACCAGAAATCTGTAAATTGCAAAAGAAAATTAAAAAATAGTATTCCGACCCCGTTTGTAAATAAAAGTAATGTTGTGGTCAAACCTTCATTTTTAACGAGCTTTTAATACAAATTAAAAAAAAAACTTATCTAGGTAGAATAATTTTACTACTGTCATGACGTGGTAATCATTTTCGTGCTATCTTCTGAATTGAGGCAATCTGTAGTTAAGCCCAACCACAGAAACATACAATTCATTTTCCGAAAATTACTAATTGTAGCTTTGCGTAAATAAATTCAAATATTTTGTTTTAATTAATGCATAACCCTTTATAATTATGACAGTGAATGAAAGTTAAAGTGAAATCTATTTCCCGGCAAAATGACCGGAAATTTTCCATTACATTTTTGATTATGGTGGCGACTTTTGTTATCGTTGCAGAAACAACAGACAACAGCGAAACCATTTGGCTTTCACATTTAATAATTTAACTACAAATTGCAAATGGAATTATATTTTGATATAAACAATTGGATATAACTCCGTGTGAATTATACTACGTTGTACTGGGTACACCATCGGCCACTTTAACCCTGGAATTTTTTAAGCATTATTTAAAGTAAGCAACTTCTTAAAGTTTTTATTAACAAATTTATTTTTATTATATAAGAAACATTTTTTGAAATCAATAGAAACCAAACCCAAAAAATTTAAATTCTTTATATAAATACTCTAATTGTGTGGAAAGTTTGAATAAAATCGGATTCATTTTGAAAAAAATCACTCCAAATAGGGTTAATTTGAAAAAAAAAAAATATATAGGACACCTTAGACTTGGGTCCTGATACCATCCATATTTTTACAGAAAGTCTTGTCACCGGAGATTTAATTTTTTTGGTAACAACCCTAGCCCTTATGGCACTGCGACCTTAAAGATCTATTGTGTCATAGGGTTTGTGTAATCTAAGAGACGTACCACCTTCCCTATGAACGATAATACATCCTTAGTGCCAAAATTTCACAACTCCGCTGTCGAGCATATTTCTTTGTGAAATATGGGTCTCCTTACCCAAAGTAATGCAGGGAATTCACAGAAAATGTGCTCGGATGACTCTTCATCCTCCGAGCTGAACCTACATTCTGTCTCTGAGCCCACAGTTTGTTAAGTTGACATCGCAAGCCAAAATGACCTGTTAGGAATCTCACAAGCTATTAAAATTAAGGATTTCCTTGTAGGAAAAGGACCTGATTAATTGTTTGGATTGCCTAAGCCACCGGCCCTTTCCCAGTTGGTCAGACGATTTTCCATTGATATCGAGACTTTGGTGTTGGGTCCAAGGACACCAGCTCCAACTCCAATTTCCATCTTCGATCCATATGTGAAACAGACTAGCCCTCTAGCGTCCAGTGGCGGAACACCCTGTCAGGGGTATTTCAGAACACCGTCTCTTTCAGGTTTTGAGTCAAGAATTTTCAGGTGACCTACATAGTCACCCGATTTATACCCGTCTTCTAATTGCAGCTTAATAGCACATTTAGCAGCCGTCTTCCTGATGAAGATTTGCAAGGGTGAAAGCACTACATTAGCTTCTAATCCAGTTGTAGGGCAGGTGTACACAGTTATACCTAGGCAGGCAATTATTTGTAGCCTCTGAAGCTTAGTTGCCGTTGTCCGTTCATTAATTTTCGGCCACCAAACGATGGCCTCGTACGTAATAATAGGTCTCACCATCATTGTATGCATTTAAGGAAACAGTTTAGGATTTAGACCCTAAGTTCTGCCGTGGAGGTGTCTACTGGACCACAAAGCCCTAGTGGCGCGTTCGTCGGCGGAATTGATATGAAAATTCCAGTTTAGCAGCTTATCAAGGATGACGCCGAGATATTTGACTTAACTGGTATAATCTTATGTGGTGGCTTTGATGATGAAACAACCAGTCTTGTTTTCGTGAAAGGCACTAGAACTGGTTTTCAAGGATTGATGGACAGTCCATCTCTGCAGCGTTATTCTAAGACGTATAGTTAAGCATCTTGCAAGACACTAGTGATAGTCGTGCAATGCTTACTAATAATAATAATATTCGGCGCGACAGACCATTGCGGTCCAGGGCCTAGCTTCTCGCGACTATTTGTGTTGCACATTATTATTTTTGGACACTAATAAAAATCGTCAAATCGTTCGCATGGCGTTTTAGCCTGATCTGTGAAGATCGACTAGAAGATTATGAATTTCTAGTGACCTCAGAAGCGAAGAAAGCATTACTCCTTGGGGATATCCCTTAAGTGCAGTCACAGTCACAGACACTCCTCCCGAGGATGAAATAATATCTCGTCTTTTAAGGATGGGTCGTATCCAATAATTGGTCGAGACTTCGATACCTCAGCTACTGACTGCCCTTGAAAAAGAGTCGTATGCAGTGTTATCGAAAGGGCCTCCAATGTCGAGCTAGGCACACAGGGCCACTTCCTTGGAACGAATAGTTGCTTCTATCTTCTTTACAAGATAGTGAAGGGTACCTTTTGTGCTTTTGCCTTTCATGTACGTAAACTAACTTGAGTTCAGAGGGGTAGACAGTTCGAACAGACCTCTGATATGAACATCAATAAGTCTCTAGTGTTGAGTACGAATAATATTACACGTATAAGTCTGTATGATTTATGCAGCTCACTAGTTTGGTTTAAATATAAATATCACATTTACCTGTCTGCAGATCAAAAGAATATATCCCAAGTTGAAGGTGGCTCTAAATAAAGCAATCATACCCGGTAGAATGAGATCTACTGCCTTCTGTAGAAGCGCTGCAAAGATTCCATAGCCGCCGGGAGCTTTGAACGATTTGAAAGAGACTACTTCCCATTTAACCTTATCCGGACTGAAGATTTTACTGGATAAACTATCAACCCTACTATTAATACAGACCCTTTGGTAAGATGTTTTCGGGTAAATGTATTGTACACGAGTAGACGCTTAGACGAACCTCGGAAATGAACCTAGAGTAGGGTTCTTATTGTATCTTCACGGTCTGACGTGTAGGTACTATAGCTTTTTTTAATAAACCTGCACAGTTTGTCTGATCTTTAGCTAATGCCTTCTGGATTCGTGCCGCTACGTCGTTTGCGCTCAATAGCTGTTCATACAGTCTTTTGAATTCATCTCTCGATTCATTTCTTAGGCCACGGTCATCAATTTCATCTGCACCTGTTTCTCAATACCTTCAAAGGATATAACCACAAAATTTTCTTTAACAAATTGTGCTTTGAATATTCGCATATAACGCGTTCTTGTTTGAAAATTAATACAATTTTTGTTCGTAGAAACATAAAAGCAAAATGTTGAAACACCCTGTATAAGAAAATTATTCGGTTGTTTGGGTTATTACATCTGAATTTATCATAATATCTGCAACCATTTCTCTCGTAATCTCTAGAGAAAGGCGTTCACTAAGCACCGAATTCCTATACGAGGATTAATATTAATTCCGATGAAGGTGAGAAAATATAAGGGTAATTATGATTAAAATTTACCCGCAACTCGCAAAGAGGTAGTCTGTCTCACGGGTACTTATCAGCGGACGGCATGAGTCCGTAGTCTGCACTCATCATCATTTTCGCTTATAATTTGGAAAGTAAATTTGCTTCAACTGGAGATGGAGATATTGCGGATTTTGGTGAGTGGGGGCAAATATAATACATCTATTGAACACATTAAAAGACTTTGGCATTTCACGATGCTCTTTACAGTGTTGGTTAATGTGTAAAATCCGTTACCCCACCTATCATGAGCACTGTAGCCGCCCAAAATATGAATTACCATAAAAACATAAAAACTGAAAATTACGATGAGCTGGATGTTGGGCGTTTTGTGAAGGGATATTAGCCACTTATCCGCCCTCCCACTTATATACCCACCTCACTCTGGCACGTAGGCAAATAAGACAATATTCTCATCAGACAGACAGCTCAACTTTCAGTATTTGCCACTCACACAAACCTAATCTCAAAAATGCGAGTATTTGCGCGCAGTCGTTTTGTTATTAAAATATTCAAATTTCAAAAGTTATTATTATAGGTATTTTTTGATGACATCAAGCAAGTGAATAAGGACTTTGACGGCGGAATTCGGGAGTAACAAAAACTGCCAAATGGTTTCGATTAGCATAGAAACGACTGAGATCAGCCGTCAGCAAAAAGCATTGAGAGAATACGCAGAAATTACAGTTTGTTATATATATTTTGGGAAATTAAACACTATTCACGGATATATAAAACCCACCCAAGTGGACTGGCACTTAGACACTGCGTTGAGCATCAAAAGTTGGAAAGTGTCGTGGGGAACTAAGATAAATGTTTCTCAAATAAAATTTCAAATATTTTGTGAAACTTGTAAAAGATTGTAATGATGACCTTGTGAAATATTTCTAAAATTAATGCCGCGTTTACAAAGGAAAATGAACACAATTGGCTTAATAGAATTGTGTCAGTTTATAAGGATCTGTTCTACGAGTCAAATCATTTCCTTCATAATCAAATAGAAAAATGAAAAAGGTAGTAAGGAAGGACGACATTAGCATAGCGTCTTAGCATTTGTATGAAGCGTCATACTGTGTTCGGAAGCATCAATTTAATAAAAGTTAAAAGGTGGAATATATTGATATAGACTACAGTTGATAGTACACTTTCTTACACGTGCACATTGAACACGAACTCGTTTTCAAGTGAAAAGCAAAAGTTTAAAAGTGACAACAACAAAAAACAACCAATAAAAATACAATTTTTCATGTAAATTCTCTAATAGGAGATGGGTATGTGTTAAAATTTGAAGAAAATCGAGCTAATTTTTAAAAAATTTATATAGGCACCCCTCGGACTTCAGGGCCTCACTCCAAAAACTTTACAAAAAATGTTGTCCATCGGAGATACACACGTATATAAAACTTTAAAACAATCGGGTTAAGTTTTCTAAAAAATTTGTTGGGGCCCCATGACCCTCCAAACCCTGTCTCCAAAATTTTTGCAAAAAGTGTTGCCCATCGGAGATACATACGTATATAAAATTTAAAGAAAATCGGGTTATTTTTAAAAAAAAAAAGTTATGGAGCCCCACGAACCCGGCCCCCTCTCCCCCCACGGCCCGGGGTCACCAAATTTTTTACAAAAAGCGTTGTCTATCGGAGATACACGTGTGTATTAAATTTGAAGAAAATCGGTATATTTTTTTTAAAAAAAGTTAAAGGGCCCCACGAACCCGGGCCCGGGGTCTCCAAAATTTTTACAAAAAGTGTTGTATATCAGAGATACACATGTGTATAAAATTTGAAGAAAATCGAGTAAAATTTTGTAAAATATTTGTAGGGGAGCCCACCGACCCCATGGCCCGAGGGTCCTCAAATTTTAATAGAAAGTGTTGTCATCGGAGATATGCATGTGTGCAAAATTTCAATACAATAGGACTTTGGGAAGTGGGTCAAAAATTGATCGCAAGATTCCATGACACACAAATCCACAAACACATTATCCTCGATAAGTAGGAAAAACACACGGCTTCTAAATTGGAATGACGCTAGATGTTGTCTATTATATTGCACTTATATTGTAAATAAGTAACATTGCATAACGTATCCACTACTCTCCCACCTGAGAACTCGACAACACCCGAAGAAAGTTACGTTGAAATGTTCGCTGAGATTAACAATCGTACTCAGCTAGTGAATGAGGCTACTAGAATTCCTGACATTGAAAATCACATCGCTAACATTCCCTTACCTATCCGACTGATAACTATACCCCGAATGTATGACCACGTCTAGGTTGAATTTAACCACTGAATAGTACCAGTTATTTTTTCGTTTTTGAACCACTAAGTTAGCGAAAACTACCAAGAGAACAGTATAGCATCGCCAGACATGTGAAAAGGCCTTTGCAGTCTTTGGAAATATTAACTGGTCGCTATTTATTCGTGATATCAACGTAGATGCGTTGCGCATCAAGAGTTGGAAAGTGTCGTTGGGAACTAACTGACTGACTGACTAACTGATTCGATCAGACACACGATTCTTATTGGTATGAGAGACCTTATACCTTCCAGTAATAAGTCGCTATCAAACCAAGGTAAGGTGGATGAAAGGATTAGAGCTGCAAGAAGAATTCTGTGATTAGAGAAGTAAAGGGTCCGCCATTTTCAACGAGTGCTTATTTCGTGAATGGTAACACTTAGCTCATGTCTGATTTGACAGATAATTAGTTGTATCCTTCCGCTGAACGAATATGGTTGTGTATACGCTTGAACAATGCTGGGAAATATTGCGACATTACTTTGAAAATCATGGTAATGTTGCAGAATGTGTGCGAAAATTGCGTACGGATTTCGGAAGAAGAGAAGCACCGTCAGCTCCGTATGTTCGTTATCTTGTGAAAAAAGTGAAAGAAACTGGCATCCTCATCGATAAACCAAAGCGTGAAAAGCCAAAAACAGTGCGTACACCCGAGAATATTGATGCTGTGGCAGAAAGTGTGCGTGAAGCGCCATCAACATCAATTCACCGTCGTTCTCAACAATTGAACATTTCGGAGACATCATTGAGACGAATTTTGCATAAAGACCTTGGTATGACGCCATACAAAGTCCAATTGGTTCAGGAGTTGAAGCCAACTGACCATCCAATGCGTTTTCGCTTCGCTGAGTGGGCCTGCGGTCGACTTACAGAAGATGCCGATTTTGCCAAAAAAATCATCTTTTCGTATGAAGCTCATTTTGATCTTGGCGGGTATGTAAAGAAGCAAAATTGTCGCATTTGAGGCACAGAAAACCCGCACGCATACATTGAAAAGCCGGTACACCCAAAACGAGTCACTGTTTGGTGCGGATTTTGGTCCAGAGGCATAATTGGGCCATTTTTCTTCGAAAATGAGCAAGGAGTGGCCGTAACAGTCAATGGCGATCGTTATCGGGCCATGTTGAACGAATTTTTGTTCACAAAAATTGAAGAGGAGGATATTGGCAACATTTGGTTTCAACAGGACGGCGCTACGTGCCACACAGCCGAAGCTACACTCGATGTTTTGCGCCCTGTTTTTGAAGATAGCATTATCAGCCGCAGAGCTGATGTCGTTTGGCCACCTCGGAGCTGCGATTTGACACCGTTGGACTATTATTTGTGGGGTGCCCTAAAAGATAAGTGTTACGCCGACAAGCCAGAGACAATTGACGCTTTAAAGGACAATATTCGTGAAGCCATTGGTGAAATACAGCTGCACACTATCGATAATGTGCTTAAAAATTGGACCGATCGTGTAGGCTACTGCATGGCCAGCCGAGGCAGCCATTTGAATGAAATTATTTTCCATTGTTAACCGGAAGGATTGTGCTTTCAAAGAAAAAAAGAAATTTGAGAAAATATTCAGTAGTTTTTTTTTATAGCATTTTCAAAAAAAAAAAGTTATTTGGCGGACCCTTTATATGCTTTCTATTTTATAAAGCAAACAAACGTAATTTAAATGATCCTATACCAATAACAATGTCACCTTCTGCGAATCAAATTCTTTGGTGGCTATACGGCCATTTTTTGTAATTAGTGGAAGTATTTAAAAATACGTATAGCCTTGTCGTTAGTTCCAATGCTAATTTTGAATGACATTCCAGATGTGAACTCGAAGGACAACGCCAAACTATTTGCTGCGCTTTTTACTGCTAGCTTCGAACTTGTCAATACATCCTATTGTTTTGAATCCTTCCCAAAAAGTTCAAAAACAGCTTTTGTCCTACGTGTCTGCTACTTTGTACAGAGCTATTTTGCTCTTACACTTATTCCTTACATGGTAATGGAAAGCTAATTAATCGTCAGCTAATGAAATATGTGAAAATAGATATAAACCAGCAGTACGGGTTTCGTGGACAAAGTTCCACTAGTGATTCGATGGCATATCTCAACAAAGAGTGGAGATAGTCTATTCGGTGACACGTAACCCTCATGTCGGTACTCGTATTTATTTATCCGTGCCGCTTTAAATGCTCATTAGCTTAGATCCAAGCGCATCTTTGGACATACTGTTAAGTTTAGATATTCTGTCTTTAGCCGGTACAACACATATGTGGAATGCTTCGCCCAACTCCGCATCAACACGATTCGCAGGTATTCAAGAGGAGAACCTTGTGATCTCTTTAATAATATTCGGCGCGACAGACCGCTGTGGTCCAAGGCCTATAGCTTCTCGCGACCATTTGTGTTGTGCATATGTATATTTTTGTACACAAATGGAAGGGACATACAATTTAATGTTGTATCCGAACGGCGAATTGAGAAGCTTTCCGTGACAAGTTATTACTCTCGGTCGTTTGTCAGACATTCGCGAGAGGTGGGACACAGTGAAAAATAATTTTGGTGTTACTGGGATCCGAGTCACGAACCTCCCCTCCACCACCGAACCACGGCGTCCACTCTCTTTAACCTTACTTAATTTCACTTTGCCAAGCATATAGCCTATATTATTATGAAATATCAAGCCCTTTTGCGCGTTTGCGTATAAAAAAATTATCATTACTTATCTGCATTACTAAGCCGTAATATCCACAGAACTTCACTTAGGGTGTACTATCAACTTGCTCTGTAGAATAGTGTGGAAAGAGTTTTATTGAAAGCTGAGTTATATATAGTTAAGTTTCGGTTAATATAATGTTAAAGCCATGGTACGCCCATTAGTCGCTGGCTGACGCCCTGTTTGGTTTAAAAATAATTCAAAAAGTGATCCCTAACCAATTCCTACGCGTTACTTAACAGCATCACAGCCCCAGGACTTATTCTCCCTGAATTTACGGCAAGTTCTATCGCTTGGCCATAGCTGTTTCTGGTCTGTTTGTTGCGAAGGCCAGCCATGTTGAAACTTTTTTGCGAATGCAGTCTTTCCTGGTGATGCAATTCGCGCTCGTAGCACTATACAAGCAAAAGGTAGTAGTCCGAGTCGGCGTTGACACGTCGGTAAGTTCGTACCAACATCAGGTTAGGTTGTGGTGGTGTTCTATCAACATGGTCTATCTGGCTAGGAGTGTATACATCAGGAGTAACATAGGTGGTATTGTTGATGTTCTTACAAGCATAAACCTTGTACTTGCTGCTCTCTGTCATTAATGTTCTCGTTGCGTTCATATTCCCCAGAATAATTTTTACATCATACTGACAGCAGGCATGGAGGCAGGCCCACCCGACTGATTTAAGGAATTTTTTACTTCTTCTGGGAAATTCTCTGTAGGTGCTTCCGGCTTTTGTTCTTAATTCTCACATGCAAAGGGTGCGTATATCCGTTAAATAATTGCTTTAGCCGATAACGGTGGGTTAAATTCTTTTGCTGACTAAAAAGCTCATAACGAGCACATAGTGTCTCGCATGACAAATATAATATGTAATGCACCATGTCTTCTGGATTGCTGTTATTTCTGATATTGTATAGACATGGGTATCGTATCGCTGTATATACATAGTGAGCGTCCCTACGTTCCATGCGAAATTTCACAAGTCGTTTAGTCTTTTATGTTGCCATAGTAATAATCGTAGATCAGTTATAGTCCCGAGGCGTTTCGCTGATTTCGTAACAAAGTACGGTCGAGGTTATTACGACGTCACTCTCAGCTTATCGCTGCCGACATCGCTGCATTCACCATTGTACAACGTGACTTCACTGTGTGACTGCCCCGCAGGTCATTGTGTGGGTACGTTTCAGCTTACCGCTGCCGACGTCACTCTGCTTATCTCTGCAGACGTATCTCTGCACACTTCGCTGCCGACGTCACTCCGCACATATCGCTGCCGATGTCACTCTGCCTATCTCTGCCGACGTCACTCTGCATACATAGCTGCCGACGTTCACCATTGTAGAACATGACTTCACTGTGTGACTGCCCCGCAGGTCATTTTGTGGGTACATTTCAGCTTACCGCTGCCGACGTCACTCTGCTTATCTCTGCCGACGTATCTCTGAACACATCGCTGCCGACGTCACTCCGCACATATCACTGCCGATGTCACTCTGCCTATCTCCGCCGACGTCACTCTGCATACATAGCTGCCGACGTCACTCTCAGCTTATCGCTGCCGACATCTCTGCATTCACCATTGTACAACGTGACTTCACTGTGTGACTGCCCCGCAGGTCATTGCGTGGGTACATTTCAGCTTACCGCTGCCGACGTCACTCTGCTTATCTCTGCCGACGTATCTCTGCACACATCGCTGCCGACGTCACTCCGCACATATCGCTGCCGATGTCACTCTGCCTATCGCTGCCGACATCGCTGCGTTCACCATTGTACAACGTGACTTCACTGTGTGACTGCCCCGCAGGTCATTGTGTGGGTACATTTCAGCTTACCGCTGCCGACGTCACTCTGCTTATCTCTGCCGACGTATCTCTGAACACATCGCTGCCGACGTCACTCCACACATATCACTGCCGATGTCACTCTGTCTATCTCCGCCGACGTCACTCTGCATACATAGCTGCCGACGTTCACCATTGTAGAACATGACTTCACTGTGTGACTGCCCCGCAGGTCATTGTGTGGGTACATTTCAGCTTACCGCTGCCGACGTCACTCTGCTTATCTCTGCCGACGTATCTCTGCACACATCGCTACCGACGTCACTCCGCACATATCGCTGCCGACATCACTCTGCATACATAGCTGCCGACGTCACTCTGCTTATCTCTGCTGACGTATCTCTGCACACATCGCTGACGACGTCACTCCGCACATATCGCTGCTGATGCCACTCTGCCTATCTCTACCGACATCACTCCGCATATCTCTGCCGACGTCACTCTGCATACATATAGCTGCCGACGTCACTCTCAGTTTATCGCTGCCGACATCGCTGCATTCACCATTGTACAACGTGAATTTAATGTGTGACTGCCCCGCAGGTCATTGCGTGGGTAAATTTCAGCTTACCGCTGCCGACGTCACTCTGATTATCTCTGCCGACGTATCTGTGCACACATCGATGCCGACGTCACTCCGCACATATCGCTGCCGATGTCACTCTGCCTATCTCTACCGACATCACTCCGCATATCTCTGCCGACGTCACTCTGCATGCATATAGCTGCCGACGTCACTCTCAGCTTACCGCTGCCAACGTCACTGCATTCACCATTGTACAACGTGACTTCACTGTGTGACTGCCCCGCAGGTCATTGCGTGGGTAAATTTCAGCTAACCGCTGCCGATGTCACTCTGCCTATCTCTACCGACTTCACTCTGATTATCTCTGCCGACGTATCTCTGCACACATCGCTGCCGACGTCACTCTGCCTATCTCTACCGACATCACTCTGCATATTCTGCCGACGTTACTCTGCATACATAGCTGCCGACGTCACTCTCAGCTTATCGCTGCCGACGTCGCTGCTTTCACCATTGTACAACGTGACTTCACTGTGTGACTGCCCCGCAGGTCATTGCTGGGTACATTTCAGCTTACCGCTGCCGACGTCACTCTGATTATCTCTGCCGACGTATCTCTGCACACATCGCTGACGACGTCACTCCGCACATATCGCTGCCGACGTCACTCTGCCTATCTCTACCGACATCACTCTGCATATCTCTACCGACATCGCTCTGCATATCTCTGCCGACGTCACTCTCAGATTATCGCTGCCGACGTCGCTGCATTCACCATTGTACAACGTGACTTCACTGTGTGACTGCCCCGCAGGTCATTGCGTGGGTAAATTTCAGCTTACCGCTGCCGACGTCACTCTGCTTATCTCTGCCGACGTATCTCTGCACACATCGCTACCGACGTCACTCCGCACATATCGCTGCCGACATCACTCTGCATACATAGCTGCCGACGTCACTCTGCTTATCTCTGCTGACGTATCTCTGCACACATCGCTGACGACGTCACTCCGCACATATCGCTGCTGATGCCACTCTGCCTATCTCTACCGACATCACTCCGCATATCTCTGCCGACGTCACTCTGCATACATATAGCTGCCGACGTCACTCTCAGTTTATCGCTGCCGACATCGCTGCATTCACCATTGTACAACGTGAATTTAATGTGTGACTGCCCCGCAGGTCATTGCGTGGGTAAATTTCAGCTTACCGCTGCCGACGTCACTCTGATTATCTCTGCCGACGTATCTGTGCACACATCGATGCCGACGTCACTCCGCACATATCGCTGCCGATGTCACTCTGCCTATCTCTACCGACATCACTCCGCATATCTCTGCCGACGTCACTCTGCATGCATATAGCTGCCGACGTCACTCTCAGCTTACCGCTGCCAACGTCACTGCATTCACCATTGTACAACGTGACTTCACTGTGTGACTGCCCCGCAGGTCATTGCGTGGGTAAATTTCAGCTAACCGCTGCCGATGTCACTCTGCCTATCTCTACCGACTTCACTCTGATTATCTCTGCCGACGTATCTCTGCACACATCGCTAACGACGTCACTCCGCACATATCGGTGCTGATGCCACTCTGCCTTTCTCTACCGACATTACTCTGCATATCGCTGCCGACGTCACTCTGCATACATAGCTGCCGACGTCACTCTGATTATCTCCGCCGACGTCACTCTGCATACATAGCTTCCGACGTCACTCTCAGCTTATCGCTTCCGACGTCGCTGCTTTCACCATTGTACAGCGTGATTTCACTGTGTGACTGCCCCGCAGGTCATTGCGTGGGTACATTTTAGCTTACCGCTGCCGACGTCACTCTGATTATCTCTGCCGACGTCACTCCGCACATATCGCTGCCGATGTCACTCTGCATACATAGCTGCCGACGTCACTCTCAGCTTATCGCTGCCGACGTCGCTGCTTTCACCATTGTTCAGCGTGACTTCACTGTGTGACTGCCCCGCAGGTCATTGCGTGGGTAAATTTCAGCTAACCGCTGCCGATGTCACTCTGCCTATCTCTACCGACTTCACTCTGATTATCTCTGCCGACGTATCTCTGCACACATCGCTGCCGACGTCACTGTGCCTATCTCTACCGACATCACTCTGCATATTCTGCCGACGTTACTCTGCATATCTCTGCCGACGTATCTCTGCACACATCGCTGCCGACGTCACTCCGCACATATCGCTGCCGATGTCACTCTGCCTATCTCTACCGACATCACTCTGCATATCTCTGCCGACGTCACTCTGATTATGTCCGCCGACGTCAATCTGCATACATAGCTGCCGACGTCACTCTCAGCTTATCGCTGCCGACGTCGCTGCATTCACCATTGTACAACGTGACTTCACTGTGTGACTGCCCCGCAGGTCATTGCGTGGGTAAATTTCAGCTTACCGCTGCCGATGTCACTCTGCTTATCTCTGCTGACGTATCTCTGCACACATCGCTGACGACGTCACTCCGCACATATCGCTGCTGATGCCACTCTGCCTATCTCTACCGACATCACTCCGCATATCTCTGCCGACGTCACTCTGCATACATATAGCTGCCGACGTCACTCTCAGCTGAGAGGTCATTGCGTGGGTACATTTCAGCTTATCGCTGCCGACATCGCTGCATTCACCATTGTACAACGTGACTTCACTGTGTGACTGCCCCGCAGGTCATTGCGTGGGTACATTTCAGCTTACCGCTGCCGACGTCACTCTGATTATCTCTGCCGACGTATCTCTGCACACATCGCTGACGACGTCACTCCGCACATATCGCTGCTGATGCCACTCTGCCGTTCTCTACCGAGATCACTCTGCATATCTCTGCCGACGTCACTCTGCATACATAGCTGCCGACGTCACTCTGATTATCTCCGCCGACGTCACTCTGCATACATAGATGCCGACGTCACTCTCAGCTTATCGCTGCCGACGTCGCTGCTTTCACCATTGTACAACGTGACTTCACTGTGTGACTGCCCCGCAGGTCATTGCGTGGGTACATTTTAGCTTACCGCTGCCGACGTCACTCTGATTATCTCTGCCGACGTATCTCTGCACACATCGCTGACGACGTCACTCTGATTATCTCCGCCGACGTCACTCTGCATACATAGCTGCCGACGTCACTCTCAGTTTATCGCTGCCGACGTCGCTGCTTTCACCATTGTACAACGTGACTTCACTGTGTGACTGCCCCGCAGATCATTGCTTGGGTACATTTCAGCTTACCGCTGCCGACGTCACTCTGCTTATCTCTGCCGACGTATCTCTGAACACATCGCTGCCGACGTCACTCCGCACATATCACTGCCGATGTCACTCTGCCTATCTCCGCCGACGTCACTCTGCATACATAGCTGCCGACGTCACTCTCAGCTTATCGCTGCCGACATCTCTGCATTCACCATTGTACAACGTGACTTCACTGTGTGACTGCCCCGCAGGTCATTGCGTGGGTACATTTTAGCTTACCGCTGCCGACGTCACTCTGATTATCTCTGCCGACGTATCTCTGCACACATCGCTGACGACGTCACTCTGATTATCTCCGCCGACGTCACTCTGCATACATAGCTGCCGACGTCACTCTCAGTTTATCGCTGCCGACGTCGCTGCTTTCACCATTGTACAACGTGACTTCACTGTGTGACTGCCCCGCAGGTCATTGCGTGGGTACATTTCAGCTTACCGCTGCCGATGTCACTCTGCTTATCTCTGCCGACGTATCTCTGCACACATCGCTGACGACGTCACTCTGATTATCTCCGCCGACGTCACTCTGCATACATAGCTGCCGACGTCACTCTCAGCTTATCGCTGCCGACGTCGCTGCTTTCACCATTGTACAACGTGACTTCACTGTGTGACTGCCCCGCAGGTCATTGCGTGGGTACATTTTAGCTTACCGCTGCCGACGTCACTCTGATTATCTCTGCCGACGTATCTCTGCACACATCGCTGACGACGTCACTCTGATTATCTCCGCCGACGTCACTCTGCATACATAGCTGCCGACGTGACGTCACTCTCAGCTTATCGCTGCCGACGTCGCTGCTTTCACCATTGTACAACGTGACTTCACTGTGTGACTGCCCCGCAGGTCATTGCGTGGGTACATTTTAGCTTACCGCTGCCGACGTCACTCTGATTATCTCTGCCGACGTATCTCTGCACACATCGCTGACGACGTCACTCTGATTATCTCCGCCGACGTCACTCTGCATACATAGCTGCCGACGTCACTCTCAGCTTATCGCTGCCGACGTCGCTGCTTTCACCATTGTACAACGTCACTTCACTGTGTGACTGCCCCGCAGGTCATTGCGTGGGTACATTTCAGCTTACCGCTGCCGATGTCACTCTGCTTATCTCTGCCGACGTCACTCTGCATACATAGCTGCCGACGTCACTCTCAGATTATCGCTGCCGACGTCGCTGCTTTCACCATTGTACAACGTCACTTCAATGTGTGACTGCCCCGCAGGTCATTGCGTGGGTAAATTTCAGCTTACCGCTGCCGATGTCACTCTGCTTATCTCTGCCGACGTCGCTGCTTTCATCATTGTACAACGTGACTTCACTGTGTGACTGCCCCGCAGGTCATTGCGTGGGTACATTTCAGCTTACCGCTGCCGACGTCACTCTGATTATCTCTGCCGACGTATCTCTGCACACATCGCTGCCGACGTCACTTTGATTATCTCCGCCGACGTCACTCTGCATACATAGCTGCCGACGTCACTCTCAGCTTATCGCTGCCGACGTCGCTGCATTCACCATTGTACAACGTCACTTCATTGTGTGACTGCCCCGCAGGTCATTGCGTGGGTAAATTTCAGCTTACCGCTGCCGATGTCACTCTGCTTATCTCTGCCGACGTCGCTGCTTTCATCATTGTACAACGTGACTTCACTGTGTGACTGCCCCGCAGGTCATTGCGTGGGTACATTTCAGCTTACCGCTGCCGACGTCACTCTGATTATCTCTGCCGACGTATCTCTGCACACATCGCTGCCGACGTCACTTTGATTATCTCCGCCGACGTCACTCTGCATACATAGCTGCCGACGTCACTCTCAGCTTATCGCTGCCGACGTCGCTGCATTCACCATTGTACAACGTCACTTCATTGTGTGACTGCCCCGCAGGTCATTGTGTGGGTACATTTCAGCTTACCGCTGCCGACGTCACTCTGCATACATAGCTGCCGACGTCACTCTACCTATCTCTACCGACATCACTCTGCATATCTCTGCGACGTCACTCTGCTTATCTCTGCCGTCGTATCTCTGCACACATCGCTGCCGACGTCACTCTGCCTATCTCTACCGACATCACTCTGCATATCTCTACCGACATCGCTCTGCATATCTCTGCCGACGTCACTCTCAGATTATCGCTGCCGACGTCGCTGCTTTCACCATTGTACAACGTCACTTCATTGTGTGACTGCCCCGCAGGTCATTGCGTGGGTAAATTTCAGCTTACCGCTGCCGATGTCACTCTGCTTATCTCTGCCGACGTCGCTGCTTTCATCATTGTACAACGTGACTTCACTGTGTGACTGCCCCGCAGGTCATTGCGTGGGTACATTTCAGCTTACCGCTGCCGACGTCACTCTGATTATCTCTGCCGACGTATCTCTGCACACATCGCTGCCGACGTCACTTTGATTATCTCCGCCGACGTCACTCTGCATACATAGCTGCCGACGTCACTCTCAGCTTATCGCTGCCGACGTCGCTGCATTCACCATTGTACAACGTCACTTCATTGTGTGACTGCCCCGCAGGTCATTGTGTGGGTACATTTCAGCTTACCGCTGCCGACGTCACTCTGCATACATAGCTGCCGACGTCACTCTACCTATCTCTACCGACATCACTCTGCATATCTCTGCGACGTCACTCTGCTTATCTCTGCCGTCGTATCTCTGCACACATCGCTGCCGACGTCACTCTGCCTATCTCTACCGACATCACTCTGCATATCTCTACCGACATCGCTCTGCATATCTCTGCCGACGTCACTCTCAGATTATCGCTGCCGACGTCGCTGCTTTCACCATTGTACAACGTCACTTCATTGTGTGACTGCCCCGCAGGTCATTGTGTGGGTACATTTCAGCTTACCGCTGCCGACGTCACTCTGCATACATAGCTGCCGACGTCACTCTACCTATCTCTACCGACATCACTCTGCATATCTCTGCGACGTCACTCTGCTTATCTCTGCCGTCGTATCTCTGCACACATCGCTGCCGACGTCACTCTGCCTATCTCTACCGACATCACTCTGCATATCTCTACCGACATCGCTCTGCATATCTCTGCCGACGTCACTCTCAGATTATCGCTGCCGACGTCGCTGCTTTCACCATTGTACAACGTCACTTCATTGTGTGACTGCCCCGCAGGTCATTGCGTGGGTAAATTTCAGCTTACCGCTGCCGATGTCACTCTGCTTATCTCTGCCGACGTCGCTGCTTTCATCATTGTATAACGTGACTTCACTGTGTGACTGCCCAGCAGGTCGTTACATTGGCACATCTCAGCTTAACGCTGCCCACGTTTTCTCTGCTCATGTCTGCCGATGTTCTCGCTGTACTCACTACTGTCCTCGCGTTGCCTTTTCTTTCTGGTTTACGATCGTCAGGTTCACGCACTCAGGCTCCTCTGACTCACGTCAAAGGGCGCATAAAGGCTCAAGCACTCAGGATCTCGTCAAAGGCGCACATAGGCTCGTCCAGCGCACGCCCACGTATATCTCAGGATTCACGCTCGCCTCAGACTAACGCATACATCACAAGTAATGTTGCTAGCAGACTATTTTTGAATTTATTTATTAACTTTGGAAATACCGCCGAAACAAAGACTGAATTGATCTAAAAGTCCCACAAAATATAAATTTATCGTAACGACCTATATCATTTTGAACCCTGGTCACTCTGAGTTTAACCCTGCTGGGAAAACTCTGTTACAGGCGCAATTACTTCCAATATTTTAAAGGAACTTTTGTCATCGGAATTACATAGCAAAGTTTGAATAAGGTTTGGAATTTAAAAAAGAAGCTATCTTCGTGGTGTCACAACTACAATTGCTGCAAATTTCGTCTTATTGAAATGCAACAAATACAACACAAATGTCAATTTATAATGCAAAATCCACTCAAAAAAATTAAATTGATAATTATATGTTCAATTTTCATCGTCCGAACCTTCGAGTAAAAGACTCTGCCACTATATACCAAGGAATTCTTTTCTGTATCCTATCATTTCTTTGCATTTCGCTACTTCTATAATCAATTTTTCTTTCAAAAAGACACAATAGTATTTTTTCCGTCAATTATACAGAAAAATATTTATTTTGAGAATCCCTTGGGACCATTAGAATCACCATTTACCTTACAATATGTACCTACCCGTTCGAATCACCAGTGCAAACAACAACAACTGCGCAAGCACAAAAAAAAGTAAAATCCCCATTTGCATATTTTAGGCCTAAAAATTAATCACTAATTTTTAATTCAAAATTTTGTTATCCTGCTCTATCTGCGACGCGTTACGTCTCGCCAGCGGAAGTATTTGCTGCAATCGAACAATGTAACGATTCAGTCTGAGGATCGTAATGTTAAAGGTATAAGAAAAAAAGTATAAAATTTTACATTTTTATGTATTGATGGGTACAGAAGGGAATTTACTTTTTAAACAAAAAGAAAAAACAAAGTTATTTAAAAAAGATACACACACCCTTGTGCAGATAGAAGAAACAAATAGAAAAAAATTTGGTCGATGAGGCGAAGCTATTTACACCACCATGCTGGGTCGCCTTGGAATTGGTTGATGCATTTAGCCCTTAGCTATTAAAACTGATGGAAATTAATGGTTAATTTGGTTGGTGCCTCGCGAGAAGTGGCCGCTGTACATCACAACATGTGGAGGTGGAAGTGAGAAAGGCGCCTGTAATGGGAGTATAAACTCACCAGTATTAACACCCTACTGCTATTATAGTTTAAAGAAAACCCTCCTTGATTGACAGGATGTGTATGTTCATCATCTTTCTCTCTCTCTCTTTCCCTTTACCTTTCCCCACTGAACAAATTGTTAAGGATGCTTATTATCGGAGGGTAAATGTCACTGTTTCCATTTTTTCTTTCGGACCAAAACAGCTAGGCTATCATCGCCCTCCTCCTGTTTCATCTACTCGGTCTTATTAAGCCCCGAGGTTGTGTCCACTGGGAATTACCTTTAAAGACGAATTGCACGAAATTAAACTTTGTCCGACGGTATGCGACCGAACGGATGGACAAAAAGATGATCCACCCATAATCAAGTGAGCAGTACGGAAAACAAACTTCATCCCTCATTGATGGATTTTTATCCAGCTCCATCTGAAAGGTAAATGCTATTTGCTTGTTTTCGTATTCAAATAAACATTTCTTGTAATAATATTCAGATATTGGGAATATTATTATAGTACCTGCGTGTGTGTGTGCGTGTAAACACTCTGATGTATGAATGAATGTTGTTATGATGAATTCGGGCCTGATTGCATTAAGCAATAATCATACATTTTGTTGCTGTTCTTGTTCTTATACCGTCATTTATTCATTGACAGAAGAACTTATTTTTTATGTTTCTTTTTTTATTTCTTTGCAGGATGAATAGTCGAGTACCCGTTTTGTACTTTGTGCGTATGAGACTACCAATGTCAATGTTGATGAGATCATTAGTGTCGTTGTAGAAGAAAGCTCACATATGGAGTTTACGCTTTGGGGAGAGGGCCGGACAAGTACAAAGAAGATGGATGATGGTCACCTCCTCCTTCTTATCCATGCAGCTTTTGCAGAAGTCATTCCATAAGACTACAAGTCTTGCTGCATCCCTATCTATGAGACAGTGTCCAATGATGACACCTACAATAACACCGATGTACGATCTTTTTTGAGAGATCAAACACTTGGAGCGTTTCGGATCCAGCTTGGTCCAGATCAGCTTTCTCGCTATGCACTGTGTACCCTTTGACCACCTACAGTTAGTTTTTACATTAGCATTCGGCTTTAACAAGTTTTTGCATGAAGCGATTGGTATGCTTATGGAACCATATTCAGATAAAAAGGGTAGTGTGGTTCCTTGCTTGGCGAGTTCGTCAGCCATACAGTTAACCGGAAGGTCTCTGTGCCCCCCGGCACCAAACACAGGTGTATATTGAACTGCTCCGCAATCTCCACGAGAGATGATCGGCAGTTAAGGGCTAGAATTGAATTTGTGGAGACTGATTCCAGGGATTTCTTTATTTTGACCCGTCTGTGTAAAAATGAATGTGTCCATCTTCCAGGTAAGCATCTTCGTCCCAGACTGATATGGAGGTGAAGGTAACCTGGAAGTTTTTGTTATATGGAGTTGCGGAATGGTGTATTCTATGTTGTCAGGGATCCTGACTAAATTCAGCATAGAGAAGTGACCGATTTCATTTTTAGTCCACTGGGAGATAGTATTAGGGCGAATAGCCGAACTAGCAGCTGCTTGCCTGCAGAACAGAATGTCCGATGCGACAGAGGGGCTTGTACAAAGTGCTCCGCTCATACATAGGCTAGTTGATCTTTGGACTTTGCTTAATTTGACAAGCTATACTTTGTTATTTAAGGCAGTCCACCATACAGTCACACCGTATAGAAGAGTAGGTCTTACTACCGCTGTATATAGCCAATGGGTGTATATAGCCAATGGGCTACCAATGGCTTTTTTGCATGAGAAGAGTTCCATTGTGGCTTTACGAACTCTTTCTCGTATGTTAGGTTTCCAGCTCAGCTTTCTGTCCAAAATAAGACCGAAATACTTGGTTCTATCAGAGAATGTTAAGCTTATACCTTTTATAGAAGGAGGGTTAATAAATGGAACTTTATATTTCCTGGTGAATAGGACAAGCTCATTTTTGTGATTTACCACTAAACCACAGAGATCTGCCCAGCAAGGTAGCTTGTTGAGAGCATTTAGCAGGACTTCCTTTAAGGTATTCGAGTATTTTCCTGAGGCAGCAATAGCAGCGTCATCCGCATAAGCGATTATTCTGCAGGCCCCACCCTTTTAGGTATACCAGCAGTTCATTCACCGCTAAGTTCCATAGAAGGAGGGACGAGACTCCACCTTGTTGGGTTCCTTAGCAGACAGATCTTCTGGCAGACGACACGCCCGGCTTTAAATTTATAATCCTACTTGTGAGCAGAAGATTAATCAATTCGCCAAGCGAGTCGTCAGCCCTCAATGTCGACAGCGCATCCGTAAACGCAGATGTGTTGACGTTGTTAAAAGCGCCTTCAATGTCTAGGAATACCACCTTTGTGTACTCCTTGTGGTAAAGGGAATGTTCAATAGAGCGTACTAGTATGGGCAGAGCTGTTTCTAGAGACTTGTCTTTATAATATGCGTGCTGATCCATAGACAGGAGTCTTTTGTCAATGCGTGTGCATATGTAGATATCAATCAGTCTCTCTAGTATATTTAACAGGAATGTTGAAAGACTAATTGGTCTGAGATCCTTTGGACTAACATGCGAGCATTTGCCGGCCATGGGTATGAAAACCATCCAAAAATTATATACTTATACTCCTACATGTATACCACGATCACCCTTCGATACATTAAAGCGAACGAAAGGGTGGCGAAAATTCACACAAGATGCTGTTTATTTATGTCAACTGATTCAGTGTCCAGTCTCTGTGTTTGGTTTGAGTGTCTTTCAATGTTCAATAAAAAGGAAAGGACGTTCCCTGTCTCTGTGGAGATAATAGCTTACAAATCGTAATTACTTCAACCTAAGGACTTGACAAATGTTATGTGCTGCCCTTTGGTTGGTTGGCGATTTGAAAAGGGTTCGATTTTTGTCACAGAGTATAACAAAATGTTAATCTGTAGTCAATGTGGGAACATTGGTGACTAATATTTGAGCTAAAGGAAACGGTGCGTTAAAGTGATTAGTAGATTTTTTTAATAAAACACACATGACCTGTTGATATATTAGAGAAAATAGAAATAATAAGGGCATTTTTCCAAACCGAAACAAAGAAAATTTTATCTTAGCGGTTCATATGATACAATATGACAATAAAACATTACAAGAAATAAAATTCTTGAAAATGGACACTGACTGATACTTTCAAAAAAAGAATTGCTTAAGAAAGGACCATCAGTAGCAACCATGCGATGTATAAGTCTATGCGAGGATAATCAATTGAATCTTTGTGAAGTACGTAATAGTTTTATTTTTATTCTTATGAACTTATCATACCATGTGTTAACGCGAAGAACTCGAAAAAGATACAAAAGCACAACCACTTTTGGTCTATTGTAGATACCAACTTCTCAATAGAAGATGATCCTTTAAGAGCTACTGCCTGCACGCATAAGAAAAGGCTGTCATTTCCCCATAAGCTAGAACATCATTTTCAACCACAAAAGGCATAAATCAGGATACATAAGTGAGTTGGAATACATTTTTCTTATTCGGCGGATGTTCTTCAAGAACCATATACGTAGGTTGTTCAACCCAATCCTTCAGCCATGGATGGAAAAGTATGACATGATATGTTTATGAGTGCAATAACTGATTTATAAGGGGTGTCTAATACGGCTGTTGTGAGACAGTCGCGTTGACGATTATGCCGGGAATATAAGCATTGACATTCTACAAATTGACATGATTTATAGGCGCTTTTTTCCTTACCCACAAATCCACTCAAAAATTTCCAATAGTCATGTGAATCAAATGCAGGAAATGTTGCGGAGGAGTTCATTTAGAAGTGGGATTGTGCGAGACCAAAATATTTTACGGATTAATGTCGATTTTGTGATTTTCTTCGCTATCGTCAGCAGACTACTTAGAATAAAATATAATAAAAGGACTTGGTTCTGAACATGACATTTGGATAAAGCCATAAGACCGTTTTTAACTTTTATGGTTTTTGAAATGATTCCCGACTTTACGAGGTAATTGGACGCTTGCAAATATAATAGACAATGATGTTTACAAAACTTCATAGCGTCACCTGGAAAAGTACAATAGTTATTCAGAATGCAAAATCAATTTATATCTTCTTAAAAACATAAGAACCTTGAACAGAATAATAAAAGAGGTTAATTAAAAAAAAAACAAGCAAACCAATTGAATCCACCATGTTTTACACTCATCAAATTAATTAACATACATATACAGGGTGTATCCGTTAAGGTGGCAAATATTTAAAAGAGTGATTCCTTGGCTAATTTCGTGAAAAAAATCGTATGGGAGTGGGGGGTCTATTTTCGACCCCTGCGGTGTACCTAGCGTTTAAATGCGAAGAGACGTAATTTTGACTTTACATCACTTAACACCCTGTAACTCTTGAACGCTTCTGGCTACAAGGTCACTGTTGGTCATTTTTGAAAGAAAAGATTAAAGATTATAAGATTAAATAATAAACATTTTTTAAAATTCTTGAAACCGTTACCGAAATAAACGTCGTCAAAATCCAAAAATATTTTTTAATTTTTTTAATTTCATATTCAAACACGAATATTTCGAAAATCGCTCTCGGATAATTTTTTTTTGACAAATGCAATATTAAAGCCTATTCAATTTTCTACAAATCAACCTCACAATATTTATGTATTCGGTCAACAAGAGCAGGGTTAAAAATGAAAGTTTGTAAAATAAACGAAAACGTACTTTTGACCTTACATGACTTCACAACATATAACTCTTGAACGCTTCCAGCTACAAGCTTACTGTTAGTCTTTTTGAAAGAAAATTATATTTCTAAGATCCACACTAAGATACACTTTCTTAAATTTTTTGGCCATACCGATATAAAGGTCGTCAAATTCAAAACAAAAATTTTTAAAATTGTATTTACCAACACGATTATTTCGAGAAATACTCTTGGATACATTTTTTTTTTGATAATGGCAAAATATTTGTGCATTCGGTCAATAAGAGCGAGATAGTGCGGGTTGTGTTACAACTACTACGTCCTAGTGTTCCTGCAGCAAAGTGCAACAAAATTACATGGGAAGTGGATACACCTTAATCACTTCACTTCAGTGCAAAGTCTGCTTCAAAAGGACTTACCAAGAAGGACCTAATTTTGTGAGTCGATTTCACAACATCGAATGGACACATAAAATTGGTGGTGAAAATGGACACATGGAATCCGCTCATCCGCTCGCATGGGTCCACTCATATCCTGTATATATCCTGTTGAAGCAGAATATGCACTGGAGTGCACTGGCACCCGTTCCACGTGTAATTTTGTTGCACCCTTGCTATGGGAACACTGAGACGTAATGCAACTCTTCTTATACATAATAGTAGGAACACAACCTGCACTTCCTCGCTCTTTTTGACTGAATGCACAAATATTTTGACATGGATTTGTAGAAGATTGAAGAAGAAGATGTATCCAATAGCATTTCTCGAATTAATCGTGTTTGTGAATAAAATTTAAAAGAAAAATTTGATTTTGAAGACCTTCATATCGCTATCGCTTAAATAATTTAAAGAAATGTACATTGCTTGATCTTAAAAAATGTATTTTTCTTTCAAAAAAGACTAAAAGCTACCTTGTATATGGAAGCGTTCAAGAGTTATAGGGTGTGAAGTCATGTAAGATTAAGATCAAAAGTACGTTTTCATTCATTTCACAAACTTTCAATTTTAATTCTGTTCCTGTTGACCTATTGCAGAAATATTATGAGGTGAAGTTGTAGAAAATTCAATGTGCTTTAATATTGCATTTGTCAAAAAAAAATTATCCGAGAGCATTTTTCGAAATAATCGCGTTTAAAAATAAAATTTTAATAAAACATTTCTTTTTTTGACATTGACGACGTTTATATTGGTAATGGTTTTAAGAATTTAAAAAAATTAACATTCTTTTGACCTTCAAGATTTAATTTTCTATCAAAATAGACCAACAGTGACCTTGTAGCTAGAAGCGTTCAAAAGTTACAGGTTGTAAAGTGATGTAAAGTCAAAAGTGCGCATCTCTGTTTTAAAACTCTACGTACACCACAGGGGGTGAAAATAGACCCCCCCATCCCATACGTATTTTTTTAACGAAAATAACCAAGGAATCACCCCTTTAAGTATTTTGCACCTTAACGGATACAGCCTGTATATACGGGATTAAAAAAACAGTCACATCTTTAAAATTGAATTCATTAACGCCGTCATCAGTGCCCATTCAAACGAAACCGAAGTAAAAAACCAGACAATCAACGTATCGCAATTTTATGCATTCAATTACCATCATACCATCATGCCATCTAGGATGGTATGATATGTCCAACAGTAACAGAACAGACACCATTAGCAGTTTAAACATTTGGCACATTTGCGATTACGGTGCTATCACAATTCCGCCCACAACATCCATGCCAATGCATCAACGCATAAATCAATTGCACTTGTCGTCAACTCAATTAATTTTTGGCATGGAACTCCACTAAATCAATTGGTCGTATGTTGTATGTCGCTGTGAATGGGATGCAAATTGGTTAAAAAATCATCCTTCATAGTATTTTTCTGTGCGCTGCAGTATCATCCCTGCCATAAAGTACATATACCCATCAGTTTTCTCTACAATTCCATATATTAAGTTTGAACCACAACGCTTGGATCACCCAAAAAAAAAAAGCGTTGGTTTAGTTATCCGACCGATGCCATTCGATTTGAATATCTATCAAAACGACACTGACACGTCCGTCCGGCTAAATAGAAGTTAACACATAGAACCTGATGACACAATGGACATGCCTAAAATATTGTTACCTGTACTAATAGCTGACATTCTCGTGTGCAGAATTCGGAAGAAAGAATTCATATCGCTTCGAAGATTCGAAGAAAAAATAGTTTAGCGGTAAAAAAAAGAAGTCAAATAGAGGAATATCGCCCATAAACTAGAGCAGTAAAGAAAGCGATGACCGGCCGAGGTGCAGAGATTTGATGGTAATACAGTAAAGACAAAGGTGGTAACCTAATCGCCGATATCAAGAGCATCTTGGAGCGATAGATGAATGCTTTCCTGAGTTAAAAATGAAATATGTTTCGATTTTTAATAGAAAATAACTTAAATAAAATAAATGACATTATAGTAATATTGGATAGCGAAAGCTGGTACAATTAGGTACCGAATCGGCGACCAAGAAATCTGACTGTATAAGTGACCAAGTGTCTGTCTTAGTTCAAAAATGTTAAGCTATCCTGAATGCACGGCTAATACCGAATAGCTTAGCTATGGTAGCTTCAACCACCTGGTTAAGGCAGCCTCGTCAGTCAAACTTGAAATTTCCTCTGGGCTTAGATAACCTAGGTCGTAGGTCCACTCCATTTATGTGCAAAAATATACCTGCTCAACACAAATGGTTGAGAGAAGCTAGTCCTTGGACCGCATTGGTCTGTCGCGCTGAATATTATTATTATTATTATAATTATTAAATAACCTAAGAGACTAGACAATATATATTTCTATGGGGAAGTCATGGAATGCTAGTAGGCTTTCGTAAGGGCCATCACATATCATTTTACTTTCTTTAACACAGCAAAAACATAAACATAAATTTGGAGGTCCCAGTTGATTTTAGCGTAAATCGGCCAACCGGAAATGGCAGTTTACTTGCACAGTTTTTTAAGCTTTTGCAAATATCTCAAAAAGTATAGCACTGATGAGAAATCTGTTAAAGGCAAAAGAAAAATAAACAAAATTAATAGACATTTACTGAACATTCCGAACCGTCCGTAAAACAAAGTCATTGACATTGAACTGCTCACAAAATTTCAGCTCTCTAGGTCGTGTGAAAAGTGGTTAAAAACTACCTTACAAACGACAAAATGGCCACATTTTCACCCATCACACGCATCACACGCAGAATATATGTGTGTTGGGACTTAGACTTCCACAAAATTTCAGCTCTCTAGGTCGTGTGAAAAGTGGTTTAAAAGGACCCAAAGAAGTCGAAAAAAATGTCCACCCATTACACGCGCCACACGGGAAACGCGACACGCGTAATACGCTAAGTATAAAAAACTAACAGTGCATGTAACCTTTACGCGCGATGTAAGTTACACTTCTTTGATGTTGTGCGGAAAAAAGACCCTCACTAGACCCATATAAGTCACCCAAAGCTTCCAAAATAAGTATACAAAGACCACCTTAAAACCCTCAAAAGACCCCCAAAAATACTCCCCAAAAGAGCATCGAAAAACGCTTGAAATACCCCAAAAAGACTCTTCAAATAACTCCCCAAAATACCCACAAAAATACCCCTAAAAGACGCTTAAAAACCCCCAAAAGGCCCTCAAAAAACCCCTAAAATATCCTTAAAAGCTTCGCACAAGAACTCCAAAAGACCATAAAAAGGCTCCAAAAAGACACACAAAAGGCCATACCGAATTTCATATAAATCGATTGAGAAACGGCATAGTTCTAAAAATGAATCCTTAATGACCGTGTCCCAGAATTTCCATAGGAACAAGTCTTATAGTCTTAGTCCTACATACCGAGTTTCATAGAAATCGCTTGAGTAATGGCTTCGTTCCCGAAATTCCAGGCCATAACGACCGTATCCCGGAATTTCCATAGGAACAAGTCTTATTTTTTTTATAATTTGCGCACGCGAAAAAAGTTTCGCATGCTCGGCTGTATGCTTGGCACAGCGAAGGCGTTAAGGAAAAGGAGGAGAAAAGAGGAGATGTCTATGAGCTAGGGTTTTGCATGCCTGTGCATCATAGTGATGTCGAAGGACAGAACTTGGCAAGGCATTCCACATACGTGTTGTTCGGCTGAAAAACGCATCCCTGAATCTTACTGTACGCTAAAAGATGGGCTTAAGGGTAAACTGATGAGCATTTAGAGCTCCACTAGTATTGCGGTTGAACTCAAGGAGAGGTGGCATGGAACCGGCGATTTCTCCTGAGCACCGCTGGTGGAAGAAGCGATAAAACAGTGACAAGCAGAAAACGTTCCTACGGTGTTCAAGCGAATCTATTGATTTGGCGATATTCTCGTCACCGATAAGTCTTGGCGCACGGTTTTATATTCTATCTAGATGATGTAAGGTAGTTTTAGGCGCACCAGACCAGATATGACAATAGCACTCAAGTTTACGGCGTATAAAAGCCTTGTATATAGTAGCCAGGTCCGAAGGAGTGAAATATTTCTTGCACCGGGTTAGAAAACCTTAAAATTTTGCAGCATTTTTGGCAACGGTAAAAATGTGGTCATTCCAACGAAGCTTGTCGTTAACGCACATACCGAGAATCGTGAGTTTTTGAGTTTCCTCGATGCAAGTGCCATTCATGGATAATGGCATGGGATTTAGGATTCCCTAAGACGACAGGAGACAGCATTGAGTTTTGGAAGCGTCAAATTCTACTCGATTGTTTTCTCCCCATTGTATTATGCTGTCCAGATCAGAATTTTAAGGTGCTAAACATACTTAGTTGTTTGAGTTCCACATGAGAAATGGAGGGACGTTCCTCAAACTTATAAAAGAAGCTGAGAGTGCTGTCGTCAGCGAAAAAGTAAATTGGATTAGAAGTCACAGATAAGAGATCATTAATAAAAAAAACAACACATAAAAATAAAATTTTTCATGTAAATTCTCTAATAGGAGATGGGTATGTGTTAAAAATTGAAGAAAATCGAGCTAATTTTTAAAAATTTTATATGGGCACCCCTCGGACCTCAGAGCCTCACTCCAAAAACTTTACAAAAAAATTTGTCCATCGGAGATACAAAATTTTAAAAAAAGCTGGTTGTTTTTTAAAGAATTTTTTTTGCAAAAAGTGTTGCCCATCATATATAAAATTTAAAAAAAATCGGGTTAATTTTTAAAAAAAAAATTCTGAGGCCCAATAACCCTGGTGCCCGGGGTCTACAGATTTTTTACAAAAAGTGTTTTTCATCGGAGATACAAACGCATATAAAATTTAAAGAAAATCGGGTTAATTTTTGTAAAAAAAGTTATGGGGCCCCACGAACCCGGGCCCGGGTCTCCAAATTTTTTACAAAATGTGTTGTCTATCGGAGATACACATGTGTATTAAATTTGAAGAAAATCGGGTAAATTTTTTTAAAAAAAGTTGTGGGGCCCCACGAACCCGGGCCCGGGGTCTCGAATTTTTTTACAAAAAGTGTTTTTCATCGGAGATACATACGCATATAAAATTTTAAGAAAATCGGGTTAATTTTTGTAAAAAAAGTTATGGGGCCCCACGAACCCGGGCCCGGGGTCTCCAAATTTACTACAAAAAGTGTTGTCTATCGGAGATACACATTTGTATAAAATTTTAAGAAAATCGGGTAAATTTTTTAAAATATTTGTATGGGAGCCCCCCGACCCCAAGGTCCGAGGGGCCTGAAATTTTAATAGAAAGTATTGTCGCCGGAAATATACATGTGTGCAAAATTTCAATGAAATCGGGCTATGTGAAGTGGGTTAATAATTGATCTCAAGATTCCATGACACACAAATCCACACACCCACAAACCCACAAACACACGGGCACGCGAAGTTAATATAGAGAATTTAATAATGGGAAAGAGTGTCGGGGACAGAACAGAGCCCTGGGGAAAATCAGCATTTATGTGGTGTGTTTCAGACTTGAAACCGTCCAAAACAACTTGAATTGAGCTGTCCAAAAGATAACTTCTAATCCAATGAAGCAATTCTTCATTGACACCAAACCAAACTCTGTCAAATGCTTTGGAAATATCGAGTGCAACAGCTTTGCTTTCACCAAATTGATGCAAAGACTGGTTCCACTGTTCGGTGAGATATATCATCAAATCACCAGTGGAACGTTGCCCACGAAATTCGTACTGCCGGTCACTTAGGATTTCATTGGTTTCAAGATATTTCATAAGCTGAAAATTGATCAGCGTTTCCATGACCTTGGAAAGAATGGATGTAAGTGCTATGGGTGGCTGATAATGTATGAACATTTTGTGAATTAGCACGTGTTATAGACAATAACTGCCAAATATGCTTCTTGTATTTATTCGTATGAGATATTGTATTCAAATGTGTCCTTTTCAGGGATTTTTTTTATACATTTTATCGAATTCTTCCCATTCTGGTCTGATGGTCTGGTCATTTTCATGCCAAATGATAAAAGGACAACTTCACATCCGTGTGGCCTGCAGATGCAATGGCAAATGGTAGAATTGGAGAATTTTTTATTATTATTATTTAATTTTAATTAAATTTGCATGTGTTGGCATAAATTCGGCACCTCTCGCAATTATAATATCCGTGCGGTTATGTCAACATATTGGAATGTGGCATTCGAAGGCTGAACTAGGATATTGAAGGATATTGGAGTACAAGAGAGCACTAAACCACGTTAAGTGTAGTAGTTGGTTTGCCCTGGTCAGAATGATTTTAGCAAACGTGATGCAATTTGTGACAAATGTTACGACAATACACCGAAGAGTCTTCGACATTTGATGACGCTAACGTTTTTGTAGAAAGAAATAAAATTGTTTTTCTCATCTAAATAACAAAATTACATTCACTCGACCAACAAACTCTGTCCCTCAACTTTATGTATCACCTTTGATTAAAAGTAATCCATGGATCTTTCGTTTAATTTTCAGTTTCTATAAAGCATATAGCTGCAGCACCAACCTGGGCACAATATTCGGAACCACAATTTAACCAATTTGTTTTATCCACTCAAGTAATTATCGTAGATCTAAAAGACACTCCGAAAATGAAAAAAATATCCTCAAACATACCACTACGATGACACACGTCCTTACCAAGAAGAGCGTTTTAAACTAACAATGAACCCTCTTTATTGGATTAAGGGGTGACGACAAAAATCACGTAAAGTCTTAAGCAGGCGACAACCAACAGAAAAAATGCAACGTGTGTTTCAATCTTCTGCCTCAGAATGCTACGGTTCAGCGTCGCTCCTTTTAATTACCATAGCAACGTTTTTTTGTTTAAAAAATTGAGCACTTTTTACACATACTCGTACGGAGGGAAAAGGTTTGATGCTTTCGTAAAAGTTTTTCAACCAACGTGAAAGCCACAGGAAATTTCGCTACGCATTGTGAGTTAAGAACACCGCTGACGTCGTAAAGACAAAATGAAAGGGAAAAAAAAAGTTTAAGCAAAACTAAATTAAGTTGATTTAGCTTTTATTGTAGTTAGTCTTTTAAAAGGTGTAAATAAGAGGTTAAAAAAACAAGGTTTTCGTTGCAAAGTGAAATTACGAAATGGGAAAGGAAAACGGCGCGCAAGAGTGCTCGTCAATTGTCAATTCTTTCTGAGTTGTAAGGCGATTTTGAGAGATGTCCACATTTCTTTGTTAGATATACAGCAGAATTGTATACATATAATGCACATTGTGAGCTATGCAAAGTGAAAAGTACAACAAATTACCACACGAAGGGTACCAAAAAAGCAAAAGTTAGGAAATAATTTATTAAAAACCAACACATATAAATTTCAATTTTCCATCAAATTTCTATAATCAGACATAGGTACACACGTGTGCACAGTTTAAATAAAATCGGGTTAGTTTTTAAAAAAAAAATAAGTATGAGCACTGAGCACCTGATCACTTCTAAATTTTGCTAGAAATTGTTGTCATTGGATTTATAAGGAAGTCATTGATCACAAGATTTGGCCAAAAACACTCGGGAATGCCAAGTTAATATAGAAAATTTAAAAAAAAGAAATGGAATAGGTGGGAAAGGGAAAGAGAAGAAAGAAAATGAAAACAGAAAAACGCATTCCTGATTTCAGGACAAGTCGACGTTTACTTCTTATTCCTCCATAGCGCTACTATCATGTAAATGTCATGCAAACACTGGTTAACCGTAAGCTTATAACATGAAAACTGCTGTCTGGGTGAAATTTTAAAAACTTCAAGGGATGAGCCTTACAATGCATATTAGTTCTGGAATTCCTGTAAAACTCGTTCGACTGTGTAGGATGCCGATGGAGAATTCTTTCTGCTCCAACAAGTTGAGAAACAACCTGACTGAGTCTTTGATGCGAAGAATTGATTTGGGTATTGGGTGAGGCACTTTTACCTATGTAATTCCTTAACATCATATTGCAGAGAATTGTGTGAACTTTCAGTTCCACGATGGAACAACAAGAAGGATTAAGTAATAAATCTTCTAAAGCTTCCCTGTATGAGACTTTTTTTTGTTGATAACTACCCTTACCCATGGTAGGTAGGGTGGTGGTCCGCGCTGGCTTAGCGAGGACCTTAAGTAGCGCTAGAGTGCGCCTTTTTACAACCACAGACTTGGGAACACCTTATGACGTTATAGGTACAGTGAGATGAGTATAGTCAGTCTGTGGCGTTCAGCTATGAGATCAGATCGGTGATCCGGCACTCTGACAGCTACCTCAGGTTGGAAAAGAAGGGTTTTTTCAAGTTTTTGACTAGGAAGCCCGCCCGGGGTGGACAGTTGCAGAGATAATGAATGAGACTTTCCCTCTCATTGACATCCCTGCAGCTTCTGCAAAAAGTATAGTATTGTGTAAAATTCCCAGTTTGGCAGCGTGTCTGCCCTTCCTTCCTTGATTTTGAGATCTGCTCGGTGGATTTGTTTTTATTTTAGCTAGGCCCTCGAAGTAGAGCAGTTGGTCAAGTCATTCCAGAAGGAAAAGTCCCCGATACAGATTCCACTCCGTAGACTTAGGACCGTATCTAGAAGAAGCATGTCTCAGTTTGACGGGAATGTCAAACCTGACGTGCTGATGGTCTGACAGCGAGCCTTCGTCAGACACATGCCAGTTTTTAACAGTGTTGGAGATAAAAGTGGACTGGCGAGGGTGAGGTCAAGTACCTCTTCGCGGATCGCATTTATATGGGTATGTTTCGAGCCCTGATTTAGGATTTCTACATTATTACTAATAAGATATTCTAAAAGACACCCCTCCTTTTATTGATGCTCCTGCTGTCCCAGACGTCATGGTGTGTATTGGCATCACAACCTATGAGGTACTATACCTATGAGTGCTTTAATATAGCTCCTGGACCCTTGTTGGCAGAATGTTGTCGTGTGTGTTCCCCTCCCGGTCGGAACTTCCACTTGCAGGGCCAGTATTTCCTTTGTTATAAATTCTGAAATTAAAAGAAAGTCGTGCTGATCAAGCAGAACGCACTTGGCACTAACTCCCCGCTTTTAAAAATCGGAACTTGCATCAATTCCGTAGACCTTTACAAGTCTGCTTATAACCCAATGCTCTTGGATGAGACCAAGTGTTATATTATCCTCGACGAACCGCTTGCGAGTATCTCCTGTAACACCCTTATGGTGGTCATATGTCCTCCCTGGATACTTTAGCTTGCCGGAGTAATTGAGCTTTTTAGGGCCCTTTCCCATACGGCAAGCAGTCAGGTTAGGCTGAACCAGTGATCTAACCTTACCCGACTCATGCACAGTGGCACCGCTTTTAGGATGGGAGACAGCAACTCTAGCCGTGATGACACTACATGCAACAACAACTCTGGATGCGTCAAAATCAGAAGTGGATTGCTACATGTCCTTGATTCAAACACCTTCGTATGGTTAAGTCCAGACTGAGGTTGGCCGTCAAAAGCTCACCTGCTTCTCGAAATACAACGGGTTGCTCAACAGCAGGACCCGGTCCGATGCGGTCTGAGATGCATCGGTCTCATAAATTTTAATTTTGTTCTCTATTTTGACCCACGAGAAACCGGGAAAAGAGTACACCCTAGTCAGAGCCCGGTATGCCAAGAGAGTGCTTTTTAAAATCGAAGGTCACCAGGTATTCTAAGTCTGCATACTATTGACTAAGCTCCCTCTTAGCCATACGTCCATTGGTGTACGCTTTTCCACCTTGTATTAAGAAAGAGCTATTACTGCGGATAGGACAAATCCCTTACCTCGCACCCTCCTTCTTAACCTGGGTTTGGGACCGGCATGTTACCAACGTAAAAAGGCGGAGTTCTATGAGACCTTAATCATCCAACTTCTGCTTTGTGGATTTCAAGCATTTACTCTGTCGAAAGCGATTAAGGATATCCTTTGTTGTTTCGAGCGAAAAGTAATACGGACGAATTTCGGTCACGTTTGTGTTAAATGACAAAGTATACGAGGGGAACAGCGATATCTAAGCCTAAACAAAAAACTACCTACTGGATGTTTGAGATGGCTTGGTACAGTGGATAGCATCAACACTTTTTCCCGCAGAATGTTCAAATATTTCCAAGAAGCAGAAACCTGTAGCTGAAACCCTCGTCCTTTATGAATGCAGTAGGTAATAGACCCCGTTTATAATAGACTCATGTTAGTTGAGGCCAAGGTTCTTCAGGTTGTTGAGTTAATCCGTTTTAAATTAGATGATTTTGCTATGGATGGAGTTGTAACCAGGCACCAAAATTGAGTACTGCATGTTCAAAATGGAGAAATTTTTGGTACCATCGTAAAACTTTATACCATCCTTGAAATGACTTTCTTAAAGGCTTTCGAATACTCACATCACTAACATCACATTTCGTGATATTAGGCATATTGTGTAATTAGGGCGAAAGTTTAAGTAAAGCGATCCTTCTGAAAAAATACGTTATAAGGTCGCACAGATAAATTTAATTGTAAACCATACGCTTTCTCATATTCCACCGCTGGTAAATATGGATATGTTGCACTCAGAGAAAGAAAACCCCGAATCTTTCTTTTAAAAAAGGCGTGTTATGGGTGATATCTAAGTCACAAAAAAACACCAGGGTGGTAAGGCAAATTCTGATCCCAGATGTTGTTAACTGATATGGAAGTTCTTGCAGAAATAGATTTCTAGTCCTTCCAGTGCGGATCTTCAGTAACTGATATTTATCAATTGGAAATTATAAATTTCAGAAAGCTTTGGTAAACTGTTCACTAGAAACAAATTTGAATTTGGTAAAAAAGTTGCGCCAAACTTAACGCGAGTTGATTTTGACATCTCCAGATGTCTCTTCGAAAAATATGACACAATGTCTGCACAAAAGAAACAAAAGCTTTATTTCCCATTAATGTATCACCTTTATCTTTATCCTTAGCATATAACTATTCATTGCACAAGGGCGTAGCTCTTTTCGACCTCTTTCTACAGAAATTAAAGGAATTTCTTGTAAAAATAACTTTGTCTAAGATAGGCAACGCAGTATATGTATGTGTACTGCTTTGGCGGACGTGTGGAGTTATGACATTTTAGTTATTTTTAGTTATTCTAATCCTGGCAAAGCATACTATTAGAAAGCATTCCACATGCCAAAAATAAAGTTGCCAGTGACCGTCGGGCAGTCCACTAACCTTTACCTTCTCATTTGGCTGACCGGAAATAGTCCAGATGCTTGTCTTTCTTAAAAATGTTGGCAACCGGAGAATTTCTTTTCTGTTCCTTGGGAATTTATGATTTTAAAGAATCCTTTCCGTTAAGCGAATAAGAAGCTGGAGACATTCTTGTCGAGATTGTGTTTCTGCAGTACATAGAGCTGAGTATGGAATAAGTAATCTGAGTGAAGGAAGACAATGGGAATAAAGTAGAATTTTTTTGTAAATTTACTTTTTATACAAAAATTTCCCCATAAACCAATGCCAGGAACAGAATTATTTCCGATTCGTAGTAATCGACAAATTAAAAGTAGGAGTGAACAAAACCTTTCTTCAAATCTATAATATAAACCAAATTATAATACAAAAAGTTTTCCAATCAAATCAAAAGGAGGAAAATCTGGCTTCCATCTTGCGAAGTAAGCAGACCAAGGTGCACATCAGCACAACCAAAAACTCTCACGACAAAACACAAATTTTACATTTGTTCTGCGGGCTATCAAACACCAATTGTAATTATTCTTCCCATCGTCGAAGGAGAGCGGCCACTACGACGCCCCGGTTTTCCTGTTCACCTTTGTTCTGAATAAAGTCGTTTTGCAAACAACAAAGTATTCCCATACACATTCGCTTTGGTTAAAAATTTGCACAGGTAGTAGTATGTTTTTCATGATATCCTGTTATTTCGTGGTAATGAAATCGAACAACTTTCCCCACTCACACAAACACAATGCAATCCAGTTAAATACCAATTTATGGTGCGGTAAGCTCAAGTAGACGAAATCTGCACTTAATCTTTAGTGCCGAGGTGTTTATTTCTTGCACAACTTATTGAACCTGCTACCTAACGCCTCACACTTTAGGCCATACATAAAGTAAATTCGGCAGTACAATTCCCAACAACAACTATGTAGAAAGGCGAAGACGGAAGTCACCCATTTACGACAAGGTAAGGCGCACGACTCATAAAATATTAACAACTAACAACAGACTTCCTTTTGCCGCAACACATGGCTGAAAATACTCACAAAAAATAGGCAAACTTGAATTTAAATGAAAATAATTGTTATTTGGTTCGGAGTTTGGAGTTTTGCGAATAATTTAGCACCTGATTCCACAATATTGCTAGTGAGAGTTATTGACAAATGTACTCATGATTTAGTAATCTGTGATGGATTTTTTAATAAAAAGATTTTTTATAGGATGCACACGTAGAACTTCAAATCGATTCGCCGTTGAACCTGAGTTAGACTTAGGTGGTTGGACGGTTATAAAGGTCATATTGAAATTAAACCGAGTTTGCGAACTGTTGCAATAAAATTTTCTTTATGTTTATAATACGTTTTAGCAACATGCATGTAGGCCAATATCGTTCCATATTGACTAATTGCAATTGTGATATGTGACATCTATTACGCTATTACTAAACGCAAAACTACAAAATTACGCAAAACTTAAGTTCAGTCTGAGACACCCTTTAGTTTATACGCATCGACTTATTTAGATTCGAGGTAAACATAAATGTCAACTTCTTCGATTTATTTGTTTTCCATTAGCGTTTGCTTTCAATAGAGTCACTTCCAATAGTGCCCGAGATCAAAAGCATTTAATGAAGGATGGCATCATCAATTTTAAAATTGTGTAAGCATCTGTGCCGCTTTCATATGGAGGCAGGTGAGTCACGCGCATACGGTCCAAGGGGGCCAACTGAGCCCACACGAAAACAAAATTTAAAAGAGATCAAATAAAACACGAGCAACAATTGTGCATAAAAAAGCAATGTCATAAAATCGGTATTAAAAATTTTATTAAAAAAGAAATCATAATTTCGCTTCACACTCACTCAGATTACCCTCTTTGTCTCTGCAGTATCTTCAACGCGGTGTATATTGCGTCATACCGCGGGCTCTATGGTAGAACTTCCGTGCCTGGTGCGGTCCCTGCTCTCTGTTCAGTTCTAGTTCACGGGCGAGATTCTTCCCCCAGGCAGCTTTCCTTCGCCGATGAACTGTTTTTTCATATCTTCGGAGCTCTTTATATTCATCTTCGCGTGATCGCGTTCTATGAGATTGTTGAACTGCTCGGTACGCAACATTCTTACGTTCAGTCGCTAGCTTACATTAAGACATTTTCTAACGGGTGAAGAAGTCGCTTAGGTCCTGGCTTTGGTTGATGATGACCGAGAAACAAACTCATGTCGAGACTCAGATCGCCCCAAAGCATCTTCTGCAGTCGATGACCGGTATTTGGTCCTTGAAAGACTTTGAGATCGTTATCAATCAGCATTTGAGCTGGCACATAGGCTACCTACCATTAGAAGGGATAATATGTAAATGTTTAAACGATAAAAAACGGCTGAAGTTTTTCCAATTTCACCAAAACTTGTCATATAGCATGATATCAGTCGTATTCTTCTTAAAGGAAGTAATAGTTTTGTTTGAGATAACTAGATGAATGTCATACGTATGAACGTGAAAAGGTGAGAGGTTATATTTGGCCGCCCAGTGGAAAAATTTTTAGAGTACACCTCATGGTTTGTGCGGAAAAACAGAGCCTTGTATTATTGAAAACTATCAAAAACATTCCCTCGAGGATACCAGATCTTACAGGCCAATAAGCCTCACATCATTTATACTTAAAACCATGGAGGAAATATTAAGTTAACACATAAGATCCAATACACTCCAACGAAACCCTCTTAATCCCAGGCAACATGCTATCAGATTGGAAAATCTACAGAAACAGAACTCCATGAGTTGACATCTGAAATTGAAGACACACTTCGAAGTATAGAAATATTACTGTGCATCCTTATTTACATTCAAGGCGCTTCTTACAACACTAACTTCGAAGCAATTCAAACACAATTCAGGGGAATAGACTCCTCTATCATAGGATAGGTCATGAAACATGCTAGGACAATTCGAGCCTTGTTCGGTGACGAACTCTTCACAGTAGCGGCAACCAGAGGCTGTCCACAAAGCGGAGTCCCATCACCACTTCTATGGCTACTGGTGATGGACCAACTACTAGACAGGCTTAAGAATAATCTTATCACAAACATTAGCCATGCGGATGAGCTAGTCCTAATGGTGCGTCGTAAATTTGGGAGTACGATAGCAGAACGCATGAAATTCGCTCTCAAACTAGTAAACGAATGGTGTAGAGAGGTTGACCTAATTGTTACCCCGGACAAAATAGTAGGCACCGTCTTCACAAAAAGGAAGAAAATAAGTGTCCCCACAATAGGATTCAAAGGCAAAACTCTCCAAACAATGCCAGAAGTCAAATACCTTCAGTCATGTTCGACCAAAAACTTACATGGAACTCTCATATGTCATACATTACATAACGGCAGCTCTTGAAAAGCTCCTGGGACTTCCACCAATTTACTTATACATCAAAAGCGAGTCTGGAAAGAGAGTCACAACACTTAATATAGCAAACCAAATTAAAGCAAATAAACCAGGACATACAATCATCAATAACAAAATCAACATAGATAGTGGTATTGTCCTTCGATCACACTCAATGATAGAAAAAAAACTTATTTCGAAAGGAACTTCTCAATAAGAATACCAGAAGTTGAAAATATCATAAACAACCCCATCCTGTATCTATCTGGTACACAGACCGATCTAAAACAGGGACGGGTGCAGGAATATTCGGGCCCAGAACCACAATACGAATACCCTTAGGAAAATCGCCAACCGTCTTCCAGGCAGAAACATCAGCGATAGAAGCCTGCACTATCGAATGCATTAAAAGAAAACTTAAAAGAACCGAGATTTACATGATCTCCGATAGCCAGGCCGCATTGCTAGCATTCAAATGCCCAGTTTTCCCTTCCTTGTCTGGTACATGACAAGACACGGTCCATTTAACGGCCACTTAATAAAAATGGGAAAATCCCAAACCGATCGCTGCCGCTTCTGCAACGGGGCAAAATAAACGCGAGAACACATACTCTTCATATGTGTCGCCCTGACCAGGAAAAGATTTCAATACCTGAAGGCTCACACAATTCCATGTCAAAATGTCAAACCGATCGACCTGGCAGATATGGTGGCATTCATAAAGGAACTAAGCCACCACATATTGTGGTAAATATCTGGGATGCACAATAGGTCTCAAGGTCGCAGTGCACAAGGCTTCTCAGCCTACCAACAATAACAACAAAATAATAATCAAAAACATTGGGCACATGCACATGCATGTATGGATTGCCATCTACTATTCCAGTTACACTCAGTGGATTGAAATCTCTTCTAACCGAGGAACGGTAGTAAATGGATGATATCTTTATGTAGAGTCTGGTTTGAGGTATGCCCAGATAAAAGGTTCCAAAAACCAATAATTTGTCAAACAGCAGTCTTAGTCTTTTTCTTCTTGGCTATAGTAATATACGCGAATTATCGGTGACACTCTTTGAAAATTATTATCCGGATTTCCGCTTTATCATCAAAAACATCATGGCCGTACCGAATAGTAAAAGCCACCACATCATTAATTAATCATTGAATACAATTTTTGATATACTTATATAATACATTTTTACTACATTTTTCATTAAATCCTAAAAATGTCAAAAGTAGCAATGTACAATTCTATTGACACATTCAGTATTTCCGTCTCCATATTTCAGTTCTATCAATTAAGTCACAACGTCGCCGACTAAATTTCACTTCATATTAATATGCGTGAGAGAAAAAAAAAACAGTCAGCACTGAAAAAAGCATCCAGTTTTTCTTCGTATGATCAATATGCAATCCATTTTTTTTTGTTACTTTTTTTCACTTAACATTTGTAGGGATGAATAACGAAGCATAGAACTTTGAGTTATTCGATTTTACAAAAAAAAAATAATTCATGTCCTTGCCAATCTCCCAATTCAGAACGCTATGTAAAACGGATACCATGTTGACGCTCTGGAACATGTCGACCTCGCGGTAGTTTTAAGTCACAATTAGTTTCTAATTTGCAAATTGTCCGTAAAAAGTTTCTTCTGGTCATCGTCGTCGTCACATCGTTAGCGCGTCACGCTTGTTAGTAACGGCGCCACTTATTGAAAAAAATTAATGGACTTTGAATTGATATAGATGGATATGCTCGAAATAGTAGCTCAATAAAAAATTGAAGTAATGGAATTTCGAGTAAAAGGCCGATGGAAATGCGCGTTCACTTAAAACGAATTCAATTCGATTTGGTTCGCTGATCTATCAAAAAGGACTACTCGTAGTAACAGTGTGAATGAAGGGTTTACATTTTAATTTTATTCTCTTTGATTATTGGAAATCTATTAGCAATAATTAAATCTTATCTTTCCACTTTTCCCATTGTCAACACGTGAATGGCCGTTTGGAGTTTTATAGCAATTTGTTCAGCTATTGCTACTTCTATGCAATTCATTAAATATATCTGTCACAAAAAGGTGTTTTAAAAGTTGCAGCTTTAATATTTCTTTCTTATGTTCTCCCCATTTAAATCCCATAAATAATAATCTGTCGTTGCTCAACCTAAGATAAGCAACTGCCTATTTCTACTCGTATATAGTATGCCTATAGCAAACTAAGAATTTCCATTTCCTGCATTTTCTTTTCTTACTAAATTTCACGCAACTTTATTTGCGAGATATTCCTTCGTATGCCCACTTTAACCATTCAACAACTACTCTTCGTGTACCTCTTAATGGATAGAAGTACTGCAGAAGTACTAAATCATAGTGTAATTGGTATGCTGGTGAATGGGGAAGACTTCGATTGGCACGAAACGGAAGTCCTTTAACAGATTATATTGAAGCCGAACTCGGAGTTTGAGATGTAATTACCTTCTGTACGTGAGTGAGTGTGTATGCGAACACTCATCAGCAGCAACAGTATTTCCCTGGTGGACAAAGCAATTGAATTGGGCGTACGAATAATGGAGATGAAAAGAACAATACCTGCAGGGGATCGATTTAGGAGTTAAACGATAACAGCTGAGAGGAAAGACGAATGAGCTCGATATAAATAAACCAAGAAGATGTTCGATGTTTTCGGATTTACGGATAGGTAACGAATTGTAATGGAATTTGGAAATAAATCTTGTTTTGACAATTTGCCTTCAATTATTAGCGATCGATTAAATGTTTTTTTTTTGTAAAGAATGCGAATTGTGCCCTTAAATGTTGCAAAAGAAAGGTGTCCTTAAAAGTGCTGCCGTTGTAATAGTTATTATTTTACGAAATTTAGAGAAATTTAAAATTCTTAATTAAGCGGTAATCCTTTGTTTTTAAAACGCGACCATTTGCAAGAACATACATAATTGTATGTACAAGTGGAAATAACTCGGAAACACAGTGTAAAAAAATGCAATATGCTCTTGGCTATGTACACTAATCGTTAGTAACTCTAGATTGCTGTTGTACAACTTTGGTCATGAATTCAGTGTTAAGCAAAGCAAATAATTAGGAGTATCAGCAGATTGAAATTGGTGATCCAGTCAGGCAAAAGAGTTTCCTCATCCCACTCAGACACTTGTTTACATTAAACCAGGTGCAAATCATTTGGAGCGTTTATAAAATAAATAACAAAACTGGATAGATGGATCTTTATCCTACATGTCCATAGATGATCTTGTCCTCAGGGTTCGCGGCAAATTCGAGAGCACGATAGTCGAACGAATGCCGTATGCTCTCAAACTAGTAAACGAATAGTGAACCTATGCGTCAACCCAGACAAGATAGTGTGCACCATCTTCACAAAGAGACGAAGAATGAATCTTTCTACACTGAATTTCCAAGGCAAGGTCCTCCAAATAATGCCGGAAGCCAAATATCTGGGAGGTATGTTTGATCGAAAACTAACATGGAACTCCAATATGACATACATTATTAACAAAGCTAATAAAGCTTACTTCACATGCCAACGCATGTTTAATAAAACGTTGAGAATAAACCCGCAAATGACTCTATGGCTATACCAGAGTATTATCAGACCGAGGTTGACATACGCAGACTTGATGGTGTACAAAAACAGAGCAATCTAAGACGCGCTCAAAACTCAACAAGATCCAAAGACTTAGACTTAGACTTAGTGCAACAGGTGCCATAAAGACCTGCCCTACGGCAGCCCTCGAGCAGATTCTAGGACTTACACCACTGCACATACACATTAAAAGTGAAGCTGGCTTAAGACTCGCTACTCTCAGCATAAACAATCAGGTCAAATCCAATAGACCAGGACATACTAACATTATTACCAAAATAAACTCGGAATATGGAGTTGTCCTATCAGACTCAATGACAAAAACCACCGATTTCCAAAGGATCTTCTTGGTAAGAATTCCAGAGCATCATCAAGTTGCAAATATCATCAATTACCTCCCCAATCATGCATCCATCTGGTACACAGATGGATCTAAAACAGACACAAGTACAGGAGCAGGAGTATTCGGACCCAGAACCACACTGCGAAGAGCCCTAGGTAATTCCCCAACCGTTTTTCAGGAAGAAACAATAGCACTAGACGCCTGCATCTTCGAATGCATTAAAAGAAGTTAAAGAAGAACTGATATTTACATGATCTCAGTTAGCCAGGCTGCACTAATTGCACTAAAATGCCCTATTTTCAACACCAGAACAACGTGGAGCTGCTACTGCCACTTAAAACAATTGGCCAAAACCAATTAAATCACCCTTAAGTGGTCTCCAGGGCACTCAGGCATTGTAGGGAATGAGGTGGCAGATCTCTGCGCAAGAGAAGGCGAAGAAGGTACATTGACTGGGCCAGAATCAAGCATTGCCTATCCCCTTAGCCACCTCAAAAACATTATTAAAGATTGGGTTAACAATGCCATCGAAGCTGAATGGGAATTGTCGACAGGGATAAAACAAACCAAAAGGCTTCTCAAGTATAACATTAAATACTCAGGTTAATAATGTGGATTTTGTGAAGATTAGAGTTGCTAGATGGACGACAAACATTGTCGAGTGAGAGCGACCTCCTCAGAGTAGCCATCCGTCCAAATAATACTGTCAAAGTAGTAGAAATTATCAACATTTTCAATGCTAACATCTCCAAACTCAATGACTGTAAGTTCTAGGTACATCAATCTGCATCAGTTTGGTTTTGCAGATGTTGATGTTAAGCCTTTTTGTATTTTCATATTTAGACCTGGTATTTTTTCCTGAATTCCTCCGAATGTATGCCATATGACTCATTAATATAGTCATCGTATTTTAAATAGTTGAGTTTTTGATAGATGCCTTTGGGTGCTTTGGTATTATTTTGCAACTCCTCTTAAGAACAGTCATAAATAGTAGTGGCGTTAAAACACAATTCTGTCTGACCCCTTAATTGATGATGAAGGCGGCTTTTTCCTTCCATTTGAAGCGTGCTTCACAGGAGGCATCTATAATAACAATTAACAATTAACAAATAAGGTTATTAATGCTATCCGGAATACTCGGATTCTGTACACGCCACAAATTTCGTCACTTGGAATCATATTAATGGCTTTTTCAAAATTGACGTAATTGACGTAAGAGGTTCTACAGAATATTCTTCTATAATGCACAAAGTGTTTATTTAATTGGCACAAGATCGATTCGGCCTAAATCCAGCTTGAATGCGTGTTTTGCGTTTTGAAGCCATGAAAGAATTCTGCAGCCCAAATAAACTAACACGACTATATAGGTCTTCTTGGAAGGAAGGTATCTACTGTGAAAATGAAGGAATTCACTTCTACACGGCCGGGTCGAAAACTAATGAAGGGGTTGGCGGAGGTGTCTTTTCAAAAAAAATTAATCTAAGTCTCCTGATCACTGTAGTGTTTTCCAAGCGGAAATCATGGTTATTAAGGAAGCCTTGTCTTAGCTGAAGAGAAACGTCATATCTGTTAAGGATATCCACATTTCCTCGGCTGCGATAAAGTCCACGGAATCAGCCTCTACAAATTCCATTCTGGCCCGGAATTACCGATCGTCTCTTAAGGAGATGGCAGAGACTTTCAACATTCACCCCTGTGCTGGATGCCGGGGCACAGAGACATTCCTGGTAACTGTATGGCTGATGAACTCGCCAAACATGGAACTACACTTCCCCTGTTGCCTGAATATGGTTCACTAGGCATGCCGATCGCTACATGCAAACTCATGTTTAAACGGGATGCTATAATAAAAACTAATTATAGATGGTCAAACGGTACAACTTGCATAGCAACGAAGCAGATCTTGTCCAAGCTAGATCCGAAACGCTCCAAGTGTTTGATCTCTCTAAGCAGACTGCACATTAGTGTCATTATAGGTGTCATAACTGGACACTGTCTCATAGGCAAGCATGCGGAAAGACTAGGAGTCCTTTCCAACGATTTCTGCAGAAGCTGCATGGATGAGGAGGAGGAGGAAACTACTCTCCATCTTTTTTGTACGTGCCCAGCCCTCTCGAATAGGCAGAAGCTCAATCTGGAAGTGTTCTTTTTCAACGATCTCAACGACCTAACCCAAATTGACATTAATAGTCTATTGCGCTTCGAACGAAGCTCCAAGTGGTTCAACGAGTAGGCGTGGGATTTTCTAGATCCTTGTGGTATCACAACGACCTTCTTGGTTTAAGTGCGTCGGTTTTGATTGACGGCCACTTCAACCTGACCTAACCTATATCGGTTGATCATGACCATTTCTATAACCCAAGTAAAAATATCCGGATAACTATGGAGTCACTTCAACATCTTTAACAAGCTTCGGTTGTGGGATAGACTAGCTTGCGTTTTCTTGAACCTGTTTGAAAAAAAATATCTCAGACTCTGATGCATCGGCGAGAGAAAAAAAAATCCTCCATAACTCTGTACAGATACTAGGTTACACATACGGTATTAACATTATTGTTAGATACCCAAAGGCTTACGTGAAGCTTTTATCCAGATCGAGCGAGTGGCACGAAATATGAAGGTGCACAAAAAATCCGAACAAACAAATTGTACGTCTGCCAGCAGGAGATCCAGAATTGGTCCTTCATGATAGTGGGACGAATTTGAAGCAATGCAATTCTTTAACTATGTTGGGCTATTTGAAGCACCCGATAGCAGTATGGAACGAGAAATATGCACATGGTTGCTTGAAGGAAATATAGCCTTCTTTAGTTTATCAAGACTCTTCAAACCCACGAATAACAATATAACATCCTGTGTCCTATTATATAGTACAATGGGTTTTCATTTTTATCGGCGGATTGGTGGTTGGAAAAAAGCATTCTAACCTCTAAGCCGCGTTTGTGAGGAAAGTCTTACGGATAATTATTGGCCATGTATGTGACGAAGGATGATTTCGGAGACCCTATAATGATTAGATCTGCGAGGGTTACTGCGATCTCAACATCTTAAAGAGTGACATGAAAATTAGTTGACATGAGCGAAACTTCGACCGATTTCGAGCCGACTGGTGGAAAGACTTTTTGTGAAATATGATGATGAATAACAGCGAGGTAATCCAACCCTAAGCTGGAAGTATGGCATTGACTTGGACGCCCACTGCTTAGGAATGCCTAACTATAGGATATCGGTTTGACATCAGCATTGGAAAAGAGAATTTTTATATGAGGCAAGTACCGCGAACCACGGTTGTAGAGCAAAATATAATGATGGTAATGATGGTATGTTTGACAGTCTGAGTAAATCTTACAGTATCTTTTGGCAGATGAAGTTTATAAGGCAAAATAAGTGTTCATCCAGAACTTGGAGAAGAGAAAATTTGCTAGATCTCCAAACTATGTCCAATATATCGGAACGTATTCGTAGCCACTTGATTTTGGTGAGGAAGTTAATGGAAAAGTGACAAAAAGAAGTAATATTAGTTGAAATAAAGTTGAAGTTTGATATAGTATCCCCAGATAATATGAAATTTTACGTGAACTACAAATCATAAATTATTTCTCCCTTATCAAAATAAATCTCTGCGTGGATATCCCATCTGTAGTCGACAGCAATTATCAATATTTATTTGTTTGGTTTTAATGTGCACGTTACTTTCCACTAAAAAAAGATCTAATTAATCCCATGAATCGCAATCTACACCCGGGCTGTCAAATATACAATAATAATATATATCTGTCTTATTAGCCCCCGTGGTGTGATATTATTTATGAAGAATTCTCAATCCAATTTTTTGTTTGCTGTATGGGTAACATTCAAATAAATTTGCCTGGAGCGTAATCTACATTATGCCTTTATATTTTTACCTTAATCTATGTTTTCAATTTAACCCACAGAACGCCCAGATAAATGGCTTGCGTATACCTCCAAAGACACACGCTAAAATTGAATCCTAATCCATGAATATAGATGACTATTATAAGGTCGTCGCCCACTCTGTCTTTGCGCTCTTAACGACGGATAATGCTGTTTACTGGAGGCCCATTAGAATATGTTTCCATTGACGAGTGGTTTGATGAGAGGAATTGTAGCGGTAGGAAGGGGTGTGCTTTGCCTTGAAATAATGTCATAAGAACTCCCACAGCACCGATGTTTCGTTTACGAAGACGTAGAGTATTCATCTTTTGGTTAATAAAAATTTGGATCAGTCACACGCTACGCAGCAATCCACAAACTCCCACCAAACGGGAGAATGGTAGGTATGGATGAATGTAAGGATTTTTACGCCGTTTCGAATTTTCATAGTACGTATATGTAGTATAGAGTTTCAGCATTCACCCATTTTAATACCACCCGCTGGTGGAGTGCCACGGCAGGTAGGAGGGCGATTTAAAGGAACCACCGCTCGGCTCGGCAGGAGTGTTGATTTAAAAGTGCCCATTATTTTACATAAAAGAGTCCTAGCATTGGTTGAAGAAAAGACAATAAAATCGCCGAAATGCAAAGCAGAAAAACATTAGAAACTCTTGTACTTCTTGTACTTGGTGTAAGTGAGGGCAATCCAAATGTAGCAATAGAGAATTATCAATGACCGGTCCTCGACCATTTTTTGTGTTGTTCAGAACCTAAAACTGAAACTAAACTGGAAAAAGGACCAAAGGATACTTATTATTTAGTATCCTTTGGTTAGCGTAGACGGGAATCACCTTTTTCCGTTATTTTTTGAGTTTATGGGTTTTCAAAATTTGAGTGAAATTTGATAGAAACCAATTCATCTTTAAAGACTAATGATAGCTAATTAGCCAAGGTAGATATTTAAAAAAGAAGTATATTCGGTATCCAAAACTGCTATGTGTGTTGGCCAAAACCTTAAGCCAAGCAAAAATCTCGGGCTCACTATCGAGACCAATCACATCTACAACAGGGTCCGATTAGGCTGCGTCGTCTTCAACCAAACGTTGGAGAAAGCGATACGTAACACCTACGAACATCTACGAACTATTATAATAATACAAAGCGCAACAGACCGTTGTGTTTCAGCGCTAATAGCTTCTTGCAACCACCCGTGTTTTGCGTCTAATATTTTTGCACACTAATGGAAAGGACTAACTATTTAGCGCCATATCCGAAAGGCAATTTCAAGTATTTCCATGGAAATTATTCCTCTCGGAATTACCTTGTCAGACATTCGCGAGAGAGGGAAATAGAAAATTAGCTTTTTAATTTTTTTGGGATTCGAACTTGAACATTGCGCTTTGTAGTCGAATGCTGAATCACTTGAAATTCTGCGCCTATTAATATTAAAGTTATAAAGAGGTAATGTTAGTTTGTGCGTAGGAGATAATCTTCGAAACTATTGGACCGATTTCAAAAATTCATTCACCGATATTTAAAATAGGCTTTCGTGGTGAACATAGGTTATATATTATCCCGTTTAAATAAAGGGCCTTTCGTCGCGACTAATTTTGTAACTAAATAACTAAATTCGACGAATAAATCTGTCGTGTCATAATGACTGTGTGCTGTACTGTTTACTGCGCTGCTTTCTGTGCTGTACGAACATCATGCCATATAGCAGCATCATATACATAAATATATACTTATATATATATATATATATATATATATATATAACTGAATGTCTCTTAGTTTATAATACGAAACTAAAACCCAAATAAGCTAAGAATAAGAAGGGAATGTTAGCAGTCGCATCGAAAAGACGTCATTTTTTGAAATAGTTGTGAAATAATAATAATATTAATAAAAGTTAGTAAAATCCTAAATTAATTCACTCACATCATTTCATTCGGGTCAAAGTTAAAGTGCGTAAGCATAGCATTCACTAATGCTTCATATACAGAAGCATTATTGTGGACCATTGCGCAGATCCGCCGACTAACACAATGCCTTGTGGAAAATATGTCTCTTTAACCAGATCAAACCGGGACAGTCACAGATGATGTGTCCTGATGTTTCTTTCTCCTCCAAGCAGAACCTACATTCCGTGTTTGAGCCCAGATTAATTTTTAAGGTGATATCGCTAGCAACAGTGACCTGTGAGAAAACTCACTAGTCTTCTGATGCTATACTTTTCTAGATAAAAGATTTCGTTATAGGAAAAGGGCCTGATTAACCTTTTGGACTGTCTAAGCCCTAGGGTATTAAACCAGACACAGTTTCCTTTCCCATTTATTAATCATCGCTGTGGTGCTACTGATACCTGCTGCTGATACCACAGTAAGGTTCCGGTCCTAAGAACGCAGATTCTGGACCAGCCTAGCTAGTTCATCTGCATATTCGTTGTCTGCAAAACCCTGTGACCCATCCGAGTTTTTCCCTATTGAGCCCTGTCATGGATTGCAGTGCATCGTAGCCGCATTTAACGGATTTAAAGTCCATTATGCTCGACGATAGGGCTTTCAGTGCTATCTGACTATCTGAAGAGATATAAATCGTAGCGTCTATAATATCCTTACTCAGGTTTATCGTAGCACAGACCTCAATGGCATGGAGTTCCGCTTGGAAAACAGTGAGACTCTTACCCACTGGTATTGGGACCATGGTGTTGGGTCCGGATAACCCAGCGCCCACCCCAGAATACATCTTCGATCCGTCTGTGAACCGGACCAGACCTGTATTGTCCAGTGCTGGAGCACCATTAGATCAGATTGCTCGTTCCTATATTTTTACCTAAATTAACCTACCGAAACAGTACTCCCTGGCCATGTTGCCCGGGATAGTACAAAACATGTCTCTTTCGGGAATTGAGTCTAGAATATTCAGGTGTCCCACGTAGTCACCTTGTTTGTACCAATGTTCTAAGAGCAGCTGGACTGCGCGTCTAGTGGCCATCTTCCTAATGAAGATTAGCAGCGGTAAAGGCCCTAAAACAGCTTCTAATGCTGTCGTAGGGCAGGTGTGCATGACAACCGTTCTACCTAGACAGGCAATTCTTTGTAGCTTGTGAAGCTTAATTACCGTTATCCGTTCAAGAACTTTCGGCCACAATATGATAGCCACGTACGTGATAATTGATCTCACATCCAATGTACCATTTTAAGATTAAGACCCAAGTACTGCCGTAGAGGCGCCTACAGGCCCACGCGGCCCTATTGGCACGCTCAATGGCGGACTTGATATGAGAATGACAGTTTAGTCGTTTATCATGGATGATTCCGATATATTTAACCTTAGTGGAATACACTAATGTAGTGATTTTAGGACTATAGGTCCCATAGCGGACAACCTTTCTTTCTTGAAAAGCACTAGAACAGTTTTGTCAGTATTGATGGAGAGCCCTTCTTTACTGCACCATTCTAAGACGTGTTGTACTTACCTAATTACTAATTATGATCGCAAAATCTTCAGCATAAACAATCGCGATGTAACCTGATCTATGGACATCGGCTAGAAGGTTGTCTATGATATGACAAGTGACCATACAAGGGGCGAGAGTACGCCTCCTTGCGGGCAGCCCTTAGCTGCAATCACCGACACAGAAACTCCCCTTGAGGAGGAAGTAATGACTAGAATTTCCAGCATGGCCTTTATCCATTGGTTGGTTGATCCCTCGATACCTCTGTTACTGATTGCTCTTGCTATTGAGTCGTAGCCAGTGTTATCGAAAGCACCCTCAATATCAAAGAAAGCAAACAAAGCTCCTTTTATCATTTTACCTAGATAGTGAAGGGCGCCCTCTATGTTTATGTCAAGGAAAGCGAACAGAGCCGTTTTTTGGAACGAAAAGTTCCTTTTATCTTTTTACCTAGATAGTCAAGGGCGCCCTCTGTGTTTTTACCTTTCCTGTATGTAAAGTGACTTGAGTGGAGAAGGCTAGAAGTATCTAGCCAGTCTCTGATATGAACAGCAATAAGTCTCTCCATAAATTCGAGAATAAATGATGTAAGACTTATTGGTATGTAAGATTAAGGCAGCTCACTAGGCCTATTGCCTGGTTTGGGGATGAAAATAACGTTAACCTTTCTGCAGGTATACGGAGTGTAATTCCAGTTGTAGCTGGCGCTAAACAAGGCAATCAACCCCGGCAGGATGAGCCCTACGGCCCATTTAATCTTATCCGGACTAAATATTTTTTAAGATAAACTATTTACCCTGCTGCCAATACGTGCCCTATGGCTAGGAGCATTTAGTGTATGTGAAACACAAGTAGACGTACCGGGGAAATGCACTTGAAGTAGCTTTCTAATTGTGTCCTCACGGTCCGACGTGTAGTTACCATCTGTTTTCTTCAAAAAGCTTACACAGTTTGTCTGATCCTAGACGAGTTCCTTGTGGATTCGTGCCGCTACTGGCATATGAGCAATGTTCTCTCAGCATTTCCTCCATGTGGCTCATAGTTATACTTAATAAGGGCGAACTTATATTCGTCCCAGCTCTTCATGCGTTTGAAAAGTGTTGAAAAGCTTTCTAACATTATTCCTAAATTTGGCCATCCGGTAATTCCACCAGGACACCTTACGTTTTGGGGACACAGCTGACATATTAGGAAGCTAGAAACACATCATTTAACTGATAAGCTGCCTCATCTAGGCTCCCATTGGAATTTATTGGAATAGGTAGCATATCTAACTTGGTGAGGACAAGTCCCCGATAAAGATTCCAGTCCGTAGACTTAGGATCGTATCTGAAAGAAGCGTATGCCAATCTTCCTGGAAGGTCAAACCTGATGTGTTGATGGTCAGACAGAGAGGCTTCCTCACACATGCCAGTTTTCGATGATACTAGATATAAATGGACTGGCAAGCGTGAGATCAAGTACTTCTTCGTGTATGCCATTTATGAAAGTGGGTTTCGAGCCCTTATTAACAATTTTTACATTATTATTAATGAGATGTTCTAAAAGACACTCACCCCTTCTGTTGATGTCACTACTGCCGTCCGCTGATAACCCATGGTTCTTGAATGGCCAAGGGTTAAAGATTAAGGGTTATGTTTTCGTCAGCGAATCTTTTGCAGAGGTTAGCGGACGCGCCCTTACCGTGATGCATTCGCTTTTATAACCCTAATGGTGCTCGTAAATCCTCTTTTGAGGAGTTAGCTTGCTAGAGTTATTGGGCTTCTTTTGGGCCTTTTCCCTTATGGCAAGCGGTCAGTGTTTGGCCCTGTGGTCTATTATTATCCGACTTAACTATCTTCCGATTAGCGTGCACAGCAGCACCGCTTCTCCAAACGGAAGTTCATGCCACGTTACCGGCCATACGAGGTACATTCGTACAATCTTTGCAATAGTAGACCACCGGCTTAACTATGCTTTTGCCGCCTCTGTTGCCAGAAGAGCTGGGCTTGCAGTTAACACCTATTAACGCCTACTTATTAAGGCGTCGTACACAGCCAATACGAGGTGGAGGAGTGCACCTTCCTGCTTTTTCTGTATGACTTTCCAAGAGTTAGCCTGCAGTCCGGCATTCAGCGCCGCGATTGTGACTAGAATCTTGTCCGAAGATAGCTCCGAACTCTGAAAAAGATGTGTGGTTTGGAGAGTGATTATTATTCCACCAGCGTCGCGTTCAATCCACTCTTGGCTCTAATCTTCTAGAAGTTCGAGCGCAACCACCTCGCAGTAGTATCGTCAATGCCCACGAAAATGAGCCACCCCGTTTTGAAATACGAGCCGGTAAATTACGGCCAAACACCGGTATCGGTCATCTCAATCGAGATGTCTATAGCCGCCTCTTGAAAATGAGCCATCTGCCCATTTGTGAGGGATTTTGTAGCCAGGTCCGTCGCGACAACACTCAACCTGACACCACTAGCCACTTTGCTGAAGATGTGTATGTCAGGTGTAGGTCCCGTCTTAACTTTTTTGGCACCCGAATTGGGTGGTTTTTGATCATCAAATATAATCCGATAATTATCGCGTTGTTTAGGGGAAGCATTGCATATTCGAGAGCAATCTCTCTACTCTCGAAAATGCATAAGTCATGTCTAACTGCCTTTTCTCAAGCGAGCTCCGTTTGATGAATCTACCATTCTCTTTCTGCCACTGCAGCCTAATGCCTTCCCCGTAGAAGAACAACCGGATTACTCCGAGATGACGCTACAGACTTCGACAAGTGTGGATTCGTCAGAAGCAGAGGTTGTAGATTGTACATAGCCTAATCCGACAGCCTCGTGAGATACGGGTGGGGTCTGTATGGCAACACCGTCCGAACTTGGTGCAGACTTCGGCTGTCCAACAACAGGCCGAGGTATTGGAAGCACATCAGCTTCTAGTGTTGCAACTGGCTGTCCTACAACGGGTTCCGGGGTTGATGCAGTTTGAGATGCATCGTCTCATAAATATTTGAATTTGGATCAATTTTGATATCCGTGAAAAAAAGGTCTCCCATGACTGAGCCCGGTTTGCTATGTACTGGGGTTTAAACCGAAGGTTGCCAGGTATTCGGAGTTCGCTTAGTAGCAACTAAGCTCCCTCTTAGCCAAGTATCTACCGTCGTAAGCTGCTCCACCTTGGATAAAGATAAACATTGACTGAGGATATGACTAGTTCGTTACCTCAGACCCTCATCCTTTATCCGGGCTTGGGAACGGCATGCTACCATCATATCATTGTGTGAATAATAACTAATCACCAGTGTATATTTGTGAACTCTTCTTATTTGTGAATTACAGTTTTAATTTGTGAATAACTTACTTTTGTTGTAATTTTCTTTGCAAAATCCATTGAGAACTCTCTAGAGAGCCTAAATTTCGATGCATTTTTATCAAACCCAAAGGGGCACTAGTTCAAGTCTTAATATCAATATGTAATACGTAAATATGTAATTAATTTAGCAAACTTCTTACTCAATACTCGAACCATTTTACTAACAATAGAACCACCGTTCAGTCTTGCAAGATTTCCAAGAATTGATAATAACGCTTTAGCCCTTTTTTAATGAAAATTGAAAATTGAATCTATATAGTATATCTTCTGTGGATGCTGTGACTTTAGTGAGTCACGGAAAGCTTCCCATTTGCCTTTCGAATGTGTCTCTAAATTTTAGTTCTCTCCGTTTGTGTCCAAAAATATAACAAGCATAACACGAATGGTCGCAGGAACCTGGACCGCGACGGTCTGTCGCACCAAATATTTTTAATATTATGGTCTATCCACAAGTAGAACTTCAAATCTGTTCAAACCAATAAGGCATTTTGGATTAGAGATGACAAATCTGTCTACTGTTTAACGCAAGTATTACAAATGACTCTTCCTAAAAAAATTAAGTCTCCCAAAGGGCTAAAAGAAGACCGATAGTCCAAACAAAAACGCTTATACGTAGGCTACATTTGCGCACAAGTTTAATTCCCAAATGTTTTATTTTAATTTTGTTTTATTACTTAATGTAGGCAACCAACAAATGAAGATGAGATGAGGAGATGAGTTGAGAAAAATTCCAACGGGAGTGCAATACCACACAGACGAGCCCATTTAGAGACTCCTCTCGCAAGACGTACTTGTCGTCTAAAAATTTACACCACACACAAAATGGAATTATTTCAAGATTCGATTCCAGGTGGTTGATTACTTGAAAGAACGTGTACACACACACGCACACTAATTGACATCAGGAAAAGGCGCATATCTTGTTTATGAAATGGTAACTCGTATAAAGGGGTAACGTAACGGTGGTGGGGTTCTCCTACATTAATGGGAATTTACAATCTCAGATGGTTACTAGAGTATACGAGAGTTCTCGTACCAATGTCCCACTCTAATGTGCTTACAGGTTCGACACCAGGGGATGCCATCGTGCACAAGATTTTTTTATGCATTCGTTTTCTATACTGAAGCGGGGTATGGTTTATGTTATTCTTCTTCTTCTTTTTCTTCTCCTACTTGTTCTTCCTTTTAATCATCATTAACAATCTTCGAGATGCAAGCAGAAAAAAAACCAAAACACAAGAAAGTAAGGTTGTCCTGGTACTGAAGCAGCCCCTCAACATCCCACACCCATACATATTAGGTACATTAAGCATTACTCTCCTCTCCTTCCTCTACCCCACTTATTTTCCATCTGAATGTTTTCCTTCTAATTGAAAAATTTATTCAGGATACACAACATGCATCGCATCGCGTCCTGCCTAGCAGATAAAATAAAATTTTGTTTCGAGTGGAAAGTGGGAAAGTTTACCATTTTTATTAATTATTACAGCAACTGACAACAAAAGAGCCATACCTACCCGTCCCCACCAACCAACCCTATCGTATAGCATGATAACAAAAATAAATAAATTTTCCAGTGTGAATCTTGTTATCCTGATGTTTGAGGCGGGGGTTGGGGTGGCAAAACGCACATTGCATTTTGAAATTTAAAAGAAATTCTATTTTTCTTAGCAATATATCACAGATGATAGGGAAAAATATGACACGATGTCGTATCTTCTATCGAATATTGTATCTAAAATTGTTATTGTCCAGCCACGAGGAATAGCAATAATTCAAAACCACTAATCTTGTGATATTTTTTAATTTATGCTTAATGAGGAATAAACCTAATAGGCTGTAAAAATGCTTTCCCGAGGACGTAATTTTATGAACGTTGATAATTCAACCATTAACAAGAAATTCTTGATTTTTCTTATTTGAGATCTGAATCGAAAATGATGCAAATTTGAAAGCGAGTTCGTAGGGTGACAAGTATGTTATTATCATAATCATGTTTCACTTAAAAAAAGCGGTCTTGTCATGTCCTTCCTCAAAAAATCTCTACATCTATCATGATTTTGGGTCGATATCGTTTTGTTTGGAATCCAAAATCTCTGTTTGTCCTTAACTATGCCATCTTGCCGTAGGCTTGCCGTGTTTCATAAATTCGACCGCAAAGGACTTTTCGAGCAGGATCCTCTTCGCTAATGTGAGTTAGGTGTCCTACTGTGCACCGGAGTATACCGAGCATAATTTTCTCCAAGACGTCGACATCGTAGTAATGTTCATAGATCTCATCAATATCGAGTCTCCGGAATCGGGCTTCATCAAATCACAACAGAGCCAACAGTTCTTGGTAAGATTTTTCTCCCGAACGCGGCTAAGATTTCAGATTGCGTTTTGTTATCGATATTACTCGTATGACCGGCAGCTAGATTGTTATGGGGTTAAATCCTTAAATTTGAGGAGTGTTGACAGATTAAAATAGTTTTTGACTGTAATGTCTCGTAAGGTAAGTTAAGGTTTCCTGCAGTTATCGGCTACCACCATTGACCCGAGATAATTAAAGGCTTGCACTTCTCTTAACCAGTGCTCCATTTCTATTTCAGCACTCAAGTTTCTAAAGATTATTTAAATAACGTCCGCGTATATGAATGGGATTATGGCGGATTGTTCCTATCGCCGGTAAACAAACTCTAACTCCAGTTAGGCTAGTCCATCCTCTCGGAGCCCGTTATAGATATTGTTGAGCTTGATAGTGATCCGACCATTTTTATTTTTAAATTCTCTTTATTAACTTCGCGTGCCCGTGACTGGTGCACTGGCTGGCTGGATGGCTGGTCAGATTTTCTGATCAATTTTTAACCCACTTCCCAAAGCCCGATTTTATGGAAATACATACATGTATATTTCCGGTGACAATACTTTCTATTAAAATTTGAGAGTGATCGGACCGCGGGGTCGCGGGGACTCTTATACAAATTTTTTTCCCCATATAGCGGCATCAGATCATTTCATACTATAATGACTGTGTTCTGTGTGCGTTGTGTGCTGTGCTCTATGAGTAGCGCTTGCTTTACGATTGGGGTTGTTTTTTTTTGTTGGGTTACAGTGCTTCGTATATGTTTTTATATTTCAGCATTTATAGTGGAGTTCAGAATACTTTTTCTAATTAGAGAATTTACATGACAAATGGGCTGTTATTTATATATATTTATTTATTTTATTGGTGATGGACCCATCTTTCAATGTCGTGTCAGTCTATTTGTGATGACGAGTTTTCTCATGGCTTTATAAATTTATTTTCTAGCAATGCTATTATAGGCGGCTTTAAAGTCTTTTTTCTATCGGTAAAAATCTATTAATTACTTTATTTGCCACCCTGGTATGGATTTTACCGGATGCGGCTTTACTGTCTTTAAGAACCACATAGGCTATACTGTCATACATAAAAATCTTACACTGAACTAAAATTTTCTATATAATAATCCTGTGCTTTAATGGAGCTCAGTGGAAAACTGACTCTGTCTCCGCAGTGTCGTTGCTCAAAATAACGCCATTCATCACTAGAACGTTTGCTTTCTCATTGTCATCAATGTCGCTATTGCCTGACACCCATACTATGGTTATGTCAAGAAGTTATTGTCTTAACAACGCCTTAAAAGTTTCTAATTGTTACCTGCCGCACTAATAGCTTTGATTACGGATAGGATGTCTATGATACATATGTTATCTTTTCTCATTATTGCAGTATTTTTTACAAGGGCCCTGCATGTCACCTTTATCACTAAGATCTCATCATACTATCCCTGCATTTAGGGAAAGTCATATCGCTGGGCCATAGTTGTTTTTGGTTTTTTTTCGACTCTCGATTCGAATATGATTCGCGGATCGGATATTTCTACCACAATTGTTATCAGTCTATTTATCATTCATTCATATGTCTAAGGCCTTTGACTCAAAGCGTATTAAAACAAAGTGGAGGGAATGCAATAATATAGAGTCTTGTACGACCCGTATCCAGTTAAGTTTAGAATGCTTTGCCAACGTGAATATTTCCACACTAATATAACTCACAAGCGTTCAATACAACTGCCCATAACAATATCTCGTTCTCCTCTTTACAATAAAATATAATGCCGACATTATGTGCATGTAAGACTCTTATGCGTATAGGTGCGAATAAAAAACTAATTTCGCCGCAGTCTTTTATGTAGACCCTTTGCTGCCTAATTTGGTGCGAAGAGTAGTAATTGAAGGGAAAAAATAAAAACAATGATCATCTTTAAGTCAAACTTTGATAATTCAATATAACTGACTGGTATTAATTTTGAAGGTAGGTACTCATTTTTTATTTTTATTTTGAACGCACTAAATATTTGATTTAATATATATAAAATATAGTTAATACACTGGTAAAATTGCCTTGCTTGTTATAAACGGTAATGTCCTATTTCAAACAATCCTTTTTTGTCATTCACTTTTTTTAGCGCTCTGTTTAAAGGCTTCGCAAACATTTGTTTTTTAGTTATAATTTCTTTCTAATTTTAATTTTAAAACTCAGGTCTTACGAGCTGGGATTCCTACGAAAGATTCTCACTATGACAAAAACCACTCCAAGTTATTTAATAAAACCCGATGGTTCATGGACGATCTCGAGTAAGGAATCGTTGGAACTCCTCATAGAGACTTACTTTCCTGACTCAACTCGGGTGTGGGACTCAGAAATAATTAGGCAACATCTGGAATCTAACTCGGTTCAAACGAAAGGCATCGCGAACAAAATGCGAATCCAGTGGGCGAAGCGGTTTCAAACCCATTGTATCGGCTGGCCCAGATGGGATAATCCCTGCAGAAATTCAGAATAACCTGGAGTGGATACTCCCATGATTAGAGGCAATTTTCACAGGGTGTATAAAGCTGATATACATTCCTAGGGCTTGGAAGGAAGTCAAGGAGTTTTTATACATGGCTACCCAAAAGACCTAAGACCTATAACTCTATCATCCTTTCTTCTGAAAACTCTGGAAGGACCGATAGATATTCATATAAGGGGTAAGGCAAAACCTAGAAGTTGGGCAAAGTCCTTAGTAAGCACAATTGAGAAATCAATATACTCCCAGGAGTATAAACTATTAGCATTCTTGGACATCGAGGGTTCGTTCAATAGTGTTAAAACAGAGGCAATCTGTAAAGGACTGTCAGACCTAGAGGTGGACTACCCTATAAGCAGACCAATTAATCATATGCTTCTAGGCAGAATTAATAGTGCGGTGCTGGGTGTTTCCATCTTAGAGATGCATGCAGTTACAGGAACACTGCAAGGAGGTGTATTATCCCCTCTTCTCTGGAATATAGTAATCAACGAATTACTGTTGAAACTGGAAGGAGAGGGGATAAAACTGGTAGCGTATGCTGATGATGTAGCGTAAGCTGTCTCAGGAAAATACCTCAGAACGATTAAGGAAGTTGTGCAAGATGCGCTCCTAATCGTTAAAGAATGGGCAAATAAAAACGGTCTGGGCGTCAACCCAAATAAGACAGAGCTTGTCCTTTTCCCCAGGAAATATAAAATTCCAACAGTTGATTCGCCAACACTAAATGGTACCCCCTTAGTTTTTTTGATAACTCAAGATTTCTTGGGACAACCTTGGACAGGAAACTAAGCTGGAAACCTAATATAATAGAACGACTAAATAAAGCGAATATTGCTTTATACTCATGCAAGAACGCCATTGGTAAAAAATGGGGTTTGAAACCAAAGTTGATTCACTGGCTTTACACTTTGGTACTGTACGAGGTAAGCGTATGGTGGCCAGCTATGGAAAAAAGCACGTAAAAACTACACGAATGTTAGCTGTCAATCAGTGGAAAAGTCTTCAAAAGGGGCACTCCACCATAACTAAATCGCTAAAGCAAGAGCTGACGAAACGGGTTTTGGACAATAGTACCCTCTAGAGAAGACTGTAAGAGTGGATCCGTAAACGATAATGACACAATAAAGTTTTTCACGGATGGCTCTAAGCGGTAAAATAGGAGCAGGAGTCTTCTGTGACAAGCTGAAAGTAAGCATCCCTGTCCATCTACCAGAACGCTGCAGCGTATACCAGGTTGAGGTGATAGCGATCTAAGAGGTTATGAGTTGGCTGAAGCATAATGTATTATCTTCAAAGAAGATTATCATTTATGTGGACAGTCAGGCGGCCATAAAATCGTTGCAGGCGGTCTCGCTGAAATCTAATGTGGCGTTCAGATTTCACTCCTCTCTTAACGAGATGAGTGAGCAGTTTAATATAAGGATCATTTGGGTCCTGGGCCACACAGATTTTTAGGAAGCTGCAGGGCGGACTAGTTAGCTAGACGTGGTACGGCTCTCCAGCTGCTACCGGAAAGGGCAGAGGTAAGGAGTCCTATGGCGACACTGAAACTTGAGTTTCGGAAAGAGGTAGAGTAAGGTGGGAAAACACCGCCTCTTGCAATATATCAAGACAGGTCAGGCCGAAGCTGGACTTGAAGCGCTCAACTGCGCTTATTTCCCTACAAAGACGTAAACTAAGAACGGTTGTAGGGATAATGACAGGACACTGTCTTCTAGGGAAACACGCGAGAAGGATGGGTGTCGAATATAATGACTTCAGCATAAGCTGCATGGACGAGGAGGAGGACGACACCATAGAACATCTTCTTTGCTCATGTCCGGTACTAATGCACAGAAGGCACAAATACTTAGGTAAGCGGTTAATGAATAACCTATCAGATCTCGAAAACGGCAAAGTGCGAGATATACTTCGATTCATTAAGGGCTTTGAACAAAGCACAAAGGACCACGAATGGTCTAAGTGAGCATCAGCTGCCACCGCAACCTAATCTAACAAGCTATTACGTCCTGGGATTATTTAACTTTATAAATATAAGTAAACAGAATGAAAATCTGTTAAAAATCTGCAATTTCTGATTGTCCTAACAAACAATCTAGCAGTGACATTTTCGCTGATCTCGCTCATATCGCTCCATTAATGCAGTGCCAATTTAATTTAAAATTTCAATTACAGTTTCAGTGTTAGTCCCTGTCTTATTATTATTTTTAAGTTTAACTTCAATTTCAATTACTATTCCAATCATAATTACAATTTCAACTTTGTACATATTTGTATTTCGAATAACACGCTTGAGCTTAGTAAGACTCTAAAGTGATCAAAAATATGATTATTGTCTAATAACACGTAGTGATGATCAACAAGATAAATCGCCTAAAGAAATACACAAATACCAAACTTAAGAATGTACGAGTACTTAGTAAGTTTTGAATAGTTTACACGTTTCACTTTTAATGAAACTTTAAAAATTAATGTCAAGGATGAAATGTTGGTAGAAACAGAAATACCCAGGTCCGCATTTTGTACAGTAAACCTGGACAACAACCGGCAAACTGTTAACATCTATATGTTTTCCTCTTCTGTACGCATGATTTGTATTTGTATGCTTTTTTTATTATCATTGAATATCAACGAAAAGCGATACAGTTCTGAATAAGTAATAGACACAACCGAAAAATTTCATTCAATGCAAACAATAACATACCAAAGAACAATCCACAACGAGGGGTTTGATTTGACACTTTTCTCTGCTATAGTCTCTCGATTGTTTCGTATTCCAAAATCATCGCTTCATCACAAATGGAGGAAGTTATTAGTTTACAGCTAACAGCCGGTCATTGATATTTAAGTAACTTGTGATTGAGAAGAAGATGAAGCAAACGAATTCCAAGAAACTTCAACCCTTGTTCAAGTGTCTGAATGACCGTTGGGGACTGTTCACTTTAAGTCACCGCAAGTTACAAGAAAACTGTTGCTGTTTGCAATAAGTATGTGTACAAGTACACACATTGCACGTATACGCAATGACCAGTCATCATCATTCGGAAAGATATCTTTTGAAATTTGCTAGACACGTTGCCTTGGGGATTTTCTTCAGTCGATCATTTTGCTGATTTCTGTTATTGAATTTGGAAAATTGTATTTTTATTTTAAAGTGATATTGTTTGAAATTAATGGCCGGCTGTCATGGAAGGGATGCTTTTGGATACTGCACGTCTGCAATGACGCGTGGCATGCTTAATACACTTTCCAACAATGAATTTTAATTGAAAGTCGGTTAACAGAACAACACTCACAATACAGTAGTTCGCAAAATAGAAATAATACTGAGGTTAGTCTGGTTTCTTTGTTTGAATTTAGTTGTGTTGATTTATTCATGGTCAGACTTTGGAGAAACCCCGATAAATTTGAAAGAGGTTTAAATATATATACGTTTACATTTTGTATAATTATTAAAGCGTCTAAAGTATTTTAAGTGGATAAAGTAAATAGAGAAAAACACCTATTTTATAAATCATCACAATCTTTTGTGTCAGAATTTTGGGTCAAAAAAATATGATCAGTACGAAAAATCCCAAGATGGTGAATGAATATCAACATCATCATATTGGCTGTAAGACCGGAGTCCTGGTCTCCAGCAAAAAGTCTCTGCACCTGTCCCGCTTTCCAGCCGATATCAAAATTAGTATACACTTTCTTAATTAGTGGGGTTTTGCGGAATATGACAACTAAAAGGAAATTGAAAAAGCTTCTTTTTCGTTTGCTCAATATTATGAGGCAGGAATATTCCCATTACAACATAAACCAATATAATTTTAATACCTGATTTTTTGTCGTTTTTAGAACATTTCGGATTTGGAATTTTTAAAATTTTCGGTATCCAAAATTTATATTTTCTACATATATTGAAAAATTCTTCGAGTTTCGAATCCCAGTAACACCAAAAGTATTTTTCATGGTGTCCCACCTCTCGCGACTGTCCGAGGGTAATAATTTGTTGAGAAGCTAGGCCTTGGACCGCAAAGGTCTATTGCGCCGAATATTATTATAATTTTTCTTTCGTCGGTGAACTGTTTTATTTATCTTTTAAGCTCTTTGTATTCTTCTTCGCCAGCCTGCCTTCTCTGTGATTGTTTCACTGTACACAACATTCCAGCGTTCAGTGGATAACTGACTTTCATCATCGAACTACTCATTCCGATCTTTACGACTAGTAAATAAGATCTAGTCAGCAGTACTAATACATAGTATTTCTAAGAGTGTCTATTTCTCTTCTACGCCTGGCATCTCTCTCAATTAAGGGCGTCTCCTATCGCTTGACAGTACTTTATTCTGATCTCTTCTGGCAGTTGTGTTGAAGCGAATCTGTTGTAGTTCTTCTTGGTGAAAAAATCCCCGCTGGGAGCATATGAGCTGCATGAACTCGTATGAGGCTTGTTTTCTAAAATGTGTGCTTTAAGTCATAAAGATGGGTTTCATTATTTTGCTGACTAGAAAGCCCACTTCGAGCATGACAACTGTAATGCAATACACCGCTTTATCAATAAGCGTTGTTCAAAGGAAATAACCAGATGAATCCCGCCCATCCTTCAGCCCAACCGAAAAAGCCGTGCCTCAAATCGAGCTCACGGGTCTACCATTACACCTATTTTCTGACGTACCAACCAATGCATAGATTCCTTCTTTATCCGCACAACAATAACAATACAATACACCCGTGTTTAAAATTGAAAAAAAAAACCGCTTAATTATTTTTTTAAAAATTTTTATGGGGCCCCATTTTTACAAAAAGTGTTGCCCATCGGAGATACATATTTGTATAAAATTTAAAGAAAATCGGGTTAATTTTTAAAAATGTTATATGGGCACCCTTCGGCCCTGAGGCCTCAATTTTTAATAGAAATTTTAATAGAAAGTTTGTCTCCAGAAATACACATGTGTGCAAAATTTCAATAAAATCGGGCTTTGGAAAGTGGGTTAAAAATTGGTCAGAAAATCTAACCAGCCAGCCAGCCACGGGCACGCGAAGTTAATATAGAGAATTTAAAAAATAAAATAAAAATCATATTCTCGTTTTTGTAATACCTCATTCTATCCATTGCATTTTGTTGTATTGCTCACTTTTTTTTGGACAGGGTATCAAATTGTTGCAGCTCGATCTTATCTTTTCTATGATTGTTTTATATCGCTTTTGTTGAATTTGATGCCTAAATTTCGTCATTACCATACATGTCATTTGTATAAGCTTCCAGATGCACATTCAAGGTCATTTGATCTTTTCTGAACTCTATTTATCACTGTTTGTGTATCGTAATATTACATACAAACCGTGACGTATGCAATTCAAAGTCAAGCCCTAAAAGTGCTCCTCCATAATAGATTGATTTTAGTTTTAATCAATTAATTTTTTTAAAGATCAGCACTATCATTAAAAACATTATTAACCAAAGCATATTTAATTTCGCTGTTAAAAAGAGCCTTCAGAGAACCAAAAGTACAACTAGACTTTTGGTGAAACGATTTTCTACGAAAGTAAATACTATCTACAAACAAGCAAGCACACTCCCGAAGATACGGGATTTCCTTCAACTCTGTGCTTCTCTATGAAGACACTGGAGAACTTTGTATGTTCAAACATTGACATATTTGAATCTTTGTGCAAACACTTTATCAGTATGTAGTATCATTCGTTCTTGGATGCTTGAAAGTATTCCTAAACAAATATGTGTCAACGAGTATAAGTCCTTTTTGCCCCGTTCGTTTGCTTATCCGCGATAGATTAGCTTATTAAAAAATTAATTTCGCCTAAACTGAAGAAAGGAACGACCGACCGTCGATGAGTGCGGGTAGTAAAAGCAACGTTAAAGAATACACGAGTGTAAAGAAAGTTTCGACGCATCGTCTTTGCTGAAAATATATATCCTTTCCCTCATACAGTTTTAAATATTTAGGTATTATTGAAGCATACGCACTGGGGATGTATTAGGTTTCGCGTCGCATTACAAATTATCGCTTTAACAGTTATTTTGCACATACAAATACTAGAACATATATATGCGGGACGAACGGGAAACTCAACCCTTTCTATTGCTAATGAATTTTACAAAAATCTGAAACATGCGCGAAGACAATAATGGTGATGAGAGATTCCATGACCTGCGCGGCTCTACTACTTCTACCTTGTCACAATGCACACGATGTCTTATATAAATTTATTGTGTAATAAATTTGGAAATCCTTGCCATCCAGAATCTTATAGATACACATATAAAGAATACCCAAGTGTTTGTGTGCAGATATTAAAGATGAAACTCATTAAAATTGCCTCTATAAGCAAATGCTTTTGGGGAATATGTTATAAGTCGAAAAAGATAAATATTAAAACACAACTAATTATCGTTTTTTATTACTGCTGGCAGCTAATCCATTACAAGATATGTTGGTTGGGAGTCCCTTACAAGATAGGGTTGGAAAACCCAGCATTAAATGTTTTTTGAGACTGATAATATTTGAAGTTAGAGTTAATATTTTTGTCTTAAAATATTATTGATTTTTTTGTCTGTATCTAAATCAGTATCTTTACTTGTCTTTCACATGGACTTCTTTATAATAATTTAATAATCAATCTAATGATCTCGCGTATATTTACTAGGTCTTTTGTTGCCTATAGTATAGAGATATCAGTATACTCTTTGATTTTGCTCACATACGTGATCTAAAAAAACGAAAATGCCATCAGTCAAGTGAGCAATTGAAGACCATAGCAGGCAAAAGAAGCCATCTATTTATATTATTATATGTATGCCCATATGAATAAAGCAACCATCGGGCTGTTTCGTATTTTTAATGGTCTTCCATCTAAGTATTTACCGACCTGAATGCTGATTAATGTCGATGATCAGGGACGAGATCCGATCTCCGATGTACTCAGCGTAGTAGGTCGTTGGCGAATTTCTAATAGACAATTCTTGCGGTAGAGTATGTGAGTCTTTGGTGTTTGTGCGATACGTACTAGGGCTTCTTGTATACTTAATACATTAATTCCTAGAAGAAAAATAGGGCCTTTCTAGTCGAATTTAGGTATATTGCATGATCAAAATTGTGACCTTTTTGTAAATTAGCTTAAATTTGTATGGGTCTCAGTAATGAGTAAAGATTCAGACGAGTAGGCAGTTGGCCAGGAAATAAGCTACAAAGTGAATTCATTGATTAGGTCGTTTAGAATTATGATTTTGAACAACAATAAATGCTGACAGATAAAATAAAAATTGTATTGCTTTCATTTACCTTATGATTGACAAATATTGGGATATTATCCAACTTTTACTTTTTGTGTTCTGTCTTTTAAATAAGTCATAAGCCAACTGTACACGGAGCCACGAAAACCAGTAGAATGTAGCTTGTTCAGAAGAATGCTGTGGTTAACCATATCAAGCACTATGGTTCACGAACAAACTAGCGCAAACAAATTTCATCGAAAGCTATTCTCTAAATCCAAATTGCATAGGAAAAAAAATTTACTTTCTTAAGGTAAGCCAACGCTCTAATTTTGACAGTTTTTTCATAAAAAATTTAAATTGAAGACAGCAAAGAAATCTACCTGTAGTTGTTAACCTTATTTTATTTTTGCGGGAAATGATCCAATAGGAGTCCAAATTAAAAAAAAATGATCTAGAATATTAGCAATATTATGAGATGATTTTAGAAGTGTGGTTGAAAACACCATCGTCATCGCAAGCGTACGAGTTATGAAGCGGGTTGATTTGCACTAGAAACTCGGACCTAGTAATAGGAGCAAAAAGAAATTTCCACTAGAGGATCAGTATTCCACTAGACTATCAACATTGCATCGATTAGATTAATCACTCGAAACTTCCAATTGTTGAAATGGTTTCTAAGAGTTTGATTTTATTGATGGGTTTTTAGAGCCGTTTAGCGTTTTGTTTCGTTTTCTAATATCTGTAATCTCTATATGACCTATTGAAGGTTACGACAACCGGGTGAATGGAATTTGGAAGGCATACAGCGAAAATAATCCAACGGAAAGCTACTACACGAAATATCTGAGATTTGCTATCTTTGAATCCAAAAACTCAATATGCCAAACATTATTCCCGGAAACGAATATGGAAATAATAAGTTTTCATTTTTATTTTATTGCTATATAGTTGTGGCATAAACTCGCTGCCTTGGAAACTCACTTGATTTATATGCAAATCAGATGAAAATGTTCAAATAGTCTTGGCATATATTCATACAATAGGTTTGTGGAAAGCAGAACTCACTATTTATTGGTTAGGGTAACCACTGAAGTGGACAGTTTTGATAACTGCATGAAATGTAGTTGTGTTCTTCGACGACGGCATTTAAAGTAATGCCACTTTACGATTTTATTGTCACTTTTATTGCTATCTCGAGCCGTCCTTTGTGCTTGAATGGCTTGTGATGATTTTTATTCTTCCTTAATTTTCCTACAAAAGACAGCGGTGGTTGTCTTCAAGAAACCTGCGGTAAACTTAAGTACCAATTCCCACAGAGATGTGAATGATTTTAGTCGCTGCGAGGCGATACGTTTTGCGTAGAAAATGTTTTTGTTTTTGGTTGTAGTTGTGATTGTGGTTTTTTAGGCTTTTACAAAACTTTTGTTGCTATTCTCTGATCTGGAAATTTACTCGAATTTCCCCACTCTACTTAGTTTGTTCTTACGAAAACATAGATAGAGCCGTATTGATTCTGACGCACAATTTTTTGAATATGAAAATCAAGTTAAATATTAGGACGAATAAAAATTGATTTGAGTTAAAGCAAAATGTACAAAAGTAGCACATCAGTGAAAAATAAAAATATCTATTTTAGAGGTCAAAAGAAAGAATTTTCTTTTTTCCACGCTTTACATGAGCCACATGCAATTCGCGACACGCTTTGAAAGCAGGATATCAAAATGGCCCCTGACATTGAGCCGGTAACAAAATTTCAGCCTTCTAGTTCGTGCGAAAAGTGATTAAAAAAGACCTAAAAATGAGAAATGGCGCGATTTCAAACCATCACACGTGCCACAAGCGAAATGTAACACGAGTCATACACAGAATATAAAGGTGTGATAAGAGGTATTGCATAAAGTGACGATTAACCCGCGTTTTTATAAACTTGGGAATACTGTTTTGGACTTAGATACTCAAAAAATGTCAACGGTAGTTAAAAAGGACCTCAAAGAAGTCGAAAAAAAATTGCAACCCATCACACGCGCTACACGCGGAACGCAACACGCTTACCCGAAAGTTTGTTTTTAAAGAACTGAAATAGATACTTGGTTAATCAGAAAACAAGTAAAATGTAAAATAGCTTCGTTTTCGGGTACAAAAAAGCGCTACAGTGCTCATAAAATTTCCGCACTCTAGGTCGTGCGATAGGTGGTTAAAAAATACCTCAAAAAACGAGAAAATGGCGCGATTTAAACCTAGCACACGCGCCACAAGCGCAACACGCTTCGTATGCGGAACATAAAATATGCTATTTTGGTCTTAGACACTCACAAAATTTCAACTCTTTAGGTCGTGTTGAAGGTGGTTAAAAAGCACCTCAAATAAGTCGAAACAAAAATTTCAACCCATCACACGCGCCACATGCGACACGCGTCATACGCGGAATATAAAAAATGCTGTTTCTAACTAACTAACTAACTCTCACAAATTTCATCTCTCTTGGTCATGTGGGAGGTGGCTAAAAAGCACCTCAAAGAAGTCGAAAAAAGAAATTCAATCTATCACACGCGCGACACGCGTCATACTCGGAATATAAAAATTCTATTTTGGATTTAGACACTCACAAAATTTCAGCTCTCTAGGTCGTGTGGAAGGTGGTTAAAAAGGACCTAAAACTTGTCGAAAATACGGAAAAATTTGATTAAACCTGCAGTTTACAAGCGGCAGACTTTGGCTCAAATTTTATACACATGTGTATCTCTGATGAACAACACTTTTTGTAAAAATCGTCGTGCCCCACATACGATTTTTTTTCAAAAATTTACCCGAGTTTCTTCAAATTTAATGGACATGTATATCTCCGATGGACAACAGCCGAGCGGCTACCATATAATTTTTAAAATTTAACCCATGTGTATCTCCGATGGACAACACTTTTTGTAAAAATTTGGAAGTGATCAGGACCCGAGGTCGGGGGGCTCCCAAACAAAGTTTTTAAAAAAGTTACCCAATCTTCAGATTTACACAGACGTATTTAATCATATGGCCGGCACTACTTGTAAAAATTTGGAAATGGTCCCAGGGCTCCCATATAATTTTTTAAAAATTAACCTGATTTCCTTCAAATTTTATACACATTTGTATCTCCGATGACGAAACATTTTTATTTGTATGCATTGTTTTTATTTTTGCTGTTGTAACTACAAGTTCCTGGTTGTAGAGACACGCATTCCCCCTTTTACCAGAAATATAATTCTTGGGAAATCAGTGATTTTGTCTCAGTATAATTATTTGAATTAGATTTGGTACTGTTGTTGTTTTCTTTTCTTTTCTTTTCCAAGTGCAGACGGAGTAGTGCCAGAAAAGGTATATGGGCATACGCAACTTCTCTCGAAATATAGCTGTCTGATAAAGAAATCTCGACCGTAAACTTGAAAAGTACACAGAGCGAGGACCGCATCAGGCGCAGAAAGACAAAGATAAACAGTTGTACAGTGGTTTGCACCATTGGCTCCCACTCGGAGCACAGTGGGTTGGATTTCGGTTACGTCCCGGCACGTCCGCACTTATGATGTAAATTCAATCTAGATCAAAAAATATATTTGTTGCTCTTTGTTAAATAAAAGAGCAAGTTTAGAAGTAACAAACGATGCCTGAAGACTGGATAAAGCGCATCCAGTGCCCGTCACCCTTAGGTAGGCGACGGTGAAATTTTTTATAGTACCAAAACTCACAACATCAACATTTTATAGACTATAAAGCCACATGTGATAGGATAGGTAGAGCAGAACTTAATATAGCCATGAGGAAATATGGCATTCTAAATAAAATGACGCGAATATAAAGATTATATGTCAATTTAAGATATCCGGATCAAAGCCCATCCAACATTTATAATAGGCCCCAACAAGGGGAAGGACTAGCATGCGTGTTCTTGAAGCTAGCGTTAAATAAAGTGATGGTCTCACTGTGGAACAAACAACCAGTATACTAATTGCTCAGGTCAGTCGATCACTAACGGACGCACGCATGCACTCACGCACGCACGCTGTAAATTTGTTTTATTTTATGAACAACTTTGTTGTAAGAACTTAAAATAGGATTAAGATACTAGATACTAAGTCGATATCTGACTCGTCCGGCGAATTGCCTGGTTAACGAATACCCAAAAGCCGGGGATCCGTTGGGCGTCAGATACCGAAAATAAGAGGAATAGTCGTCGGGCTTACTGTAATATTACGAGTGATTTTAGTAAGAAAATATTGGATTGTTTTCGACCAAATATCGACTCTTGCATGCCTATACATCGATATTACTAAAAAATGCTCGATCAGCATAATGTGTGTAAGTATGTAGCATATGACCGACCGCGTCAAGTACTCAGCGCAATGCATGGAAGGGGTAATTAACGTTCTAAGCGGCCAGCGCTCGTTTGCCCATGACACTTAGATTGCATATTTATTTTCATAGGCGAACGACCGCTGGTCATAAATTATGCTATTAGAAATATTTTATATTTTTTGTTCTCATCCACCGAGTGTTCTTATTAAAGAATAAATGAATGAATGAAACCAGAAAATCCGCAAAGTAGCTTAACTCCAACAAGGCCTAATTTAGTCTTTGAAATCTAGGAATTAACCAATAATGAGGTGTACCAAGCAGCATATCCTTAAGGCTGCTGTTAAAATTCAAAATAAAATGGACCGGACCGGTTTTCGGGTTTTCAAATCAATTTAAATACTTGTTACATTTATAAAATGTTGGTTATGAAAACAAAAATTTATAATTATGAGTATACATTATAATTAATTTAGTATTTAAAACATAAATAGAATCTTTCGACACTGCATTTTGTTAAGGTTTATGGAATCGATGCAGTGAAACAAAGAAATTGAGAAGATTATGTCATCTTTACTTTCAGAAATATATTCATCCCTTCCAATAAACCTCATCTATATATACAGTAGCAATCCATTGGTCCGCAAATGTGACAAGCAGGATTAACAAATAAACTATTAACCAATATTACACCCAATATTATCGTCAAGACAGAATACATGAAGAGAATACCCATAAGCAGGAAAAATAACATCTTATAGCCATTAAGGTCAGCCGTAGTGGTGCAACAATATTGTAAGTGAAAATATTAACCCCATAGGTTTAGTGGCACAATCTATATGCTTTGTCACCTTGCGTTGCAAATGGTCGAAGGAAATAACCACCCCATCATGCTATTGTGGAACATCAACGATTTTGATGAAGGCACCCGAAGCGCTATTTGCAGTCTGTTTTGGGAAGATACACAACGATCGAAAATTTGATGTCCTTGCGGACAAATCCAATAACATTTTATATGTTTGGTAAATGATCCAGATGAACAAGATTTCGCTCGCTCGTCCTACATTGCAGTCTTGATTGTAGGCATCATCTATTCCATGTATGCAGCAATTGAATGTGGTGTACTCTGCCGTGTTCGCAGAACCAAACGACGCAACTTCACTAAAGCACATTCGGTACAACCTTGATGAAAATATTTGGAGAAGACAGGCTGCTTCGCTCAATGCATGCTGCGGCATAAAATACCCACAGAATCCCAGACGGGTGATGTCAATAAAATATCCTTAATTACACGCTTGATGTACCTTTAGGCTGTTTTCGTTACAGATTATTGCTTCTGTGTATGTGTGCCCGTATTTACAGGATCTGTACGCATATATTGACAATATCGTTCGACTGTTGGTTCAGCTTATAGTCTCTCGTTATATTGGCAATTTCGCGTGAAACTATAAACTCTCGTATACTCGCACACACGGCTGTTCAATCTCCTCTAATAAAGGACGACCTTGCGATCGAGGATGAACGAGGGTGTCCCTGATGTACCAAACCGTTTCAATCGAATTTAATATTGCAGTTTGTCTATTCTGTCACTGTATATTATGGGATGAATTGCCTACAAGGAGCATTAGTAGAAGACCACAAGCCCAACCAGCGGCAACATGACCACGACATTTTGGCCATCTCAACATTAATCAGAGGAACAGGAAAACTTTATTTCCAATTAAACGCAGTTGTGTCAACGTTTAATTACAGGACACGAATCGAATAAAGAGCATAACTATACAATGTGTTCTGCATTGATTATTAGTGTCACCTTGAAGGATATTTGAACCTCAGTTAAATATTGCAGCTACAGTAAAGGATTGATTGACTTTATGAAAAATAATTAGATTTATTTAAACAAGATGGTATGTATTGACGAACTGATGAACGTTAAGTTTCCGAAAAGCAAAAAACTAGTTAAGAAACGTTATGGATAACTGGATGCGATTATTAGAGAATGCTGATAATTATTGCCTTTTGCAGCTCTCCCGTTCAATTAGCAATTAAAGAAAATGCTGAAGCCGAATACGAAGGAAAACGACGCAACTGTAATGCTTTTATCGTTTTTTTCTGATGCTTATAACTAGGAAGTGGATCACAAATGAGGATGGATCAAACCTGTACCTATGTGTGTATATTTACTTAATTGTTGTAAGGTCATTGCCACAGGATACAACCTTTCGTTGCCTATATACTACAAAATGACAATAAAATTCGCAAAGTTTGTTGGCAGATAGAAAAGCGATTCAGTTTTATAACCTTTGTGCTCTTCCTCTTACAGATGTCAAACAATCATTAGATGTTCATGTACGAGGGTAGTTATCCGTGTTCACAAGCGATAGGACAATTAATGCCAAGAGAGCGGGCGTTTTAGTGTTGATTGCTTTTTGGTGTTTCGTCCTAGTCGATCCGGCCTCCTTAATTAGTTTCGTTTGCAGTTTTTCCCAAAATTTCCGTCTGTTTGTATAACAGAAAAAGCGTTCGTTGTTGTCGTTAAGACGAGTGATTCCTGCTTTGGGCAAATTTCTTTATTTTTCCTTAGAATGACCAAAGGTTTAATTCAACGAACCATTAACTCATTCATCGAATTCGAAGTAATGTAAACGAGAACGTGAAACGTTAGGTCATAAAACCGGTTGGTTATTCTGAGTTAATATATATGAGAAAAATTGCCGTGAAGAATTATGCATCAATACAATAATTACTTCTTTTTCTTTTCTTATTCTTGGACTCTTGGTCAATTAAAGGTTTATGCACTTTTATATAATTTTTGGTTCATTATTATATAAAAAAAAATACTTAACATACTTGTGTGACATATTAATCTCAAAATGTTTTGTAGCAAGTTTTGTACAAGAACGTAAAGCGTAAATGATACCGACGTGTCATCTGAACTGTTACAAATAGACTAGGAATATAAACACAGTGGTATCACCAGCCTCACTCGTAAGAAGTTATGCTATTCAAGGAAAATATACCAAATACTGCGAGTGCGAGATTCATAAGAAACTATATTTCTAAGAACCTCCTACCTACCTACTTAGAACCTCCTCCTTTTCCCATTTACTTTTTGTTTTGTTTTGGAAAGTGAAAGCCAAACTGCACTTAAGCTTGTGACATTAGGAAACTCTCGACTAAAACATACCCACACTGGCTAGAACAGAATCTCAGTATAATTTTTCGGGCTAGTCTATTTAGTCGAATAGCGTTCTAGTTTACCAAGTTTTAGGTGTTCTTCTACGTCTTAATAAATTTACTAGCTGAAATACCCAGCGGTGCTTGGCTGCGCCTATCAGAGTCCGATCCTCCGCAAAAAAACTTTCCACAGATACCGATTTTACGCCTACTTCAACCAGTTTGGCAACCCTAAACTGTCGGCATTCTGGTTTACACCAGCCTTCAAGCATAGTGTGCAATAAATCGAACTTCAAAGAACTTTCCGAGCAGGTTCCTCTTCGCTAGTGCGAGCTAAGTATCGTGGCCACCGGTAGGCTGCTGAGCTTAATTCTCTGCATGATGTCGACATCGAGGTAACGCTCGTAGACCTCACCATTATAGCGTCTCTTCTGCTTTACGTGACCGCGTTTGTTGAGATTTTTACATTGTTCGCTGTACGCAAAATTCTTTCGGTATCGCTAGCCTACATTCGTCATCGAACCAGTCCTTCCCACCTTAACGAGTACTGGCTAAGATGGCTAGGATGGACTCCAAGGTAGGTAGGTAGAGTCTTTGCCGCCCTAGCGAGACATTTAAATAGCGCTTAAGTGTGCTGTCACTGACCAATGGCCTGCGATTATATCAGCTTGGTGGATTTGTTTTCTTATTATAGGAAGGACACATCGCTCTTGATATGGTGCAGTTGGTTAAGTCATTCCACCTTGGCTGTGCCTTGGTGTTTAAAAGGTGCGAATACGTTTCCTGACGAGCCCCATGGACAGCAGAATCTCTCATTGTAGTCAATATCAATATCAATCAAAATATGAAAATCTTCTTCGCCAATACATTTGCTTTCTCATTGCCGTAACCAGTACTAATTAATGATAGTATTTTTAAGGCACTATCTTCAACATCTATTATGTCGGCTACAGGACTTACTCGCGTCGTATTTTGGGGCGAATCCTTTCGCTGCTTTAATCGACTTTCTTGGTAATGCCATCCGTTTTTAGAGCACCATACCAACAATATATTGGTTCTAGTCGACATTGGCACCTCGGTACCTTTGTATCGTCAACAATTTCGGGTTGTGGCGGCAGTGTATCAAGACGTGGTCTATCTGGTTGCGAGTGGCTCCATGAATCCTAATGTACTACCTAAAAGATAACATATAAAGATAGGGGAATGGCGGAGAAGATCGAGTTTAAGGCGCTGTGTTTAAAATCAAAAACGGTAAGGTTTAAGTTGACCTTTTGCAGTATACGGGAGATTGCTTTGTTAGATCCGTACATGGTTCGGTGTGTCGGTAGATAGAATAGAGGCGGGTTAGTGTTAAAGAAAATCGAGTTGTATAGAGACACGCAATCGACGGAGCCTAAGAGGAGACGATGTATGAAAAGAATGTCACCCACTTCTCTGCGTTCCACGACTGCTTTGAAGTTTGATTGGGTTAAGGCGGCCTTGCTAGGGAGATGTATAAGATGATTGTCCCAAGGTAGACCTCGAAGAGCAAATCGGAGAAAACGACGTTGGATGCTCTCGATTCCGGGCACATGAACATAATTATAGTTGGACCACGCTTGATTAGCGCACTTGAGGAGTGGATGGACGTAATTGATATAGAGGGATATGGTCACATAAGTGTAAGAGAATTCTTTGATGCACCGTTTAATACAGCCTCGACAAGATCTCGCCGTTTTATTGAACTCATATTTCCCATAATCCTCCTCGTGAACGTTTACCAATGTTTATATATTTTAATGCACGTTAAGAAGGCATACATTTTTAAATGGTTTAACCGTATCCGATGACCACATCGTCGGAGATCAGTATTTTCAATTTGGATTTGGAGTTCCGTAATAGCCACTACATCACTCAGTTTTTAACTATCAAATGGTATTTCTTTAAAATGTTCGCATAACGGGGAACGTTTTTTTTTTATATTTAAACTTATTGCCAAGGGAATACTCCCTGAATGACTTGCGCCACGGCAATAAGGTGGGCTAAGCCCTTTATTGAATTAAATCGGAGAAATGTGATTTACAATATATCACATTTCTCACGTTTGTAGCCGGTTTCAATTTTATTTTCGCTGAAAATTGATATGCCAATATGAAGATTTCCTTCGCACTATTTTCGAGTAATCATGATACACAATAGACAAAAGCAAGGTGATAGCAAAGATAGGAAGAATTGAATTAGAATAATGGATCATTGTCTTAACATACGTTGCTCTCATACCTCAAGAAACTTGTTAAAATTATAACTGGAATTTATTAAAAAATGTAAGAACTTACCTTATACAGAGGATTGCCAAAATGTTGAGGAAAGTTCAAGTTATAAATAGGTATCTATTTATCTAATACTAAATCACAAAAAATTCACGAAGCTTTTTTATCTTCAACCTGCACCTGCAATAATCTCGTGTGCTACCACTTATAGGCAACTGAATAACGTCTTCATTTTCTCTATCAGAGCTTGAAAAATACTCAACAAATTCTTGTGAATACAAATACGGGTTATTCATGGGTGACTGACTAACTGATTGATTTCGGATCATTATTCATTTGGTTATCCTCGTCAGAAGTACCACTGCACGATTATCTTGGTGGGTTCGAGTTAAAAATGGTTGCTATGCGGAACTGAACGAAGCTGAAACCCAACAAATCGTCATATAAAGGGTCGGTGAAATAATATTTAAATCATTTTTTGTTTGTTCGTATGTTGGCGTGTTCATGTGATGATAAGCAAGAATTATGGCGAATAAAAAATTACTGATTCTAAAAAATTACAAAACTGCTTAATAAGATTTGGATAATTTTTTATGCAGATTCGTAATTTACAATGTGATAGTAAATTTATGATGCGCTCTTAGGGGATATACTTTCATAGTATTTTTTTAGGATGAACTCTGTTCCCATTGTTCATCAGATATTGCTTTACCCTCCATCGAAATATTTTACTGCACCTTCTGATTTATGCTGTTCAAAGCGCTAAATTTTAGAAAAATAATAGTGTAGTCTATGCCTCCTGGTGGAGCCCTGAATGAATTCAGAATACAGGAGTGTCCGAATTCATTTCTTATCCACTGGAAGGTAGCGTTGAGGAGAATAGCAGCAACTTGTCTGCTGAAGATGTCCAGTGGTGTTAGGTTGATCAATATTTCTATTGCAGCGGAGAGGGTGGTGCATAGAGCTCCGTTCATACACATACAAGCTGATGATCTTTGGACTTTGCTTAGTTTGTCGCAATTTATTGCTATGTCTAAGTCAGTCTACCAGACGACCACGCCGTACAGAAGTGTAGGTCTTATTACCGAAATATAAAACCAATGCGTGATATGGGGTTGAAGATCCTATTTGCTACCAATGGCTTTTGTACGAACTCTTTCTTATATATTAGGTTACCAGCTTAGCTTTCTGTTCAGAATGTGACCCAGATATTTAGCTTTGTCAGAGAATGTTAAGCTTGTACCCTTTATAGAGGGTGCGTCAACATGTGGAATTTAATTTTTTCTAGTGAAGAGGACGAGTTCTGTTTTGTGGGGGTTTATTTCCAGACCACAACGATCTGCCCATTTAGTTAGCTTGTTAAAGGTCTTCTGCAAGAGTAACTTCAGGGTAATAAGGTGTTTTCCTTAACGGCAATAGCAACTTTATCCGCATAGGCGATCTATCTGCAGCCCTCCCTTTGCATGTATATCAGCAGCTCATTCACCACTGAATTCCAAAGAAGGGGGATAGAAATCTACCTTCTTCATCTGCAACCAGATATATAGCTGGACGCCACACACAGTTTTAATTAATGATCCGAATTATAAGCAGGATATTGATTAGTTCGCCGAGTCAGTCGTGTAACTTCTTGGCGGACACTGCAGCTGCGATCGCCGATGTGCTGACGTTGTTTTAGTTAATTTTAAAAAATTTGGTACTTTGATATTGATCTTGATCTTGGTATTGATGCCTCCTCAATTATAGGCCTTCACGATGTTGCCGATGAAATCGTGGACGGTTAATATTCCCAGATCCCGGTGAAGATCAACATTTCTAACGTACCATGGCGCATTTATTATGTTTCTTAAAACGTTATTTTGGAATCTTTGAATAAATTCAATAACACATTGCTAAGCGAAAAATTATTTTGGACAGATAGTGATGAATATTTACCTATAAGCCAGTTCATTTTATTCACTTTGATTCAATTTGATGTTTGATGTAGCATTGTAACAATGAAAATCAAAGTAATAGCAAATTAACTTTTTACGATTTGAATTTTGTTATTTAAAAGCATAACTCAATTCGTAGGAGAACATAAAAATATGGCAAACCCGAGCAGAAATTTAATTTCTCCCTTTAATTATTTCTAGTTCTTGTTTCAGTTTTTAATATTTAAAACGATTTCGTTGTTTTCCCTTGACCAATGCAAACGTACATATATGGACAATATTCATGTGAAAGATAAACTTGTCTTCTCTTTGCTGTAATAGTAACTGCCAGTTGGAAGTATGGACGTGGTCATCGTTAAACAGAGGTTGATTTGGTCAAAGCCATAATATCGCCATGTGTATCAGATGAATAATTCAAAGTATTTTCATTTAACCGACCGCCGCATACAACGGTTGTATATATCATCCCAGTTATTTTTAAGCGTTTGGGATAGGATTGTATTAAAACTTTGTGAGATGCCCCCTCTAGTTTGATTGCTCTTTTGCTAGTAATTTGTGAAGAAGACAATTTATAGATATCCAAATATGTATATAGGCATTCAATTCTAAATGAAATACCCAAAATGGAGAAGTAGAGTTTAAGGTTTGTCGGGAAGGGATGACTGCAACCTCTTATTAAACCTTTTCGGTGCGAATAGTTTCCGTTATGAGTGGGCAGTAGTTGGCAGTACACTACCACCACTATTAACAAATGATTTGTTATCAGTGTGTGTATGTGAAATTCTTTTGCTTGAAAACCCCCAAATGACCAAAGGATGTACCTAGTAGTAAAATTTTAACGGCATTATTCCTCTTATGGTCAACACCCCAGTAAGGCATTTTGAATTTTTAATTCGCCTTCTGTGACTCTATGTTGTTGAGTTCACGTAATTTATTTATAAATCGAGTTCGTTACGGTGCTGGCCGCTTTTCAACATTTTCATGTATGGATGGATGTATGTTCATTATGACAATCACAAAGTTTATAATGGAAAAAACCACTTGCGTCTATTCAGGAAACTTCTTATTTCTTATTATGTTGTCCTTTATCTAATTCATAAAAAAAATATTCTGGTTTCACGAGTAGAAAGACAGACACTATCTTATTTACTTGCTAGTCCCTTCCTAAAACTTATTAAACGGCAGTTTGTTTACATTTAGTTAATATAGAGTCCAGGAATATGTAGTAGCACTAACTTGAATTTTAAACTCCGCGTGTATAAATTAACCTCTAATTCGGTTATATTATTTTATAAATTAAGTAAAGGCTTGTTTTAAGTTGATATTACATTCACTCTGTATTAGTGTTATAGTTTTCCATCTTTCTTTTTTTAGCTGTTCTTTATTAAATTCTCTATATTAACTTCGCGTCGGTATGGTTCTGTCTGTCGTTCGTTCGGGGGTGCAATATTGGGATCATTTTTCATCCACTTCCCCAAGCCCGATTTAATTTAAACTTTGCACGCGTATGTATATCTGGTGGTAACACTTTCTATTAAAATTTGGAATTTATCGGGCCATGGGATCGGAGGTCTCCCATACAATATTTTCAAAAATTATGCCATATATTGGCATCAATTCACGCCATACTATAATGACTGTATGCGCTCTGTGTAGCGCTGATTTCGAATAAGTGCTTGTTTTTTTACAACAAAAGCACGCAGGTTTTCCCATGTGTTTTTATTTTTCAGCATTTATAGTGGAATTCAGTATATTTTTAGACGCATATTTTGGTTGTTAGAAAATTTTAATTTTTATGGGTAGTTTTTTTATTGTTTAGTCCAATTTTGTATTTCTGACTGATTGACTGATTTGGTTTCATTTCATTTGATTTCATTTCACTTCATTTCATTTCATTTCATTTCATTTCATTTCATTTCATTTCATTTCATTTCATTTCATTTCATTCCATTTCATTTCATTTCATTTCATTTCATTTCATTTCATTTCATTTCATTTCATTTCATTTCATTTCATTTCATTTCATTTCATTTCATTTCATTTCATTTCATTTCATTTCATTTCATTTCATTTCATTTCATTTCATTTCATTTCATTTCATTTCATTTCATTTCATTTCATTTCATTTCATTTCTGGTATGGTATAATCGCCAATTGGTATAATCGTTAACTAAAGAGACATTTTTCCGCTAAGATGCAGTTTCCAATTTCAATCGAACTCCTAGCATGGCATCGGTGTAATGAGTATATATAGCTATTGATAAACGCACCCTATAAATTCATATCATCTTGCGGTATGCAAAAATAATCATGTTATAAATTTTTAATCAATCTCGTTTCTGCTATCGTATACGAATGCTCGTCCTGGGAATAGATCTAACCAAAGTGGTAATTTGTTTTGTGTGCAGAACAATGACAACAACAATATTTGGTTGTATCACGTTATAAGCAGTTGGGGTCTTGGTGTGAGGTTTGCAAGTTACAATACACCCCTAACCATGTAATTCTCTGGGTTAAACGCGTATATCCTTTCATCATCGCGTATGGGTTTATATATCCTTCTATAGATTCGCTCGACCCTGTCGCGTGTAGATCCTTATTTCGCGGAATTTATTGTGCACATATCTTTGGCTTTCACTTTCAATTTTAACTTCTTGTGCAAAAGTAAGGGGACGATTGATAGCCTTGCTAGCTGCAACATATGCGTGAATATTCGATGTGATTACAGGTTGAATGAATATCAGATGTGCGTATCTTGTACGGCATCTTTGTATTCCTTGTTAGGGACCTTTTCGGTGCATGTCGCCTTATGACTTTTGCTTGAAACACACCTAAACAATTTGCATAAAAACAAATAATAGCAAATAGCAAATAAGTGAAAAAAGTAAAGGAAAATTGTATTCTTACACATGTATATAATTTGAAATTAAATCGCACCTGTTTCTATTAAATAAAACTTTTTTAAAAGAAGAAGAAGAAAACACAACGAAAAAAAGTTTTACCGCATATCCCCCACCCCCGGGTAAACACTTTAGGTCGGGTAGACTAATTTGTGCTTTTAAAGCGGAATATATACATTTGGCGAAATTTTCTCAGGTTACCTTATGTTGAATTTTTTGATTATTATTTTAAATGTATAGCCAAAGAAATTTCCCTAAACGTAAACAAGAATTGCGGGATTGAAACATGGCTAGTCCGTGGTATATCCATAGAAATACATTTCCACATTTCGCATGAGTAAGTGCGCAATAGATAAATTAGTGGAAAATCCAAACACTTAAAATGTCCTTTTATAAGTTTCCTTGAGACATGCCAACTACACCCTAAACCTACTCATACGCTTTCATTTGAACACAAAATTAACGACGAAAACAAATAATAATTGGTAAACATTGATAATAGTGGTCTCCCTTTCAGAGATGATTTGTGTTTCTATCATTTAACTGCTACACATTGTGCTATCCGCAAAATATTTATCTCCAAAATGAATCGCACATAAAACGATGATAGCTGTTAGTTTGAATAGTTTTGTTAAACGGAGAATAACTAAAAGCCAAGGTATGAATAAACGTTTTATAGGAAAAGGTATAACATTTAAGTTAGGGCCGTCCTGAAGTGCGGAAATTCGTGAAAACCATTATTGAAGTTATTCAGGCTTGGTATCTGGCATTGCTACGATTGTCTAAATACATATAAGTTAATTAAGGTCCTATTTTTAATCCTTTATGTTTTGGAAAATTTTAATGTACTATAAAGTTCACTTTCCCTGTAAAAGATTATTAATATTGACATTTGTGAGTGAACATTCTTTAAAAAAAATCCTGTTTTGGCTAAAAAATATGCTCTCGTCTAACCAATTAATCATTTACTAACAAATGCCTGATGATGGCCTATATTAGGAAAAGAAACAGTCTGAATTTTTTTTATACGGCCACGACGCAACGTCTTATAGAAAACTGGTTGAAGTTGTCACCCATTAAAAAATCTGGCCGCATTATTCAAAGAACTGGAATAAAAAGGGTAACTTTCTAGATAAAATAAATAATAATAATAATAATAATAATAATAATAATAATAATAATAATAATAATAATAATAATAATAATAATAATAATAATAATAATAATAATAATAATAATAATAATAATAATAATAATAATAATAATAATAATAATAATAATAATAATAATAATAATAATAATAATAATAATAATAATAATAATAATAATAATAATAATAATAATAATAATAATAATAATAATAATAATAACATTTATTGTTTTTTGAATTGTAAAGAAATATTTTCCCATCTGTCCGACCAACTGAAAGGTCGTTAAATTGTCTTACTTCTAGGTAAATATAAGTTATAGGTAAATGCTAACTTTTATTTGTTTTAAAATGATTGACTTTAAATGGGAATTTATTCATGTCATGGATGGGTACATTAACTTCACTTCACTTTCGATTACAGCATTTAGATCTTGAATTGTGAAAAAGTGATAGCTCTGAATTCCGAATCCCTCATTTCAGTTGATCCTACAAGGATTCTATAGGATTCAGGTTAGAACTGGACTTTTTGTTAGCCACTCATTATGTAAGATATTGGCTAACGATCGGCACTGTGCAGTCTTGCGTTGTCATGAACGAAATAAATCCGGATGTACCCTTTTGGATGTACTCCGTTTTTACTGATTACGTCCACTTTCTGCCCTCGATTAATGATGCACACCACACCAGACAAAAAACGCAGCCAGTGCTAACACTGAACGAGTTGCTCGCTAGGACGCTCAAGGTTTATATATTCCTATTCATCTAATAAACAAACCAGTCTTCTGGAACTTTAATTACCTTCGTGTTACATCAGATCGATATATTATATTATAAAGTCTGCGAAACAATTTACGTTGTCAATGCTTTCTTGGGCGGTTGTTGTACCTTTGCTTTTTAAATTTTCTATATTAACTTTGCGTGCCCGTGGCTGGCTTGGCTGGTGGTAGAATCTTGTGATAAATTTTTAGCTCACTTCCTAAAGCCCGATTTTATTCAAACTTTGCACATATGTGTGTTTTCTATGACAACACTTTCTGTTTTTAGAGTGATCAGGCCACGGAGCTCACATACAAGTTTTTTTCCCATATAGCGGCATTAGATGACTGTATTCTGTGTGCGCTGGTGTGCTGTGAGCAGCAAGTATACTTTAGTTCGAATACAAAAGTCTAACTCTATGCTTCTAATATGCTCAAGGGCGGTACTTTTAAGAGTAAAAAAGAATTTTTTCATGAAACTTAAATTTTTTTTTACTAATTCAGTCTTTATACTAAGTTACAACTATCCATATGACGAGCTGAGAAGCTCCGGTTTGCAATATTTTAAATATAGGTGAGTGTGGCAGCATCGAATAAACCTGCTGCCTAGTTTGCATTATTACATTTAAAGTTAAATGTCTTACAACAAAAATATTTATCAATTTGTATTTAAAAGTTTGAGAATAACTACCACTATGAAAGATTGAGAACAGCTGAAAGAGTTGCTGTCATTATAATTAATGGCTCCGTTGGAGATATGTGAATTAAAGGGTATTTTTCTATTTAGATAAGACAACGAAACAGGGTTTTATTTCACTCTTTTAGCCATGGAATGGGCTACTGGTTTGTTATTAAATGAAATTGTGTGGGTACTGTTACGAAATTGTGGCTTGAAATGGATTTTGCAAATAGAAACGCAACACATATTCGTTTATTCTATGATATCTAACTACAATGAAATATGGGGTATTTATACTAAATCAGCAGTTTCTAGAAGTGTCGGTTCTTTGATTACATGAATTACATTGTGCTATAATTTATACAAAGTTCCCGTCACACAATTTCAATACATATGATTTTTATATGCAATATTACTTGATCCACAGATGGCACTGTTAAGTGTTCTTAATCTGTTTTTGTAATAATACGTATACATTTCATCCATCATCATCTTATTTTGCTCTACAAACGGGCTTCGGCTCGTGGCCGATTCCGTTCCGTAGTTACTCAGCTTGGCATCACTAACTTTATGGCTTGGATGACATTGTAAGGTTCCTTTAGTATAGGCTTTGTTGACTTTAAGCAACCTTGCGCTAAGATCTCGTTCCATTCTGGTGTCATTTCATGCTGTTTTTGGTCCTTTTAGCATTTTCTGTAATCAAGGAACAATTTGTGTAAGAAACAAAATTCTATCTAAAAGGAATATAACGGACTTTTTGTATAGAATACAGAGGCAAATTATCTGCTTTTGAAAAAAACCCATACAATTTCAGAGGTACCTGAATAAATCCATTCGCATCGATTCCTTATGAGCATAACATGTGAATGACACGAATTTCGAAAAACATTTTGATGACGTCGACAATATTTTAAGCTCTTGCTGTCTATAGGATTGGTTTTCTATATACTTTTTTCATTTCAGTTGAGACATTGGCATCAATGCTATTACCAAGAATCTGTTTCTTGCCGACTTCCGTCCTTTTTATGAAATTGTCCATTGCTTTCCGGAATAAGCTCTGCGGTTATTAATAAAAAGTTCGTCAAATATCTTCCTCTAGCTATGGGATCGTCCTTAAGCTCTAAAATATTTGGGGTATTGGCATAAACGCTTTTTCAAATAACCATAACGAAATTGGTGAAATAATTTGTTTGCCTAGACGCGCTATCACGGGGTTCGAAAACTTTGTGAACAATAATTACATTGTTTCTCGCATTGTGTAGCAGGTGAAACCGTCATGTTGAAACCTTATGTCCATTCATAAATCATTCAAAAAATAATTCCTTTTCACACGGCCACAGACGAAAGTGACTGTTTTCTACGCCATAACCTACCCTCGAAAGTAGGCATTATTCACACTAGTGTGTTATCATAGAAAATACTTTTGTTATTTACTGCAGTCTCAGCGTACACACATTCCCAGAGTAGTTTTGCATTGCGAATGAGCAGTTTAGCAGAAAAATTGGTTTGGTCGTGTGAAAAATAGCGTCCACTTTCCTAGCTCGTTAATTCAAACTTTGAAAAACTTGACAAGACTTCCTATTAAAATTTGGTGGCTCTCGGGCCACAATTTACCTAATTTTCTTAAAATTTTATATGCTTGTACATCAATTATTCTTATGAGAGCAAAAATTATCTTACCCCCTATCTTGAAAGGAGTTTAACAAATGTGTAGAGATGTTACAAAATTTTAGCTATCTACGGTTATCGGAATATAAGTTACTGAAATTAAAAAACGCAACTTTACCTATGCCGCCGGACGAAGGTTAAAAAAGCAAATTGAACAATTGAACCAATCCCTTACATATGTATTTCAATGCAGAATTTTCTAAATTAATCAGACCTTAAATTATTTATTTATTTACCTGAATTAAATCCTAGGAAAATTCTGAAAGCTAAATCGATTAACAAAGTAGCATTTCGATTGTCAATTTTGTGTGCGTTGCGCTGGATTTTTTATTTTATTAACTTCTCCCTCACATTGTCTTTTCATTGCTTTGACTTTAATCCTTGCTGTTTAACTTGGATTTATCAGTAAAAATACCAAACTTCAAGAATATTCGATTTCGATGCTACCGCAATTCTTCTCACAACAGTCATTCGTCAATATTTATCCTGAATCCCTAATGGAAATTTTGATTTCTCAACCGAAATGATCGGAATAAATTAAAAGGAGAATATAATGAGAAATATTGGCTATTCTATTGACTTGTCTATTTGCCTTTAGCTGCAAAACAATCCAACCAAACGAAAGGATCACCACAAAAAGTTCACAAGACATTGTATTGGGAAAAGTAATGCGATGCCCGTTGCCGCTAATGAGAACAAAACAAAAACAAAATTTAAAATTTAAATTTGAAAATTTTTAATCGGATAATACCGGTATCGCAAAAGTTTCATCATCCATCCACCCACTTTCGAAAGGGTTCCCATTTTAGTTAGGTTTAACCCTTGCAGTTATAATGTCTTTCTGCAAATATCTTCAATGTTCAGATGACAACACGGCATGTCGAGATGATTATCATCGCATCGCATGCAGTCAGTGGGAAGAATCCTTCCGGATAGGGATGAATAAAGATACGAGTATACAATAGGTATCAAAAACTGCACGACGTCGTCGCCATCACGGGTCATTGAGTGAAATAACAACCCTTTTCCGTGCGCACTTGTAACCCTTTTGTCGTGTTCATTTTCTGTCAGCCGTCGTGGTGGTCTGGTTTGGGTTGTGAATTGTGGTGCACCTCCTGTGGAGAACTTAGTTCATCCCCTTCTGAGGTGAATTCTTTTTGCCTTAAAAATTAAAATTGGAAAACCAATAGGCATCGTATGCGAATGAAATTCGATGCCAGCATCTAGATTATGCGTAAATAATTGTCGTGGATGAAAAGCCAAGGGATGCAGGAGGCAAGATATCAATGTATTATTTCACATTCGTATATTCCTTTAAGGGTGTATTCCTATAACTTCATCTAGCTTTTAACGTTCTCGATGATATCGCGGTTATTACCCTTAGACTGTTTTAATCAGATATTTAGAACTGATGACTTGAATTTATATTTCTACTTTTTTTCGGATTAAATCTACTAAAGATAACAAAGGTTGTTAGAGGACGCTGAGAAGAAGATGCACCAAATATATGGTTGGAAATAGATAAAATAGGAATTGAAATTAATGAGAAAGATATGGTCTATAATACCCCTACCTTGGGTTAAGCCTTGTTGCGGCGGAAGGGCTTACATAACACCTAAATCTTAAGTTAGGGCTATCTGTTTATGTGTACTAGGGATCTGTATCTGAAAAAGGTCGAAGTTGAGCAGTAAATTGCAAGCAATTACATTGAACCGAAGAATTTTGCCCACCAAGGCAATCGCGAGAGTTGGTACGGTAGGGGTAAAGCTCTAATTAAATTCAACGGTGGCGTCTTCAATTTCATGATTTGAATGATTTGGTGAACACCTTATTTGTGCTAATCAGACTTATTCATAGCGTCACACCATCTGAGGACCAGGATATACCTAGCTTAATTTTGTGCAAGGATGCGTTAAAGAAATTGGTGAGATATGTTGGGTTGAGCGTCGGGTTGACAGCTCTACTGCGGAAATAACTGTCTTCTCACGATGCGTTGTAGCAATTCGCATTAATGCTAAATTTGCCAATATCAGCAGTGGATAAAGCCGACAAAAGGCGGTGTCAACTAGATTGCTTATCGCTGGAACGCGTATCCCACACATTTTGTAAAATTCTATGCCGCAAGAACCGAGGACCGGTGGCTACGTCATTTGAGATACCGCTACTTATGTACTCGGTTTGATCCGTCCACCGCAACGAAACCCCTTGTTTGTTGACGAAAGTAAGCAGGCGCATGCAGCAAAATAAGGGACATTATTCAGGAGATTCCAAAAAAGGATGAGAGATGCTCGTGAATTTTATCCGCATTAAAGGCGAGAGGAACACCGGCTCTTACAAAGGAAAAATAAAAGTGAGCGATGCCAGGCCATGAAAAATGCTCAGAAGTTTCATGACATGTTTAAGGAAACCATCAACCTCGATAATATTCAACGATAATAGCCAAAATGTCTGTCCACCTGACCAAGTTGAAGTGAGGATTGCCATATCTAGACATGAGAATCGCAAAGCTGTTGGTCTTGATGGCATACAATTGCAGAAGATTACTTGTGAAGTGGCTAAGACTAATAATGTTATTTGCCTAGCTTCTCGTGTGCTATATTTTGTTTGCGTGCGCTTTATATTTTTGCACACAAATTGGAAGGACCTATGTCTCTCAGACGTTTGTTTGAATTTCGCGAGAGATAGCACCGTAAAAAATATATTTGGTGTTTCTGGGATTTAAACCTCTAACCGGCTAATCTAATCGTTTGTGAGAGGGTGTTAAAGCCAGAAAGATACACAGTCGACTAAATATTCACACTGGAGTAGATCCTTTAGGAGACCCAAGAATTGCAAATTGATATTCACTACCTTCTTTTATGTTTCATATAAAAGAATTTATACAGATTATATTCATATCCCCGCCAAACTCATTTGACTGTCCAGAATGATGATATGGTGAATTCTCGCTGCTCTGTTAAGGTCGAGAACACCCTGAACAAGAGCTTCGATCTTAAGAAAGGATTTTGTAAAGGAGGATTTCTGTTATATGCTTTCTTAAACATCCTATTGGAGAGGACAAATTAGAAGGACAAATTTTTTCAATTCGTTTCAACTGCTGGCATATGCTGATGACATTTATATTATTGGTAGAAACTAGCGAGCTTTTGCCAGCTTGTGTCTCAATAGCAGAAAAATTGGATTTGCAGCAGAAAGCAAAATTAAGTATTTACTGTCAACAAGAAACACCTAACTTTGTCGTATTGGTATGAATGCCACTATTGACAGTTAATCCCTTGAGGTAGTTAGCGACTTTATCTACCTAGGCTCCTCTATAACATAGGTATAATAACGACACCAGCTCAGAAATCAAACGATGAATCGATGTTTTTATTCAAGGAGGCATTTGAGTAGTAAAGCCCTCTCTGGGACCACTAAGAAGACTTCGCATAAGCTCTATCCTCTATCCTCCCAGTACTGCTCTATAGTGCAGAATCATGGACTCTATCGAAGTCAAATAACGTTCGGTCCAATTTGGTTAATGGATTTTTGGTTCTATAACCAGTTTTAGGCGGCTTACGGAAATAACAATGGCTCATGAATCTACTACTCTAATATGTGAGTGTATTTTCTTTGGCGCCCACTCGATCTGTAGTCCCAGCATCATTGAACATTATTCCTGTATAACATAAAAATGAATAAAAGAAATCAATACCAATCGTAAGCACGTAAAGCTTCAATATTAAAAATTAAGGTTTCTTTTCCCGTTCGTTCGATAGGATACTCCTATCTACGAGTAGTTTTACGGAAATATTAGTTGCTTTTATCCCTGGTCGCTAACCATAAAACACTGAGGCAATAATCGCGAAAATCCTTTTTTATTATGATTACATTTTATCATTAACCGGCATAACAGATATAACTACCAAAGCATCCAGAGTTGCAATGTCTACTTAGAAATTACAACTTATGATGCTGCGCGATTGCTTTTTGGTACAACACGCAATGGGCAGATAGACGAACCTACGAGTATTGTGCAGAGAATCAGGACAACTGAAGGAAATCTTCAAATTTATAAAAGTTCCAGCTCGCCTACTGAAATTCCTATCACTTTTCGAATAGAACTGAAATCACTCCATCATAAACAATAATAAATACGTTCTAAGAATGACCTGATGGTGTAGGCTGGCCAGCCAACCTTTGACTCCAGAAGACTAAAGGAAACACAATATACATCGAACTGCGAACATAGTCTACTCGGTCTTGGGTCAGCAGCAAAAAAGCAATAAAAGTGTCGAGTGCATTATTGCTTAAGCATTTTCCTTTAATGTAATGTGGAATAAATAAAGTCGGGCGGCTGTGGCGACTGGATGTGCTGGTTGGGCGTGTATCGTTCCTATCATAAGTGAACATCAGGAAAATTTCTCCCCATCTTTCGCAACATGGACGTCCTTGTTAACAATAAAATTATTATTTCGCACTTACTGTAGCCAATAAATATTTCCTTGGAATTTTATTGAGCTGATGCTACAAAGGAGACATCGAAATGTTGTCTTTGAAAGATATTGTAGTGAATGACAGTGGTACAACGGAGCATTTAATGCCACACGCACACTTTCTGTCCGACGATTTTTATTACACGAGTATTGTTTTTATGTGTCGTGTAGGAGTATGGCCGTAAAAGGATACAAAATCAAGTGGTAAACTAGGGTCCTCTACCCATAATAACTACAACCATCAATTTTGATTTGCTTAAGACGAGGATCTGATGGGTATTTATTGAACAGTTGTTATAGATTGCGTGTTACGTGCACTCATCGTGAAAGGATTTTTTTGTTCGGCTTCGCAAAAAAATGTTATAGTAGAAAATGGACTAATATACAGGGTGTCCCCTAATTTACTACTTAAAGGATTTTGCTAAGATGTTCTTTGTACAGCATGCTAAAGGTTGTAAATATTCGTACTTAATTTTCAACCTAAAGTTGCATTTTTTGAATAAATATATTGTATTGGAAAAAAGTGAATCATTAATTTAGCTTGCAAAAATGTTACTTCTACTGTAAGTATCAAAAAATACGCATGGAAAACTAAATTTTAAGTAACTCGTGCGTCAACATTCAAGAAAGTTTTTTTCCGTTCCTTAACGTAGTCACGGACGGACGGCAGGTATTTTTACTTTTTGAAATAAAGTCTCTTTTCGAATTTCATTTCACAAAACAAATATTCGTGGTATCCCAACTTGACGGTCTGATGAGCGGGCATGTCTTATTCAAGCAGCATCTGATCATGACTAGAAATATACTTTTTAAATTCTCTATATTAACTTCACTTGCCCGTGGCACGGATGTCGGTCGTCGGTCGGTCGTCGGTCGTGGAATCTTGCGATCAATTTTTAACCCACTTCCCAAAGCCCGATTTTATTGAAATTTTGCACACATGTGTATTTCCGGAGACAACACTTTCTATTAAAATTGTAGGCTCCTCGGGCCATGGAGTCGGGGGGCTCCCCTACAAATATTTTACAAAATTTTACTCGATTTTATTCAAATTTAATACACATGTGTATCTTCGATAGACAAAACTTATTGTAAAAAATTTGGAGACCTCGTGGGTCCCCATAACTTTTTTTAATAAATTAACCCGATTTTCTTCAAATTTAATACGCATGTGTATTTCCGATAGACAATACGTTTTGTAAAAAATTTATGACCCCGGGCCCGGGTTCGTGGGGCCCAATGCAATTTTTTAAAAAAATTAACCCGATTTTCTTCAAATTTAATACACATGTGTATCTTCGATAGACAAAACTTTTTGTAAATAATTTGGAGACCCCGGGTCCGGGTTCGTGGGGCCCCATTACTTTTTTTTAAAAAATTATTTTCTTCAAATTTAAAACACATGTGTATCTCCGATAGACAACACTTTTTTTTAAGAATTTGTAGACCCCGGGCTCCGGGGTCGTGTTCTCCAAAGTTTTTTTAAAAAAAATTAACCCGATTTTCTTCAAATTTTATATACGTATGTATCTCCGATGAAAACACTTTTTGTAAAAATTTTGGAGACCCCGGACCCCAGGGTCATTGGTCCCAACAAATTTTTTAAAAAACTTAACCCGATTTTTTTTAAAATTTTATATACGTATGTATCTCCGATGGACAACACTTTTTGTAAAAAATTTGGTGGCCGGGGTCGTGGGGCCCATAACAATTTTTCAAAAAAAGAACCCGATTTTCTTCAAATTTTATATACATGTGTATCTCCGATGGACAAAATTTTTTGTAAAGTTTTTGGAGTGAACAGGCCCTAGGGGTGCCCATGTAAATTTTTTAAAAATTAGCCCGGTTTTCTTCAAATTTTAACACATCTCCTATTAGAGAATTTACATGAAAAATTGTATTTTTATGGGTTGTTTTTTTTTTGAGTTACAAACGTGTGTACAAATATTATAAAATTCACAACAAAAACAACTTAGCATTTAGATAACTTTTTCGTATTTGTTATTGTTTCTGCAAGAGTCTTGCAGACATGATCTTATTATTGGTCTTGCACATTTAGTATTAGTCTTCGTCTTTCAGTTGGATAGCTAGTTTTGTAATATCCGTAGCCGCATGAACACTGGCCTTGAATTTTTAGTTTTAGGACTATAAATTATATAATTATTTCCTCTTAGATATTAATGTTCTTTCTGGAAAGTATTCTAAGGTCTATACCCAGGTGCATTCGATGTAAGACGTTGCGGATACCACAGGAGATGAAAAGAGACCTTCCTCTCATATGATTTGCTTTTTTATAATTCGCACTCTTTTTATGTTCGGCTATATGCTTGGCACAGCGTAGGCATTAATGGAAAGGAGAAGAAACTAGGAGATATCTATGAGCTTGTGTTTTGCATGCCTGTGGATCATAGTGATATGGAAAGACAGAGCTTGGCAGAGCATTCCACATACGTATTGCACGGCTGAAGAACGAATCCCTGAACTTAACTGTACGTCCGAAGGTAAACTGATGAGCATTTAGAGCGCAACGAGTATTGCGGTTGAATTCAAGGAGAGGTGACATGCAACTGGCCACTTCTCTTGAGCAGCGCTGGGATTTGGGAATCGCTTAGACGACAGGAGACAACATTGGGTTTTCGAAGCGTTAAATTCTACTCGATTGATTTCTCCCCTTTTTATTACGCTATCTAGTTTAGAATTTGACGTTCTTAACATATGTAGTTGTTTGATTTCTACATTAGAAGTGAAGGAAGTTCCGCAAACTTATATGAGAATATGAGAAGCTCAGAGTGCTGTCGTCAGCGAAAGAGTGAATTGGATAAGAAGTCACAGATTAAGAGATCATTAATTAAAATGAGCAGGAGTGTTGGGGACAAAACAGAGCCCTGCGGAACGCCAGCATTTATTTGATGTATTTCAGACTTTAAACCGTCTAATACAACTTGAATTGGTAGCTTCTAATCCAATGAAGCAGTTTCTCGTCTTCATATGCTATGGAAATATCGAGTGCAACAGCTTTGCTTTCACCAAATTGATGCAAAGATCGGTTCCACTGTTTGGTAAGATATACCATCAAATTACCAGTGGAACGTTCCCAACGAAATCCGTACTGCTGGTCACTAAAGATTTCGTTGGTTTCAAGATATTTTATGAACTGAAAATTGATCAGCGTTTCCATGACCTTGAAAAGAATGGATGTAAGTGCTATTGGTCGGTACGTCGAAGACGACGACGGCTCGCCTTTTTTGGGTATTGCCTGAACAAAGTCTGTTTTCCAACTTTTCGGGAAAAGTCCAGACGAATAGGATAGATGAAAATGCTTACGCAATTGTAACGCCAGCTTGGAATAACACCTTTTCAGAACCAATGGGGTAATACCATGTGGCCCAGCGGATTTTTTAATGTTGAGATCGTTAAGCAACTGCACGAGTACGAATGAAGATATGTCCCATAGAGTGTTTAATATTCGGAGGTGTATGCGGCATCAATGCACAATCTGGAAGCGTGGAGCTACCCGCAAAATTTTCAGCAAATACAGATTGACTTTGTCTTTAGAGTTGACAACTGGAGTGTCATTATAAATGAGCGTTGGAATTGACGACGAGGCTGTATTTTTGATTCTTTCCACTAATGACCATATATTTTTACTAACTCTGGGACATTGTAGTATTTTTGCCTAAATTTTTGTTAGTAGGTGAATTTGACTCACCGAGCATTGCAATCATTTCTGGCTCGTTTAAAATTAAGTTTTCCTCAGTAGGGTTTGTTTTGTAAAACCGAAAGCACACCTTTCTAATCCTAGAAGCCTCTTTACCTCTTGAGTCATACCATCCATTCGTTTTTGGTGTGATAGACTTATTTCTGAAAGGTATAAAGTCTCTCATACCAATAATGATGATGTTTGTGATTGCATAAGCGACGCCATCCACGTTGCTATCACGAAACAATAGCGACCAGTTAATTTTCCTAAAGAAGTTGTTAAGGCTTTCTCGTATTGCCATACGGTTTTTTGGGAGTTTTTTCTCTAACTGCGTGGTTTCTTAACGAGAAATTAGCTGATAAAACACAATGGTCAGACGAGCCTATAGGCGATAATACATTGACGGAGTAATTATCAGGACGTGAGGTAAGGAACAAGTCAAGGGTGTTCGCGGAATGATTTGCAATGTCAGGTATTCTTGTAGGATCATCCCTTCCTACGTGTGTTTTCTGGCCAGAATGGTGAAGCCACACAGAATTGTGTACATTGAAATCGCCCGCAATAACGATTTCAGTGTTATCATCATTTATGAAATTGCAATTGAATCAGACAGTGCATCAAACTCGTCACGAGTTGAAACTCTGTCTAAGTTAGTTCTTCTTTAAAGAAAGCAGTAGTGAGTGTTGCGCCCTTGTACCATTACTCTCGGCCATATGAAATTAAAATTCCGCATTGGAACATTGACTTGATTAAGGCAAAAATTTAAATGCAACATCACTACCAACATAAATTGCGAGCCTGCGCCGTTGAAAAAATTATGGCACTAAGCTATACCCAGGCAGATTTAAATCCGAAGTATCAGAATTATCAAATACTTGAGTTTCGCTCAGTGCCAGAACTGCTGGACTGTGGACTGTGGACATGTACATATGTAAACAAAGCGAAAAAATTCGTTCTCAGCCCACGTATGTGGCTGGAAACACAAGCTTTTGCTTTCCACTACTTCTTTACATTGAAGATATTCCCATATGTTCGGAGTAAACACAGCAATTCCTTAAGCTTAATGTTCAATATACCCCATCTTCAGGATACAATGGAAAAAAATACCGATACAAAAATTTATACACTCTTTTATTTTTAAATTCTCTATATTAACTTCACTTGCCCGTGGGTCGTCGGTCGGTCGTCGGTCGTCGGTCGGTCGTCTGTCGTGGATTCTTGCGATCAATTTTTAACCCACTTCCCATGGCCCGATTTTATTGAAATTTTGCACACTTGCGTATTTCCGGAGACAACACTTTCTATTAAATTTTGAGGCCCCTCGGGCTGCGGGGTCGGGGGGCTCCCAAACAAAAATTTTAAAAAATTTACCCGATTTTCTTCAAATTTTACACACATGTGTATACCCAATAAACAATACTTTTTCGAAAATTTGGTAGTGATCGGGTCCCGGGTTCGGCCGCAAGGCCCTTATACATTTTTTAAATATCTGTACTGGCATCAGATATTCGTCGCCCTTTATGGACTGTGTGCGGTGTGTGCTGTGCAGTCGGCTGCGCTGCATGGTTTGGTGGTGGTGGAGAGAGAGAGAGAAATCTTAGCGCACGCACAAATGAACCCAGCAAATGAAACGAGACATAAATGTTTTATGCTTACTTCAACTTACATTTTTATTATATACTGAATTGTATTTTTATTGATGTCGTTTTTTTTGTTGTCGATATCAACATACAGATAGAACAACAAGTTTTCACAATTTTCTGTCATTTGGCGTTTTCATAAATTAGTTCAGAGCAGTCAAAGAGTTCTCAAGATAAATGTTCGTGTTTCTTATTTGCTCAGAGTATGAGCGTGCTCTAAGTGCTCAGAATAAAATGATCTGAGCTTTTTCAATTTTAACATCTGATGTCAAATGTTTGTTTCGATGATTTTCTTCTACAATAAAAAAAAATGGCCCAGGATCGAGGGGCTCCCATATCAATTTCTGCGATTAGAGAATTTAGATGAAAAATTTTAATTTTTATGGGTTGTTTTTTTATTAATATATATCTATATTTAATGTAAGCAAATGGCAATAATCAACAGAGAACAACAACTCATTATAAAAGCTGTTGTCAAGGAAGCAATCTTTATTACCGGATATACATAAACGTATAAAATGAATTGTTTGACGAGTTTTTAATAAACAAATCTTTTGTCCCATGTTGTGTTTCCAGTGTCACTTAACAGTATTATAAGTGTCACCACGTCGACCTCTTTGCAAGACGGCATCTTTCATGTCACGCTCATCTCAGCCGCCGGCCAATTTAATCACGAAAACGATGATGATGAAAATGTCTCGGGCAATGGCAACAAATACCGTGGATACAAAATGTAAATGAAAAATTCTTTTGAAGATATCATTCGATCAATTAACAGGAGATAAAAGGTAAAGATATTACTTTCGCTGTTTGAGCGAGAAGGTGATCTGGAGGATTTTAGAAATGTGATTGAAAATAAATTCGAAATGAGAACGGCTAGGGAATTTAAAAATTGTTGAATTGGTAGAAAAAGTATTTTTTAATTGATTGACATTTTTACCTTCTTAAAAAAATGTTTTCGGTTCATTTTTAAAAAATCCCTTTTTGTGCGCATTTTCGAGTGTCAACATCAAAAGAAAATTGGCTGTTGACCGCCAAAGTATGGCCACAATATGAACTTTAAATAAATCTCAGTCCAATTCTGCAAACTCGATAGTTCTTTTTAGCTCTATAGACAAGGCCAATCTGCTTGCTTTACATTTCGCCCCACTCCACAGTACCGTCAGTACTTGCAAGAGTCGAATCCTGTATGGGACAGATTCACTTTTGTACTCGTCAAGTGGCTAGGGTATTAAATGATCTCAACATTCATAAACCTGCTGGACCTGATGGCATTCCTGCTATAGTTTTGAAGAGGTGTTCTTCAACGTTGGCATTACCATTGAGCAGATTTTTCCATTTATCTTATACTTCTGGAGTCGTCCCAAGCAATTGGAAAACAGCCTTTATCCAGCCTGTTTCAAAAAAAGGCAAAACGTCATCTCTTTCCTCGTACCGACCCATTGCGCTAACATCCATACTTTCTAAGGTTATGGAAACGGTGATCAATCGTAAGCTTATGCAATACCTTGAATCAAGTTAAATCCTTAGCGAGAACAGCTGTACGGTTTTCGTAGGCAGCATTCAACAGGTGACCTGATGGCTTATCTCACTGAAAAGTGGAACCGTCTGTTCACGCATTTAGTAAAAGCAAAGTAGTTGCGCTCGATATTTCATTTCAAGGCATTTGGCAGAGTCTGGCATCGAGCTCATTTGTCGAAAATGACTGCTTATGGAATTAACAACACCCTACTCGATTGGACTAGTAACTACCTTTCTGGCCGCTCAATCCAGGTCGCATTGGACGGTTTATAATCCAGTGTTCACCGCATAAACGCCGGTGTTCCACAATATCTGTTTTTTGTCTACGACAATCTTTCTCATTTTCATTAACTCTCCGCTTCTTCCAATCAAATTCATTCTTTCGCTGTCGACAGCACCATTAGCTTTTCATATGAGTTCGCGCTTTCTGCACGCCTCTCTTCATCCCAATTGAAACTCGATCAACAGCACATTGTCAAGCACGTTTAATTATGACCTTGACAGCATAACAAGGTGGGGACTACACAATTGAGTAGAATTTAACGCTTCCAAAACCCAATGCTGTCTTGCCTTTATCCATGAATGGATCTTGCATGGAAGAAACTGAAAACCTCGCAATTCTTGGTATGTGAGTCAACAACAAGCTTCGTTTAAATGACATATTTGACATCGCCAAGAATGTTGCGAAATGTTTAGGTTTCCTAAAACGTTGCAAGATATACTTCAATCCTTTCGATCTGGCTACTATTAACAAGGCATATACTCGCCCATTCTTTAACCCATCCGTAATAACCGTGTCTCAACTCGAGCCCACGGGTCTACCATTAGGCTTATATTTTGACGCACTAAACCAATTAGCCGCACTATAGTTATGTGGAATGAATTGCTGGATTCTATGTTACCGCGTTTGCATGATCTGCAGTCATTTAAGACACACTTTCATAGACATCTAATTTTTTCCTCTCCCTAATTTCCTTATGTCCACACTGTGGTCAGCATTATAAGGGTGCAAACCCCTCTAGCGTGTGCAAATTATAAAAAAAAGGGTCATAATATGTTTTCTTTGAGTTTTGTTTTTTTAACACCGACATTAAAATACTTGATTGGCATTTGACGTGTAAAATTGTCACTTCAAGCTTATCATCTTATTAGAAGGTTCAATTTATTGCCTTTTTCAGACAAAATGTTCAAAACTTATTTTCGATAAGTTTAACGGCCTCGAAAGGATAAAACCAAAAAGTTATAATTCGAAGAAGATAGGTTCAATAATAATGACCATTAATCAACAACTACTGTCAACATGCAGTTTGATGTTGTCAGTTTGTGTCAGCAAAGATATAGCTTACAACTTCTTGTTGTCTAAATGAGACCTCTATCGTAATTCCTCAAAAAGAAAAAACTCTCTTATTGAGTTAAATCGCGTTTGCGGTGAAAGAATAAGAAAAAGATAAAATTGAAAATAGAAAATCCTTTCCCACTTGGAAGTTTTTGAAATATCCGTTATACTTTTTTACAACAACAACAAAAAACAGATGGAATAGATGAGTATACTTTATTTCAAGCAAAATGTCCACAGCAAGATAACAATATTGAACGGGTGCACATTTCGTTCAGAAATGGAGGACATCGCCGATAAATTAAGAGAAAAAAAAAGTAAAAAAGAATTCAGTTAAGTCTCCGGGGCATTGAAGCTTGCACAAAGTATTTTTCATTTGGAAAACGTAGAGCTTGTATCGCCGTTAAAATATTCAATTTCGCCTTAATTAGAAGAATCAGTCGATACTGGTGGCATGGACAATATCATGGACAAGGACAATTTTTCCGTACTTCTTTATTAAAAATTTTCCTTAATGAAAATCAGCTATGACGAAAAAATCAAATAAATAAAAGAAAGTGATTTATTTGTTCAGCCCTTTTTTTCTGTCTAATGGTGTTGCTTTCTATTTAGCTACCATCGAAGGACGATGAGAATATGAACCCTTTCGTTGCAAAGGAATTGGATTGAATTATTTGCAGCTGTGACAATGGGTGTGGGCGTATTGAGACGCTGCAGCTTAAAACTCTAAGAAGAAGAAAAAAAGCGACATTTGGCAAACAGTCATAATAAGCCATTAGAAGTAGAAGGATACTTGACAGCGGACAACTGCAGCTGTTCAGTGATTTCTTCCGATTAATTTGAGATGGTAATCTAAATGAGTATAGGGAATTTAATTTAGGAGGTAAGTCAATGTAGGGTTGGTGTTTAAGATCACATAATAAGACGTGATTGAATGCTCGATATGAAGATATTTTAACTAAAAAATAAAGCTGTAAATGTGAAAATTAATAAAAAGTTTTATTTACATATCGATAATATTATTTTTGAAAAACTAAGTCATTCAAATTTTCTTCACGGAAACGCCTGCACGATAAATTCTTCAGGACTTTTTCGTAAAAATCTCGGGCTTATTCGTATGGATTGAAATCTGAACAAAGACGTCACAAAAAAACTTCAGAGGCGTATGAATGAGACGACCGATTGGCTGGTCTAAGCACCCAACTTTGAACTTCATTTACTTAATTGTTTGACCAGCTGTGTGGCATGTGGCACCATCTGGTTGTAACTGCATTTACACAAAATCAATCTTTTCCAATTTATTCCAAAATAGTCACTCAGTACGATAGCGATCTCCTTTGACGATGGAAAATTGTCATGAATTTTTATCCACTTCACTGTCTGTTTAAAAAATAACAAACCGCTTATGATAGCATAGATAGAGTAAAACTTTAAAAAGCCATGAAAGAAATAAACTGACAGACTATTTAAGTTAACCATGAACAATTTTATAAGCCAACTAAAGATAACAGGATCACTATCAAGAACGAGCTCCGACAAGAAGATGTTCTGACTCTTCAATGAAGGGTTAGAAAAGTGATTCGCGACTGATGTAATGGTAATATTATCCGTCAGCGAGCAGAACAATCATCATTTCATCAGAAAATATAAAGTTCCACTTATAAACTCTTCTTCTGTGAAAGGTATAAGCTTAAAATTCTCTGATAAAGCCAAGTATTTGGGTCTTATTTTGGACAGGAAACTAAGCTGGAAACTAAACATACAAGAAAGAGTTCGTAAAGCCACAGGGGCACTCTTCTCAAGCAAAAAAGCCATTGGTAGCAGATGTGGTCTTCAACACCATTGTAGTAAGTCCTACTCTTCTATGCGGTGTGACTGTATGGTATGCTGCCTTAAATCAGAGAGCACACCTTGACAAATTAAGCAAAGTCCAAGAACGAGCTAGTCTATGTATGAGCGGAGCACTTCGTACAATCCCCTTCGCCGCATTGGACATTCTGTTCGACCTTACATCACTCGACATTTACAGCAGGCAAGCAGCTGCTAGTTCGACTATTCGCCTTTATGCTATCTCCCAGTGGACTAAAAAGGAAATCGGTTAATCCTCTATCTTGAATTTAGTCAGGTTCCCAGACAACATAAACTACACCATTTCAACAAAAACTTACAGAGGTTACCTTCCCCATCAGATCAATCTGAGACGAAGATGCTTGCTTGGAAGGTGAACACATTCATTCTTACACAGACGGGTCAAAAACTGATGACGGAATCGGCGAAGGTGCTTTCTCAAAAAACCTAAATCTTAGCCTCTCTTTCCGTCTTCCTAATCACTGTAGTGTTTTCCAGGCTGAATTTATGGCGATCAGTGAAGTATTGTCTTAGCTGAAGAGAAACGTCATAACCTCTAAGTATATCCGTATATTCTCGGATAGCCTAGCTGCAATGAAATCTCTGGAATCAGTCTCTACTGCTTAAATTCTAGGCCTTAACTGCCGATCATCTCTCGTGGAGATGGCGGAGCAGTTCAATATCTACTTGTGTTGGGTGACGGGGCACAGAAACATTCCGAGTAATTGGATGGCTGACGAACTCGCCAAGCAAGGAACTACACTACCCTTCTTACCTGAATATAGTTCCATAGGCATACCAATCGCTACATGCAAACACTTGTTAATGCGGGATGCTAATTTAAAAACTTACTGTAGGTATGGTCAAACGGTACAACTTGCGTAGCGACAAAACATATCTGACCCAAGCTAGATTTGAAACGCTCCAAGTGTTTGATATCTCAAAAAGATGTCATCACACTGTGACATTGTCTCATAGGCAGGCATGCAGCAAGACTTGGAGTCTTCTCGAATGACTTCTGCAGAAGCTGCATGGATGAGGAGAAGGAGGAGACCATCGTCCATCTTCTCTGTACTGATCCAGCCCTATTCAAAAAACGTAAAACCCATATGGGAGCTTTCTTCTACAACGATATTAATGAACTCAACAACATTGAAATTGGTAGTCTCCTTCACATGAGTGATTGAGTATTTTTTTCAGTTTCCAAATGGGTAGTACCCTTACGCCATCAATCAAGCAATCAAAGCAATCAAGAAATTGCACCATCTGAAGCAGAGCTTTAAACAATTGTTTTAAAACAGGTCCCATCAAATTATGACTAGTAGAAGCCGAGATATACGACACAGCAAATAAACGGTACAAACGTACGTACAAAGGACACGCGCTCGCTGAAAAAACTTTCATGTCCTCTGAATATAAGCTTCGCCATTCGGGCTCGCAATAAATTTTAGTTCATTTAAAAAAACTCCTTCCAATAAAAGCGAGGATGGTACCCGACTGATAGGATTCCATTTTTGTAAGTGGAACTACTTTATAGGTGGTGAGGGGAAATTTTAGCACGATAGCAAAAATTAATTTTGTGTTACGGTTTTGCGTTAGGATTTTTTGTTGCGATTTTGTGTTTTTTGACTTGAAATCTTGTAACTAAGTCATTTCTCAAGCGATTTCTGTGACTAAGGTGCGACAGTAAGACTTGTTTCTATGGAAATTCAGGAATACGGTCATAAGGGACTGGAATTTCGGGAACTAAGCCGATTTCTCAGGCGATTTCTATATTTTTTTTTGGGCCTTTTGAGATACTCTTGGGGGTCTTTGGGAATCTTTTGAGGGTATTTTAGGGGTCTTTCCTCTTAAGGGGTCTTACTTTTAAGGGTCAGTTTTTGGGTTTCTTAGGCGTTGTTGAGGGTAATTATGTGGGCTTTTGCGGGTACTTTACGGAATTTTTGGAAAAGTCGTTTGGGAGTCTTTTTGGGGTCTTTTGGTAGTTTTTTAAAGATTCTTTTGAGAGTCTTCGGGTCGTTTATTTGGAGGTTTTGGGGGATATTTTGAGGGTGTTTTTAAGGGGTCTTTTTATGATTCTTTTGGGGGTTTTGTGGGTCTATTGATGGTCTTCAAGAGACTCATAAAATTCTGTTGGGGGTTTTTTGCCACACAGTATCAAAGAAGTTACACTTATACCGCGCATGATGGTTACACCAAATTTTAATGAAGCACAAAGAAAATAAGCCTAATATTAGAATCTAATCAGCTCACCCAATGCTACTTAAGCAGCCAATTTTTAGAAGATTCTCTGAAACTAAAATCAACAAAAACTTAAATTGAAAATAAAAGAAATTCAGAAAATTCATCGCACATTGCGGTGTTTTTTTTTTTTTTTTTGCTTTACTCACAATCAATATTACTGGGACAAATCGCCGATGACCTCTTAAATCTCATCTGATCACACTCGAATGACATCCACCGATTAATTTGGAATTCAATACGAAGTCTGTAGTCTTCCTATACATGAAGGAAACACCAAGGTGGCTGTGGCCTTCGCTCTGTGCTTATTCCACGCTGCAGTTAATCATTCTTCAGCATCTTTAGATTCGACCGGCGAGAGAACCATTGGTTTTGGACTGCATAGAGTCTATAGTGTCGCAATCGCAGGTGGGTCTTGAATTAATAATCTTCCGCTCCTTTCCATACGGGAAAGACGTTCTCCGGTCGCGCTTGCACAAAGATAGGACATCTCTAAATTGTTTGTCTTTCTTCCTGCGCGATCTATAAGGAAGATCACACATGACGTTTCTTTCACTGTCGGTGATCGTCGTCATAGTCGCAAGGTGTTGTTGCTGTGCTACAGGAACCGACTAGAAGGCAGACTTCGGTGTATGAATATGAATCCGCACTCCTAATGAATGGATATAGGAAACACATAACATGCATAATAGGGTATCGGTTAAAAAGCGCTATAACTCGATAAAATCGAAATGAACGCGTGTTATATTCTTGGGCTTTGCCTGTGTGGATGTATGGATTATGGAATAAGTAAGAAGATGGAATGGAACCTCCATAGAGGTTAGTTGTTGTTTGCCTACCTGTTTCCGTGGAGGTTTCTTGTTTGTGTATGATTTTTTGATTCGCATTACCGGATTCTTTTTTGATGGCAATGATTTGATTGATAATTATATGTATACGTGCAGGTTGCCAAATGGAAAGGATATGTGGAAACAGCCAACAGCCGCCGCGTGTGATCTGCCTATTCATTAGTTCGCTGCTAATTTGTTGCTGTCGGAAAGTTTTACACTTTTAAGCGGGACTCATGAGTGAATGGGGTGATTTTTATCAATCGAATCTGATAGCTTTGATAGAGAAATGCTAAGATTTTTTTGATTTTATGGTTAAAGAAAAAAAAACTCTTCAAGAACCAGTTAGAATCGGTTCTGTTTGTTTGCTGTGTAAGCTTTTTAATGGACTTACTTAAAATTTCCTCGCACTCGTAAGCCAATTTTTTAAATAAAAATCTCAAATTTTTATTTCGGAATTATGATAATAATATTCGGCGCGACAGACCATTGCGGTCCAGGGCTTTGCATCTCGCAAAAAATTTTTGTTGATCATGTATATTTTTGCACACAAATGGAGGGGACCTACAATTTAATCTGCTCCGAACGGCGAATTGAGAAGCATTCCGTGACAAGTTATTACTCTCGGAACGACAAACGTTCACGAGAGGTTAGACACCGTGAAAAATACTTTTGGTGTTACTGCGATTCGAGCCACGAACCCCCTGCTCAGAAGTCCATGCTCTTATCCACTGAGCCACGGTGCCCACATGATTATGATTATCGGGATTATGAGCTAAAATAAAAATCAGGAAAAATTTTAATTCGATTAAAAATAATAACGTTTGTGCAATGCACCAGTGGATAATACACCAACATCATAGCGTCAGGAAAACATACCCCAGAGTAAGTTAAGTGAATTTGAGGAAGCTTAAGTTCGGAATGCAAAAGTAACATCTGTATGTGAATGGGATCTTTTTCAAAACGCGTTTAACTATCCGCTCGGTTATTTGATTTAATGTCGCAAACACGCGAATTAAGTATGTTCCAGAAGTGCTGAAAGATTACATAAGTTAGTGTATTTATAGACTCATCCAGCAAACTGAAAATCTGAAGACACAAAAAAAATATACCAAGGAAGCACAGGCTGGATCCTTATCACTGAGTCTCTAACGACTACGGATACCTTAAGGCGCTCGACAATCTAAGATTAAAACCTTTTTGCACTGGGTATTTGCTGTTTTTTTTTAATTACATTAAATACATTGAGAGCCGCGATCAAAGAAGCAGTGCAGGTTTATTTTCAATTATTGAGCTGTACAAGCAGAGTAGCATTCTTGTCTCTCAGTAGATATCTGAGAACAATTTTGGTCTCATTAGTGTGCCTTGTGGCAGACCATTAGCAATATAAATTAATTGACTTTTCATGGCAGTGCAATCAGTAATATAAAATTCGTTTTCATATTTCCATCATGTTGTTCAGGTGAAAGGTATAATGTTTAATGCGTTGAGTCTCAGCATTGTTTGCCCGATCCACAAAAAAAGAGGACCCATTAAGCGGCACCAACTATAAACAATTTAGTCTTCTTAACATCGAAAAATCCTATCTTTCATGGTGTTAATGCTTGAAGCCACTTGTTATCACCCGAATTGGCACATACACATACACGTTTAGGTCACGAAAGTCCACAGTCGTCCAAATGTTGACATTGCGGCAGGTTCTGGAGAAGTGCAAATCGATACTAATTACAAATTTACCGATTCTAAATCCGTATATGTGAACATTTATCGAGATGAGCTATACAACCCATGTTTAAGTTAAGTATTCCCGGCAAATTGGTTTGACTGTGCAGGATAGGTAATAGGTGACCTTTTTAACTATTGATCTGATAGCTCAGAAATCAAATGGTGATTCACTCCTGCCAATCCTGGTTTTTGAGCTAAGATGGCAATTGAGTAGTAAAGCTATCTATTGGACCAATACGAGAATCTTGTAGGAAACCTTATTCAACAGTCCTTATTTATTGCTTTGAAGAATGGACTATATCCTTGGTCGTTTCGAACGAAAAGTTCTTTGGATGATTATACATCCCATTTGCGTTGACGGCGGCTTTTGGTTGGTTGGTTGGTTCTGGTAGAGATTAAAAATTACCAATAATACGACCTGCACAGCAAAATTGACCTAGACAAGTAGTAACGTACTGAATGCTTAATATGGATAATAATGAGGAGCGGATGCACGTCATCCCCCCGGCCGGACGAATCTTTGAATAGAGCTCAGGGGGACAGAGAATTAAAGGAATGCTTCGCCTTAAATAGCGCGCGTATGGTGAACCTCCAAGGAGAGTGTGACGAACGGGTGACAGTTGGAAAAATACCGTGCTTCTTGGAGTGGCCAAACTGGATGAAACTGGCTTGAAATCGGGACCAGTGTGAGATTTCTTGCTTGGAGGCCATGGTGAGACCTCGGTTGTAGAGCCAAATATGATAACGATATTGGACTGGCACCGCGGCTCAGTGGGTAGTGCGTTGGAATACTGAGCGTGAGGTTCTCGCAAGTGTCTAACAAACGGCTGATAGTAATAGCAGTCATGGAAAATTTTCTATTCGTATGTCCCTTACATTTGTGTGCCAAAAAAATTCACGCACACTACGATTTTTCACAAGCAGTTGTCACATGTAACTCATGACAAAAATAAGGTAACAGGCCATTGAATTTCACTAATTCATAACCAATACTTAATGCAATAACACCACGAAAACCCGTTGCCAATGCAATTCAACGATGCACACAAAAAACAACCAAAACAACTGCTGCGGTGAGATTGCAATTATTCAGACGAATCGCACTCATAAATTAGACCAAACTAAGTAACCCAAGCGCTTCTATACAATATCCTTATAACTTATATTGCCGGCGCAATAGATATGCAACTTTGCTCTGTGGACATGTCACACGTCGCGTTTTTGTTGCTGGATAAAAGAAAATTACTCCCGTCTTACGAGTTACTAAGTAGATCTCGGCTATTTGAAGCGCTTGCAGCAACTCCATTTATGTGAGTGCAATGAGCGGGCGGTCCGTCGTCTCATTGCCAGACACAACAGCAGAGCGGATAACGAATATTTTGACCAATATAACAGCGTGTCATTGACACCTTCTTCTACGTGCCGTATCACGCCATAATTTCCTGCACGCAGTAGTGGTGGTGTCTATCGAAAAGCAGCGACAAAATACCCAACATCCTCCAACACCTACGGAAAATCATTCACGACCAATTTAATACACGTAAATATCCTAAGTGCTACATTAATAGTAGGTGATTAATCGCAGTGTCTGGCCAGTCGACGGGCGAAGCGCAAATTACATTTGCATAACAACCGTCATGGTTCTGACGCGGCCACGGACGACGTGGAGCTACTCCGTACAAACAGTATAGACACGGCACAACACTACAGCCTAGCTTTGGGATTCTTTCAATTGATCTTATACGAAAAGTTGCGAGTTCTTTTTGAGGCATATCCCGATTGCCAACCAAACCAGGCACTAACTGCCCATTTCACTTTCGATTTTCTTGCGACACCACGGCAAAAAGATGGGCAGATGGAGGTGAGGACTCTTCATTAGTATTGTGCCCAAAGATGGGTCCGCTGATTGCTGATTGTACAGAGAAGAAAAGAAGAGGGTAGAGTAGGATCAGTAGCAGAAGACCAAGCAGAAGACGACCGTGGCTATTTTGACTGATGTCTGCCCACCACCTGCCGTATTACGCGGCTGCTGGATTATGTTTCCTTTAATTCTGATGCCTCCCAGCAGCCACCTTCCGGACGATTCAACCAAGGGGTACAATACAAATTACAATCCTCCGCTGTATGTGTTCGAAATCGCCGTAGGTGGCATCGATGAGAAGTCTTATGAAATTCTTAATTTACTTGGGCGATGGTTGTCGTTCCACGCCCAACGGACCTAATATAGTGGCTGGTTGCGTGCGCGCTGATAATTCTTTTTCGCTACTTGTCGCGAAATGTGCACAAAAATAACGTGTCTACGCAGTTGTGCACAGGCTACCGCACGTCGTCTGCAACAGTACAGTGTCCAGTGGAAATGTTAAATGAAATATGAGACAGCGTAACAACGTGTGGAGCTGGAGTAGTTGATATGTGTTACAGGACTCACGCATATTATAATGACATTGTGCACCATAATGGGCATAGTAGGCAACTCTTTGGTGCAATTTTGTTTCCCTTTTTGCACAAAAAGAAAAATGATTGATTTTCACTGCGAATTTCATAGAAATCAAGTGAGAATTTCTTAGAAATCACGTGATAGGTTGAGGTATAGGTATAAGGCATAGCAACCATAACTCTGTGATAGTGGGGCATTCAAAATTTGCAGATCAGTAAAATAAAGTTAAGTGCGTTTTGCTTTTTGCATAGAGAAACCCTTGAAGTTGTAAAAAAAGTCCAATCGCTCGATTTGGTGTGTACGATCAGGATGAAGGCTGGTAAGAACCAACTGATTCGTTCGGTTTTTTAGTAAAGTAATAATCAGTAATGATATCAATATCAGCACATTTGGTTCTACAAACGGTGTCCGGACCTGGCCTCGCAAAAAATCTTTGTACCCGCCCGATTTTGAGTCGATATCATCCAGTTTGGCATCTACTATTCTAGTCGTCTTGTAGGATTGTCGGATAGGTGTACTATAAATTCTTCCACAGAAGTCTTTTAGAGCTGGCTCCCATTTGTTCAAACGAGCTTGGTGTCTTGCACCCCAGAGCCTACCGAACTTAATTCTCTACAGGATTTTGATATTGTAGAAATTAACGTAGACCTCATCATTATAAAGTCATTACTTCCTCTTCTCCTTTCCTCTTATGCGGCTAAGAGCTCAGGGTGTTTTTTGTTATACAACCAAGTCTCAGATCCACATGTAAGTACTGGCAAGACCATTGTCTTGTTTGACGAGCAGCTTGGATGTCTTCTTAAATTCCTTCATTTGAATAGTCTTGACAAACTGAAGTAGGATACTTTACTCTGCTATGCTATCATAGGCAGCTTAAAGAACTAGGGTTTATTTTAGAATATTTTTTACATTGTTACGTTTTCTATGGATCTTCTGTTCGTATTGTGTCTGGAAAGAACAAGCGAACAACACAGAATCCCGTAGAAATCTTAATACGAAGTAGCAAGTGAAATATAGATCGGTTCTATCTTAAGACCCTGCGAAAACTCTATTGAAAGATATGTTAAGCAATGGAATTAAATTTCTCAATCATGTAGACAATCCTCGGCAGAGGCCGAGATCCGCTTAATAAGAATCAAGGCAGTTGGGTAGATAGGGAATAAGTTGGAAAGAATTAAAAACAATTGTAGCTAACCAGAACCTATTGTGATCAACGAGAGGTAACCTGACCTAACAAATAAGTTACTCCCATCAGCGGGTAAGGCTTGATCGAACATTTCCATTTTTCGTTTTTTCTCCTTTTGCTTTAGCGAAGTATCCCTTTTAACTTCCGTTTTAGGGACCGACATATTTCCCGTCTCACAACAGCCTGACTTTATCCTAACTGCCGACTTATTTGTACTATTCTTCTATTTATTTTATTTATTTTCGATGACCAAGTATGCAGTTCCTCAACGTAAAAAAATAAAAACGAAATTCAAAGGATCAGGACCTATTGTACCTCTTGTGTAAAAATATAGAAAAATATTTTTCAATCTCCTTCTCTGAATACAACCCTTGAGGACATTCAAGCAGAGAAGTGAAACACCACTAGTTGGTGGCATTACATAAGACGATAGATGTCACCAGTTACCACGAACAGATGAATCACAGGAACACAAAGCGAAATCAGGCAAAATTAAAAAACAAAAATGCAATTCCACCTCGAAGCGATTTCCTTCTGGAGAACGAAATCATCCAAGATAACCCAGCGTCCTAGCCATCAACCTACGTAACGAGCTGCAGTGAGGTGATCTTTTGCTCCAATTGTTCATCTGATAAATGGGACCTACAATATGGTTCGCTCGGTGTGTACTTCTTCGAGGATGTTTTTGATGCACAGTGAATTAAATCGGAAATGACAGTGTTAGAGAAGAAGCTGATGTTGAGAGTGACGCGCATTTCATTTGTATTTCCATTTCTATTCATTGTGTCCATTTTACGGAACAGAGTGATGAAAGGTGCTGGTTAGCCAGCTAGTATTTGTATTTTGTTTACTTCATTTACAGTCTCTTTAATTTTTCCAATTTGTTTCCTGTGACTGTTGGCCTTGCAGAAGGTGTCGTTCGTTTCCAGTCATTGTGTTAACAAGAAATTCAGTCAGATGTAATTAGAACGATAACGAAGATAGTGATTGGTAGGTCGGTTGTGAATTTCAAACAAATAAGCTTGATGTTGACCAAATAGGGTTCGTTCATTTGAATGTAAAACTTTGCTAGAAATTTACTTTAAACATTGACAGTCCTACCGATAGTATAACATAAATGCATAACGTGCAATTCAAATTCTAGTAATAGTAGTAGTAGAAGAAGAAGTGATAGTAGTAGTAGAGGTAGAGAAAAAAAATTCATTATCAAATCTCGGCTAGGTGGTTGCCGATAATTTGTCCCCAAAAAGAAATGGTTTCTAGTCTCGTCAACATAAGGTTGTTGATAGGCTAATAACCTCGCCCGTAGTAAAAGAAAACCCTTATTCATCATCATATTTGGCTCTGCAACCGGGGTCCGGTCCTGGCCTGGCCTCCCGCAAAAAATCTCTCCACCGGTCCTGATTTCGAGCCGATGTCATCCAGTTTGGCATCCTTAAACTCTGGGCGTCCTGGTCTACGCCATCCTTTCAGCGTAGGCTTGGCCGGCCTCGCTGTCGTGTTCCATAAATCCTACCGCAAAGGACTTTCCGAGCAGGATCCTCTTCGCTCGTGCGAGCTAGGTGTCCTACCCACCGGAGCCTACCGAGCTTAATTTTCTTCACGATGTCGACATCGCGGTAACGCTCGTAGATCTCATTTTTATAGAGTCTCCAAAATCGTTCTAGCTCACATACGGGGCCAACAATTATTCGTAAGACTTTTCTCTCGAACGCGGCTAAGAGGTCAGAATGCTTTTTCCTAAGCACCCAAATCTCGGATCCATATGTAAGTACTGGTATGACCATTGTCTTATATATCAGCAGCTTGGATGTTATGGTTAAATTCCTGGATTTTAAGAGTCTAGACAGACTATAGTAGGCTTTGTTGGCTTTAAGCAACCATGCGCGTATTTCTGGTTCCATGCTGTTATCGGCTGCTATAGTTGACCCGAGATAGTTAAAGGATTGCAGTACTTCAAATTCGCGCTTCACTATCTGCATTCAGGGACCAATTTTGGATCTTATACTCGCAGACGTGGCCACCATGCTCTCATTTATGTGCAGCCCCAGATTTCGTGCTGCCTCCTTGATCTGGATGAAAGCTTCCTGTACAGCTCTTTGGTTTCTACCAACGATGTCAATATCGTCTGCGTAAGCCAGTATCTGAATGGACTTATAGAGTATTGTTCCCCTCGCCGTTACATCAGAGCCTCGGATCACTTTCTCCAACGCCAGGTTGAAGAGGACGCAGGCCAGTCCATCCCCTTTTCGGAGCCCGTTGAATGGGCTTGATAGTGATCCGGATACTTTTACTTGGCTTATAACATTGGTCATGGTTAACCTACATAGTCGTGTCAATTTATTTGGGATGCCGAATTCTCTCATAGCTTTATAAAGTTCTACTCTGGCTATGCTATCATAGGCGGCTTTAAATTCTATAAAAAGATGGTGTAGTGAGTTTTGAAAGTCTAGACATTTTTCCATCAGCTGCCTTAGGGTGTAAATCTGATCAGTTGTTGATTTGCCTGGGATGAAGCCAAACTGGTATGGACCAATGATGACTTTAGCGTATGGGGCTATCCTGTCTTGAAGGATAGAGGAGAAAATCTTATACGCGTTACTCAACAATGTTCTCCCTTCTTATATATGGGGCACAGGATGCCTCTTCGCCAGTCTTCTGGCATAACTTCTTCTTCTCATACTTGCACTATTATTTCATGAATTGCTTGGTGTAATGTTTGACCTCATATTTTTATCAGTTCCGCTTGGATCCCATCAGATCCCGGGGCCTTATTATTTTTGAGCCGATTTATCGCTCTGCTAACTTCGACTATGCTTGGTGGCGGCAGCAAAGTATGTTCTTCGGTCATTGGTTAAACTCATTAAAGTGCTCATCCCATTGTTCTAAGAAGCCTTTAAGATCGGTGATCAGATTACCCTCTTTGTCCTTGCAGTATGTGCAACGCGGTGTATATTGCGTCATATCGCGGACTCTTTGGTAGAATTTCCGCGCCTGGTGCGGTCCTTGCTCTCTGTACTGTTCCAGTTCACGGACGAGAATCTTCTCCCAGACTGCTTTCTTTCGCCGGTGAACTGTTTTTTCATATCTTCTGAGCTCGTGTTTACCTTTCTTATCTACCGGATTGATAAGAAAGGTAAACCTTCAAGAGTACCAATCAAAAAAAGGTTGTGAATATTCTTGTGAATATGGAAAATGTGGCTTAATTCTGCATATATATCTAACCTCATCTCGCCAAAGCCATCAATGGACATATCGAAGCCATATACACGCCATAAGTTCGTTTGGTGCTCCGATAAGTTCATGTTTTTTTGAACCCGGTTGGTGGCGTTGGAATCGATGGCATAAAATACGGCATCACGCCTAAACCACTGGGTGTATAATATTTACACCATATCTTTGTTTGGTACTCCGATAAGTTAAGGTTTTTGGTTGACCCGGTAGGTGGCGCTGGAGTTGATATATTGCTGAATATGTCTATAAGAGCATAACACATATTGAAGCCAAATTTATACCTTATGTTCGGTTGGTGATCCTTAATGTTTATCCTTTTTTGAGCTGTCACTGAAGTCGAGATATTCTTGGAAAAATATATTTCTAATATTAAAAACATTCGTAACAAAACTATATTTACACCATATGTTCGCTTGGTACTGCGATAAGTTTATGTTTTTTGGACCTGGTAGGTCGCGTGGAAATCGATATATCATCACGCCAAAACCACTGGACTTATCGAAGATATATTAATACTATATATTCGTTCGGTGCTCCGGTAAGTTTATTTTTTCAACACGGTAGGTGGAACTTGAGTCGAGATATTTATGGAAATTTGTACTTATATTTGGCTGTAACGAGTTCCAATATCGGCATTTGGTGGGTCTTGAGTGAGTCATTGTGGGTGAAGTGTGTTCAGCGGGTCCCGGATTATCAGCTAGTTTCTATATAAAACTAACAATTTTTTTTTAAATTCTCTATATTAACATCGCGTGCCCGTGGCTTGCTGGCTGGCTGGCTGGTCAGATTTTGTGATCAATTTTTAACCCGCTTCCTAATGCCCGATTTTATTGAAATTTTGCACACATGTATTCCGGTGACAATATTCCGGTGACAATACTTTATATATTAAAATTTGAGAGTGATCGGACTGCGGGGTCTGGGTGCTCCCATACAAATTGTTTTCCCCGGCATCAGATCATTTCATACTAAAATTACTGTATTCTGTGTGCGTTGTGCGCTGTGGACAGCGCTGCTTGCTTTACGATTGGGTTCGTTTTGATGTTGGGTTGCAGTGCTTCGTATGTATTTTTATATTTCAGCATTTATAGTGGAATTCAGTATACTTTTGGGTTGTAGAGAATTTACATGAAACCTTTTAATTTTTATGGATTGTTTTATTTATTTTTATATTTACCCTAGCCCATGTGGCCGACACTGTGACCCAAAAGATCTATTGTGTCATAGGGTTTCTTTATTCTAAGAAATGTACTATCGCCCTAATGAACGATAGTACATCCTTAGTGGCGAAGTTTCTCAAGTCCGCTGTCTGGCATATTTGCTTGTGAAAGCAAAGCTCATTCTCTGAGCAGAACCTAGATTCTGTCTCTGAGCACACACCAATTTTGTATAAGGGACGTTGCAATGACCTGTTGAAAAACTCATCAGCTTTCTAACGTTATCCCTATTAAAATTAAGGATTTCCTTGTTGGAAAAGGGCCTGATTTTTGTGATTGCATAAGCCAGGGGATGCTTTCCCATTGGGCCAGATGAAGTTTGTTTTCCCAACAATTTATCAGTGCTGTGGCGGCAGCCCAGTTGAGACATGAATGAACGCAGATTCCGGGCCAGCCCTATCCTAGTTTATCTGCAGATTCGTTGCCTGCAATTCGCTAATGACCAGGGACCCAACCGAGTGTGACTTTGTTGTGTATGGCAAGAGATTGCAGTGCATCGTAACAGTTTTTGAGTATTATAGAGTCCATCAAATTGGATGACATCACTCTAAGTGCTGTTTGGCTATCTGCAAACACATATAATATAGCTCCCTTCATATATACTAAGGCAAATTCTGGCGCTAATCTCAATGGCATGGAGTTCTGCCTGGAACACAGATGAACTTTTTTCCATTAGTATCGAGACTTTGGTGTTGGGTCCAAAGACACCAGCTCCCACTCCAGTTTCCATCTTCGATCCATTATTGCCATTGTTGCAGTTTACCTGGTCCAATGTTTCTACCTCGAATTTCCTCCGAAACAGTGTTCCCTGACCATTATGTCGGGGATAGTACAGAATATGTCTCTTTTAGGAACTGAGTGAAGAATTTTCAGATGACCCAGATAGTCAACCAGTTTGTACCCGTATTCTAGTTTCAGCTTAATAGCGAATCTAACAGCCGTATTCTTGATGAAGATTTGCAAGTTTGGAAGCCCTACAATAGCTTCTAACGTAGCTTTTGAAACTTAGTTGCCGTTGTCCGTTCAAAAACTTTCAGCCACCAAACAATAACCGCGTATATGATAATGGGTATCAACATCATTGTTTACATCCAATGTAACATTTTAGAATTTAGACCCCAAGTTTTTCCGTAGAGATGTCTACTAGCCCACAAGGCCCTAGTGGCGCGTTCGATGACGGACTTGATATGGGAATTCCAGTTTAGCCGTTTATCAAGGATGACGCCGAGATATTTAACTTCACTTGAATAATCTAATGTGGTGCCTTTGATGACGATAGGTCCCAATTTGTCTCCTTTCTTTCTCGTAATGGTCCGAATAAGGTTTTTTGGAGTTGGAACAAAATTAGAAAATTCGGGAAAGTGCTTTTTCAATGGAATTTTTTTATGAACTCGCGACCATAACTCGCAATTCGAACACGTATATGTTTTCGCCGATATATGTATCGATTCTATAGTTTTCTGTATGCCTGAGATGGTCAATGTGGGTTAAGGGTATCAGCGGGCTGGATGCCAGTGGTCGGGTAATCAGTTTGGTGGGGATCAATGTGATGGGGCAGCCGAGAAACGCCGAAAATATGCTATGGTTCACAACCGAACACAAAGCTTTTTGAATTCTCTATAATAACTTCACTTGCCCGTGTGTTTGTGGGCTTGTGGGTTTGTTTGTTTGTGGATTTGTGTGTCATGGAATCATGTGATCAATTTTTGACCCACTTCCCAAAGTCCTATTTTATTGAAATTTTGCACACATGCATATCTCCGATGACAACACTTTCTATTATTTTGAGGACCCTCGGGCCGGTGGGCTCCCATACAAATATTTTACAAAATTTTGCTCGATTTTCTTCAAATTTTATACACATGTGTATCTCTGATATACAACACTTTTTTGGAGACCCCGGAACGGGTTCGTGGGGCTCCATAACTTTTTTTTAAAAAACTATCCCGATTTTCTTCAAATTTAATACACATGTGTATCTCTGATAGACAACACTTTTTGTACAAAATTTGGAGACCCCGGGTCCGGGTTCGTGGGGCCACATAACTTTTCTTAAAAAAATTAATCCGATTTTCTTCAAATTTAATACACATGTGTATCTCCGATAGACAAAACTTTTTGTAAAAAATTTGGATACCCTGGGTCCCGGGGTCGTGGGGCCCCAAAATATTAAAAAAAAATTAACCCGATTTTTTTTTAATTTTATATACGTGTGTATCTCCGATGGGCAACACTTTTTGCAAAAATTTTGGAGACAGGGTTTGGAGGGTCATGGGGCCCCAACAAATTTTTTAAAAAAATTAACCAGATTTTGTTTTTAATTTTATATACGTGTGTATCTCCGATGGACAAAATTTTTTGTAAAGTTTTTGGAGTGAGGCCCTGAGGTCCGAGGGGTGCCCATATCAATTTTTTAAAAATTAGCTTGATTTTCTTCAAATTTTAACACATACCCATCTCCTATTAGAGAATTTACATTAAAAATTGTATTTTTATGGGTTGTTTTTTTATATACGAGTATGTACAGTGCAGTAAATAATTTCTATTTACATTTTCGTAGCAATATATTGGTCATCTAACATACTCCGTATTGTTTTTAATGTGCGTGGTTTTTAGCCTCGTACTAACCAAAAATCGCAACTAACGCAGCAAACATTTATTGTTAGAATTCTTGTTGTTTAAGTTTTTTTATCTTTGTCATTGTTCGACCCATTGCGTTGGTCAATTGTGAACGTTTGTTTTAAACTAACTATTAACTAACTATTTCAGTGCAAAGTCGAGAAAAACATATTGTTACTCGTACAGAGAGCAATTTGAATACAAAGCGGAATGAGGATTGCGCAATTCAATTGACTAAATGCAAATATTTACTTCACACGCACACCACACTGAAATTATTCAAGAAAATATTTAGCACCAAAGAAGAGAATAGAATTGTGCGATTCTTGAAAAGATCGTATGTCTATAGCTACTCCGCTTATATGAATGCTGTGCAATGTTACTATGCAGGTATGAAAAACAGAATGATGCGCCGTGTGACATTTTTGTTAATTATCATAAGTTGTTACAGGCCATCATCCATATCCTCTAGCTCCACCCCTCTTACATGTTCACTCATCCTGCGACTAATAATCATAACAACGCGGACTGAAATACATATGGAATCGTATAAGTAATACGTGTTTTGTGCAATTTCAAATAATTAAACATTCATCTAAGGACAATGTGAGAAAAAACTACATATCGCATGCATATTTAGCACAGATAGTATAGTGGTCGTTGGCCAAAAAGGATGCGGGGCTAGCGAAAAGAGAATACTAATACTTGAAATGTTCGTGGGTACATACTTGCTTGGATATGTGTTTGAATTTGTGTAAAATAAAATATAAAGAATACTTTTGTATCTACATTACTATGCGAGAAGTGTGCGATATGCACCAATCTTGCGACACTTTTGATGAATGCAAAAAAAACATCCTTACAACTTTACAGAGAGGCTCTATATAGGCATCTGAACAGCAAAACATCAGGCTCAGGTGATGAGGTGAAGTACGTATGCAGGTAGGAAGCGGTAGGCTGGCAGGTGTCCGTTCAAAGATATGGTAAAGGATGAGGCGAGAGCTAAATTATTATTTTACTCCAAACGCTGAACACTGAAACAGTGAACGGTGAACGCTGAATGAGGCATCACAAAACCAAATTCAAATTTTACGATTGTTATTCTTCTCATTTGTTATTTGCATCGCAATTGTGCTCTATGTACAACAACACTTACGGCAGAATATTTTATACGTCATACATGTCGTACAAAATTCAAAGGACTATTGCAGCAGGTGGCACTCATATGTGCCAGCCGTCCGGCGGCGCCATACCGCCAGCCAACCAACCTTAATCTGCACAAAAGAAAATAGGCAGAAATTCTAGCTGGGTGGCATTGTTGTTGTCATCTTTTGCTCCAACTGCAATTGCAGCTATTTTGCCCAGAATATGAATAATAATCATCCGTGCAAATAGATACATCATAAATGCTAGAAGGATGTAGGGAGTAGTATACGAGTCTCAACGAGAATGGGTGATGGGCACTTGAATTTTACATTCACTTTACTTATTCTTCTTCGGATGGATGATGTTCTTGTCCTCCTTACATTATTATTACACAACTTTTGTTGTTGTATGCTCTACTCTGGAATTAGAATAAAATAAGCGGCACAACTTTGCTTTTCTCGTGTCTGTTTGCATATCTTTGTGAATTTATAAATACATGCGATGTATATCAATCTGAATCAGAATCAGAATATGTTGTGTACGTATTCCCGTAAATGATATGAAGAACTCCTTGCACAGTGGGGCACAGTGACGTGTCTAAAGAAGCTGTGTGCCTCCTACAGCAGGGATATTTAACTGTCTGTGATCTTTTTCCTTTCAGACTATCTTGACGCTTGTATCCACTTAAAGAACATTTTATCATTTTTATATTTAAATGACCTAAATTCGTTTGTTTGTTTGTCGCCCAAACTTTCAACCCACTTATTTAAACCTTTCACACATGTGTAGAGATACACACTTCCTATTAAAATTTGGAAGTGATCGGGCCACAGGTGCTCCTATATAATTTGTTTCCAAATTAGCCCGACTTTATTCAAACTTTGCATGAGTATCTCCCGTGACAACACTTTTATAAAAAGTTTGAAGGTCTCGATATGGATCTGATAGGGTTTTGAGTAGGCAATTGAGGGGGTTTTGGGGCGACCTAGAAGGGGATTTGAGAGTATCTTGAGTGAGTTTCTGTATGTGGTCTTGTGTGATCTTGCGGGTGTTTTTAAGGGTTTTTTTGATGAGGGTCTTGAGGAAAACTTTAATGTGTGGTATCGTTATCATAATTAATTACATATCTGATATGAATTATTGTTTTTTTTTTGGAAACCCTAGTCCAAGTGACTGACACCGCGACCTGAATGATCTATTGTATCAATAGGGCATTAATTGTCTAAAAGATATACAACTTTACTAATAAAGGCTAATATGTCCTTAGTAGCAGAGTTTTATAACTCCTCTGATGAGCATATTTCCTTATGGAATATGCGTTTCCCTCACCAAATAAGTGCTGGACAATCGCAGAGAACATGTTCGGATGACTACTCATCCTCCGCACAGAATCTGCATTCTGTTAGAGAGCCCACACCCATTTTGCTAAGATGATATCTAAGGCCACAGTGGTTTCCTAATGCTACCTTTATCTAGATTCAGGATTTCTTTATATGAATAGGGTCTGATCAGTTGTTTGGATTGCCTTAGCCCTGCGGTATTAACCCAATGTGCCAGGCGAAGCCACCTTCGTGGCGGCACACCAGTTGACGCTACAAAAAGGTTCAGGTCCTATGAATGCAGTTTTCGAACCAGCTCTAGCTAGTTCATCTGCGGCTTCGCTGCCTGCGATACCTCGATGACCTGGTACCCAACCGAGCTTAACCCTGTTGTGTCTGGCCAGAGATTGCAATGCTTCGTAGCAGCTTTTTACTGTTAAAGAGTCCATTAAGTTGGACGACAGCGCTTTAATTGCTGCCTGGCTGTCTGCCTGGTAAATATATATTCTAACGCCTTTAACGCCTTTGCTAAGGTTTAACCTTGCACAGATCTCTATGGCATGGAGTTCGGCTTGGAAGACCGTTGGACTGTCTCCCATTGGTATCGAGACCTTTGTATTAGGTCCGTAGACACCGGCTCCAACTCCAGATTCCATTTTTGATCCATCAGTGAACCAAACCAGACCATTAGTGTCTAATGTCGGAGCACCATTTGACCAGCTTGCGCGGTCTGAGATCTCTACCTCAAATAACCTTCCGACACAGTACTCCCTGACCATAACGTCCGGTATTGTGCAGAACATGTCTCTTTCGGGAATTGAGTTGAGAATACTCAGGAGTCCCACAAGGTCGCCTGGTTTATACTTAAATTCTAGTTGCAGCTTAATAGCGCATCTAGCGGCCGTCTTCCTGATGAATACCTGAAGGGGCGAAAGAGCTACGATAGCTTCTAATGCTGTCGTTGGGCAGGTGCGCATAGCACCTGTAATACCTAGACAGGCAATTCTTTGGAGCTTCTGAAGCTCGTTTGTCAATCAATATTCAATCAATATTCTTTTGGTGAAAGGCACTAGAACCGTCTTGCAAGGATTGATGGATAACCCTTCACTGCTACACCAGTCTAAAACTTTTAAAAGCGCACATTGCATGACAGCAGAGATAGTCTTGCAGTGTTTGCCTCTAATTATAATTGCCAGGTCGTCAGCATAGACAATGGCGGTGTAGCCTGATCTGTGTAGGTTGGCCAAGAGATCATCTATGACCAGTGACCACAGAAGGGGAGAGAGAACTCCTCCTTGGGGGCATCCCTTTACTGCGGTCACAGACACTGACACTCCTCCTGAGGAAGATGTAATATCTCGACTCTCGAGCAAAGCCCTAATCCACAGATTGGTCGTGGTTTCGATACCCTTGTTACTAATAGCTCTCTCTATAGAGTCATAGCCATCGCCTTCATCGAAGGCGCCTTCAATGTCCAGGAATGCACATAAAGCCACCTCCTTGGATCGAAATGTTCCTTCTATCTTTTTAAACAGGTAGTGGAGGGCACCTTCTGTGCTTTTGCCTTTTCTGTATGTAAACTGGCTTGAGTGCAAAGGAGCAGACACCTCTAGTCTGCTTCTAATATGAACATCAATTAGTCTCTCCATGATTTTCGGGACAAACGATGTTAGACTGATTGGTCTATATGATTTAGGTAGCTGACTAGGCCTATTGCCTGGTTTGGGGATAAAAATCACGTTTACATGTCTCCAGGCTAAATGGATATATCCCCAGTTGTAGCTAGCTCTAAATAATAAAATTAAACTAGGAAGGATTGCATCGATCGCCTTCTGTAGAAGAGCAGGAAAGATGCCATCCCCGCCAGGGGCTTTGAATGGTTTGAAGGAGCCTACTGCCCATCTAACCTTATCTGAGGCAAATATCTTACCAGATAAACTATTAGTTCTACTAGCGATACTAACCCTACGGTCAATCGTGTTCGAATTTGTGTGTGGTACACTGTGGTACGAGCCGGGGAAATGAACATGCAGAAGTGTTTTCAGTGTGTCCTCCCGGTCCGTCGTGTAGGTGCCATCATTCTTTTTCAACAGACCCACACTATTTGTCTGATCCTTAACAAGTGCCTTGTGGATTCGCGCAGCTGCTGGCATTTCAGCGATATTCTCGCAGCACTTCCTCCACGTGGCCCGCTTAGATCGTCTTAATCTGTAATGATGGACTTATATTCGTCCCAACTCTTCGTGCGTTTAGCTGAGTTGAAGAGCTTTCTAACTTTTCTCCTGAGCTTGGCCAGTATGTCATTCCACCAAGGAACTTTGCGTTTACAAAGATTAGTTTTGACGACACAACTGCCATGGTAGGAAGTAAGTAATAAATCATTTACTTGGTAAGCTGCATCGTCTAGTACCTCTATTGAGTCAATAGGTGAGACAAGCAAATCTAGTCCTCGATAAAGATTCCAGTCGGTTGACTTAGGATCATATCTGGGAGAGGCATGTTCCAACGCGTCTGGAATGTCAAACCTGATGTGTTGGTGGTCTCACAGCGAGGCCTCATCGAACACATGCCGCTAAATGGACTCGCGAGTGTGAGATCTAGTACCTCTTCGCGAATCGCATTTACGAAGGTTGGTTTAAGAGCCCTTGTTTACGATATCTAACCTGAGTAACCTGAATTTTAATAATTTACCTGAAAATTTTTATGGGTTGGAAGTATACCAGGACCTTCACAGTTTCTTCTTCTTCTTAAATCCTTTCACCACTCGGGGGCAATATACATCAACAACGCCTACTCGCCATCTTGTTCTGTTTTCAGCAACGTGTTGGAGCTGCCTCCAAGTCATTTCCAAGGACCCTGCTTCGTCCTCGAAAGTCCTACCCCACGTTCTCCTAGGGCATCACGCTGTATTACCTGCCTGGGTGAGCGGGATCTACTGCATGACATACTTCGCAATGGAGTTGTCGTCGCGCCGTAGTCTGTGTCCAATCCGATCCACTGTAACTTTCTCCTTCGCACAATAACGTCTATAGGTTCTTGGCCCTTTCTACGATAAAGTTCGTCGTTGGATATACGATTGTTCCAGTAGATCCTCAAGATGATTTCTTACGAAGGATTGCAGCGCGTGGTAGTGGTATCCACATTCCAAGTACTGCACCACACAAAAGTACTGATTCAACGTTGGAGCGGAATAGTCGGATCTTATTTCTTAAGCTGAAAACATTGCTCCACCAGACTTTTGATAGTATTCTGAACGCAGCCCTTGCTTTCCCGATCTTGCTGCGCACATCCAGCTCGGTGCTAGCGCGTTTAGCAGAGACCACACTTTCTAGGTATAGAAAGTTTTCAACTCTTTCGACTACCTGTCCAGCAATGTTCAGAAGTGTTCAGGGCTTTTGTTTTGGTTTATCTTGAGCCCACTTTGCTTGCTTTGGTTTCTAGATTTAGGGCCATCATATGAAAGTCCATTATCCGATGTGAGAGCAGGCAAACATCGTCAGTCTAGTCCAGGTGTTTAAGGTTAGTTGTTATAGTCGATCGAATTCCAATGTTCCGTACCGTCAGTGCTGAATGGAGTACATTCCTGATGACCACCAAGAATAACAGCGCTGATAGTATGCATCCCTGACGTACTCCACTTTGTACTTCAAATTCCTCGGACAACTTACCGTTGTGTAGGACGTGACATTTATTTCCTTCGTATATAGCTTTGATAATAGCAATAAGTTTTTCTGGGATACCCCTCCTGCGCAGAGCCATCCAGGTAGCATCTCAATTTAAGCTGTCAAAAGAGTTCTCGAAGTCGATTAACAGTAGATGCAGCGGAGATTTGTACTCAACGCATTGTTCTATTATGATCCGCAAGAAGCGAAAGCCCGCCTATTCTACGTCGAGAGTTTTTACAATTTTTGGAAGCTTGACGATCATCATTTTCCCACACTCTCCGTACTAGCGGGTGTAGAACTTCAGCCGATGTGCTTGGCGCCGCTTGGAATATTTCGGCAGGGATGCCGTCAATTTATTTGGTTATTATTATTTGATATTGGGCTTCTAGCTTGGAACTCTCTACTGCTGAGATCGCTGTAATTCGGGCCTCAATTCCTTTACGTTCATCGATACATCTCCAGGTGTCAGGCAGATATCCATGTGCGGTGTTATTCTGCCTTTTACCAACGTAGGCATATACCCCAGTTATAAAAACCTTTTTCACAGCATTCCAGTAGTCGTCCATGTTCTCCTGCGGTATGCTGTTGATTATGTCTGCTTCTAAGGCAAGATGGTCCCTGTATTGTTGACGCACTTCAGGTTCCCCAAATAAGATGGATCGAAACTGGTGCTGACTAATGATGATGCATAACATTAGTAAGATTTCTATATGTGAGCGAAAGCATTTTACCAAATCGATATAGTTGCGATAAACACTTTATCTGCTGTCTGCTCCTTTCAAACGGTCTCCGTATTGACTCTTATCAATGCTTTGCTGCAGCATATTCTGAAATCCTCAACACAAGCATCGAGTGCCAAATTCCAATGGCTACGGTTAGGCTCCCAAACAAACTATCAGAGATACCGCTAGTAATGTTTATTGGTTTAACCTTACCACCGCAACGAAACCTTTGCTTTGATAATGAATGCAGATAGGTGGACACAGAAAGACAAGAGGCAAGAGGAACACAGGGGCTTACAAAAGAAAAGGAAATAACTAACAATTACGCTATTGAATACATTGAAAGATGCTACTTCAGGAGTAATGCTCAGAAGTTTTACCAAATGATAAAAACAACTAGTCGAAGAAAACCTAACCTGGTAGTGGAAACATAGTCACGACTGAGAACATGGTACAATATGAAGTGAATACTGCAATACTCAAACCTGATGGCTTACTGATCGAGCTTTTTAAGACTGCAGGAGATTACTTAGTGTTGTGCTTGTATCTGAAATTTGGTATAATGAAAGGATGTGCAGATCGTGCTCATCTATTTTATGTATGTGACAGCATTTATAAAGACAAGCTTTAAAACGCCATGGTTAGTTTTAATATCAGCGCCAAACTAGTTCGTCTCTACTGGATGACTCTCGCTACTCTGTTAAGTTCGGAAACAACCGGACCAAGTCTCCTTCGTCAGAATTATAACTGCATTGCGATTGATCGGGAAACTACTGACTGCTCAAAACTTGGTTTGAGTCAATTGCGCAACAATCAAGTACCTGATGTAGTGATTGCTTTACCTCCTAGTGGTGGTCCCCGAGCAACTATGTGTAAAAACCCTTATATATGTAGGCTAAAATAGCAAGTGCGAAAGGTCTAGCATTTCTAGTCTAGATAACGTGGGTTAGCACTCTGCGGTACTGAAAACTGCCCGCTTCTGAAACCGACACAACGCTTCGGATAAGTAATGATCGAATAATGACGACTTTTGGCTATTGCACCGGGACTAAGATTGGTTTCTGGAATGTGAGGACTATCCTTGACTCGGGGAGAGAAGCACCTCAAAATGCGAGATTTCTTCAACTGGAACGTGAGTTTCTTCGATATAATTTGGACATACTGGGAGTGAGTGAATTAAGATGGTTCGACGTGGGAGAGTACCAATCCCCAACGTGTAACACTGTGCTACTTTACTCCGGCAAACCCTCCGGCAGTCCCCGTGAATCTGGAGTGGGTCTGCCAACAGCACGCAGAGGCCTAATTTCCTGGCACCCACATGGTGATAGGATCTTATTAGCCAGATTTCAGACTAAATACGGCGCGTCACGATCATACAGTGCTACACCCCAACGAATCACTCAACTGAGGATGAAAAGGACAACTTCTTCAATGACAATGGTGAAAGATTTGTCGATTTATGCAACATCAAAATCCTTGTCATAGGAGGCATCATGTTTACACATAAGACCTGCCACAAAGTCAACTGGGTGTCAACTGACAGGCAATCACCATCCAACCAAATCGAGCGTGTACCGATCAGCCAACGTTTTATGAGCTGTCACCTTATGGTAGCTACTGTCCAGTTACGTACTGCATCAGTTCAAAGACTCCGCAATATCATCCGAATGCCTAGGTACAACATCAATTGGCTGAAGATCCGCTCAGTATACCAACAATTGAGGGATCATTTATCGCAAGGAGTTGAGGATATCAGCAGCTCACTGCCGACAACCATTCAAGAACAATTGAAAGCTGTGATAAATGTTTTACATATAAAGCGGAAAGTATTGTTGGTAGAAGCCAGAGAGGTACAGCACGTGGCTTACCGAGGATACCTGGAGGCGGATTGAAGAGCGTAAGCTTCTCGAGCTAGAATCCCTGTATCGAAGAAAAATGAGAGAAGTGCAGCGCAGTGTAATACGTGACAAACGTAATTATATTAACAACCTGGCCTCAGAAGCAGAGGAAGCAGCGAGCAGGTGCGATAGCAGAACCGTTTGCAGAATCACTAAAGATCTGACAGGTGGTCACCGTTCTAGTCAACATCCGATGAAATGCCTAGAAGATGCCGTACTCGTATCAGATGAGGATCAGCTCAAACGATGGAAGGAGCATTTTTCTACGGTCCTTTACTATGTATTCGGCAACGATATGAACCCAAATCAAACGGAGCTGCCGGAAGTTACAATTTACCGAATAAGCACTTCAACTCCCAGTAAAGACGAGATCGCTACCGCGATCAACGCACAAGTTGGTAGGACTAGATGGTATACTCGCGGAGCTTCTGCGTGGCGCTCCAACGACATCAGCAGAGCTTTTATATCCTCTTTTAGAGAGAGCTTGGAGGGCAGAAAGTTTCTCCGACGAGTGGAAGGGAATGCTTGTCAAGCTCCATAAAAAAAGGTAGTAGGCAATTGCGTTCTTCCTGCAGTGGCAAAGGTAATAGCCAAAGTAGTACTTGAGGAACATCTGGAAGATACACTCAATGCCGAACAAGTAGGTTTCCACACTGGATCCTCCTGTGTAGACCACATAAACACCCTGCGGATCATTATTGAACAGTGCGTTGAATTCCGGTCACCACTGCAACTGCTGTTCATCGATTTGAGAAGGCGTATGACAGTATCAACAGACATTTTATCTGGCTCGCCTTGCGCAGGAGAGGTATATCCGATAAACTAACAGCTATTATAAAAGCAACCTATTATGGCTCTAAATGTCATGTGCTGCATAGAGGAAAGCAGTCAGAGGAATTCGAGATCCTAAGTGGGGTACGACAAGGTTGCATTCTATCGCCCATACTGTACTGTACAGGACATTGTCAACAGAATCGACCGCTACTATCACAAAAAATTGTAAACGTTCGTAAATAGGTGCCTACGGAACATCTTAAGGGTTTTCTGGCCTAACCGTATCTCTAACGAACATCTTAACCAGATAAAGGGTCAGGAACCAATAGGCACAATCATCCAACGGTGGCAGTGGATTGGTCATACACTCCGAAAAGTCGACAGTTCCCTAGCAAACTACGCAATGCAATTGAATCCGTTATCTCAGAATGATAGAACGACATATATATGGCACAGAATAGTTGAGAAGGAGTCACGGAAATTGGGAAATAGTTGGAGAGGGCTGAAGCTCATTGCCAGGAACGGCACGCGATGGCACGTAGGCGTAGTAGAGACCCTAGGACCCACAAGGGGATATATAGGAGACGAGTAAGTAAGAAAATAAAACGTATTGGTATAATTTTTCAAGTCTGTTCAACTGTTGGCATAGGTTGACGTCATGAATGTCATTGACATAATCCAGGAAGCCCTTACTGATGTATTTACTAGCTTGAAGGCAGAAGCGGAATAAAAGGGTTTGACCGTTTTAATAAGGAAAACAAATTATTTGATTTTTCCGCAAGCGCTGTTCCAAAGAAATAGCCAGAAAAAAAGAAGGGAAACCCAACATCGACGTTTGGTCAGAACAACGTCACAACAGACAACTATAACTTTGAGGTAGGAATGAATGAAGGATCTAAAACTGGCATGGTTTCTATACAAAGCTGGATTCTAGCTTTGGCATGTAGAGAAAATGGACGTCAATGCTTTACCCTCAAAATCTTATTACTGTGTTGTAAAGGAAGGATTCAACTCAGATGGTGCGCACAAGTCGATGGTGACCTGCAAATTTAGAAGCAATTAGCAAAGCACCGTGCTAATTTGAGAGGTATGTTGGTTGAGATACCGAAATACTCCGAACAGCTTTGTAAGTAAATAAGTTCTATATTCGTAGAAAATTTGTTAGCATCCAGCATCGGACAGTGGTCACATATTTTTTTAAAACAAATCTGGGTTATCTGGTTATTTGGCGTATATGAAAGTCTGTTTGAAATTGTGTTTATCCTCCACTGCTATTAAAAAAATTTAGGGAAACTTATCTCCTAAATTAACCGTACTCGTAGCTATAATGTATAGAGAAAAACAAAACAACCAACTTTGAAGGTTTTTGAGTCTCTAAAATTTTAACAATATTTGCTTCCGAGCTTATACATTTTCTAAAAGACAACAACAGTTAATACTCGTGACTTTCAACAACTCTTAAGTAATTTTTCGGCTCAAAAGGGATTTCCATTATAATCGCAAGTATGTTCTGGCTGATCCTTTTCTTGGGAGAAAACTCAGGTGTACGCAAAACTTAATTCTAGTGCCGCCAAATCGGAGAAAACTGCTCAATTCGTTTGTATTATTTCAGCAAATAATATTCAATTAGCGAGATTTGAATTAATTAACTTATGAGGTGGTGCTGGTATGGCGAGTATGATGTGACAAACATATGAGCTCCGTAGCACACACACGCACCATTGAATTACTGCAATGCTTCCATATGCAACCGCTAAGCAGTCGAAAGTCGAACGTATGTTTGTTTTACGCTTTGTTGCTATGCCACATAGAGTAACCTGTCTGCCGACGAAGATTGTAAAATTAATCGCGGAAATTGCAAAGAGGTGAAAGCCTTCAATTATATGTGAAAGACAAATGCACTCAAGGATAATAAGAATGAACATGCGTTCCTTTGCTTTCTTTTTAAAGAACCACACACAATTGGAAGAAATGCTTGCAATAAAGATTGGACTGCCTTCGCTAAGGTGCCGATTATTAGTTCGCTGCTATCGCATCCACAAAATTGTAGAAAATGATTTTACGCCAGACGATGATCCCTTTCTTCAGAATCCAAAAGTCAGCCGTCATTGCGTGATCTGCAGTGCAACGTTTGCTGCCATCATACAACTTTTCTCATAAATAGACAAAGAATAAAATTTAAAAAGTCCTTCCGGCTTCTTTGATGTTTTCTACGTTCTACGACATAACCGATTATCTTATTTTAAGCTTTTTTTGGTTCGTTTTTGAAACTCTGCCTTTGCGTTGCGCTTTGGAAAGCAATAAGAAAGGACTTAAGATTGTGTTCTCTTGTAATACACCGTGAAGGATTCTTTTGTTCACACAGTTGACTTTAGATTTCTTCTTTGAGTTTTTAAATACTTTTTCCCTTTTATCTACCATCCTTTCCACCAATAAATATTCAATCCCTATCACGGAATAATGGATATATAACGTAGATATTTAAGCCAATGGATGATGGGTGCGATTCTTGTCGTTTGTTGGATGGTTTGGTATTCTTTTTGATTTATTTTGAATTACTTTGCAAAGAAAACTGTGGATAAAGTATTATAAATTCCAAAGGAAGTTTGCTTTTTTCTGATGAAAGAATTGATGATGATAATTTGATCCTCATTGTTTGGCAAACAAAGTTGGGCGAGAATGGGATGTACTTTTTGCATCCATTTCTATACGAAGCCAGTACGAAGATTCACTACTCTTTTGACAAGAGAAAGGGAAGTGGAAGTGGAAGCAAGAGAATTTTTTTTCGAATTGGAAATATTATATTGCGATGTTGATTTTTAAGTCAAGGATAGTCACCAGTTTAGAGAATGAAGACGATAAACATTTTAAAATAACGGTTGCAAATTTGATAAAAAAAAACCCAGATACAAAAAAAAAATACCAACTCATAATTTTGTCAATTCTCTGATATAAAATTCAATAATATTACCCGTGCCGTCGCCGGCATCCGCAATATTAAATCATAAAAAATTATGACTCCTAAATGAACTTGAATCATAATTCGGAGGGTAGTAACGTAAACTTCCTAATCCCTGTTATCTTATTTCTAGTAGATGTGAAGGGTTATCCATTTTGCGGTTTCAAAAGTAAACGTAAATAAAACACATATAAAATATTTTTTATCATGATATTTCTTTTTTATTATAAACTTTGAACGTTAACATTATGTGTGAAACACTACACCATTTAAATGACCACCACGCGAATTGTTGCAAGCATCAATTCTTTTGAGGTAATTTTTGACCACTTTTTGACAAATATTGGGCGGTATCTCAGCCATAACTTGACGAATATTGGTTTTTAAGTGCTCAAGAGTTAAAGGTTTATCTGCATAAACACGGTCTTTCGCGTAGCCCCACAAAAAAAAGTCAAGCGGTGTCAAATCGCATGATCTTGGTGGCCAGTTGATATCGCCACGACGAGAAATTACGCGGCCAGGAAATGTCTCTTGCAATAAAGCCATATTCGCTCGAGTTGTGTGGCATGTGGCACCGTCTTGTTGAAACCACATATTTTCTAAGTCGTATTCTTCAATAGCAGGCAAAAAAAAGTCGGTTAGCATATAAACCTCCGAATTGACGGTGACAGTCGTTCCATTGTCGTTTTCGAAGAAGTAAGGTCCAATATCACACCTCCGGACCAAAGAGCGCACCAAGCAGTGACTTTTTGTGGATGTAATGGCCTCTCTTCAATTACTTGAGGATTCTCAGAACCCCAAATACGACAATTTTGTTTGTTAACATACCCACCGAGTGAGAAATGTGCTTCGTCGCTGAAGAATATTTTGTTCGAAAAATCGCCGTCCACCGCCTGTTGTTCAAGCACCCATTCGACGTATCTACGACGTTGTGAATGGTCAGCTGGCATCAGTTGTTGTGTGAGCTGGATTTTATATGGATGTAGGTGTAGATCCAAATGCAAAATACGCCATAATGTGCCGTAAGACAGTCCTAATTCCTGAGAACGACGAGGAATCGACACATTCGGGTCTTCGGCAACACTTTCACTTACAGCAGCGATATTTTCAGTGGTACGAGCGAAACGATGATGCACAGGCCTTACAATGTCTGTAACCGATCCAGTCTCTTCTAATTTCTTCACAATTTTGCCAATTGCTTGCGTAGTTGGACGATTATGTAAACCATAATCTCCTCTTAAAGCACGATATGTGGCTGTGGCAGAATCACCATTTTTGTAGTAGGTTTTTACAATTTTCAAGCGTTGTGCGATAGTTAAGCGATCCATTTTCGTAAATGTCGGACTTTCAACTGAAAAAAAAATTGTTTTAACAACTTAGTTTGACAGATGTCGAATTCCAGCCCTATACTTTTGAAACCGCGAAATGGGTAACCCTTTACTACAATATTTCTAAATTTTGTAATATTTATATGTTATTTCTAACAATAATAACACTAGCACTTACACTAACACTTATTGTATATAATACATATATATAAGAACCATTTCCATACGATGTAAGAAAAATGGTCTTCTCTGACTTTAAAGACTTTGCGCTTAAGGAATATCAGAGATACTCCTCCATAAGGCCGGACATAAGGAAGGCTACAACAATAATGATGGATAACAGAAATCTTGTTCTATCTATTTTGTTATAGGTTGTCAATGACCCAATGGTAACCAAGTTACGTGCCTTAAGGTATTTACCGACTGGTGAAATACACTTTAAGCTCGATTTCGATCACCGTCTTCCTACTTCAAAGAAGTAAGACGGTAACAGAAAAATCAATCTGGCGAAGAATGTACAAAGAAGAGAGGAGAATCAGAAAAGATCCTGCATTTGCAGAAATAAAAAAAGATATACCACAGGAATAATATGCCTTTTACGACAAACTAAAATATTAGTTTGCATTTATTTATAGTTTCCATTTCCTTAAATTAGTTTTATAAATATTAAACTTATTTTTGAATAAAATACGTTATTTTCTTGTTAATAACAGTACACTTATTATTTCCGCTTCTTACAATTGTAAATACAATACCACGGCAACTAGAAAATTGCAATACCTCGTAAGCCAAAATAAAGCAAAATTGCAAGTGTAATACCTCGTAACCAATGACATTAAGATAAAATAACAATTTTGATAGCAAAATGTAGCGAAATATAAATCCGCATCAATTAAAATTTCTAAAGTCAAAAACAGATCAATTTTGTTGGCGCTCATTATCTTTATACCAAGTTTTTTGTTTCTCCGGAAAAATTGAAATTACAAGGTATTCGATCTATAGCGATGATGTATCATCTTCTAATGAAAACTTCGGTCGTCCTTCAGGAACATGTTGACAGCTGTTTTGAAGGCCTGTATATTTAAAAAGTTTCGGGAAACACGGAGTCGACCAATTGATCGAAGTCACTCTTGGAAAAAAGAAGGATTTGAAATGTGGTTCTACATGAAAAAGGTTTTAAGGAAAGTTTGTAATGTTTTGACCTGAAACGAGTGTTAACGTTGCTGACAAAAATACCTGGAACTAGAGAACGGGTTTCTGAAGAACATCTACCGTAGTAAAATTTGTAGAAAACATTAAAATTCCATTCATTTTGTCTATGCTCCAAGGAAGCAAGAGATGAAGTAATGCGTTTACATCGTTTATTAAATGGACAACTCTATTCTGAATTCCATCATGATAAACAAATGCGTCCGTGGACCCCGCCCCAAACACATATGAATTAAATTCTAAACTGGTCTAAAGTTTAATATAATATTTTCACACACTATTTCATACACTATAACCTAGCTTCTAAATTAGCCATTATACACACTAGTGAGTTAACATATAAAATATTTTTGTTATTTACTGCAGTCACAGCGAACACACATTCCCAAAGTAATTTTGCATTGCACATAACCGGTTTAGTAGAAAAACCGGCTTTGGTCAAAAGTGAAAAATAGCATACATCACTCGCAGAAAAGTGCTCATAGTAAACTACACTTTCCTCGCACGCTATGTAACATACTATAATACTTCAAAGGGGGTGATGTAAAAGTTACAACGTTTTATGAAGCCCAAACATTTTTTTGAATTTCCATAAATATCTACCTTTCAGGAAAGTGAAAATGATCTCGCAATAGGGGCACCATTAAATACTGGTGATAAGTAACGTTGAACTGCCTTCTATAAAAGACAAGCCTGAAATTGAAGGAACCTGTAATTTTTATCCGAATAGCGTTTTGAGAAATACAAATAAAAAGGACCCGCAATTTTTATCCGAATGGCGAAATGTGAAATATAAATGCAAGGGACCTAAAATGTGTATCCCAATCGCATATTAAGAAACACAAATTGAACGCACTTACAATTTTATCCTTACGGCGAATTGAGAAACACAAATTGAAGCAGCTTATGATTTTTAATTTAAAAGGCGTACCTATTGAGAAACACAAATAGAAGGTACCTGCAATTTTTATACGAACGGCGAATTGAGAAAAACAAATGGATGAGACCTACAATTTGAAACCATGTCTGTAAAGCGAATTGAGAAGCTTTCTTATGACATATGTTCTTCATATATTCCTGCGAGGTGTTAATGTCTCAATGTCTTGCAAATCTTTCACTCAGTAGTCCAGCTCACTTAACACTGTGCTTCGCCGCCCACAATGATAAAAACAGAAACACATTAAAGGGAGTACAAAAACACGTCACATATCCGTTGTAGACATAATGCTAATTAAGTTTAATTCAGAAGGAAGGCGTAAACCAACTTAATGATCTGAATTGAAAAAAACTAAGAATTAGAAGCAATCTTTGTTAGCTTTTTCTTCAGCGAAGATAACACAACATCATGATCATATTTATCAATTAAAAACGGGATCGGGCCCTCGCCTCTCAAAAAAAATCTCACCACCGTTCTGGATTTCGAGCCGATGTCATAAGTTTGACATCCCTAAGCCCTGGACGTATACTATTCCGCCTTCTAGCACATGCTTGACCTGGTTCGCTGCCGTGTCCTAAAAATACTACAACAAAGGAATTTCCGAGATTGATTAAAAATTGATCATAAGATTCCACCAGAGACATCAAGTAAAGTTAGCAAAACGGTAAGCCAACGCATAAATAATAAGGCCAAGGGATCATTTGGCTTCCCAGCGGAGATAGATAGCTTGCATTATACCGAACAATTTAAGAACTAATATTGTAAGTATGAGAGGAGAGTGGAAGAAATGATACCAAACGACTAGAGTACAGGCACACAGTATCGCATGAGGAAAGAGTTATCACAATGTGCAGCAATCGTGGTATATCTCTCTGCGTATAATATTTTCTATCCATCCTTCAAGACAGCATCGCTAGATACGCCAAACATATTATCAGCTCATATCAGTGTTGTTTCCTACCAGTCAAATTAAAAACTGAGCAGAAGGACGATTCCGAAAACTATAATTTTGAGATTTACGAGGGTTAACGCGAGTGGAAGCCTCTGATCGTACACCTAGCTCGCATGAGCGAATAAGATCAACCTCGGAAAGTCCTTTGTGGTAGAATTTTTAGGACTTGGCAGCAAAGGAGGCCAAGCATATGCTAGAAGTTTGGCGTGAAATAATATACGTCCAGAGTTTAGGGATGTCAAACTTAATGACATCGGCTCGAAATCCAGACCGGTGGAGAGATTTTTTTGAGAGGCGAGGGCCCGATCCCGCTTTTAATTGATAAATATGATGATGATGTTGTGTTATCTTCGTTGAAGAAAAAGCTAACAAAGATTGCTTCTAATTCTTGGTTTTTTTTAAACTCAGATCATTAAGTGGGCTTATGCCTCCTTTCTGAATTAAACTTTCTTAGCAATATGTCTACAACGAATCTGTGAAGAGTTTTTGTGCTCCCTGTAATGTGTTTCTGGTTTTATCATTGTGGGCGGCGAAGCACAAACAAAAACATATGTCATAAGAAAGCTTCTCAATTCGCTTTACAGACATGGCTTTAAATTGTAGGTCTCATCCATTTGTTTTTCTCAATTCGCCGTTCGTATAAAAATTGCAGGTACCTTATATTTGTGTTTCTCAATAGGTACGCCTTTTAAATTAAAAATCATAAGCTGCTTCAATTTGTGTTTCTCAATTCGCCGTAAGGATAAAATTGTAAGTGAGTTCAATTTGTGTTTCTTAGTATGCGATTGGGATACACATTTTAGGTCCCTTCCATTTATATTTCACATTTCGCCATTCGGATAAAAATTGCGGGTCCCTTTCATTTGTATTTCTCAAAACGCTATTCGGATAAAAATTACAGGTTCCTTCCATTTGTTTTAAGCCATTCTTATAAAAATTGTAGGCCCGTTCTTTTTGTGTTTCTCAATTCGCTTTTTGGATTAAAAATTGTAGGCCCGTTCTTTTTGTGTTTCTCAATTCGCTTTTTGGATTAAAAATTGTAGGCCGGTTCTATTTGTGTTTAGTGTTTCTCAATGCGCCATTCTAATAAAAATTGTGGATACCTTCTATTTGTTTTTCTCAATTCACTTTTCGGATTAAGAACTGTAGGCCGCTTCCATTTTTGTTTCTTAATTCGCCATTCGTCTTTCGGATAACAATTATAGGTCTCCTTCATTTGTGCTTATCTATTTGCCAATCACACACAAATTGTAGGTCCCCCTTATTTGTGTTACTCAATGCGCCTTACGGATAAAAATACTAGGTCCCTTCCAATTATTTTTCTCAATTCGAGTGCAAATTTAAGGTCCATTCCATATGTGTTTCTCAATTCACCTTTCGAATTAAAAATTGTAGGTTCTTCCGTTTGTGTTTCTCAATTCGCCGTTCTGGTACAAATTGTAGGTCCCTTTAATAAAATGCTTTAATTGGATTGGGTAAAGAATAAAATAACTGAATAAAATTGTGCATCAAAAGTTAATAGAGTAGCGACGTAGTGTTATGTTCTGACCTACAAAAATTCGTGTGTTTGCTGTGGTAACAAAGAAAGCGGAGGATTTGCCGATCAAGAAGACAATACCCTTTTTAAACCACACTTCAGTGCACAATAACTATGTAAAATGTTAACCATCTAAAAAATCGTTTGGAATGTAGAAAGGTATGTGGGTGGTTTCAGTGAAAATGACTCCCTTTCATTTGCCCCGATTTTACTTACTGAAAACATTTGCCAGTTTGTAATTATTCCAGTAATATAATTGCTGTTTTTAAGGCCGCAAAAATTGCATGTGTATACAAGAAATATTAAAAATATTTCGCGCCTTTCCTTCTATACATACATCGACATTATTATCTCAGATTGTGCAAGCGTTAACACTGCAGAGCATATACACACAAATGCATTCAGAATTCGCCAAATATGAAAACTAATAATTGCACACTACAACTTTTAAAAATAAAACAAAAACTTAACATAATCCTTGCCTCATATACACTTGACCTGGTGAACACTGAACAATGAACGCTAAACACACAACAACAAATATTTTCATTTCTACAAAAATGTAGAATATGCACTTCACAATATCGAACGAACAACAAAATGAGCGAGTAAGCTGAGCTTGAGCTGCACATCCATACAGCAGAAAAGATTGTAAAAATAAAAAATAATTAGGAAAATATTTTTAAAAATTCAAGAGTCCTTCTCTTGTGTGTGTTTTTTTGTTATTGTTTATTTTTGTATTTGTTGTTATGCTGGCCAATTGCAATAACTTTAACTGCTGCTGCTGATGATGATGATGTCGTTGTTGGAAGCTGCATGGTATAGAATAGAATACTATGTTCAAGAGGGTACACCATGTACTGTTTGATTGCTTTCTGAATACTGAAGGGTTTTCCTATATCTATGCAAGTGTATAGGTGGACAACCACTTGCGCATACATAGGCATACACATATCTTTATTAGCACAGAGTAGTTAATGAGGAAAGGCGGCTTCACTTATATGCTTCAATTTTGGCTTTCCATGATGCTTTTACTGCGTACTCCTCTTATATCCTTCGATATAATAAATATCTAGTTAGGCTTTTGTGATTTGGTCTAAAAACACATAATTAGAACATGCTTGTATTGATGTCAACTCAAATGCATGAGCACAGAATAGTGAAAGGCAAATAATATAACCAACCTTGTGTGTATACATACATATATGGGAATCCAGAAACCAATCCTCTGCTCTCAATTAAATTAAAATTAAATCGTAATGTTTAGAAAATTCATTAAACAAAAACTACAATCTATTTGTTTACATGAACTATTCGAGTAGGTCTTGTATACATTGAAGCATGAAAGGGTACTCCTCGTTTTCTGCTCGAAAGTCTCACTCTTGATTTGTGTCTCATAAGTTCTTGTACCAGATTGATGATATTTGGGTACACAAAGGTATCATACACGTCGAATGTAAGTGTATAAGTGGTGCTTTCGAAGTGTGAGTAAAAGGTCACTTGAAAGAATTTTATTGTTAGTTCACAACTATGATTGCATTGCTAAATGAAAAAATAGTAACGATAAGTTTTCAGTGAAGCTTTATTTTACAACTTTAACTTTTACTATAAAAACAACCCATAAAAATTTAAATTTTCCATGTGAATACCCTAAAAGGATGCACATATGTGTGCAAAGTTTGAACCGGGTTAACTTCGGGGAATATTAGAGCCCCTTTACTTCAAAATATTTACAAAAACTGTTGTCACCGGAGATATACATGTGTAAAAAATTTAAAGAAATTCGGGCTGGTTTCTAAAAAATTAAAATGGGACTCTGGGCCCTCATGGCCCGGTCACTCTAAAAATTGTACAAAAAGTTTGTCCATTGGAGATACACATGTGTTTAAAATTTGAAGAAATCGGGCTAATTTTAAAAAAAAAATTGTATGGCCCCCTCGGGCTTCAGAACCCGTTCACTCCAAAAATTTTACAAAAAGTGTTGTCCATCGGAGATACATGTGTACCTATATAAAAGTTGAAGGAAATCGGGTTAATTTTTAAAAGATTTATATGGGCACCCTTCAGGCCTCAGGGTCCGTTCACTCCAAAAATTTTACAAAAAGTTTTGTCCATCGGCGATATATATGTATATAAAATTTGAAGAAAATCAGGTTAAATTTTCTAAGAGACCGTAGACCGGGCCCGGTCTCCCGGGTCTTCAAAATTTTTATAAAAAGTGTTGTCCAGCGGAGATACACATGTATATAAAAGTTATATGGGCACCTCTCACGCCTCCGGACCCATTTCCTTTCTAAAATTTTACAAAAAGTTTTGTTCATCAGAGATACACATGTGTGTAAAACTTGAAGAAAATCGTGTTAATTTTTTTAACAAATTTGTATGGGGCCTGATGACCCCGGGGCCTGGGGTCTCAAAAATTTGCATAAAAAGTGTTGTCCATCGGAGATACACATCTGAATAAAATTTAATGAATATCGGGTTCATTTTTTAAAAAATTTGTATGGGGTCTCCAGACCCCGGAGCCCGGGGTCTCCAAAATTTTTACATAAACTATTGTCCATCGGAGATACAACTGCATATAAAATAAGCAGTTACTTTTTTTTAAAAATCTGTATGGGGCCACACGACCGCGGGGCCCGGGGTCTCCAAAGTTTTAAAAAAAAGTGTTATTCATCGGAGATACATAGATATGTATATAAAATTTGAAAAAAATCGGGTTAATTTTTTTAAAAAATTTCTATTGGGACTCACGACCCCGAGGCCCGTGGTCTCCAAAATTTTTAAAAAAAGGGTTTTCCATCGGAGATACATACAATTTGAAGAAAATTGGGTACATTTTGTAAAATATTTTTATGGAAGCCCCCCGACCCCGGTGCCCGAGGAGCCCAAATTAGAATTAATAGAAAGTGTTGTCATCGGAGATATGCGTTTGCGTATACGGAGTTTCAATGAAATCGGACTTTGGGAAGTGGGTTAGAAATTGATCGCAACATTCCACGGCAAACAAACAAAAAAACAAACAAAACGCAGCGTTTTCGAAGAATTTGGCCAACGCTCCAAAATCCAAAGAAACCCCAAGTCTGGCAGTTCTCCCCGAGATGGAAATGCACTTCGTATGAAAATATGGTTTTTCTACCAAAATCGACGTCATTATCAAGTTGGTATATGGCCCACGTAGAGCACTGATATCGAAGCGGATGGTCATTTGCTTTCAACTGCTGAGTCATCTGGACCTTGTAAGTGAATAATCCGAAGTCTTTGTGCAGTATTCTGCTCAGGCAAGTGCGAATAATGGCCAGTTGCTTCGATTGGCGTCGAGTTGAGGTCGATGGATTCTGTCCCACACTATTAGCTACAACCGCAATATTCTCTGGCGTGCGACCTGTCCGCCGAGTTCAAGGACCACTTCTGTTATATACTAGCAAGCCTGTCTTACGAACTTTCTTCACCAATTTCATCACAGCGGTTCCGCTTGGCGCTCTTTCACGATCCATATTTCTTTTCAAAATTCTCACAGTTTCGGCTTCACAGCACATTGAAAATAAGTTTTCCATATTTCGAGACGCTTCGATAAAAAAAAATCCAGAAGATTGCCCATCCAAAACACAACCTAAAATAAAAACTTGTCATAAAGCGACTTCTGTTGCCTTAACGGCACAAAATATATAATTATAATTAAGGTTTTTATAATCAATATATGTCAACCTTATTTTGTTTTATAAATTACATAAAAAATTAATAAATATGATATAAATAATAGAACGAATATTTAAAAGGTTTACTATTACGTTAATTTTTTTCTGTCGCTTAACGCTTCAGCAAAAGTGGGAAATGTTGGAAATTTACTTCCACAACAAAGGTGGGCCTTCGACCAACTCGAAATTGATGAGGATTTTGCTCAAAAAATTATCTTTTCGGTCGAGGCGCATTTCCATCTCGGTGGGTTCGTAAAACAAACAAAATTGTCGAATTAGGGGATCGGAAAATCCACAAAGATAAGTGGAGAAGCCAATGCATCCATTGTGTGTTACTGTTTGGTGTGACTTGTGGCGTGGCGGCATTATTGGTCCGTATTTCTTCAAAGATGAGGTCGGGCGCGACCGTTAAGGTTAACGGAATCATTTACCGCCACATGTTAACATCTGGCTATATTTTGAAGGTATTGCCTTGGACGACCTTTGGTTCCAGCAAGATGGTGCGCCATGCCACAAATCGGGAGTAACAAGAGCGGAAGTGCGTCTAAAATTCGATAGCCGCATTATCAGTCAAGTCCGGCAAGGAGCTATGATTTGACGCCTTTGGATTTTTATTTGTGAGGTGCCCTGAAAGACAAGTGCCATGCGGACAATCCACAAACAATTGAGCATTTGAAAGCCAATATTGAAGCAACCATTGCCGAATTCAAAAATTCGATATCCGCATTATCAGTCGAAATGGTGACGTGAATTGATCGGCAAGGAGCTGTGATTTGACGCCTTTGGATTTTTATTTGTGTGGTGCCCTGAAAGACAAGTATTTTGCGGACAATCTACAAACAATTGAGCATTTGAAAGCCAATACTGAAGCAACCATTGACGAAATGAGATAGAGCCGCACACAATCCAAAATGTGCTCAGAAATTGGACCGACCTAATGGAGTACGCCAAGGCCAGCCACGGCTCCCATTTTAATGAAATCATTTTCCATATATAATCAGGAGGATTGTACTTTCAAAAAAAAAAGGAATTTTTGAAAATATATTAAGCTGTTTTTGTTTTATTAAATTTTTAAATCTGAACTTCTTATTTGGACACCCTTTCTTAATAAATCTAAAAAGCCAGCTACCATAAAAAGCTGATTTATCAAATATCATGTCGCAAACCACTTTACTCAATTCATAGTTGTTTTTAAAAAAAATGATAAATTTTGGCAATAAGTCGAACATATTACCGCAAACCAAATGAACAAAAAAAATATCTACCCATACAGGATGTGTACGAGAAATCAATCATTCACAAAAGCAAGAAAAAGTAAAATCCCAAAGTCGAAAAGAAATTATTTTCGTAAAAAAGATGAGAACAGTTATTTGATTGTTGCTGTGGCAAGCAACAGAGTTTGCCCGTGAAAAGAATAACAAATCAGGAGGCATTCACCGGTCAATTGGTTGTTTACAGCAGCACGTGCCGAGTCATGCAGAAATCTTCTTTCATTATTTCAACTGAGTCAATAAGGAATCAGTCTCCTCTAAGAGCTCTTGGCTAACCAGAAGGAACAATAACAAATAACATCGTCGTTAGCCGCCGTCTTGTGTACCCAACCAATTGATATCCTTACACTTAGCTATCTCCATGGAAAATTTATCTCTTGATCGCTCATCGTTTCCACCCCTAAATACTTGACTTGTGAAAGGTATCACATTTATGATTTCTTTTCATATTAAATCGCTACAGCAAATACACAAAAAAGGACACTGACAAATAATATCTTGAGATGGTTTTTTTTTCAAAATCAGCATCACTTGCCAGGTTGATATCAGGTTTTTTCAAGTTTGCAAAGAAAATTTCAATATGTATAGCGAATTGAAGGGTAATTTTTTGATCTACCCTAAAGTAAAAGAGTACATCCTGTTAGAATCCCGCTAGTCCTTGCATGACTCTTGTGGTTATGGTTTTGAATTTTATTCGACCAAGGAATGTAATATTTGCTTTGTAGTTGAAGTGACCTTTTACGAGGGGAGCGATATAGTAGTGATACCCTGAGGAAAAATAGAAACAAATATCTCCAAATTCAATGCCTTTTCTATGTGTCATTTGGCAAATTGGTCAACTTATTTGACAGATAATAAAACCAAGAAGAATAGGGAATAAAAATTGGTGAATTGTAAAAAAGCATGCGGTCATTGATGCCATCGAAAGGGATATACTCAAACTCTCCTAGTAAAGTGATATGGAAATGTTAGAATTTATGAGATTATGTTCGTCATTGTATACATCAGCTACATAATACAAATGACAAGGATATATTCCGCCAGTGTGTGTTTCCTTTTTGATTCGATTTGATTTGATTATACAGGAAGCTGGATAAAAACGATGGGTAATTGAAAGGTTGATGGAGCAAGAAATTTTGATTGAATTGGTTATCAGCTATGACTTTGCGTACTTTGTTAGTTAGTAGGAAGGGTTGCAAGTTGATTTCATGTTCTGGGTTTGGGTGGAATGTGTAATATACATGAGTATCTCTATCGTTAAGGAAATGTAAAAGGGAGGGGATGACTTCTATGACTTCGCACATGTTATTCTGATCCGATTGCGATAATAAAAGGGTTATTGGGTACAAACTGCTAATATGTAGGTCAACTCGAGGAAAAAATGTTATGAGATTATCTGATTATCACGAGGAAGCACGTTTTACCCATCACAATAAATTGATTGCATCCAATTAAGATAATTGATTAACTCTTTCATCTTCCATTGTGTGTTCACGCAATGCAAGGTAGACAACTTTTAGCTGAGTATGATGAGATAGTTGGATTTTGGGTAATTTTGCTCCCAAAAATGGAGATGTGGACACAACACGACTTTATTCTACGGACGGGGCCGGAATCTTCAAAAAACTTATATTAAATTTTTTCCTTAATTTCTTCTCCACTTAACAGATTTCTCATAAGTGCTATACTTTTTAAGATATTTGCAAAACCTCGAAAAACTGGCCAACTAAACTGCCATTTCTGGCTGGCTGTTATCCTCCAAAACCAACTGCGCCCGCCAAATTTATGTGAAAAGCTTAAATATGAATTTTCATGCATCTTATAAATCGCATTTCTAATCAATTCAGCCATCTGTAGAGTGCTCACAGACAGATAGACTAATAGACAGGCAGATTTTTTTTTTCTTCGCGTTTTCTGACTCAGGAGATACGGAAATGGATAATTCTGCAACAATCTCGAGTTTGAACATTTTCATGATTACTATAAATCCAATTACTATCTAAAAGAAAGTAAAACACTGTCATGCTCTACTTTCGGGAGCCACTTTTAAAGTGCACGGCGGTCCAGAATAAGAATAATGTTAACCCAACAGCACAAAGAAGCCGCATAGTCTGCAAACATCGTAGTGACACCTAGATTCCAAAATAAAGTGAAAAAAATAACTCTCATTCAATGTAAATCTTTTAGTGAAGACGCGAATGAGAATTAAAAGGACAATTTTTATAATTCGCTTTCAAAATTGTCATTTTAAATCTCAGGCGAAGCCTAAAGCCAAATGCCTAATGAAGACATCATAATAGATTTAGATTTTAGATTTAGATTTAGATTTTTATTACCATTCGTTTGAAATATTACAAAATCAAAAAAGCATGGCATTGCCGTCTGCTGATTGACAATTAATTCTGTATAATAATTTACAAGTTTTACCACTTTGATTTAGTAAAATAACAATACAAATAAACTAATTTAATTTATTTAATTTAATTTACGAAGGAAAGAGGGATTACTTTAGAAGTTGAGCGTAATAATTTGATTTCGATACGCCAGAGCAACTTTGCAATAGCGATACAGTTGTGACACATTAGGCTTGTTTAAGCATCCTAGTACTTCGACGTCCGGTATAAAATCAGTTCCGAAAAAGTGTCTTCTCGTTTCCTTCAACATCGGGCACCTTCCAAGGAAATGTAGAACATCTTCCCTTTCTCCAAGATTACATAGGGTGCAAATAATTGGAAGATCTTCTCTATGTGGAATAAAATTCAGATGGAGTAGTTCGCCACGAAGTTTTATAACCATCGATAGTTCATCCACACTATATTCGTCCCTAAAGTAACTGTCTTGCAGATTGTGACATAATTGACTATACGTGGTTCTGTAAATCGACGCCGCTGCTTCTCTTAGAAAGCCTTCCCTTAGTTGAAGGTCAACTTTTTTTATGAGGTTATAGAGCATTGGTTTCCAATTTTGATGCTCTGCTATATTAAGTTGAAGCTCCATGCCACAGCTTTGCGCTAGCTCCATCCATTCCGCGAACCAACTTGACCGGTTGGAAATTGTTTTAAGTGCAATTTTCTTCGGCAGTCGATCATTTGGCATTTTAAGAACCTTCAGGATATAGTCCACTTGCATCTTTAGCGTTTTTATGAATATTGGGGGTAGTCCTGTCTCAATCATTAGCATGTAGTTAGGTGTATTCGGTGGAAGTCGGAATTTTCTTTTTATGTAGAATCTTAAGAGCTTTTCTACGGTGTCATACCTTTTGGTTCCCCATACTTGGGCTGCATACAGCACAATGGCTTTGGAGCATGCTTCAAAAACTTTGTATTTGCTGCTATGCGAAATAAGTTTGTTGGCAAAACACTTTCTCCAGGTAGCATTTATTGCTATTGTTGCCTTTGCAATTTTTTCATCGAAATGTTTTTTCATATTCAAGTTTTTTGTGAAGTAAACTTCTAGGTATTTGTAGTCCGTCACTACCTCAATTCTTTCTTCATTGTACAACCATTTTTCGTTAGCACCTCCTCTCTTAAATATCATTACCTTGGATTTCTCCAAGTTAACCACTAAGCTCCATAATTGACAGTATTCATATAACCGATTAATCATCCGCTGGAGAGTCTCGGGAGTGCACGCAAACATAACTATGTCGTCTGCAAACATCAGTGCCTTTATTCATGTACCTGCGAACTCTGTACCTCCGGATAGAAAATCGATTAAGTCTTCAATGAAGAGTGCAAACAATTCCGGACTTAAAGAACATCCTTGCCTTAATCCAGCCTCCGTTTGAAACCACTTTGACGATCCTTCCCCATCCCACACTGCTGCTTTTGTATCTTCATACTGGTTTTGTAGGGCCCTGCCAAATTTGAGTGACATCCCCATACCATATAGTTTATAAAACCATGCATTTTGGTCTACTGTATCGAAGGCTGCTTTGAAGTCTATAAAAAATACATATAGCTTCTTCTGTCTCGCGATAAAGGACTCCGCAATACTTCTCAAGACGAATATATGATCCACAGTCGAATATCCTGATCTAAATCCTGCTTGGAATTCTTTCAACAAATTATTTTCACTTATCCATGTCGTAAGCCGTTTTTGTAGAATAGCTGTGTAGATTTTAGAGGAGGCATTAAGAAACGAGACACCCCTGTAGTTGGCTGGGTCCGATTTATTCCCTTTCTTATGGATGGGGTAGATCAGGGCTTCTTTAAATTTCTGCGGTATAATGCCATTCTCCATTATTTTATTAAACACAAGAGCCATCTTGTCTATAAGCACAGTGGTCCCATATTTATAAAATTCGACCGGTATTCGGTCAGATCCAGGAGCTTTGCCATCCTTTAGCTCAGCCAGAGCTATACTAATATCTCGCGGTGAAATTCGTTCATCCAGCAACTGATTTGTTAAACAGGGAGCAGCATAATGAAACTTAAGTCTAACCATTACCGGATTAAGCAATTTCTTAAAATGAGTACATAGCAGGCTAGGTGTTAAGGTTTTACTGATGTCATACTTCTTGCCATTGAGTTTCTTCGCCAGCCTCCAGAACTCTGCCGCAGTGTTACATTGGGCCAACTTTAGGGCTTCTGCTTCGAAGAAGTTTTTTCTTTTGCTTCTGCATAACTCCTTGTAATTCTTGATTGCATCGATGTAGAAGTTCTTGAAGTTATCGTCGATTGAATTACGGAAGACTCTAAGCCAGGCGAATGATCGCTTCCTCGCCATCTCGCATGTAATAGTAATGTGGTACTCCAATGCCAAGGTAGGAAGTTTAAGAACATGATGGCAGTTCACGATCACGGAGACCGGAATGACAAAGGTAAGAAGTTTTTGGACCATTCGAAATCCAACCGCCTACTCATTAGAGGTACGCTTTTTAAGCATAACATCATCATATTCGTCTATTAAACCGGGCTCCAGTCTTGGCCTCCTGCAAAAAATCTAGCCACCGGTCCCAATTTCGAGCCGATCCCTGTATCCATAAACTCTAAGCGTCCTGGTCGACGCCATCCTTGCAGAGTAGGCTTGACCGACCGCCCTCGCTGTAGTGTTCCATAAATCTTCTCGCCAAGGATTTTCCGAACAGGATCCTCTTCGCTCATGTGAGCTAGGCGTCCTGCCCACCGGAGCATACCAAGCTTCACTCTCTTCACGATGTCGACATCGCGGTATCGCTCGTAGATTTCATCATTATAGAGTCTCCGGAATAGTCATTTCTAACGTAAGACTTTTCTCTCGAACGCGGCTAATAGGTCAAAATGCTTCTTGCTAACCACCCAATTCTCTGATCCATATATAAGTACAGGCAGCTTAGATTTTATGGTGAAATTCCTGGATTTGAAGAGCCTTGACAGACTAAATTAGACAACAAAGCCTTTGAGCAACCGTGCGCGTTTTTTTTGTTTCATACTGTTATCGGCTGCTACAGTTGACCCGAGATAGATAAATGATTCCACTACTACAAATTAGCGCTCCACAATTTTAATTGAGGGACCAACGTTGGATCTTCTGCTAGCAGACGTGGCCACCATGTACTTTGTTTTGCTTTCTTTTATGGGCAACCCCAGATTTCGTGCTGCCTGATCTATCTGGAATGAAGCTTTCTGTACAGCTCTTGGGTTTCTACCAACGATGTCAATGTCGTATCTAAATGGAGTTATATAGAATCACATTCATAAACGCCAGTCCAATTCTTGGGTTTCTACCAATGATGTCAATGTCGTATCTGAATGGAGTTATATAGAATCACATTCAAAAACGCCAGTCCAATTCTTGGGTTTCTACCAATGATGTCAATGTCGTATCTGAATGGAGTTATATAGAATCACATTCATAAACACCAGTCCAATTCATTATTTCGATGATGACAGCACTCTCAGCTTCGCATAGAAGTTTGAGGAACGTCCCTCTACTTCTCACGTGCAACTTAAACAACTACATATGTTAAACACGTTAAATTCCGACCTGGAAAGTATAATAAAATGGGGAGAAAACAATCGAGTAGAATTTAACGCTTTCAAAACTTCGTTGGAATGACCACATATTTACCGTCGCCAAAAATGCTGCGAAATGTTTAGGTTTTCTATCCCGGTGCAAGAAATATTTCTCTCCCTCTGATCTGCTCGTTGCACCTATATAAAAATAAACATATATAACCATATAAGAAAAATAAAGATCCAAGGGCATTTAAAGATCACAGTGTTGTGTCAACGTTTAGAACCAGGTTGAGTCCGAAATTTAAATTTTTGAGGAAGTTTGGCCCTCTAATAATTTGTTCATAATTAAATGCAAATGACGCGAAAAACTCCAATTTTCAAGGGCGTGTCCTAAAAGTAGCGAACGATTTATTTGTCCTTTAAATAAACTCATAGGAAAAATTTTGCTAGCATGAAATTGAGAGACCACGGGTTCATTGAATTTCCAAGTCCTTTAAAATAAATGGTTCATAAAAAAAATTAGTTTAGCAGCTGGAGTATGTGGAATGGGTGCAGTAGTCCCATCAAAACATTTGAGGACGGTTCTCTACCGCCGGACGATGAAAGTCTTGCAACAAGACACGTTCGCAAGTGACCGTTGCTACATTATGATATTGGTTTTTTAAAAAACAGGGCGTAATTATTGCTCCGACGTTATACATCACCGAACCGTTCACCGAAGGGAGCTTAATTGCAGTTGATGGGTAGATGTTGGATTTTCAGAACTCCAAAATCGTAAATTCTGTTTGTTCACGTACCCACTTTCGTAAAAATGGGTCCCATCACTCGTAATTAAGATAAGAAGAAATTCAGCGTTTTCTGTTTTGTTCGCAATAGGCGCTGCCTATTTGGTTTCAATTCTTGTCCTAGCTACACCTTGTAAAGAAACAAATGCAAATCCCGTCTAAAAATAGTAGGCAGTGACGAACGAGACGAGTGACGAAAAGACGTTCCTGTTTCGTCTTCAATACAAGCTCTGGGCTTTGTTCTGATCGATCTTATCTTGTTGGTCGAAGCCAAAGATATGAGTTCGAGACGGTAATGGTGTCAGCTTACATAGATGATGACCATTCTGATATTTCGATAGGTATTTTGGGTGTCGGCTGTGGTTAAGTGCGGTGTTGTTAATCTTGACGTTATGTCTGAAGTTTGCAGATTTGGTTAGTTACGTGAAAACAGCAAACTGCTGTTTAAGACATACGGGGACACAGTCTCCATTGTCGAAAGTATATATTCAGTTGCTCCAGATCTAGAGTTAAAATCCTCTCTGTGTTCATTACGTCTGTATCCTGCGTAGCTATTGCTAGATTATCTGCATATCCAAATTTCCTCGATATGGTCGCAGGGATATCGCTGATGTACAGGTTGAAAAGCAGAGGAGCAAGGTCGGAGCCCTGTGGAAGTCCATTATTTAGCTTGTTTAACCTGATTTTCTCATCGTTAATGACAACTTGAAGAAAAAGATTTGATAGTATGTTGTTTATAAGGGCGTGATGTACCTAGGTAGGGAGCTACTTTCAGCAGTATCATGTGCTGCGGTTAAGCCAACAAAAGCAACATATATTTGTTTTGTTTGTTTTGTGTCGTCAAGTATAACACTTGGTCCATGCAATTTCTACCCGCACGGAAGCCAGCCTGTTCGATTGGTATGATTTCATTAATGGCAGCATTTATTCGATTGTAGATAAGGCGTTCGACGAATTTGTAGCAGGTGCTTAGAAGCGCTACAGGATGATAGCTTTCCGGTTGGTCGTTTGGTTTGAGGATAGCAATGATTTTCGTTCGCTTGAATGCAGTTGGGATTGTACCCGTTTCTAGTATATTGCTGCTGCAAAATCCTGCCACATACCACCATACCACAGGGTTTGTCAGTTTACTGCTCTAAGCGAAATCCTGACCTCTTCTGTTGTAAAAGTGCTCGAAAATTGTAATTTTTGTGGGGTTTTGTTCTTTAGGCTCCTCACTGCACGTTTGCTGATGATTGTATGTGCCTTCTCTACGGAGGCACGGGAGACGTCTACAATGCGGCTAGCTTCTATATTCGGGCCGATGCAGAAAGGTGGTTCACACTTGATGTCCACTTCTTTTTACGAGTCTCGTCAAGTGATTTTAGCAATTGGTGGCCAATTTCGGGTTCTCCATATACCTCAAATTCAACATAAAGTAGTAAACTTTCTTCAGTTCATTTACTCCTTTCGGAAACCACGGGGAATATGTTTTTTATCTATTGTTTTTCCAATACCTACGAATCAGTCATAGTTTTAAGATACTAGTGGGATGAACCATAAGCATGAGTCGAGTTCATTACCAAAATTAGTGCTTATAAGTTTTACGTCATCTATACCGCTTTTTAAGTGGTTGCTGATCCATATAACTGGTGGTAGTTGCATCTCATCTGGAAGTAGCCGGCGACAGTCCCTCTAACGGCGTCGGTGGCAGTATAAGTCCCTTGGATGACGGCTACATCGATGTTGTTAGTCAATATAAGTTTTGAAAAGTAATCACTTGTGGCTTTATTTATGCTTTCGATATTAAGTTGGCATTTTCGAACATAAGGTCCGACGCGCCTTGTCAATTGGTGCTGAGAAGCACTAGGCATGAAGTTTTTTTGCTATTGTCGGCGATGATTATGAAATTTCCTTTTGTTTAGTTTTAATTCAGTTGACTTCTTATTTGTTATATTGCCAGGAGGGTAATCTTGGTTGTCCAGGATGTAACACGGGGAGGCGATCTGTCTTTACACCCAATAGCGTCATGTGCATTATGTTAAATGTCTACTGCGTGTGGACAGTGGCTATATAAGGAAACTGTATTATTTTTATATTTTTTAATTTTTTATATGTTTTGGTAACTTGAAAAGTTGTAGTAGAGTTAAGTAATTTTAAGAAATAGCTTAAAACGAAAATCTATTTCAAGGTTTTTTTATCCTTGGCAAAAAAAAAACGAATGTGTAAGCAATATTTTTAAAATAAATATATATGTATATACGCAATGGATATACGAAATGAAAGATAAAGAAATTAAATGTAATGAGAACCGTTGGCGAGTCATTTTTATAAATACCAATTTAGTTCGTAAATTTCTTTATTTTATCACTGACAATACATCATATTATAAATTAGTTGGACAGAATAAATAATTCAAAATCATTTATTTTGAACTAAAAATTAAAAACCGCACAGCTAATATGAAATTCTTCCCATTAAAACTTATACTCGTAGTGGGATGCCTTAAATGCAGATATTTATATATTTTCTGTTTATATCAAAATTGTATTATTCGAAGAAATCCTGGATTAATAACGCAACATAAATCTTCGCTTCGCTTCCTCCATTCTTAAATAATTGTACGTGACGCGCTCTCATCTTTCCTGCATCCCACAAGAAAAAGGATTTACATTTCGTTTCATAAAATATTATGTGAAAATTCGAAGCTGTCAATTGATTGTTTCGTAGCCAAGGCGTCGTTCCGATTGTGATATAACTGTGAATTTCCAACTGCGAAAATGTCATAAATTTCAAGAATTTTGACAGTCCTTAGCCCGTATGCAAATGCTGGCAGAACTAGCAACAACATGACTAACCCAAACTCTTGGAAGTTTCCACAACAACAACTGGAAGGCGACGTACCAATTCGACATGCAGGATTAAAGCGATAAACTCTTTCGCTACCACCATTCATCCCTCTAAAAAGTGAAAGGGATATTCCAGAGTGTATCCCTTCGATTTTCGAATTTCATATTATTGTCAGTCTACGATTATTTTATGAAGATGGCACTGGCACTATGCATGAATATGAACCATCTCACCGAGCCACAACAATAGACAGTTTGATGAGGAGCAACCAATAAATCAGATTTTCTGCCTCTGCATCCCTTGTGTATGTATGTGCATTTTAATCGTACACACAGAACGATTGGGCATCATCTTCGATGACATACATGTGTATGTGTATATTTTTTACCAAACCATTTCTTACTCAACGATATTTAAAGAATTCCATTTTGTGGCGACAAATCGATGGAGAACGATAGTGGGATTTGCTGTCGCCGTAACAATCCTTTAGCATTTTGATTGTCCGTCTGTATGTCTGAGTACTTATGGGCTGCTGCGTGCGTATAGCATATCGTTTTTTATGTAAGCATCCATTTTTATTACTTTGGAAGTATCGTTCGCGTAGATATTTTTTGGCAATTCAATTATATTTGGAATTGTCAGTTTGGTGGATTTTTTGTGTTCCATTTTTATGAGACGCAATAGTCATCGTCGATTGTCATGCATGCAAATTGCTTCATTGATATCAGAGATACGAGTAGATTAATGAAGAAATTCGTAGATGGCTCCATACATTCATATATATATTTGGTCTGGATGGGTGCAATTGAATTTAATATTTAATTTTAAGGAATACACAATTTGACTAGAATAGAAAGGAGTGGACGAGAAGACCGCAGAACCACAGAACAGAACAGAACACAGAACAGAATGATGGAATTATGCGTATTTGATAACTCATAGTAGTATAACCAAGAAACTCTAAAAATTGCTGATCAAGACACTCATATGTTGCTTCTTCTTTTTGTATATCCCATCCACGTTGTCTAGTGATGCAAAATCAAGGCATTCGAATATATTTCTGGGACATTTTTCAGAAAGTTAATAATTATTGAGGTTTTGTAGAACTTAAGTTTACAGGACTGCTTTAGAAAAATATTCACCATCATACTTGGCACTACAACCGAGGTTCAATCCTGGCCTCCGGCAAAAAATCTCTCCACCGGTCTGGTGTTTTGCTCTCGCTTACATGCAGCCCTGGATTTTGTGCCACCCACTCGATATGGATAAAAGCTTCCTGTAAAGCTATTGGGTTTCTACCAACAATGTCAATATTGTGTGCTTAAGTCAGTATCTGAGTGGACTTATAGAGGATTGTTCCTTTCACCGTTACGCTAGAGTCTGTGATCACTTTTTCCAACGTCAGTTTGAAGAGGACGCAGATCATCCTTCCCTCCCATTCTCGGAGTCTGTTATATATGGGAATGGGCTTTATAGTGACACGGATATGATTACTTGGCTTGTAACGTTATCGAGTCAGTTTATTTGGGATGCCGAATTCGTTCATGGCTTCATAAAGTTTTACCCTGGATATGCTATCAAAGGCGGCTTAAAATGTCTATAAAAATATGGTGTAGTAAGTTTTAAACCCTTGACAATTTTCTGTCAACTTCCGTAGGGTGTAAATCTGATCAGTTATTGATTTGCCTGTGATGAAGCCACATTAGTATGGATCAATGATAACTTTAGCGTATGAAAGGAGAGGAGAAAATCTTGTACGCGGTACTCAACAACGTTATAGACGATAATTTCTCCATTTTGTGATATATCCTTTCTTATGTATGGGGCTCAGGATGCCTCTTCGCCAGTATTCTGGCATTGGTTCTTCCCCCCATACTTGCACTATTAGTTCATGAATTGCTTGGTGTATTTCGGCGCCTTCAGAATTAATCAGTTCCGCTGGGATACCAACTGATCCCGGCCTTATTAGTTTTGAGCCGATTCATCGCTCTGCTAACTTCGCCTATGATTGGTGGCGGCAGCATAATGTGGTCTTCGGTCATTAGTAGAGCTTCCAATTACTCAGTAAGCTGGCTATTTAATAACTCGTGAAAGTGCTCTTCCCATCGCTCTAAGATGCTTTTGCTATCGGCGATCAGATTATCTTCCTTGTCTTTGCAGTATGTGCAACGCGGTGCTTTCTTTCTCTCTTTCTTTCTCCCATGAGCTGTATTTCCATATCTTCTGAGCTCTTTATATTCATCTTCGCGTGCCCGCGTTTTGTGAGATTGTCGCATTGCTCGGTACGCAACATTCTTACGTTCAGTCAATAGCTTACATTCGTCATCGAACCAGTCGTTCCGATCTCTACGAATAATGTCTAAGATGGAGTAAGCAGTAATTAAGGTGTGTCGATTTCACTTCTACGCCCGACATCTCAGCCCTAGGACTTACTCTCACTGCATTTAGGGCGAGTTCCATCGCTTGAGCGTAGCTGTTTCTAGTATCTTCGCTGCGAAGAGAAGGCGTGTTAACTCGAATCTGATTCGCGGATGTAGTCTTTCGTGATGATGCCGCCGCGCTCGGAACACCATACCAACAAGATAGTGGTCCGAGTCGACGTTGGCATCTCGGTACGTTCGTACCGTCATCAGGTTCGAGTTGTGGTGGAGTGGAGTGTCGAGTGAGACGTGGTGTATCTGGTTGCAGTGGCTATATCAGGACCCGGATGGCTTTTGAGATATTTTTACGCGCAAACCTTGTACTCACAACGACCAAATTATTGCTTACTGCCATCTCTATGACTCATTGTCCATTGTCATTAGTGTTCTCGTGTAAGCTATGGGTGCCAATATACTGAATACTGGCTACCTACCTATTTTAGCATTCATATCCCCAATTATTTTTACATACTGATGGCAGGTATAGAGTTTGCGTTCGACTGATTCAAAGAATTCGTCTTTTTCATCATCTGCGGAATCCTCTGTAGATGCATGAATGTTTATGAGGCTTATGTTTTTAAATCTGCCCCACACGAGAAGGGTGCATAGCCGTTCATTTATTGCTTTAAAGCCGATAACGGTGGGTTTCATTCTTTTGCTGACTAGAAACCCCATGAAGTCTTGCATGACAGCTGTAATATAAGTCAAATTCTGAATTTTGTAAGACACCATTCCCCGTCCACCGCATCTCCGAATTATATTTGGACAGGGTTTCGGCTAGCTATTGTGCAGTTCGAATTCAATGAGAAAATTCTTAAATCGTTTTGCCGTTTTCATTGCCGTGGTCATCGTCGTCGTCGTTCATCAGTGTATCCGAGGCTGATTTTGGGTTCAGGAATTAAGTTTTTTACTGGCGTGGTTATTGGCCTCGCGCCAACTTTTCTTCGATGTTTTATATTTTTAAATTCTCTATATTAACTTCGCGTGCACGTGGCTGGCTGGCTGGCTGGTCAGATTTTCTGATCAATTTTTAACCTACTTTCCAAAGGCCGATTTTATTGATTTCCGGTGACCGATTAGAGAATTTACAAGAAAAATTTTATGGGTTGTTTTTTTCCGTTCTATGTTACTATCTTACGGTAACGTCTGCCATTTTAACATTATCATTTAGTTTATGTTGATGGTAGACTGAAATATTGTACTACTACCAACAAGCCAAAAATTCTTTATTTGCTATTTTATTAACAAACGATGTAAAAAACTGTTATCTGAATAGTTAATTTGCTTAAGTAACAAAGTAACTTTTATTAATGCTACATACCCATTTTTGCTACTTAGCTTTGAGAAGACCATTTTACAGTTATGACTAACGTTTTACTGTGATAGCTTTTGTGCTGTTTTTATGTTGGCCAATTTGCCCGCTTAAATGCATATAAACAATACTACACTATAAAAACATTTATGAATACTTATCTACAATAAGCCAAATTGTTGTTACCGTGAGTATTGTGCTATGTTGTGTGTGGCTTAATTGCCCGTATAAATTCTCTTTAGTCTTATCAGCAAATTAGCTATAGTTTTCGTCAGGAAATTGTTTTTCTGGTATATAAATAATGCTAAATAGCTATTGTTACTTGGGAAGGCGTGCACCCTGCTGTTAGCTATCCCATCTTTAGCAACTGCAAACGTAAACAGCTCATTACACGAAGGACAATTACCTAGCGTGGACGTAGAAGAACCTGCAAAATCGGAAACGACACCTGAGAGATGGAAAACTGGATTACAGCAGCTCGAAATTAAGACCATTAGAATTTTTTTTTATAAAAGACCAGATGTGAAGAGTAAGACATTAACATAATGATAAACATATGAGTGTCTTAAGATCGGCAAAGACTTGTGGTAACTTATTTAGTAACTTTTTGAAAATGCCCTTATATGTTATTTGTGAAAAGAGGCACAAAAAACTGGGTGGGTGCTGGTCTCTTAATAAGTTGTATCGCTATTAAAAAATATTAGTTAGATATAATTGGATTAATTGTTTACAGCTGGGAATTATTCTGTTTTATTTGCAATTTTCATTTTACTACAATGTTCAAAGTTTGAAAAGTTTACATATACTTTGGCTTATCACCAAACAAAATTTAGAAAACAAAAGAATAACTTTGTTAAGAGTATTTATTTGGTTATATGTTTTTGTAAAAAAAAATATCGATCCCACTTGGTACCACTATACTTTCACGCATGCAATTATTTAGACAACTAAATGGTAGATGGATTTTGGATTTTATAAAGGCTCATTTTCACCTCACCTCTTAAAAATTGTATTTCTTTTCTAATTCTAATACCACCATTTTATATTTTCTATCGGGTGAAAGTATAAATTCTGCTATTGATCTATAATAATATATAATATTATATATATATATATATATAAAACAATATAAGGAAAAATCGTCAAACACCAGCCACTCGCTCAAGTACTTTGATGGAAAACGAAGGACTCTAGGCTGGGAATGCAATTTTCCTGATAACAATCTTAATACAAAACACACAAACACGATCCTTACGAATAAGAAGGAGGGCAAACTGGAAAAACTATTAATTATTCACCAAGAATCGTGAAACCCTTTTTGTATTTAATTTATGATATTAGTTTGTGTGTTTTATTGCCACCAAATTGTCGACCCCCTCCTTCTGGCAGCAGCGTTTCATTTCAAAATCGAAATATGAACGTTGACTAACTGCTTTAGAAACGCCGTTCCACTTTCAAACAACAACAAATGCAAATAAAAAATTTAAATTATGATTGCGTGTCCTTTCGATTGACTATTTTATTTATAATGAGATCCTGAAAGTGAGATAAAGTCCTTCTTAATAGTCTGCAGCTAAATAACAATGACCAATTCTAGAAGCATTGTTAAGAGGTCAATTCTATGGATTTATAATTTCCACCTCAGCACGGTGGTGCTGCTGCTTGGAAAGGAACTAGCGGTTGTTACAGTAGTCCTTAGATTAATGCTAACGAAAATACAAAAACACGGAAAAATGAAATTCAATCGGACATTCCTTCGAGCAAATCGCTATGTCGTGTAAGTGTGGGACTTTCGCAGTAGCGTTATCGGTAAACCAATAAAAATGTGGAATGCGGTAAGTGGTGGGTGGCTGGTGTGCCACGATTTGCTTAGGGTTGAGGGCTACTTGGCCATTCCATCGATAGTTTGTGTGTTTCGATTTGATTCGTTCTTCAGCCGATAATTTAGTTCACTTTGTTGTCGTATGAAATTATGAGCGATTCGCACGCTAGCTTCGAGCGCTGTATGTCAGCTGGCTGATGGCGCATTAGTATGTTGTGATATCCGTCGACTGCATTGGTTTATTCGATTTATTGCCATCTGTGATTTAGCATTATTTGAGTAGACCGACCGAACGACCCACCGATTCAGTGTGGCGACAATTCACTCATGTCACTCGGTTGACCTGAGACTTTGATTGTTTGCTTTAAAGAATTTTTAACGAATGTTTTTCGTTTTCCATTAATATTATCGTCGGCAGGCGATGGTTGTATGCGCCATTCCACCTTGTGGTTTTTAGGAATTATTCATGTTTGACTAATTCAAATAAAGTCACAACGCCGCCAGCCGGCCGGCGTCGGTGCAAATGATATCTACGATCTAGATGGAATTAGTGGCGTTTATATGTGATGTTAGTCTCATTTGTTTCAGACTTATATCGGGTGTTTCAACAGGTGCGCTTCAACTTTTCTCCAATAGAGACGGCGAACGACGCCATATTTTTTATTGTTCTTTTGTTATTTGGAAACTTCATTAGTATACATTTCATCATGAAATGCTACACATGTGAACATTGCAACGATTGCAAATCGTGCAAATTTTTTATCAAAATAATCGTTCTGTTGCCGCTACTTTAAGAGCATTACGGCCATTTTACGGTCCATTTAACGATGAGGCTCACTTTTGGCTAGAAGGATTTGTCAACAAGCAAAACATGCATTACTGGGCAGAAAGCAACCCACACGTGATTCATGAGGCACCGTTGCATCCCGAAAAAGTCACTGTTTGGTGCGGATAACATGCCGGCGGCGTCATTGGGCCATATTTTTGGTTCAAAGATTGGAATTCGTAAAACGTGCACCCGGTGGTCATGCAAAAGAAATCGAGTTTCATACTTTAATATATCATATGTATATGTTCAAGTTCGTTAATAAAAAAAAAGTTAGTTCAAAAGTCGAACAATTTGTGTTTTATTCAAAAAAAAAGTTGAAGTGCTCTTATTGAAAAACCCTATACTTTAACGATTTATTTTTAACGAATCGATTTTTGACTTCACGTGCATTTGTGTTTGCAAATATGTTAGTTGTTAGCATGCAAAAGTCAAATATTTACATTAATATGTAAGTAACGAACGAAATAGTACTATATCCAGAATTGAGGGTATAGACTTGCAATATATCCACGCCAACGTGAGTTAGTCAACTGCCGCAACCAAACAACTATCTATATATTATGATAACCATTATGTACCGAATCCTTTGTTAGTATGCGTAATGTTATGCAGGCGACAATATGTAAGGGCTGGCTTACACCGTAGATTCTTTACCTGTTAGTGGCTGTAGGAACGTAATTATCAAATTTGCAAAGCACGCTATATAAAAATAAAATATAATAAAAAAAAGTTTGCTATGGAGTGTATGGCCTTTTCGGAGTGTATGACAAATCCACTGCCACTTCCGTCGTTGGATGGTTGTGCCTATTGGTTCCTGGCCCGTTCTCTGGTAAAGATGTTCGTTAGAGATACGGTTAGGCCAGAAAATCCTTAAGATGTTCCGTAGGCACCTATTTACGAACGTTTGTAATCTTTTTGTGATAGAAGCGGTCACCTTCCAAGTGCTGCACAAATGCAACAGCACAGATTCATCATATGAACGGACCAGTGGCCGCTTAAGCTGATCGCATTGCTTCGCCATATCATGGACATCATTCCAAACACTGATTTGGCTTTGCCGATTCTGTTGACAATGTCCTGTTCGGTTCCACCTTCGGTCTAGAAGAGATTACCATCAGCAAAGAAGTTAAATACCTGGGACTGATTATTGATAGTAGACTGTGTATGGAATAAACATAAACACCAACAGGCAGTACTGAAAAAATCAAAAAGAGAAGGGGGCAGGAAAATTCTTGGGAGAAAGACGCAGGATAATGCACTGGATATACATCATGAAGAAGGGTGGCTGGAAAATACTGGGGAGTAAGACCAGGATAATGCACTGGATGTACACCATGAGTTATTCTAATGATTACTTATGGAGCAGCGGCATTGGTGAATAGAATAGAATTGGATAGATCCAAGCTAAGGAAATTGGAAATAGTGCAGAGGCTGGCCTATGTTTTATTTACATTGGCTATAAGAACCTGATGCATTCAAATTACGTCAAGACTGGTGGAGGAGTGTAGGTCGAAGCTAAGCAGACTTGGCGAAGTAAATAAGGTACGCTTTTACTGGGTGCCAGGACACACTGGCATAGAAGGCAATGAAGCAGCGGCTATGCTCGCTAGCAAAGGAGCAGAATCTCCGCTAGTAGGAACCATTCTGTGGCATAGGGTACCGAATAATGCGGGAGGAAAAGAAAAGAAAAGAGGAGATACGCAGAATAGGTAAAGCAACTGCTTCCGTAAGATGGGAAAATCTCCCAGGTCTATGAAAAGCAAAGGAAATGATGGGGAACAATGACCCAAAGAGGTGTATCTCGATATTGGGATTTAGTAGAAGTAATGTAAGAATCATTAAGGGTTTCCTAACAAGACATTGTAGACTGAAGGGGCACCTAAAGAAAATAAAACTATAAGATGATGGCATCTGCAAGCTCTGCGGGGAAACGGAGAAACCCCGTGACACCTTCCAAATGAATGCGGAGCATCGATTCGGCAGAGGAGACACCACTTGGGATCTAACGCGATCTTAGAGTCCCACACAATATCATTAGGTTTATAAGAGCCACTAGTATGGAGGGTGTGCTATAGAAACGAGCATGCACTGTCTCCATAGGACTAGTTAGGGGGAGCGCAATACATCCTTATGTGTCGCAGTGCTATTCGTATATACCACTTTTCATCATCATCATAATCATGTAGCATTAAATTGTAGTTCTCCTTTATTTGCGTACAAAAATATAACACGCACAACACGAATGGTCGCTAGAAGCTAGGCCTTGGACCGCATTGGTCTGTCGATGCAAATGAAGGGTATCCCAAAAAGAGCGCCGGATTTAATTTTAAAGAAACACATTTATTTTTGAATTAAGCAAACATTTCTAATAGTTCCGATTGAATACTTCTCCATATTCATAAATCGCGTGGTCTGTACGTGAGAAATGTCAAATCACCGTACAACTCGTATTAACAAAACGGCGACAAATTTAAATCCGGCGCTCTTTTTGGGACACCCTATATTACTATTATTGTATTATGATATCTTAGCCAGATCATCAAAAAAACCTGACAAAAAAAAAACTTGGTTCATAGTAACAATTAAAGTTTTCATTGATATTATGAACTAAGATCTAGAAGGTATATGCTTTTGAGTATAACGTTTCGTTAGTTTGATGCAATTTACTGCTCTTAATTTTCTTTGATGGCAATACAAACAAATAAAAAAACTTAAATAAGTAAAATCTCACCAAAGATTAAATAAATAAACAATAATGCAAAAATAAATTTTTATTAAACTTTGCGCGTCATTATGGAAAAAATTGGAAAACTCAATAAGCCTCCAGGACAATCATTCGAATATTTTCCTAACAAAGTTGGAACAACTCTAGGGTGATTATTATTTGTTCTTTTTTTTTGTTGTTTTACAGTAATTACTACCACTCCCCTAAGTAGATTGGTGTACGTTCACAGTACAATACAAAGCGTGCTGATCTGATATACAAAACACGCGTTGAGAGCAAAAAACTTAAGATGGGTATCTTTCATGTGCATAGGATGGAACATTCGTGTACACAATATCTACCAAGGGAGAGCAATAAATTTACCAAAACAAACTAAAACAAAAAAAAATTGGAATAAGTACAAAAAACCGAGCAAAAACAAGATAATTTGTGAGAAAGCGCCCGGTGACGCATAAGGAAGCGACTAATGCGCGGCTTGGTTATCTATACATGAAACTTCAAAACCACCCAATTCACCACCCTAACCGCCTAATTTTGAATGTCTAACGTCTGTCTATGAGAAGATGATGAGGCGAGAGGGTGCAATTATTTCCTGCAAATCGGTGAAACTCCTAAAGGAGAGCATCATATTTTTGATTAGAGATGAATTTTTAATTTTTATCTCGTGTCGAGACGCGCGTAAATCGTTCGGAGCTCATCTTTCATTCTGTTAACTGGAGAGCGGTCGCGTAACGTCGTCGGCCTACCAAAGAAAGATGACGGCAAACGAATCAAAACGACCAGAAAAAAATCAAACAAAATTTTAATGGATAATCTGCAATAGTATTGGTGGGTGGGACGCGGGATGTGAAGGAATAATCAAACAATGACCAGGGTTTTTTTTTTCTAATTTTTTTGAAGTTTTTTACTTTTTTTTCGTCATTTAGTTCTTTGAGATTTGAAAGAAAAAAGAAACGAATAAAAGGCATTTGCGATGATGCTTAGGAGGGGTGATGAAGATGAACACTCTGGTTAGCGGTGGTAGTAGGGGTTGGTGGTGCTACGGTGGTTAATGATTTATGAATAATTTCTGTTTCACGTTATTTACGTCTGCTGATGAGCTCCAGTGTTCAAGATGCTGTTTGCGATGGCAAAGTACACTGAATCTAATCAATGTGGAAATATTCGCTTTTTTATGAATGGGAAGAAAATTAGCGTGAAATTTTTATTTAAAAAAATACCCATTACAGAGTAGAAAAATGAACAAATTGAAATGCTATCAAAGCAAGTGACAGATAACAGGGACACGCCTGTTTGTTCACGTGGCGTTTGATCTTTTTTTTGTCTTTGAATTGCTTTGTTTTTTTTCTAAATCCATTCTTTATAATAAATAGTGAGTCATTGTGAATATTCATTTCAAGTAATTTGGAATTTATAAAAAGAACAGCATTTTTACAAAGTAATTTTTAGTTAGTCACTTCTCAATTACTTCAAATAGGAAGGCTTATTATTTTATTTCCACGCTTATATCGTAAAAAAAGTTTGGAAACTTGCGAACTTGAAACAAAATCCTATACTAAGTCCTGACTGAGTTATTTTGTCCTCGTTTTTGATATCTATATAGTAATGGATGACTTGTGAGGGTAGCATTGTACATTGTAGTCCGTGAGCAGAAAAAGCGTCAAAATATTTGCATTCTTTGACTCAGTCAGGTGATGACCGGAATCCAGTTTTTAACGATTTGGCTACAAAAAATATCATCAATTACTTCTATCATTGCAATAGAAAATCAATATTGAAATAAGTAAATAAGTAATCTTGGCCTCCCACAAAAAATAGCTCCATCGGTTCCGGTATCAGCGTAGACATATATAGGCTTGGTGTGCCTCGTTCACTTATCCCAGAAATTCTAATGCAACGGTCCTTCCAAACAGGATCCCATTCGCACATGAATGCAAGCAGAATACCTAGACCACCAGAACCTACGGTGCTTAATTCTCTATAATTATAATAACTGTGTTAGATCGCATTACTTAAGATGAAGCCATACATATGGGCCAAAAATGGCGGAGAAAATCTTATAAGCGGTACTCGAAACAGTACACAACGACATTTGGTGTAAGTTGTGATGGTTCCTTTCTGATGTATAGGGCTTAATATGCATCCTAGTTTTATATTGCATTGTTTCTTCCTCCAATTCTTGCACTATTAGTTCATGAACTGCTTGATGTAATCGGACTCCACAGATTTAATCCGCAGACCATTTAGCATATTATGAAAGTGCTCTTCCCATCGCTCCTAGATGGCTTTGAGAATGGCGATCACAGTACCCTCTTTGTGTGTGCAGTAGTGCAACGCGTTTTATATTGCGTCATACCGTGTCTTTGGTAGAATTTCAACGCCTAGTGGAGTCCTCGCTCACTCTGCTTTTCTGGTTTATGAAGGAGACTCTTCTTCTTAGATGCTTTCTTTCGTCGGTGAACTATTATTTCATATCTTCTGAGTTCGTCACATTCGTCTTCACGTGCACTCATTATATAAGATTTCTTCATTGATCGGTATGCAGTCACTCCGATCTTTACGACTACTGCCCAATATGTAGTCACGACTTTAAGTAACCATGCTGATAAGAGCATGAACCCAAAAATACGCAGTTTCATGCTGTTATACCCTGTTGAAGTTGACTCGAGAATGTTATTCGTATTATGAATTCGGAATCCATTACCTTATCAATTAAGTACTGGTCGTCCGCCAAAAGAAGCTGCCGTTCTGGTTGTGCTGTACGCCCTTGGAGTTCTACGGTTTTTAAGAATATCTTCTGGATATAAAATCTGTATGAAAAGATAGAAAATATTTCGTTATGATATCTATATAATATAACAGCTGAATTGCCCAACTAACCCTACCACACTCACCCACACGCAGTGATACCCCCAGTGACCATCATCAATACACTGATCCCCACCAATGACCTCAAAACTGTAGCCCATAAACTCCGGGTCAGAAAACACTGAACTATTGTTAAAACCTGACCAAATCGGCCAAGTTGTTTTCAAGATTAAATGATAAATATGAGTAACAAAAAATGTTAAAAAAAAAAAGAATTACAATGCGGAACAATACTGGTGACATTACAGGTCACTTTGGCAGACCGTTAACGACTTAAAACAACTTATCCGTCGTATTGCAGTAATTTCTCATAGAACATGTAATGCAAAAATTATGAGACTGCTTACTTTTTTTTATTTAAACCCTAACTTTGACTTAAATTTAAAGCTTCCACTGCAATTAAGCTAGTTTGCATTTTAGTTTTTCCGCAGTAAAAAAACAAAAAAAATACCCTTTAAGCGCAGCTACAAATATCATCAAATTAAATAATAATGATCCACCCACACGTATCATGATATGCGTCGATTAGCTCTTGTTCGCTGAAGTAAAGGCATATCCATGCTATTGAAACTGGACAACAACGACAACGTTCCTTTATGTTCAACAGATTTGATTTAAATGCTCTTCGTCCTATATTCATGTCTATTTACCTACAATCTCCCTCTAGGTGTTGCAAAGTGAGTCTGTCATGGGACTACGAGCATAGAAAGAGTGCATTGTGACGTTTATTGATACCGCTATTGTTTAACAATATGCTAACCGCCAAGGTTAATCCTTTTCCAGGCTTAAACATGGAATATCGTAGGGAGTCGTTTGCCTCATAGAACTGCAATGTGTAGATTATCTCTCATGTGAATAGCAAATTATTTTTCCATATTTTTTATTCTTTTGTTACACAAATTCGTGTCAGTGGTGCAGTGGTTAGAGCCACTGGCTCCCACTCGGAGGACGCGTTTAGATTACAATACACATAATACGTTGCTGTACATGCCGTATACTACTGTATTCACATGTTAAGTTGAGTTTGATGTATGAAGTAATCAAGATGTAGAGCCTTCTATGTGTGTTTAACCACGAATCCACGAAATACATGAACCATTCGCGAGAGGTGGGACACCGTGAAAAATACTTTTGATGTTACTGGGATTCGAACCACGAACCTCCTGCTCAGTAGCCACGCGCATTTCCACTGAGCCACGGCGCCCATATTATCCTTAAAAAAAGACTTATAAATACAACACGCACAAACTAAAGCAAAAACTACTGGTCTTGTTCTAAATGGAAGCTCTGTGCACTTAAATGAATCCAAATGAACAAAATATAAAATAAATAGCCAATCAAAGAAGAAAAATAGATGGAAGACAGCCGAGTCTAATGCCTAATGCATAAATTATGAACTTGATATTTTCTCCTATACTCTCTTAGAACATCATAGAATAGGCAAAAGCCATAAAGCAGTCATCGTCATGCCAATACTCTGTGTATCGTCGTTGATGCTTAGACACATAATAAATTATCGAATTAAGGATATCCAGGGAAAACTAGAGCAATCGAATACGTGTGTACATATATGAAAAATATATATTGACGTTGTTAATGCTTTTGTCACCCGGAAGAGGATCAACAAGAAAAATCACTTTGAGTAGATGGAATGCCATCATCGCATCATGTGAGCTCTCTACTTATCCGCGCAGGAAATCGCTGATTGTCTTTCCTGGCCACTTTGATGTATAGAATCTGATAAATAATGACGGTGATGAAAGATAATGCTGATGTGTTTGGATATGACATGGATATTGGTTTTGATAGTGCAGATCCTACCTAACTTATTTATTTGAATTATTCTGTTGACACCGAACCCCAAGGCGTAAGTAAGTTGTTGATATGGTCTTAGTGCGGCTTTTATCCGTTTGATAATTCACATAGTAAGTCGTCTAACAAACAATAATTGGAAAATTGGCAGCTTCTTTTGTCACCTTTGTCTTTGTTATGCGAGAAAATAAATAAGAGAAGTAACTTGATTTGCTATTAATTTTATTGGGTTGTGGTGAGTAAATCGGCTATCTGATTATATCTGAGATATAAGTGATTCAATATAAAAGTAGTATTTACTTATCAACGTAATTTATGATATATACTAAGCTACATAACCCGTACGTAAGGTGCGGTACTTCACATTTACTTTTACATTATACAACACGGTATTACGAAAACTCCGTAATTATCAATCTACAATATTTTTCTATTTTTCTGACCATGGTAATATGACAAAAACTCGTGTGTTTGATGGATGCAACGGGATTTGTTTTTGTTTTTGTGTTGAATTACCTAAAGTAATTTATACATTTACTTAAGCTGCTTCCTTTACTCTTTAAGTGCAGATAGGTTTAACTAAAAAATAGAACTTCCAAAAATGTTTCTTCAATTTCGTTTAATATTTTTGGCACTCAGGCGAATAAACTCGCCCGCAAAAAAACCATATTACGGATCCCCAAATCGGCCTCGGATACATTGATGAACGACGACGACCACGGCAACGAAAACGGCTAAACGATTTAAGAATTTTCTCATGGAACGTACGCTCACTGTATAGAGTTCGAGCTGCACAACAGCTAGCCGATACCCAAATATAATGCTGACATAACAGCAATTCAGGAGATGCGATGGACGGGGAATGGTGTCTTACAAAAATCAGAATATGACATATATTACAGCTGTCATGCATCATGTGCACGGGATGGGGTTTCTAGTCAGCAAAAGAATGAAACCGACAATTATCGGCTTTAAAGCAGTTTGTGCGTAAAAATATACACAAAGCCACCCGGGGTTGGGAGAAGAATTTAGTCCGTGGACTAGAACAGCACAAAGAGCGAGGACCGCACCAAGCGTGGAAGTTTTACCAAAGACCGCGGTAGGACGCAATATACAACACATACTGCAATGACACAGAGGGTAATCTGATCGCCGTCCTCAAAAACATATAAGAGCGATGGAAAAATCACTTTCTTGAGTTGCTAAATGGCCAGCTAGCTGAGGAATTGGATGTTCCACCAATGACGGAAGACCACACTATGCTGCCGCCACCAAGCATAAACGAAGCTAGCAGAGCTATAAATCGGCTCAACAATAAAATGGCCTCGGGATCAGATGGTATCCCAGCGGTGCTGGTGCCAGAGAAATGGCGTAGAGACATCGTGTTACCCATTCGTAAGAAAGGTGATATCACAACATTCAGCAATTATTGTTGTATAACTTTGTTGTACCGCGTATAAGATTTTTTCCTATATACTTTAAGATAGGACAGCCCCATTCCCTAAAGTCATCATTGGTCCATACCAGTCTTGCTTCATTCCAGGTATATCAACAACTAATCAGAATAACACCCTTAGGCAGGTGATGGAAAAATCTGGACGAAATATGGGGCTTCACATAAATGAGAGCGAAACAAAGTATATGGTGGCCACGTCTGCGGGTAGAAGATCCAGCATTGGTCCTTAAATTAAAATATTGGAGCGAAAATTTGAAGTAGTGCAATCCTTTAACTATCTGCGGTCAACTGTAGCAGCCGATTACAGCATGGAACCAGAAATACGCGCACGGTTGCTTAAAGCCAACCAATTCTACTTAAGTCTGTCAAGATTCTTCAAATCCAGAAATTAAGCCATAATATCCCAGCTGCTGCTGTATAAGACAATGGTCAATGCAGTACTTACATATGGATCTGAGACTTGGTTACTTAGCGAAAAGCTTTCTGATCTCCAATTCGTGTTTGAGAGAAAAGTCTTACGGAGAATTGTTGGCCCCGTATGTGAGGAATGACGATTCCGGAGACTATAAAATGATGAGATCTGCAAGCGTTGTTTGCCGCGGGTCTCCAATGGTTTATTATTTGTTTAATGTTTTTGTTTTTTTAAAGTATAGTTTTGCATTTATACACAAGATTTTTTTTAATAGTAATGATAACAAAGGTAGAGTAGCCGGTGAACGGTCGGTGTACCGATGAACTGCTAGATGTACCGATCGTTTGCAGTATCAGACATGTGTGGCGACGTTACGGCCAACAAAATACTATGTGTTACTTTACAGGAACCGAACCGCTAAGGTGACGTTTGACTTTCTTTCGTATTCGGTCGCTTCACCCAATTGAGTTAGATTGGAAATTGGTGACAGATCGGTTTTACCATTTTGTTCAGATTAGCTATGTACCTGTATGTATTATAAAATTTGACACTGAAACATGTTTTTGGAGTTTTTGTGTTTTTCTGAGTAATTTGAATATTTCGACTTTTTTATTTCGGAGTATTTTAAACAACAATCGGAAAACTTTTCCCTAATCCTAAACCATTTATTGATAGTAATCAATAAATCACACATATCACCAAAATGTTTAAAATTCGCTTCATCAATTTCATCTGTAATTCTAGTCGGCACAACTACAGACACATTCCCAAGTAGACAGAATCTATGTGAGTAGATGCATTGGGGAATATACGATTCACATACAATTTTTCCCTTTTTGTATTTTAATGCATATTACTACCCAAATGCGGGTAGAGCGCTGGCACGGTAACATCAGCTGAAGGCCTGGTGTTACCCAAATTTTTGGTACATCAGAGCCCTAGCTGATGTTACCGGTGCGATCATCCTTCGTCCATAACGACTCCAATAATAATAGCATGAAATATTTTTTATTATGAATTATAATGATTCCAGATTATTTATTAATATATGTAGTTTAGGGTTCGTTTCACCGGGCGGTGAATTGACCTCTTCGATATCGAGACATCACGCTTGAAATTGTATTCTGACCCATTCTTGAATCTCCAATAACCTTCACTTAACACTTGTTATATATGATCCTTATAATTTACGAATAATTTCTATTTCTATTGAAACATTGGTACGATAATATTTTTACACTTTGAATCGAAGGATAAACATGGGACTCATAGTATTTCTTAACATTCCTTAAATGTGTACACAGTTCTCTCTAAGGACTCAGTATTCATTCCACTACCCCTACTAATATTGATGTTCTTGTGCATGAACATTTAAAATCCACTTCACGATACCCGTACAATAAATACAACCAAACAGAATCTATAAATTACACTTTGCACTTCCTCTTGTCGAGTGGACATGCATTCGATAGATGGGAGTCCTTTTTCCTCAAAAGATTAAACACTCATCAATTACAAAATTTTAATGGGCACTTAGAAGATTCAAGATTATACCACCCAATCGACGGAGTATGCTGCATTCTCCTGTAGCATAAAGTTTCCATTGGGAGATGTTGAGTGCTCGCAATGAAGGAATTAGTCGCACACAGATGGCATAAATCATAAAATTACCAAAGTTCAATGCGGCAGCGATACTCCTCCTTTGCTGATGCAGATAAGGAACGACAGCGAATTACTCAACCTCAGCAGCAATTCGAGAAAGTTATCATCATCGTCTTCCGACGCTCACAATTGCAGTTGACAGTTGAAAACTCTGCCATAAATTTGTAGCCGATGTCATCGTCCTGCTGCATATATCGTACTTTCCATCATCAATGGTGGTGTTTTCATTGGAATACTCGTGCATATTCAATTTCGAGCTCCGATTAATAAATCTTCAAACACATCGACATCGGGCTTAACTTAGCAAGGATGGCCAGTGCCAGTGATCAGATATACAATTTGAAATTTGAAAATTTATTCCAAATCAAACCCAACAAATAGGTTTCTAGCTAGCTGTAGCTCGTTGCAAGTCCTGCAGCTCTCAGTCTCTTGCCATAAGTTCAGCTAATCTGTTGTATCCGAATGTTCTCAAGTGTCATAAATCAATACAGTACCAATAAGTCCTTTTGGCATATTCAACAAGCTCGGTCTGTCGGTTGGTTAATCGGTATGGACGGCTGTTGGGATGCATAGAATGCACACAATGCTGTCTATCCTTAGTGCTTCGATGCATTAGGATACAATTATTTCAATTGGAATGCTTTATCAATCAAAGTGAGATGATTCATTCAACCGGCTGCTGTCACGAGCACTGAAATTTGTACATATATCAATGCTCTCCTTCCTTATCATCTATATACATATATAACGCAGGACATCCAAACTAAAGATTTTACTCATAACTGCATTTCGTAGGCTTCCTGGCGTCTGGACAACTAAAACGATACAAAACACTCTGGATACTAATCATAGTCAAATGGAAATTTCTCAAATAAATTGATGGATTAATGTGAGTGAACAGATTGCCAGGACTGACTGAACAATTCTCCACTTCTGAGTGATAAGAATTACGTATGATATAAATTCATCTCAGGAGGAACATTAGTTGTCCGAATATACTTTTCTTGTTTTTACTTATACATGAAAAACAGACCATAAAAATTCAACTTTTTTTTTTAATTCTATAACCGGAGATACACATCTAGGCAGTTTGAATAAAATTGAGTTAATTTTTAAAATAATTAAATGGGAGTCCTTCGGTTCTGGGGCCCGATCAACTGCAAATATTTACATAAAGTGTTCTCCATCGGAGATACACACAATTTTAATAAAATCTGCGTACCCGCTCATGCGCATTTTTTTATAATTTCAGCACGCTTAAAGGGGTTCGCACCCTTATAATGCTCGGCTATATGCTTGGCACAGCGTGGGCGTTAAGGAAAGAAGGAGAAAGGTGGAGATGTCTATGAGCTTGTGTTTTGAATGCCTGTGGATCATAGTGATGTGTGAAAACAGAGCTTGTCAGAGCAATCAACATACGTATTGTACGGCTGAAGAACGAACCCCTGAACTTAACTTTACGTCCGAAGATGGGCTTGAGGGTAGACTGATGAGCATTTAGAATGCTACGAGTATTGCGGTTGAATGCAAGGAGAGGTGGCATGCAGCTGGCCTTGTATATAGTAGCCAGATTAGAGGGAGTGAACATTTCGCAACATTTTTGGCGACGGTAAATATGTGGTGATTCCAACGAAGCTTGTCGTTAACGCACATACCGAGAATTGCGAGATTTTCAGTTTCCTCGATACAAGTCCCTTTCATGGATAATGGCATGTGATTAAGGATTCGCTTAGATGACAGGAGACAGCTTTGGGTTTTGGAAGCGTTAAATTCCACTTGATTGATTTCTCTCCATTGTATTATTCTGTCTAGGTCAGAATTTAACATGCTTAACATACGTAGTTGTTTGAGTTCAACATGAGAAGTGGAGGGACGTTCCTCAAATTTATATGAGAAGCTGAGAGTGCTATCGTCAGCGAAAGAGTGAACTGGATTAGAAGTCACAGATAAGAGATCATTAATAAAAATGAACGCATTTTAGATAAAAGAGCAAGATGCCAAACTCTGTCAAATGCCTTTGAAATATCGAGTGAAACAGCTTTGCATTCTCCAAATTGATGCAAAGACCGGTTCAACTGTTCCGTGAGATATACCATCAAATCACCAGTAGAACGTCGCCCACGAAATCCATACTGTCGGTCACTAAGGATTTCGTTGGTTTGATTGGTCTTGTCTATAGAGCTGACATCTGGAATGCCCGTTATAAATTAGCGCTGGAGTTGACGACGAGGCTGTATTTTTGATTCTTTTCATGAATGACCAAAAATTTTTACTAGCTTTGGGATATCGTAGTATTTTTTGTCCCAATTTTTTGTCGTGGCGAATTTGACTCGCCAAAAATGGGCATTGCAATCATTTCTAGCTCGTTTAAAATTTGTTCGGTTTTTCTTAGTAGGGTTTGCTCAGTAAAACTGAAAGCATACCTGTCTAATCCTAGAAGCCTCTTTACAGCTCGAGTCGTACTATTCATCTTCCTTTGGTTTAACTGACTTATTTCTGGAAATAGTCAATTTGGTCTATAGTCGTTTGAGAAAAAAGTGTACAGGGTCCTAGGACTTTTGGAACAGCAACAAAGCCTGCAGCTACAAGAAATAAAATGCCATAACCTGAAAATGGAGAAGTCACGGAAGAAAGAAATTGAAAGTCACATCGAAAATACTTGCTGAAAAATTAAAGCTACAAATTCTTCACAAATATGAAAATAATAAATAGGCAGGCGAATGTTATTGCATATAGGTTTCGACTTCATCCACCTACCGTATTTTTGGTATTAGTTTGTGAATAAAACTATCTTTGCTGTGAAACAAAAACGTTCAATATTGAGACTGTGAATTTAGTCATTTTTTAATGAAGCACTTTTTCTGTTTTTATTGTTTTCTAAAGGGTACCTAAGTCTAAGCTTTTTTTTGATAAACGCTTTAGAACGAAAGCTTGGTACTTTGTTTAGTTTAGTTATTTTAATTAGTCTATAAGCTGTTTGTTATGTTCGCTCGAATGCGCTATTCCGCATCTAAATAACTAGAATTAAATTTGGTTTCCTGGAAATGTTGGACTAAATCGACTTGAAATTCATCTGCACTAGTTGGTAGATAAAAATTTCCTTCGGCCTTATAGTAGATACAAATATACCTAAAACTTACATTGGTTCGGGCAACTCCAAAAGGTTGGACTTATCCTTTAAGCACCTCCGAACTAGTCGTTCTTCTTCCTCAAATAAAAGACGCAACGCTATTCTGTGCATCGTTTGAAGAGCAGATGTAACTTCGACCAGCTGATTTCGAAGGGAATCGTAATTCGGGCGGATCTACAGATATGCCAAAATTTTTCGGGTGAATTTTTATTCATTTTTATTTTTAGAGGATATCCAAAATTGATTAAAAGTTAAAATCTATCTTTGCAAATTTCAACATTGAGGTTACTTATTATAATTTTTCTAATTAAATATTCTCAAATTTTATCGGATGACCATACAAAAATTGAGAAGCATTAGAAATTCATATAAATATTTTCAAATCAATCACTGAATTTCGTAAGTTGTTATTTGTGAGGCGTTTTTTTTAATTTAAGTCTTATTTTTGAATAAGAGGTAAAAAAAAAGAGAAATTGCACGTTTCAATTCACATTCGGATGCGACAAATTTACGTGCGCTAATTCCAATTTTTGGTCTTGGTACTCGTCTAGACAAACGAACAATTGAATTGTTGCAAACTGGAGTCAACATTTATGCAGTTCATAAAGTTCTCGTGCCAACAGAATAAAGAAACTCTAGGAGTGCTACGAATATTACTACATCTAAAGCGAGTTAAAGTGAGGTCCAAAATTGCAATAGCACCTCATTTTGAGCTGAAGCAGTTAGGGCTACGATATTCGACTGATGGGTTGTATCACTGCCACAGGAACAGATATATGCAACATAAGTTAAATAATAGAGAAGAAACAGTCCGGTCCGGTTAATTTGCGTTTCGATAAAAGCATTTTGCAGAATGTTTTCGTTAAAAGACGTCCCTGAAATTCTATCTGTACTGTACTGTAATGGAGAATTTCCAGCTGGCCGAAATATTGCATCATCATTACCCAGGTTCAATGTTTTGTATCGTAACAATAAATTTATATTTTGGTAATTTAGATTTAATTCAATTATTTTCTGTCTCCCATAATGTATTATACAATAATTATATTTGTATAGAGGTGAGAGATGTATAAATCTGGTGATATGCTGAAGAACGAAGCGTATGTCGAATGATACGTATCGGGTGTTTCAACAGGTGCGCTTCAACTTTTCTCCGATAAGTACGGCGAACGATGCCATATTTTATATTGTTCTTTTGTGTTTTGGAAACTTCATTAGTATACATTTCATCATGAAATGCTACACATGTGAACAGCGATTGCAAATTGTGCAAATTTTTTATCAAAATAATCGTTCTGTTGCCGCTACTTTAAGAGCAGATTTTCACCGAAAAATCATCTTCAGCGATGAGGCTCACTTTTGGCTAGAAGGATTTGTCAACAAGCAAAATATGCGTTACTGGGCAGAAAGCAACCCACACGTGATTCATGAGGCACCGTTGCATCCCGAAAAAGTCACTGTTTGGTGCGGATTACATGCCGGCGGCGTCATTGGGCCATATTTTTTCATCGACGATAACGATCGCCACGTTACTGTTAATGGAAATCGGTACCGCGATATGATAAACGATTTTTTTTGGCCGCAATTGAATGGAATGGACTTGGACGACATGTGGTTTCAGCAGGACGGAGCCACATGCCACACAGCACACGATACAATCGCGTTATTGAAGACTAAGTTCGATGAGCGTGTTATTTCGCGAAATGGGCCCGTCTAGTGGCCGCCGCGCTCGTGTGATTTGACACCTCTAGATTATTTTCTTTGGGGTTATGTGAAGTCATTGGTCTATGCCAATAAGCCGGCGACGTTGCAAGAGCTCAGAGCCAATATTGAACGTGAAATTGCTGGAATTTCGGCCGATTTATGCGAAAGAGTGGTCGAAAATTGGGTTCAAAGATTGGACTTCGTAAAACGTGCACGCGGTGGTCATGCAAAAGAAATCGAGTTTCATACTTAAATGTATCATATGCATATGTTCAAATTCGTTAATAAAAAAAAAGTTAGTTCAAAAGTCGAACAGTTTGGGTTTTATTCAAAAAAAAAGTTGAAGTGCTCTTATTGAAAAACCCTGTAATTTCAAGGATGTGTTTAATTTGGACGATGGGTAGCAACACAATACGATGCCAGGTGCTGCGTGAATCGAGCTATGTATAAATCTTAGCGATACGTAACACAAGAGATATGTAAATCTAGGCGATACGAAGCAGCTTGAATCGTAGTCATATTATGCTTATTTTGAACTATTTGTAAATTTGGGTGTTAAGTAGAGTCACGATTGTTGTTTCAGATGATACGTAACTCAACCGATTTGTAAAACTGGTTGATATGATTAAGCACATGCGTACGTCGAGTGATCCACAGATTGAGCGATCCATATGTCAGGTGAAGCGTAAATCGAGCGATGTGTGGATCAGGGTGATTTGTGGACTTTGGCGATGCATAGCAGCATGCGGGTGATAAAGATCGAGCGATGTGTAGGTGTACGTTGGACGACTGGACGATGCGTAGAGCACGATGCGTAGAGCACGATGCGTTGAGCACGATGCGTGCGCCTTGACGATGCGTAGAGATCCATAAGTGTAAGTCGAGCTGAGCGTAACCAGGGTCATGTGATGGTCTCTTTGATTGTGGGGCATAAGCGCTTGGTATAACAAACGATGAAACAGGGATTTTGTACTACGTAAATGGTGATAGATGGCAAGAGATTTCAGCTGCAAGTACACTTCCATGCACGATGGCAGAACGTGATGGCAGAAAAATTATGAATGCAACGTTTAGGCAACGACATTTTTTTTTAGAAAAATACAGTAGCGAAATGCTCTGGTTTGTGCGAGCGTTGTGGCAAGAGCGTAGCGAAAAAATCACAGCGACGTTAAGAAAAAGAAAACTACGTCTTGGCAGTAGAGTTTTGGCAGCAACGTCTTGGTAGTGGAATTGTGGAGACGTCCTTAAGGTGAAATTTTGCAGCGGCGAAGCTTGTAACTTACATTTGATTTGAGTCCTACTTGTACAGTCAGCAACAAAGAAATTCTGCACAAATCTTAGTTTTTTTAAAACATTTCGTCGCGTTGCGAGGTTCTGTTCTCTTTTTGTTTTCGGGATTAAGTTTTCTGCTGCTACCGGTTCATTATGGGGTCTGATGTTTGACTCGTTTACCACTGTGGTTTTTTATTTCCTGTTCCTCGTCATGCAGTTTGCACCGGGTGTAATTCAGTTCAAAGAAAGGTATAGAAGTTTTAATTTTATTTGTTTAGGTTTAGTCAACTTGCTAACTGATTCTGTGTATATAGCGGCCGTTGACAGTTGTTGTTTTTTTTATTGGCAAAGCGTCCAATTGTTCAATTAGCAGACCTAATTTTGATAAACGTTTGTTTTTTGTTTACTAAAACTGTAATTGAATTGAAAGACTTTTCTGCTTGTAAAGTGACAAGATGGTTAAAACAGCGGCCGAGACTTATTTTCTTTCTTAGTATGAAAAAATCCTCTTATTCAACCAACCATTTTCATGGCCTCACTTTCACAGCAAATCAAGCAAAACCCGTTTTACAGACTCCAGTTGCTTACATATTTTCTTAATTTAGTGTGCATATTTGAGTGGCTTCCGGCCGGACGCAGCGTCGTCATCATCTTCTATGATGCTGAAGTGGAGTGAATTTGTTTAAATACTAACCGAGTTCTGTGGCGATTTCAATAGCCTGAAGGCATCAAATCGGAAAGAGTATTAACCACAGCCATCAAACGCATAGTTAAGAAAGCAACCTTCGTCTTAGTATCGAATTGGACATTTCATCGTTGACGTCAAAAAGAGAAAATCCCAGGAGAAGATTCTTCAGATTTCATCGAAATGTACACCCGAGTGCATCCTTTCGTATCTACTGTGTACTGTCTTCTTACGAGAATTTTATATACATATCCAAATTATCCTTTGGGAATTTCATTGTTGTTCTAATATATGTATCAAGCGTATCCACATGATAATTTGTCTCTCTGTCTGATGCTGTGAGTTCCCGCTACGTACGAGTATGTTATTGTTGGTGGATTTTTTTTTTGCTCGCAAATCCTTTTGTCGTTTATCGGAGTTAAATTTTTATTGGTGTTGTTGTTCGGGCAAACAGTAGCAGGGGTTTCCATATGAGTTTTTCCCTCTTTTTGCACATTTTTGTGTTTGGCTAAAAAATTGAGCATCAATATGCCATTTTAGAGTTTTTTTCTTCGCCATTTCCGTGAAGCGTAGTGGTGAAAAAGGGATATTTTTGACATTCAAAATAGATAGACAACAAGGGATGATTCTTTCATACGTACTTATTTTGCATTTAAATAGAGATTTGCGGTCCGATTGATTTATGGTTTTGGAACAACGCTTTGCAATTTTGCGGCTGGTGTGGTGCGTGGAAAAGAGCAATTTTTTCTCGGACTTTCTAAATTCCTTGGGTGTTTTCTTGTGTGCCAATCCTATTATGTAAAGTATTAAACTGTGAAATGATGATGTTTATCGCGACCGGAATATGCAGCACATTATTGCATAAATATGATGCGGTGTTTAATGACAACAGTAAAGAGCAAGGAGAGATTTTGTGATCTGTAAATGGTATATCTTTGCACTGAACTAAAGTACTGTTTCCTGAGAAAATTGCTTACAGTAGATAGAAAAACCTTACAAAAAGTCTACCGTTGAATTGCTGTGTTGCGGTAAAACATTTAGCGTAAATCTTGTTGTATTTTTGTGTAGCATACTGCAAGGTCGTTTTACCGATGATCGCAAAATGTCCTCTTGAAGCGATAGAAAGAATAATTTTATGAGTTATTGCGGTAACTGTGGCAATTTTCTCCAAAAAAAGGAAAAGCTGAAAGATCAGTCTACTCACTTAAAAGTTAGGTTACCGTTAAGATAATAATTTGTCATTATGGAACCGGCAATCCGCCTAAGAACTATAACAGATCTATGACGACGACCATTAGCAACGAAAAAGCGCAAACGCCTTAAGATAATTTTCTCATGGATGGATTCGCTTCAGCATGCATAGATTTCGAGCTACAGAGCAGCTTTTTTAGTTAACACTAAAACACTAATGACAATGGACATCGTGTCATAAATATGGCAGCAAGGAGTAATTTGGTCGTTGCGAATGCATTATTTGTGCGTAAAAATATCCACAAAGCCAACTGGGTATCTCCTAGCTACTCATAGACAGGTAGTCAACGTGTTGATAGACCGCCACCTAAACATGATGTCGGTATAATTTTACTAAGTTGCCAACGACGACTCGGACCACAATCTTGCTGGAGCTAAAAGAGCAAATTACATCAGATTATCAGAAACGTGCCAAAACCAAATGCTGGGCCTAGAATAGAAAAGGCGACATGCCTTAAATTGGAGAGATCGGACCGACCGGTTACGAATGTAATCTAGTATCTGAACATAGCATTGTTGCGTACCGAGTAATGCAACGATCTCATAGAACGTAGGCATTTGAAATAACACCGCAGAAAATAACACACCAAAGCTTAAAATGAAATAAGGCCCCAAAAATAGGGAAATTGTTCATCTATATAAATAAAAATGAAATGCTTTACGTTGGTAAACGCATAACTTGAGAACGGCTGGATCGATTTGGCTCATTTTTAATTTAACATTTCGTCATAGTACGATCAAGGTGTATACGGAAAGAAAAATAGGAAAAAATGGAATTGGTCAGTGGATGGGAATTCAGTGAGCGGGTGGTAAGTGAACGGTAGGTAGGTGGGAGGCAGGTCAGTGAGTTGGTGGTCAGTGGGTTGGTTTCGTTTTGTATGGGAATGCACTTAACAATTGTATTTCGACAATAAACATTCATTTGTATAGTTTTTAATAGATGGCGTTGGTGGCGGACCTAACTTATCGTTTGTACTATGCATTACATATTACTGATTCGATTATTCACACCGTGCTGTTCTCCTCAGCGAGAATTTGTGCTCATAATCCAACACTGAATCGAGCCATTGTCGGAGAGTGGCAAACGTGTTTTCATCGGAACAACAAATTGATCAAATTGTTCAAAATTGCGTTTGATCGGATGCCGTCGGACAGCCATAACATCGTCATCGGAGATAACAAAACGCCGGCGGATAAGCACACAAAAAGACTCAATTCGCCGACAATCAACAAAGTGGCTGAAATAACCGGCGCTTCTCGGCTGCCCTATTGCACTGACCCCCTTAATGGTAGATCTCATCAAGGTCGTGTTGGTACTAGGGGGGTTGGCTGCCCACAGATAAGGTTTAATCTCCTTGGAGGTTTAACTGAGTCTGGGCCAACCTTTGGTTGAGGTCCACTTTATTCTGGCTTTGGCCTACGTAGTGGCTGGTGGTTTACTACCCAAATGCGGGTAGAGCGCTAGCATGGTAACATCAGTGGAAGGCCTGATGTTATCAAAAATCTTTGGTGCATCAGAAGACCGTCCTGATGTTACCGGTGCGATGATGCGTTCTCTGTGGAGTTGCATATCTCAACCGGTTGTCGAAAAACCAAAGATCAGCAAGGATATAAGATAGGTCCTGCTCTAGCCATTGAGTTAATATTGGCACATCAGTCTATGGTGGACGTTGATTGTCGTATAACTAATCCAAGTTCGAAGAGGACCGTGGGGTAAACTATTCAATGGAGGTATCCACCTTAAACAATGACATATCTTCTTGACCCCCACCGAAATCTGCGAAAGTGGTCGTGCTGTTGAAATCACCAGCTAAGGTCAGAAGCGATCCCCATTCCTACCGTGGCATAATTCTTCTTCCGGTGCTTGGAAAAGTATTGGAGAGGATGAAGGGCGCATCTGACTACTTGAGCTAAGACAGTGTGATTGCAAGACTGATTGAAGTGGTTGTCATAAAGTATATCTCTGGCGGAGCTAGGGTTCCATATGTGGTCCATTGATTTGTAACCTCATGATGGGTACCTCTTGGATCAACTTTCGGGAGTGTGTAGCTGTTGCGCGTATGCTGATGACTTTCGTTAACGAAGACGAAAATGATGTTGCTTAAGAATAGATTGTAGGCCAATAGGCCCCCGGTCGTTTGAATTAATGGTACTTCTATCATGTATGCCAAGCAAGTGAAATACCTTGGAACTGTTGGATCAGCTGCTGACTATTATTAGCAAAATGCGAAATTAATTTTGTCGAATAGACTGGAACCCCTTATACGAGTATGAGAATCTGACAATCTTCTTATTCTGAGTCCCTGAGCCCCTTCCAAAACTTTGAGAACATCAGAGCGGCTTTAGAAGTGTTTGCATTAATAAATTAATGAAAGGCTTTCATAGCACTAATGACAATCTATGAAAATGACTAGAACTGGAATGCAAAATAAATAATAAAATACATTTCAGAGCTAATTTCAATTGTAGGATACAAATTTCATTATAAGGTTACAAGCATTTGACTACTAACCAGCATAATCGTACCAGAAAAAACTGGCAAAGAAATTTTGCAATTATCGTAAAGTTCATATCGTGGCTATACCGGGTGAAGGCGTATAGCTCCTAATCTATGATGGACTCACATTTCAAAAGCAATCTCTGCGCACTTGGTCGACATAAAAATGTGAAATTAATTCTCATCAGCATTATAAATTTTAATTAAATAACCGCACCTTTTATGTTAATTCTTTTGTATGTTGTGGTCCTTTTAATGAGATGTGTCTAACATTTTACGCTCAACGCATTTGGCTCAAAGGAAAATTAAAAGCAATAGGTAGACTGTGGTAACTTGAAGAAACTACGCACCACATCTCGTTTTCAGCGAAAGGGAATCTACTCATTTGCACGTATGGCTACTCGTGTTTTTACAAAAGGATTCCTGTTGGTCATATATATAACATATTCCGCATGTGAGCTAATTTATCTCTAGTTGTGTAGTTATGTCAATTGCGGATGCCTAGCAGGCATAAGTCCATGTTTCACACCTGGAAGGAAGCAAGCTGACTTCGATAATAATGATATTCGCAACGGCACTGTGTGGGTTCGCCACTGTATGGTAATTTCATCTCTAAAATAATGAAGCGTTCTTTTGAACGGTGCACAAATAGAGATAACCCAAAGCACTCGTTTTAAATAATTCTCCCTACAAATTTTTCATATTTTTTCATATTTTGAGCCAATTATATTTTTATTTATTCTTTCAAAATGCAGCGCAAGACCTAGAAACTACAAGAATGTACTTTGAGGTGTGGTTCCTAGTTGTTATTTTTTCTTTAATTAAAAAATTAAAATTCATAAATTGAAGATACACATATGTGCAAAGTGTGAATGAAATCGGGTTTTGGGAAGTGGATTAAAAATTGATCACAATGATTGGCGACAACAAACACATTCGGAAGCGAAGTCTATAAAGATATGATTTAAAAAAACATGTCTGTGTAAGGTTAGGTTAAAGCGGTAAATACCATGAATCGAGAAAAATTTTCCCGCTACTCGTTGAACATTTAGAAATTCCTATGAAGCGCAAGAAACTACTTGTGTCAATATTGGTTAGATCAATAAGGTTCATTTTAAATACACCGCACAGATGGAGCTTACATTTTTGGGAGAGGGAAAAAGGTGGAGAATGGTGTTCTCCCCTTTTTTCTCCATGTAGCTTCTGCAAAAATCGTTTGAGAATACGCCAAGTCTTGCTGTATTTTTGCCTATGAGACGGTGCCCAGTGATGTCACCTATTATAGCACCAATGTGAATTCTTTTTTGCGAGATCAAACATTTGCTTTTCGGATACAGTTTGGGTGAGATCTGCTTTGTTGCTAGTCAACTTGTTTCGTTTGACCAACTACGGTTAGTTTCATCTCGCTTTAACATGAGTTTGCATGTAGGTATTGGAATGCCTAAACAACCATTATCAGGTATTTCCAATTACAGTTTCCCAGAATGTCTCTATGCCCCCGCACCCAACAGAGGTGATTCTTGAGATGCCCCACCATCTTCTTGAGGATAATCAACAGTCTAGTGCTACAATCGAGTTCGTACAGACTGATTCCAGGGATTTCAGCGAAGCTTGGCTTGATGATTAGAGAGATGAAAAGAGAAGCTAAGACTTAGCCTTTTTGAGGAAACACCACTGCCAACCACGCCATCATGACTAAAGAAGTTGAAAATCCTTGAGAAAGTCTTGCAATAAAATGAATAAAAAATAAAAGTAACGAAGAAATCCATACAAATAGAAAGAAACAAAGAAAATTTTAAATTTATAAACAGAACAAGAAAATAGGAGAAGCAAGGAAAAAGTGATAAGTTTAAGAATAAACTCCCCAACTGTAACTTAGAAAACCCTTCATTGTTGTAACTGTGTCCGCTTTACTAAGGAATAGCCCAGGCTGCTTTTAAAGGCCTATTGTGACCGTAGTGGCTTAATTAAACCAGCGAACACATAATTTCCCTTATGGAAGTGACTACGCGTCGATGATGTTCGAGCTAATAAGCTCTGTTGCAGTAAGGATCTCCCTGTGAAGGACTCTTCTCCTCCGGAAAGAGACTGCACACTGTCACTGGAAATAGGTTCAGTGTTTTAAGATGATATCTTAGGTCCCAAGAATAATCGCTTTCGTTCTAAAACGTTCTTTACTCAAGCAAAGGACTTCTATAAAAATATATAATGACTGTCTAAGCTGTGGTACTTTCACAATGGGATTGATAAAGCTGTCTTTCCCAAAAGGTAATTTTTGTTATGACAGTAGCCAAATAGCCTTCACAAAGGAGCTGCTGCGTTGGTAGCCCTTGCTAGTTTATCTGCATTTCCGATGCAAGAAACTAGCCTAATTTAGCGATGATAATATGCACATCTGCATATCGATGAACGTTAAGCCTATCGTTCCCAAATATTACTACTTAGCTCCAGTGATTTTTTTATTTGGTGGTCGCTGCTTCCGATGATATTTTTAAATCCTCGAATTGGTTGCTTTATAAAACGAAAAAGGAATATGGAACCAAATTTGTGCAATATTCGCTTTAAATAGAATCACATTTTTTATCCATGATGTGACAATCTTGTTAACAGACATTCATCTAATCATCTCTTTGACACATTCCTGGTGAAAATGTCGTTATGCAGATGTCTTTGATTTTAGTCATAATTATCTCTAATGGCTACTGACCCAAGCTAAATTCAACTAACCACAGTTCTACAGTGGTCAAGTATAGATAATATTTCGTCGCGACAGACCATTGCAGTTCATGGCTTAGCTTCTCGCCTACATTTTAATGCCGTATCCGAACGGCCAATTGAGAAGCTTTCCGTGACGAGTTATTACTCTTGTTTGTTTTGTTTCACATTCGCGAGAGGTGGGACCGTAAAAATTACTTTTGGTGTTTTCTGGGATTGGAACCTCGAACCTCCTGCTCAAAAGTCCATGCACTTACTACTGAGCCACGGCGCCCACAGTGGTCAAGTATGGGGATGATCTTTTTCAAATCTTTCTATTTTAGTTATAACTTCGTCTAGAACAATAATAAAACAATAAATAAAAACAAAATTGATCATCAGTGTTGTCTACAAATATTAAACTTTTATTAACTTCACGTCTGGATGTGTTAGTTTATATGTTTGTTGCTGCCATCAAACCATCAAATTTTGTGATCAATTTTTAATACACTTCCTTAAACTCGAATTTATTAAATATTTACACACATTTTATGTGTATCCTCCATTTGTGTGCAAAAATATAAAAACTCAACGCAAATGGTTGAGGGAGGCTAGGCCTTGGACCGCAATGGTTTGTCGCACCGAATATTATTATTATATGTATCTTCAATGAGAGAATTCCTGTCAATCATCATCAATTGGAGGTTTTCCAATTCCAACGCTCGTTTGCAATAACATTCCAACTATCAGCTCTATAGAGAAGGCCAATCTGCTTGCCGCCGCCTGATCTTTCAAGAGTAAAAACCTCTATCGGAAAGATCTACTTTAGTACTCGTCAAGTAGCTAGTAGTATTACGTGATCTCAATATTCATAAATCTGCTGGGCTTGATGGTATTTCTGCTATAGTTTTGTAGAAGTGTTTTTCAACATTGGCATTACCACTGTGCAGGCTTTTCCTTTTATCTTATTTTTTCTGAAGTCTTCCCAAGAGCAAATAGCCTTTGTCAAGCCTGTCCCTAAAAAAGGTGAACCGTCTTATCTTTCCTCGTACCGACCCATTGCGCTAGTATCCATACTTTCTAAAGTCATGGAAACACTGATCAATTGTAAGCTTGTTCAATGTCTTGAATCTCATGAAATCTTTAGCGAACGGCAGTACGGTTTTCGAAGGCAACGTTCTACAGGTGATCTGATGGCATATCTCACGGAAAAGTGGAACCAGTCTATTCACAAGTAAAGTTGTTGCACTCTATACTTCCAAGGCATTTGACAGAGTCTGTCATAAAGCTCTTTTGTCGAAAATGAATGCCTATGGAATTTATAAGTCCTTGCTTATTTGGACTAATAACTACCTTTCTGACCGTTCAATTCTGGTCGTATTCTTCAGCGCTTACTTTTGATATTAAATGATGCACAAATTAGCTGCTAAAGTAGCGTTCGATTGCGTGAGCAAAAAAACCGACAAATTTTAAAAACATAAAAACTAGGGGAATTGCCCGGGAAAAGTACTAAAGACACCTCCAGCGGCTCGACATTGCTTGCATGGTAACAAAAACAGACTTGAAAACACCTTCTCCGGTATCCAACTGTAAAGTTTCTTGTGTCAAATTTTTCCCATAATGCCTGCAGCATATTTCTACTCAGTTACAAAAAAATTAAATCTATAGAGTTTCACCTTTCATGCAACACGCGAGAATTATTTTTCCATAGAGTCGTTTGTCGCGTCGCCTTATATGGTCTTCATATCAGGACTTTCTTTTTGAATTGGATGGAGCTAAAAAGTGTCGGCGTCGAGTATTCCAAATGTTTTTTTCGGCAAATAGTCTACCATGGCTACTTAAGGGCACCACCAACAACAAAGGGGGCACAACTTATGATTTATAACGCGACAGCTCACTTACACGTACCTACTACACCTAAAGTGTGCAGTAATTTTCTTCGGGAATTGTTTCTTTCGAAAAAAAATGTATGAGGGAATAGCAATTATTTGCATGTTACTTGCAGTTATTGTTTATAAAATTAAAAAAATGTAAACTAATAATTTATTGTAGTTATTATTGTATTGTAGTTATTTCTAATTATAAATGGATTTCCAGCCAATTAGGATGAAGTATGACTTTCAAAGGCGGTCATTCATCAGCAGAATAGGGCACACAGAATGCATCAGAGTTGCAGGTGGTCGTAACTATCTCTAATTGGTGGAAGTGCGATCAAACCTCCACGTGGTGGCCACCGGTAATTTTCCTCCAATAGAGGAAAAGCTGAATGATCAGGATAATCTCTTTATAGTTAAGTTGGCTCGAGGCTAATAACTCGCCCCGTTAAAAAAAACTCTATTACGGAACCCCCGTGAGGCCAGGACCGGACCCCGGTTTTAGATCCAAATATTATGATGACGATGATGATACTCAAAGACAATTTAATAAATTCAGACGAATCTAAATTTACTTAAGTGTCTAATTCGCATGTGACCAAAAAATGAGGAAAAAAATTCCACAATGTCCTAAGTGTGGCAAAAATTGTTGGTCATTCGTGAAAAGAAATTAAAATTCTGCTTCGTCGTGAAAGCCTACGCTCATTTCCAGCTGACAGGTCTAATGATCAGGTGTCTTAAGTACTTGTACAGTTGCTAGAGTTTAAAGTGATCTCAAGATACACAAATCCGCTTAGACGATGGTATTTCCACATTTTTGAAAACATATTCACTGAAGCAGGAATTTCCATTGCATACATTTTTCTAACTTGCGGGCTCTTACTCCTACCCATATGTTGAAAATTATGTTTTACTTATGATCTGATGTGTCGTACCGAATAATGGAACCATATAGGTTGTGTTGGGTAACATTCAGTGGTTGCTTCAGTAAACTTAGATCGGTTATGGACCATTGTGTTACCACATGATCTTAATCTTTCACACCTTCACAGAATTCAATATGAGCTTTTTATAAATATCAGCACTTTGCAGCTTCCGATATAGGAAAAAGTGTCCATTATAATTATATAATTTCTGTGTGCAAGAGCTCAAGAGAACAAGAGTACATGGACTGGGCTCTTCTCTTCCAACTCGACATATTTTCAGATTTTACAGAAGTTATTGATTTTAAGACCCAGGCTTTTAGCATGTGCTCCAAACAAACAGTGCCATAATAGTATCACTACTATATTGTTACGAAAAGTAGTTAGTAGTAGATGTCGCCATTAGAATTAAGATATAAATTGCAACTGCTAGCAACGCACAGCACCATCCGTAGATTAATATAATGAGTTAAATAATTATCAATTAAGAATAAGTACGTGCTTGTATATAGAATCTATTTTAAGAAGTTTTACGCTAGATGTACTTGCGATCATAGTGTGTTGTCAATAAGGAAAATTACCACAATGTTCTGGTCTTTGCTAGATATTTCTGTATATAAGATTCGAAACCTCTAGAAACATTTCAATGGGTATAAATAGCCGACATTTTGCCGCAGAGTCATTCGTAGTTTGCAATTAACCCAGTCAAGTTTCACTTGCAAACATATAGAGCTACCACCTAAAGGAATAGTAGTACAAGTATTTAAGTGTTTTTATGTGCATTGAAAAGTTGTCACCAGATAAAATTGTGTTTGTAATTTTTACTGTTTGTTTATTAACGTTGCAATTTGTAAATTAATAAACTTGTGTTGTGTTTTATTTGCAAATTCATTGACGAACTCGAAAGCCTTAATTCCGTAACAATATTATAAATTAAGTTTTGGGTACGTTACCCCAGTTTGTAAGTCGAACTCAAACAACAACGTTAAATACTGAACTACAGATCATAATGAAATGGGGAGAATATAACAAAGTAGAATTTATAGCCCAATGTTTTTTCACATTGACCAGGCGAAGGACTAACCTCTAGTGATTTTCCAGGAATTGCACCTGCATCGAGAAAACCAAAAACTCGCATTTCTCGGTATGTGTGCTAATAACAAGCTTTGTTTGAATGACCACATATTCGCCGTTTCTGAAAATCATGCAAAATGTTTAGGTTTTAAAAATAGTGGCAAGAAATAACTCACTCCCTCTGATCTAGCTACTATTTACAAGACGTTAATTTGTCGTTAACTTGAGTACTGCTATTATATCTGGTACAGTACATTTAAAAATAACTTGCATCTGCCAGACAAAATACAGAGTCCTGCGTTAAAATTACTTGGCGATGGAAACATTGGACAATTGATTCATTCGAACATTGTACCGTCACTGTTTTACCGCTACTACCAAGAGCGGCCTTTAAGAGAAACAACCGATTGTTTTGAACCTCCCCACCGGCAATGCTAACGCAAATTTTCGGACGTATTGGTAAGTACAGAGGTTTAGCGGTACACCACGTTTGTGGAAGGCATTGCCAAGCTCTGTATCCCCGCCATAATATAAAACTGAAGCATTTAAATTGCAAAACTCACACCAACGCTGTGACTAAGGGTGCTGTCTCCTTGAAACGTGCGCAAGTTACATAAAAATTGAATCAGTTTATCTTGATATGGAAATATTGGATCCGATTGTAAGTCCCATACGCACAATATTTTTGGCAACACAACATCCTTTTTTGGTCCCTCAGAGATAATAATTTCGAAATTTTGTCCTCTATAGTATACATTTTCCACGCATAAAACCAAGTTCTTCGAGTAGGATTTGGAAGTCACCGTTTTGATCCTTCAAAGTGTTTTAAATGATTTTTCTGCAAAGCTTAGACAATTGAATTTTTTAAAAATTAATGAAAGAAAGAACCTCAAGTACTAAAACAAACAACCCATATAGAAACTATAAGTTTTCATGTACATTCTCTAATCCGGTGACCCTGTGGCCCGATCACCAAATTTTTAGTGTTTTCATCGGATATACACATGTGTGTAAAGTCTGAATAAAATCGGGCTTAAGGGAGTGGGCTAAAAATTAATCACAAGATTTGGCCAGCCATCCAGCCAGCTAGCCAGTAACAAACAAACACACGTGTACGCGAAGCTAATATAAAGAATTTTCAAAAATCAAAAAAACACGCTGCTAATGTTGCTATTGTATATTACAGAACGAGCAAGGAAAGTGGAGTTTATCGTGCGAGGTCGAAGCTTGACTAACGAGCACGATGAGCACTTTTCTGCGAGTCGTGTACGCTATTTTTCACGCGTCCAAACCGGTTTTTTTTTCTAAATCGAGAGAGAAGCAGAAATCACAAACGACAAACAAAAGATAATTCTTGCTCATGCGCAATGTGTTCGCTGAGATTGTAGTAAATAACAAAAGACATTTGTTTGAAAATAACATAACTAGTGTTGTTATGGGCTAGTTTATAGCGTACGAAACAGTCACTTTCGTCTATGGGCGTGTGAAAAAATACTAACCGGCGAAAAAAACAAATGTGATGGTATTTTGCAAGATAATTGTCCTTTCACAATAACATTCCAACATGCCAGACATGTGCATTATGTGCAACACAACTAATGATAATTTGTCACTTAGTCCTCACCCAGTTCCATGAGATATTATTAAAAAAGTTAAGGTTGACAATGGGTGATAGATAGGACAAAGAAGTTAAATAGTTTGATGGAATGCTCGTATATTGGGTGATAAACCTAAATCTTGAGACAATCATGATGTCTTCACAGAGTCGCTTACCTAAAATTTAATAGTTAATGTTTTTATTCTTATAAAATTGCGTTCTTTAAAAAAAGAACTAAAAAAAAACTCCACAATATATACACCGTTGGTCCTGCTCCTGACATTTTATCGAAAATAATGCTGCACCTTAGCAGGTGTAAACGTAAATTATCCGCTACGTTACATCGTGTGTTTATTTAATTCCAGTTGAAATGATTTATCTTGTGATATTAGGAAGAACAATTGCTCAGCCCATTCTATCAAGGATTAGGAAGAAAAAACTCCAGAGTGGTACCATACGTAGGTAGTGTAAGCCAAACGGCAGTCTCCTGTCAGAATCAATACGATTACGCTTTCTGTAGAGAGTCTGTGGGGAGTCGTCATCCCGTACTGTGTGCGATGTGATGCCGCTTCAAATGATGCTAATCTTGTTGATTGCCCACGGGCTCCTGCTTTGTTTGCTTGTTTTAGGCATTCGCTTCTCGCTTTTTCATAGCCTTTGCAATGGGAATGAGCTAATCAAAAGCTAATCTTATGGTAAAAAAAAACTCACATGAACAGAACACACTTATTCAGAAAAAAAAGAAAAACATCGAAGGACGAACTGAAAACCATCCAAACAAAATCGAATTTCCGATTCGTTTCCCATGTAATAGTCGTATTAAGGCATCATTATGGTTTTTGCGCGAGTATTCACATTAATGTTCACAAGTTTATTTAAGGGAGGTCACTATACTTACCGCAGATAATTCTCACGGAATAATTGATGCACTTGTTGTGTTTCGGGGCTTGCATTTGCAAAGTGCTGACAATTGAAACACCGACACAGTTTATTTTGAGATATCAATTAATTTGCTGTCCCAAAGTTTTGTCTCGTATTTCTTTTTGCAAAACAGAACTCTGCGGCAAGAAATTTTTTTATTCACCTCTAACAATGGAAGGATAATCTCTGAGTTATTTTCTGTTATTCCGCTGAATTATTTTGTATATAACCCCTTTTTAATTTCGTTGTTTCATTTTAGTTTCATTTTAGTTCCTACAAGTCACTTCATGTTATCAATACTTTCGTCTATCACTCTTAACTTCATACATCCTCATATCGAAGGTTGTTCGTGTATTAGAGCTTACAGAGTTACAGGTGGCAGTAACTCTGGTGGAAGTGCGGTTAAACCTCTACGTGGTGGCCGCCGGTAAAGGCAGCAAGTAATAATTTAGTCGTTGCGACTGCAAGATTTAGGCGTAAAAATATCCACAAAGCTAGCTGGGTATCTGCTGATGGACCAACTCGCAACCAGATAGAGCACGTGTTGACAGACCGTCTCCACAGACCGAAACTGATGACGGTACAAAAGAACACGAGGTGCCACCGTCGACTCTGACCACTATTTTTTTGGTAGTGTGGTCCGACCGCGGATTACATTTTCACGAAGGAATGCATCCGCGAATCATATTCGAGTCAACGACCTTGGCAACGAAGGTATCAGAAAAAACTATGGTTAAGCGACGATAGGACTCATACTAAATCCAGGGTGATTAAGTCCAGGCCGGAGATGTCGGACATAGAAGAAAAATGGACACGCCTTAAGAATATTGTCATTGCCTGCTGACTCCATATTCGGTAGTAGAAATCGGAACGACTGGTTCGATGACGAATGTAAGCTAATGAATGAATTCAAGAATGTTGCGTACCGAGCAATGTAACAATCTCATAGAATGCGACCACGCGGACGTGAATATAAAGAGCTCAAAAGATATGAAAGAACAGTTTACTGGCTAAATAAAGAAACCTGGGAGAAGAATTTCGTTAGTGAACGTGCGGAGAGCGAGGACCGCACCAGGCACGAAGTTCTACCAAAGAGTCGCAAAGACAAAGACGGTAATCTGATCGCCGATATCAAAGGCATCTTAGAGTAATAGGAAGAGTACTTTCATGGGTTTCTAAATTGCCAGCTTACTGAGGAGTTGGAAGCTCCACCGAATGACCGAAGACCACACTATCCTGCCGCCACCAATCATAGACGGAGTTAGCAGAGCGATAAATCGGCTCAAAAATAATAAGGCCCCGGGATCAGATGGGTTGCTATGCTAAAGTCATCATTGGTCCATACCAGTGTGGATTCATCACAGGCAAATCCAAAACTGATCAGATTTACACCCTTAAGGAAGTGATGGTGACATGGCTGGTAGAAACCCAAGAGCTGCACAGGAAGCTTTCATTCACATCGAGCAGGCGGAACGAAATCTGGGACTGCACATAGATGAGAGCAAAACCAAGTACATGGTGACCACGTCTGCGACTAGAAGATCTACCACGTCTGCGACTAGAAGATCTACCATTGGTCCCTCAATTAAAATATCCTTTAACTATTTATATCGAAGATACAATCGATGCCCAACTAGCAGGTTTCCGCACTGGATCCTCCTGTGTAGACCACATAAACACCCTGCGGATCATTATTGAACAGTGCGTTGAATTTCGGTCACCACTGAACATACTGTTCATCGATTTTGAGAAGGCGTTTGACAGTGTCAACAGAAAGTTTATCTGGCTCGCCTTGCGCAGGAGAGGTATACCCGATAAACTAATGGCTATTATTAAAGCAACCTATGATGTCTCTAAATGTCATGTGCTACATAGAGGAAAGCTGTCGGAGGAATTCGAGATCCTAAGTGGGGTACGACAAGGTTGCATTCTATCGCCGATACTTTTTTTGTTGGTGATTAGCTATGTACTTCGCGCAGCTTTATCTACTGGAAACGGAGGAATTCGTTGGACTCTTACATCTCAACTCAAAAATCTGGATTACGCTGACGACGTTTGTCTACTCTCACACAGAATTATGGAGCAGCACCAAATGACAACAAATGTGGAGAGGGAGGCAAATGTTGCGGGTTTGAAGATTAATACTGCCAAAACCAAAATCATCAACCTCGGCACTAACTCACTTACTCATGTTAACATTGCTGGACAGCCGGTAGATAGAGTAGAGAGTTTCCAATATCTTGGGAGTATTGTCTCGACCGAAGGTGGAACCGAACAGGACATTGTCAACCGAATCGGCAAAGCAAAATCGGTGTTTGGAATGATGTCCATGATATGGCGAAGCAATGCGATCAGCTTAAACACCAAGCTGCGACTGTTCCGCTCAAATGTTGAATCTGTGCTGTTGTATGGATGCAGCACTTGGAAGGTGACCGCTATCTATCACAAAAAGATTACAAACATTCGTAAATAGGTGCCTACGGAACATCTTAAGGATTTTCTGGCCTAATCGTATCTCTAACGAACATCTTTACCAGAGAACGGGTCAGGAACTAATAGACACAACCATCCAACGACGGAAGTGGCAGTGGATTGGTCATACACTCCGAAAAGGCGACAGTTCCATAGCAAACTACGCAATACAATGGAACCCGTTATCTCAGGATGGTAGAAGAACGGTTCGTCCGAGGAATACATGGCGCAGAACAGTTGAAGAGGAGGCACGGCAATTGGGGAAGAGTTGGAGAGAGCTGAAGCTTATTGCCAGGAACCGCACGCGATGGCGCGTAGGGGTAGTAGAGGCCCTAGGACCCACAAGGGGATACAGGACATAAAGAAGAAGAAGAAATCAAGAATTCCCGAAACCCATCATCTGTTCGCTTGTGACAAAGATTCCAAATTCACCAAGTTCAAATGCGATAAGATAAGATATTTGTATCTTAAAACAAATACAACCGAGTATGTCATTTTTTTAATAAACCTTTATGGCTACAAAAAAACATTTGTTCTTTCATTTGAAGATTTTTTTCATACAAACGTGAGATATAACTTAAGTGGAAAGTATTACTGTAGGTGTCCTGTTTAAGAGTAAGGGGATGGTTCAAACGTTCAGGTACATTATGTATAATTATATCCTAAGAGTCATTCTATATGCAATCATGACTGAATACTACCTTTCGCAGGTAGATGATTCAAAAGAAGCTAATTATCTTTCCCATATCAATTTCAAAATTATTGTAAAGCGAAAATTCTCCCATCCCATACAATTAAATATTCGATTTTGTTTCCTCTCTGTTATTATACTAGGTACTAGTACCCAGACGCGTATAAGTATCATCTGCAATTCTCTACTGCAAGTGAATTAAATCGATAATACACAGCCAGACAGCGAACGAGCGAGCGGTTCAGCCATTCACCAGCCAGTAAGCCGGTGACCACTTTTACTGAATGGACTTGGGCGCAGAAGACGCGACAAGCGGCTGCCGAACAAAAACATTTTGCTTGTAATGAAGTACTAAATATGCAGCGAGAATGGATCTTTTCATACAAATACAAAAAGAAAACCGGCAGCAACAACTACTGTATTGTACTGTGCTCGTATATTAAACTGCACACGTGTTGGTTGCCAAACACAATCCGAACAAAAGCCTGTAAAGTAAAGTTATTTCATTCCTTGGATTAGTCTGTGGCAAAGGTAGGGAGGCAATCATCGTTGTTGTCTGTGTCTGCGTTTTATGTGTGGACAGACTAGGACTACCCTTGCGAGGAAGTACAGCACAAGGAACAAGGATCCAAATAACACTACTGATTTCAAAATTGCATTTGGTTCCTTCCTGATTCTTCTCTTCACTTGCACTCGGAGTGTTCCTCTGCGCGACTGGCTATCGTTTGAAGGTAGCAACATTTCCAATCTGTTGGAATCTTTACCGTATGGTATAAAATGTTGGATGATTCGAAGGCAACCGGCAATGGCAAACGCAATACAATGACACATACTGGCCCTTCTCAGTTTCCTTAACCAAAGTAATTCTTGGCATTCACAAAGAATGTGCCCGGATGACTCTTCATCTTCCGAGTAGAAGCTACATTCGGTCTCTGAGCTCACAACAATTTTGTTAAGGTGAAATCGCAGCCCCAAATGTCCTGTTATAAAACTCACCAGCTTCCTAAAGCTATCCCTATTAAAATTAAGGATTTCCTTGCAGGAAAAGGGCCTGATTAATTGCTTGGATTTTATAAGCCACGGGACGCTTTGCCAGTGGTCCAGACGAAGTTTGTGTTCCCAACAATTTATCAGTGCTGTGGTGGCAGCCCAGTTGATACCACAGTAGGGTTCAGGTCCTGTGAACGCAAATTCCGAGCCAGCCCTAGATAGTTTATTTGCAGAGTGATTTTTTCCTATTGGTTTCGACACTTTGTTGTTGGGTCCAAAGACATCAGCTCCAACTCCAGTTTCCATCGTCGATTCATCTGTGGACCAGACCAGACCTCAAGCATCCAGTGCCGGAACACCATTGTTGCAGTTTACCCGGTCCAATATTTCTACCTCAAATTTCCTTCCGAAAGAGTACTTCCTGACCATAATCTCGGAGATAGTGCAGTCAAGAATTTTCAGGTAACTCACATAGTCACCCGGTTTGTATCCGTATTTTAGTTGTACTAGATTAATTGCGCATCTAGCAGCAGTCTTCCCGATGATGACATGCAAGGGGAAAGCCCTACAATAGCTTCTAATGCAGTCATAGGACAGGAGCGCATGGCACTTGTTATGCCTAGACAGGCAGCACTTTGTAGCTACTGAAGCTATACTGCCGTTGTCCCCACATGTGATAATAGGTCTCACCATAATTGTTTACATCCAATCTACCATTTTAGGATAAATACCCCAATTTCTGCCTTAGTGGCGTCTACTTGCCCACATTGACCTAGTGGCGCATTCTATGGCGAACCTGGGAAATGAACCTGCAGTAGGGTTCTGATTGTATCCTCATGGTCCGATGTGTATGTGCCATTGGCCTTTTTTTATATACCTCTCCAGTTTGTCTGATCCCTAACTAATGGTTTGAACTCGTGCAGCTACTGCCATTTCGACAATGTTTTCGCAGCATTTCCTCCATGTGGCACGTTTGGATCGTCTTAATTCAGAGTTGAACTCTGTAATGGCGAACCTATATTCGTCCCAATTCTTCGTGCAAAAGCACGAGTTGAAGGATTTTCTGAAATTCTTCTTCAGCTTAGCCACCTGGTCATTCCACCAGGGAACCTTTCGTCCACACAAGCTAGTTTTAGGTACACAGTTCGCCAGGAAGGTCAATTCTGGTATGGTGGTAGTCTGACAGCGAGGCTTCGCCGGATTCTTCAACAAAGTTGGAGACAAATGGACTGGCGAGAGTGAGGTCAAGTACCTCTTTATAAAGGAAGCTTTTGATCCTTTATTTAGTATATCCTCAGTTCTGACGCCCTCGCGAGTTACAGATGGGGCTCGTAAGGCTACGCCTTCTGAAGTCTGGGTAGAGTTCGGCTGCTCAACAGCAATACCCGAGTTTGATGCGCTTCCTCATAATTATTTAAACTTTAATCAATAATGACCCACGAGTGTCCGGGGAAAAGAGGTCACCCATGACATAGCCCGGTATGCCATGGGAAGAGTCAGCATACTATCGACTAAGCACCATGCCATGCATCCATCGGGGTATGCTGTTCCACTTTGGATAAGTAATAGCTTTCACTAAGGATAGGACAAATCCGTTGCCTCAACATCTCCTCGTTTACCCGTGCTTGGGACCGGCATGTCACCATCGTAACAAGGCGGAGTTGGCTCCTTGCCATACGTGTACCAGTATAAAAAATTTTAAAGAACATTTTTCAGTGATGGTTGTTGTAAACATGCGAGCAAAAACGAAGCTAACGTACGCATAATATGACTCTGATGATAATATCATTTAATGAGTATTCTTGACAAATGGAATTTTTAATTTTGGTGAAGTGTCTACGCTGGTACGATTTAGAGGAATATGCCTAAATGACTGTAAAGGAGCTAAAATATCAAACACCCAATGCGAACCGAAGCAAAGAATCACATTCATTCTCGTTGATACTTGATACCAAGTCAGAAGGTGCTTTCGATCCTTTAACTTTTACCTTTCGTTTGGTTTTTGTATTTTCAACTGCAGAAATCATCGCGAAATAAATTTTTCATCAGCTCGAGCAAGGAGTGTGTCTGCCACAGAAGCTAAAAACCAAAATGCGGGAAGCTTTGAATTTGCTTTAAATTATTTGAAAATAATGAATGCAGGGGAGGAGAATTCATATTCAGCTACCCTCAAGCCACTTGAAATTGAACCCAACGCACATGACAAACAAACTTGCAATTTTTTTATTATCGTCGCAGGTACAGACGATTGCTTCGACTTAACCCATATGGTAGATGTTGGGGGCCAAAGAGGATAAATGCGAAAATTCGCGCGTCACATCTTGGCATACCGCCTGCTTGCGGTTCATTTGTTAATTTTCCCCTCCCACAAACGACGTAGAAGTATGCATCTTTCATTCTGGGTGATGCGCTGTACAAAGAAGCAATAAAAGAACGTAAAAGAAATGTTCCTTGGGGATTTGGGATGATTCCATGCAGTATGTTGGATTAGGAGCATCGTTTTGGAATTTACAGGCTGCACGCAAACGAACGTGAATTTAACGACGTGTGCGTGATGCCTGTAACGATTGGAATTTGGTAAAAGGGCAATCAAAGATTGTACGTATACGTAAGTGACATTTAAATTTTGCGAAAGCGAAAAAAATTTGCATTAACCACAATGCGAACTTTTGTTATGTCAGCGATCGGTGCAGGCAGGGGGTTGATGAAGCACACACCCATTGTATAAAAAATTAAATTTCCATTGTTGTGTATGACTTGAGGGGAATTATTACTGAGAGTGCCTGACTTATTGTATGTGATCTTTAGAAACAAAGCAAAGATTAGAATTTCGCGAATTCTCTTATTGTATAAAAGATTTCAATTGTTAAGTTAAGCATCTGCTTTTGCCATCAGATAAAAATCAATAAATGTCAGTCAACTTTTAATTAGAAAGAAACTATTAAAGCGGGTATAGAAATATAGCCAGATGACGTTATTAATTTGTTGTGTAACTTGTATGTTGCTAAAATACATATATTTTTGTAAGAGCTTCGGCATTAGATGAAAATTCAGCTTTCCAATTTCTATTCAACAACCTAAGTGCAATTGCTGAGAACATGAAAATTGAAATTAAATTTCGCATCTTAAATCGGGATGGCTATTCTTTGCCTGCTTAGACAGTGCTACTATTGGGTGGATACGCTTGAGCTTTGAGAGGATCAGAGCTAAGAGTGGACTGAGCCTAACGCTGGATGAAAGAGGGATCCTTCGCTAAACTACTTATCGTCCGTGGAAAGAACCACAGATTTTTGCACAAGCTCTGTCTAGATTGCCAATTTGTAGGCGAATTGATGAAAAGTCATAAAGAGGACGAAGGAAGAATCGCTCATCTACCTCGTATTGGTATTAGATGACGCCGATATGAAAAGGCACAACACCTATAGAGTCAAGGTAAACTGATAAAGAGGAAGTTAGAAGTTCAACTAACAGCGCCACTGAGAATTCTAGTCCCAGCGGTTTCGGAAAAATATCCGCAAAACAAACTATATGAATAGCCTCCTCGACCACTAAAATCGTTGGGCTTGCTTGCAGTATCCAGTACAGCGGGTTCACCAAACCGACTCGCGGCGCAATTGGGCACGCTTATAGGAGGGAGGATGAGCCATATGGGAAAGAGACCTAAAAAAAGCCCAATTTCTCCGCCAAGCAAGGTCCTCTAAAGAGTATTTATGGGCACCATTAGGGTGCTGTTGGCTAACCTGCATCATGCCAAGTGCGCGTTTGCTACATTTACCAATCGGTACACTGATGATAATCCTCGGTATAATCCAAGAACATTGGGTTATCAGTGGACAAATTAAAGGTCTACAGAATAGGGATAGTAGCCTAATCTTTAAATGTGGGGAGCAATGCCAAGACCGGCCTGCTCAATCGGTACGAATATTTGCTTTCGTCCAATTCCAGAATTCATGACGAAAAACCTGGTGTCACGTTTGGTTGAATTTCCAACCGAGAAGGGAATACACACTATCGTGAAGTACAGGAACTTTTTTAACACTGTCAGAAGAGAAACCTGATATATATTATAGGTTGTGATCCCAAAATGTACATAATCAGATCTAGGGCGGTAATGACAAGGGTGAATGTCGTTCAGAATATCTTATAAGTAGTAATGTAGACATTTGAAGGCTTTAACGCTAACCTCAGGAATGCGATTCCCGAAGAGATACTTGACCCCCCAACCCGTCAGTCTATTTGGCATGTGTCCGACGAAGCTTCTCTGGCAGACCATCAACACATCACGTTTGACATTTCCGGAAAACTGGCACATGCTTTCTCAAGATGTGATCCAAATCCCACCGACTGGAATCTGTATCGGTGATTTGTCCTCTCTAAATTATATATACTTGTTACATCTATAGAATCCACAAAGGACATAGATGGAACACCATACAAATTAAATGATGTTTTGCTCACTTCCTATCATGAAAGCTGTGTCCCTACAACCAGTCTGAGTAAACGAAAGGTTCGCTGGTGAAACGTCCACCTAGCTTAAATTAGGAAAAAAGTAAGGAAACTCTTCAATTCTGCTAAACGTACGAAGAGTTGGGAGGAATATAGGTTCGCTTTTATGGAGTATAGCTCAGAATTGAGACGATCTAAACGTTCCACATTGAGGGAATGCTGCGAAAACATTGCTGACATAATAGTAGTGGCACGAATCCATAAGACACTCGTTGAAGATCGTACAAATTGTTTAGGTTTACTAAAGAAGACCGATGGCACCTATACGTCGAACCATATGAATAGACTTAGAACCCTACTCCAGGCGTATTTCCATAAGAAAATATATTCGTCAGCAGAGCTGAGAAACTCTTTCACTAAGAACATACTATCCATCATCAGTGAGCTGGTACGTCTCTTATATTAGTCATGCCTTGTGATATAATAGATCTTTTAAGGTCGTAGTGTCAGCCAAGAGCAAGGGACTAAACACAAAGCAAATGATAGTCAATTAAAAATCACTGAAAGGAATAGCGACTTTTTTTTAAAAAGAATCTGTGTATAAGTCATTACGAATTAGTAATATGAGAATTGTGTTGGTTTTTGTTTAACAGGACGGCCTATAGGACTTCTCTACTCAATAGATACACGCAGTGCTTGTAAATTGGAAAAGAAAGAAAGCTGCCGATAGCGTGTTGACTACAAAGAGATCCCTAACTCCTTACCACAAGAATCTCCAAGACATTTGACAGAGTTTGTCCAAAATGGGTGCTTTTGTAGTCGACGAAAAGCTGCTTCATTGGATTAGAAGCTATCTTTTGGGCCTCTCAATTCAAGTTTTCTTGAACGGTTTCAATTCTAAAATACATCACATAAACGCTGGCGTTCCTCGGGGCTCTGTTTTGTCCCCCACACTCATTTTTATTACTGATCTCTTGTCTCAGACTTCTAATCCAATTCATTCTTTCGCTGACGACAGCACTCTCAGATTTTGATATAAGTTTGAGGAACGTCCCTCCACTTTTTATGTGGAACTAAACAACTACGTATGTTAAGCACGTTAAATCACCTGGACAGCATAGTAAAATGGGGTGAAAACAATCGAGTAGAATTTATCGCTTCCAAAACCCAATGCTATCTCCTCCCGTCAAACGGAATCTTAAATCCCATGCCATTTTCTATGAATGCCATCGAGGAAACTGAAAGTCTCGGTGCATTAACGAAGAGCTTCATGGGAATGATCACATATTCACTGTCGCCAAAAATTCTGTGAAATTGTAAGATTTTCTAACCTGGTGCAAGAAATAGTTCACTCCCTCTGATCGCCTTTCTTTCACCCTAAACTTGAGTATAGTTGTCATATCTGTGCCTAAAACTACCTTGCATCAGCTAGATAGGATATAAAACCGTACGATAAAAATTAGCGGTGAAAAAAATATTGCGAAATCAATAGATTCGCTACTTGTCACTATTTTATCGTTTCTTCCACCAGCGGTGCTCAAGAGAAATAGCCAGTTGCATGCCACCTATCCTTAAATTAAACCGCTATACTCTTTTCGCCATAAATGCTCATTAGTTTACCCTCAAGCCAATCTTCGGACGCACAGTTAATTTTAGAGATTCGTTCTTTTGTCGTACAACACGTTGCCAACCTCTCCACATCACTATGATCCACAGGCCTTCAAAACACAAGCTCATAGACATCTTCTTTTTTCTCCTCCTTTTCCTTAACGCCCCCGCTGTGTCAAGCATATATCCCAGCATTAGAAGGGTGCCCAAATTATATTAAAAAAAACCCACTGGGATCAGTCAAGTAGTGTAATGGCAAAGTAACTGCTTTAAAGCAAGGGACTCTCTTGGCTGCTTAGTTCAAAGTTACTTCCCAAACTTCATAATACTGGGCAACCAGGAAGAAAAAAGGGTATTATAATGCACACATACCTGATCCCAATAGTAGCCTATAGCGCCCAACCAAAATTTTGCACCTCGGAGAAATTCCATAGGCGGTAAACAAAAACAAAGCCTATCCAAATTCTTAGGTGGTAATGGATTGTAACAAATATTTCTTCAAGGTGCTTTGAGAAATTGCGAAAGCTGTAGAGGAATTATCCTGCTAAACACCATAAACAAAGTGATCTCCACTACAATACAAAGCAAGGCGCTTATGGAATGCGTTAGAGCCAATTTTCAATGAACAAGCAGGATTTCGCCAAAACCGTTCTTGTACTGATCAAATTAACACCCTGCGTATAATAATTGAACAGTTAGTTGAGTATCTCTCACCTCTGTATATGGTTTTGTAGATTTTAAACGCGCTTTTGATAGCGTGGGACGAAACGTGATGTGTCAGAGATTTTGTCTAGCTATGGTGTTCCGGAAAAACTCATTAGCATCATTAAGGAGCTGTTCTGCAACTCAACATGCCGCGTCATTCATGATGGTCATCTTGGCTCACCTTTCAACATCTACCCGGGAGTCAAGAAAGGTTGCACCCTCTCACCATTGCTTTTAACAATTGTCATCGACAGGGTGATGAAAATAGTAACCCGTACTCTATCGGGTTTGCCATGGAATGTTTTCACCGCCTAGAAAACCAGGACTATGCCTGGACGATGATATCTGCCTCCTATCACAATTGCTAGGTGACATGGAGCGAAAATTAAACTCCTCGCTAAGAAAGTGGGTTTAAAAATTAACGTCTCAAAAACAAAACTACTTCGCGTTAACGCTGGTGGAACATGTGATCTCTCGATTGATGGACATCAGATAGACGAAGTCGATAAGTTTTGCTATTTGGGCAGCTGGATGTGAAAAAATGGTGGTGCTGACTCGGATGTGTGCTCTCGTGTAAACAAGGCGCGACACTCCTATAGTATGCAAAATAATATCTGGAACTCCTCGCAAATCTCCCGGAATCAGGGGGCAGATTGGCGTCTCTTGAAATTCAGGCGATAAATCGAGTTCGTTGGCGAGCGTTTGTAGAAGCCCTATGCTCCCCCGCGGAGTAAAGGAAAGAAAGAAGACTTTTTTAGTCTGACCTCCATCAAGGAACATAGTGAAATAGTGTAGGGTATCTCTAATAAAAATTGACCATAAAATTCAAAAAACCTTTTTCTAATATTAGTTTCGATATTGAACCGAGGATTTGGAATTTTTTAACTACTAGCATACAGCATTTTTTTAATATATTTGCCAAGAAATATTCAAGATGAATGAGGAAAATTTCCTCTACTAAACTGCAAGGATCTTTAGGGTTCTAAATCTTCTAAGCAAGCAAACACTCTTATAGCCTACTAGAATTACCTTAAATAGCGAGATATACAGGGTGTATCCGTTAAGGTGGCAAATACTTAAAGGGATGATTCCTTGGTTAATTTCGTGAAAAAAATCGTATGGAAAGGGGGGGTCTATTTTCAACCCCTGCGGTGTACGTAGCGTTTCAATGTGAAGATACATACTTTTGACCTTAAATCACTTCACACCCTGTAACTCTTAAACGCTTCTAGCTACATGAACACTGTTGATCATTTTTGAAAAAAAATTATATTTGTAAGATAAATAATGTAAATTTTTTTAAATTCTTGAAACCGTTACCGATATAAACGTCATCAAAATCTAAAAAAAATGTTTTTTTTTTAAATTTTCTTTTCAAACGCGAATATTTCGAAAATTGCTCTCGGATAATTTTTTTTGACAAATGCAATATAAAAGCCTATTCAATTTCCTACAAATCTACCTTATAATATTAATGCATTCAGTCAACAGGAGCAGGGTTAAAAATTAAAGTTTGTAAAATGAACGAAAACGTACTTTTGACCTTACATGACTTCACACCCTATAACTCTTGAACGCTTCCAGCTACAAGCTTGCTGTTGGTCTTTTTTGAAAGAAAATTACATTTTTAAGATCTAACAATCTACACTTTCTTAAATTATTTAAGCCATACCATTATATTATATTATATATTAATACTATTATTATTGAAAAGTTAATTAAACGCAAATTGAAAACGTTTTGTATTGTACTCCTAAGGGAATTCAAAAATCACAGAAGCAATTGACCATAGTTCGCTAAAAAATTTAATAAAAAAAGGAAAAGGACAAATGAGCCTTTGAGGAAATTTATTATTCGTTATCTGGCTCATTCGCATGTATAACACAGCAGTCAATTGTCAAAGCACATTATCACGAGTTGTCTGATTATCAAAAGAAAGCAATTGACTCATCCCTATTATCCCATCAATTCTTTATTATGATTTTTTTTATAACAAGGATAACTGACAACTTATAACATTTGCCACATGGCAAACAAAAAGGCCTATAGACTGTCTATGTAAAGTGGCTAAATGCAAATCCACTTATAAGCCGCCCTTTCCCCTGTCACGACCATCAATTTTTCGTTGGCTTATTACTTGTCTTTTTATTAAAAATTCATGAATGGAAATTGACGATATTCGTTAGGTTCGGTTCGGTTTGCCTTTGTGCTGTCAGCTTCGTTTATTTGCTTCTTCATGTCGTTAAGTGGGTAATAAGTGCGCCGCAGTGCAGGAATTGCTTAATAAATACATCAATAGAGCATACGAATCATATTTGATTTTTTTTTTCAATAACATAAACGACGAGACAACATTTTTATGTACGGAAACTCTTGTAGGTACAAGTGATTCGAAATTGGATCAAAGAATTATTTTTATTGACAAAAGTGGGGAAATGAGTACATGAGGCATTTTGATATATTTTACATAATAAATAAAATAATTGTTATGCTTTGGGGATCGTATTCTGTAGAATTGAGGTTTTATCGTAAGAAACTACGATTGCAGAAGTTTCTGGAATAATGTGATTTTTCTTGTAAAAAGCGATTACGAAATTGTGTATTAAAAGATGACTTAGCCCAGTAATGGTCCATTGTGATACCACACGAATCAGAAGTGTCGTTGTAGATAAGAGCTTACATATGGAGTGTACGTATTTAGGAGAGGTGGATGATGGTCTCCTCCTCCTCCTATTCATCCATGCAGCTTCTGCAGAAGACATTCGATAAGACTCCAAGTCTTGCTCCATGCCTGCCTATGAGACAGTGTCCAGTTATGACAATAGCACCGATGTGTGATTTTTTTGAGAGATCAAACACTTGGAGCGATTCGGATTCAGCCAGATCTGTTTTGTCGCTAGGCAAGTTGTACCGTTTGACCACCTACAGCTAGTTTTTACATTATTATTACGCTTTAACAAGAGTTTGCATGTAGCGATTGGTATGCCTATGGAACCACATTCAGGTAAGAAGGGTAGTGTAGCAAGGAGTTTGTCAGCCATACAGTTACCCGGAATGTATCTGTGCCCCGGCACCCAACACAGGTGGATATTGTACTGCTCTGCCATCTCCACGACAGATGATCGTCAGTTAAGGGCTGGAATTGAATTTGTAGAGACTAATTCCAGGGAATTCAGTGCGGTTGGCCATCCGAGAATATATGGATATCCTTAGCGGATATGATGTTAATCTTCAGCCAAGATAACGATTCACTGATCGCCACAATTTCACCCTGGAAAACACTACAGTGATTTGGAATACGGAAATAGATTTAGCTGTTTTTGAGAAAACACCTCCGCCGACTCCGTTTTGACCCGTCTTTGTTAAAATGAATGTGTTCATCTTCCAGGTTAACGTCTTCGTCCAATAATGATCTGGAGGGGTAGGTGCCCTGGAAGTTTTTGGTGAAAAGTGGTTGTGGAATGGTGTAGTCTATGTTGCTTGGGATCCTGACTTAATGCAGGTTAGATGAGTGTCGATAGCATAAATGCGAATAGCCGAACTAGCAGCTACTTCCCTGCTGTAAATTTCGAGTGGTGTAAAGTCGAACAGAATGTCCAATGCGGCAGGGGCTCATACATACCTAGACTAGCTTATTTTTGGACTTTGCTTAATTTGTCAAGGTTTATTTTCTTATTTAAGGCAGTCCACCATACAGTCACAACGTATAGGAGAGTAGGACTTACTACCGCTGTATATAGCCAATGAGTTATTGGGGTTGAAGACCCCATCTGCTACCAATGGCTTGTTTGAATGAGAAGAGTGCCACTGTGGCTTTACGAACTCTTTGTTGTATGTAAGGTTTCCAGCTTAGCTTTCTGTCCAAAATTAGACCCCGATGCTTGGCTCTATCAGAGAATATTGAGCTAATAGCTATTATAAAAGGAGGCTTAATAAGTGGAACTTTATATTTCCTGGAGAATAGGACAAGCTCAATTTTGTGAGGATTTACCCCTAAACCACAGCGATCTGTCCAGAACGTTATCTTGTTGAGAGCATTTTGCAGGAGTTCCTTTAAGGTATTCGGTTATTTTCCTGATTACTCTGCAGCCCTTACCTCTTAGGTATACCAGCAGCTCATTCACCGCTAAACTGCATAGAAGCGGGAACAGGACTCCGCTTTTTGGGGTTCCTCTACAGAGAGATCTTCTGCCATACGACATGCCCAACTTCGTCCACCCTCAAAGTCGACAACGCATCAGTATTCACAGATGTGCTTACGTTGTTCAAATAGCCTTCAATGTCTAGGAGTACCACCATTGTGTACTCCTTGTGGTGAAGAGAATGTTGTAAGAGAACTTACCGTGTGCGCAGAGCTGTTTCTAAAGACTTGTCTTTACAATATGCGTGCTAATCTGTAGACCGGAATCTTTTGTAAATGCGTGTGCGTATGCAAATATCATTCCAGTGCCTTTAACTGAAATAATGGAATAATGATTAGTCTGAGATCCTTTGGAATAACATGCAAGCATTTGCCGGCTATGGGTATGAAAATCACGTTTGCTTGTCTTCATAAAACTGGATATGGACCAGATCGAGACAGCTCTTTAGAATTGTTTTCAGCAAAGGACAGATAATATCCGAAGTCCCTTGCAGCTCGGCTGGAAATATGCCATCAGGTTCTGCAGATCTGTATGGTTTGAAGCTTTTTAGTTTCCAAAGCACTTTGTCCTTATCTATCAGATCATTGGAGATAGCTATACGAGTGTCTGCCCTATCAAGGCTGACATTACTTAACACATAGAAGCTTCCCGTGAAGTGGGTATCTAAAAGCAGATTGAGCGATTCTTCGCCTGGAGTAGTCCACGAATTATCTTCTTTTTTCAGGACGCTCGGCATTATTGGATTGGTTGCAAGGATTTTTCTTAGCATAGACGACTCAGAAATTTCTTCTATTTTATCACAGAAGAGTCTCCAAGAAGAGCGCTTGGCTGACCTTACTTCTCTTTTATAAATTTTGAGAGATGCTTTGTAAGCATCCCAGTCAGTTTCTTATCAAGTAGCCTTGGCTACTTTGAATAGCTTCCTGCAGCAGCTCCTGAAATGCCCTTACTCCGAGGTCCACCAATGTGGTCTCTTCTTACCTCTTGGACAAATGATAGGGCAGGAAGCAGAAATCGCTTTATTAAAAGAACAGGTGAGTAACTTGACCTTGTTTTCATTGTTGGAATTATTATATATATATCGTAGAAAGAATGTTCAGCCTACACCTTCCAGTCTAGAATTCTTTGATTGACTTGAGATTATCAGTATTTACTACAGTAAGGTTTGTACTTAAAACATAATCTAAAAGTAACTCACTCCTGTCGTTGATGTCAGAGCTGCCCCATACTGAGTGACGGGCATTTGCATCGCAGCCGATAATGAGACTGGTGTTACGTCTTATCGCCCCTGCGACGAATTTCTCCAGGTTATCACCAGGGAGAGATTGTGAGATAAGCTGATGACAGCCCATAGGTTCCTTGGTGAGTCTCCAATTGTTCAGCAGTGACATTTCGGTCATCTCGATCGCTGAAGTTAGGGAGTAAATATACATTTAGCTTACGTTTCACTAATATGCAGGATCTAGGTTTACCTTTATCTGCAACATATAGCGAGTAATAACCAGGAGTCCTGAGTCCGAAAACCAGGTTGTTAACAAACCATGGTTCTCGGATTAGAACGATGTCTTCTCCGACTTTAAGTAGATATATTGACAGGGAGGCCGGAGCCTTTTTAGAGTGTTGGAGGTTAATCTGGACTAAGTGCAGCATTTCTGTTACAATCGAGGAGAGAAACCTTCACCACGGTATTCTCCAGATCTTTCCTTTCTGAAGACGAACTGAGAAGTACGTCCTTGTTGGGGAATTCACCGAAGGGTGTGTCCTCCGTCTCAATATCCTATAGAGATTATGTTGTCACGAACATAATTCAGTTGCGCATACAAGCTTACTGGCAGCGGAAGGGCCATCAGTTGCCACAATCCTACCTCTGATAGTAGAAGGCTTAACTGTCAAGGTCGACCTTCGCTTGCCGGCGGTAGTCAAACCACTACCTACCGTTGCAGGAGCATATACTTATGAGATTGGTGCTCTAGATTGCACCCATGTTCGTATAAGGAAACTGCCTAACTACTATGACGATTACATTAGTAATAACAAAGAATTCTAATCAATACATGTGCAAAAATATTTGCAGAGAAAAAAAACCAATATTGTTTTTTTTTGGCGAGGATCTATCTGTAAACGTCATTCACATTTAAAAAAAACTCATTCTTATAATTATTAATTCATTCTTAATCCCATGAATAATAATTCTTCAAGAATACCACTAGGCTATGAGCAATATGCGATTGCTCGATGGTTAATACCACCATATAAACATCGAGTGACTGTTATCGAAACAACAGATTCGTTTTCACTTTGGGGCGACATTATTGCTGTTTAAGTGTACAGAAATTTCTATCACAAACAATTGAACGGAGGGTTTTAAGATCGACCTCACATTCATCGTGATCAGCTCTGCTGAATTGACTTAACTATGTGAGTTCAAGCTCTAAAATCTTGCTCATCTTTTTTCATACGAGTCACTTTGTTTCAGATAAAAACCAAGTAAGTGTAAAAAATTTCGTTTTTCGGGTACAACATATCCAAAGGTATACATCGACACATGTCACACGCCACAAAGTCGTTTTATTTTTACATTGTATTATTTTATAAAAGGTGGTTAAAAAGGAGCCCAAATTAGTCGATCAGGTCGGGCCTATTTCAAAGATTAAGCCATTTTCCACACCTCACACGCGTTAAACGCGACTCGAGACACACGTCTTAGTAATGTTTTGGAACACTGAGCTGCTCTCTCAGGTTGTGTGAAAGGTGGTTAAAAAGGACAACATAGAAGTCAACGCAGGTCGGGGATATTCCAAATATTAGCCTATTTTCCATGCATCGCTCGCACCAAAGCGACATGTGACTTGTCATACTCGTTATACTAGATACATCTACCGAGGTTAAGCTACTCTCAAAATTTCAACTCTCTAGAACGTGTGGAAGCTGGTTAAAAAACAGCTCGGGCCTTTTCCATAGATGAGGCTATTTTCCACGCATAGCACTCGCGATACGCGTTATATATGAGATCGCAGAAACGGCCGTAACACTGAGCTATTAAACAAATTTCAGCTCTCTAGTTCGTAAGGAAGGTGGTTAAAAAAGACCTCAAAAACGTCGAAAACCGACAGTCAGGAAAAGTCAAGCTGAATAAAAGTTTTTAAAAACAAAAAATTCCGAGCAATTTTCGTTCAAAGAGTAGTCGAACAATATGCCCTCGTTTGAATGCTTTTACTACAATTTACTAATGCTTTTAGTTTTCTATCTGATTAGCGGGACGTCTATTTGTGCAGCACTTTTATCTTGCATCGACCTAAAAAAATCACAAAAAATTGCAAATTGATTTGAAGAAGTTCCCATCCGACATAGAATATAGCGGTCTAAGGCCTAGCTTCCCGCGACCATTTGTATTGCGCATGGATATTTTTGGCCACAAATGGAAGGGACCTACAATTTAAGGCCGGATCCGATCGGCGAATTGAGAAGCTTTCCGTGACAAGTTATTACTCTTTAAACATTTGTTACCCAATCGCGAGAGGTGGGATACCGTGAAAATACCTTTGGTGTTACTGGGATTCGAACCACGAATCTCCTGATCAGTAGCCATGCGCATTTCCAATGAGCCACGGCGCCCACAACTTGCATTTTAATAAATTAGTTCATATACGTGGTCCTTCGAGCCGGATAAAGCAATTTTTCATTTGCACCCATACGTCCCTTCATATTTATTTGAATTCTAACGATATTTTTTTAGTATTATTTCCAGCAACATTAGTTGATTAAGTTTTGAAATACGAATGTCTAGAATTGCTCTTATCCAATTCATTTATTTTTATTCATTAAACCACAAACATCCAAAGTTTTTCGCAAGCCTTTTAAAGAAACTTCACCTGCCACCTTGCTTCATTAGTTAAAATGTTTTTTCACATCGCTCCTTAAAAGGAGTCCTTCAACAAAAACAAAACAAAAATAAATATCAATTGGTATAAGATATTTATGCTTTTTATGTCCTTTGCCGTAACTATAATCACCTGGTTCCAAACTTAAAATACGAAAAACATCACTCCTTATATCTATTGTTATATATGTATGTATATTCGTCAAGTTGTATGTACATCAAAAAGGATTAAATAAAAAATAATAAAAGTAAAACTCAGCACGCAATCAGCAAAAACAAGTTTCCACATTTCCGAATTCATACTCGACTATGTGTGGATATAAATTTTAATAAAAAAAACTTATATGCACACAAAAAAATGTCCTTACATTTGTGTGCACTTTGGTTCTGCAGATTAGACAAAATGAAACAAACGAGAAAATGTTGCGAAAAAATTGCAAAAAAAAAAAAATTCGGAAAAGGCAGAGAAAGAAATAATTCCTCGCGACCAATATGTATAGTAGTTTCGCTGATGTATTATTTACATATATACATACAGTTTACTCTTATAGTAGATTCCATTTATTTCCACGTCCTTCGCTGTTCGTCTGCTTTTATAGATGTTGTGTTCCATCTTCTATTCGCTTGTGTGTACCCAGGTCTAACGATTCAAATAAATTTGTTGGTCAATTAAAAAAATGCACAGTGGTCACCATGAATTCATGAATCGCACGCCAAAATAGAGGAGGATGGAATGGACTGTGACTACCAGCCAGCTGGTACTTCACGATGACATCAGCAAAAAAGTATTGCAGTAGTATGCGGAAGTCACATTCATCTGAATTTGGCAACAGTGTTGCTGATGTAAAAAAAAATGTAATCGCTTAGAAGCTCACTTAGTATATTTATAAGTGTTACTAAATATTTGTGCAAGTCGAACCTTGCATTGCTGAGCTAATGCACTGCAACAAAGTTTCTTCCAAGGACAAGGTTTTGACAAAAATACTTTTTTTTATCTCTAAAAGTTTGTAAAAAATTATTTTATTTCATCACTGCACTAATTTGTTGCCCTCTGCCACCGCAGTTCCATCAGACGTACTCTAACGTTTGTTGTTGCCTGCGCCATTCCCGTCAACTACAGCAGGATATCAATCATCCCAGTACTATTCAGTGGAAGATAGTTTGTAATAAGGCGGAGTATGTTTTATTCCAATTAGTCTACGTAGGTGCGCGGAAGTGGACTTTGTCTGCTAAAATGTAAGCTAAGTCAAGAAAAGCACAATGCAAGCTACTGTAACGGAGTTTTTTTAAGTCGGGGTAAGCGTCGGTGTTACCGGGGCTTAATTTTTCGAGTCGTTACAAATAAATATATATTTATGGGATCTTCAAGTTAAATTCGATTGTTAATTTTGATGTTATGCGTAGGATTGAATCTTGTGTAGCGCACGATGTTAAAGCCTCGCCTAAGCGTTCCAGTAGTGTAAGCCTGCAGAGCGTAACTCCTGTAATGCGGAAGTCTGGACGTTGCGAAGAAAACAATGGTAAGACCAGAACGATGTGTACAGATGCAGGAGTGTAAGTCGGGGGAATCGTAGTGGAACAGATAGTATCTGGCGGTGTAGGAAGGAGTTTCACCTATAGCGATGCATACAGCAAAGTGTTATGTGCTTCATGGTATACGACTAGCCTACTGCTTAGTTTTAAGACCAAGGCGACGGTAGTTAAAATCTGGGCAGCACAATGATTGAGTAGGTACCTGCCTACATTACGTGTATACGGCGATTGTTGTAGATCTGGGTATCGAAATGACAGAGAAATATTTGCAGCGACGTCCTTCGGCGTTCATAAGGTACATTGCTGCTATTGGCCAGCTCAGTGGTCTTATATGTAATCTTGTCGTAAGTTATGTGTGATTTGTGTTTCCTGCACTTGGCAAAGCTTTTCTAGCTTACCTCGAGTTTGAAAAAAATAAATAAAATAAAAAAGGATGTACATAACTGTGGTTAACAATAACTAGGAATTTTTTGTGAATCCCCTCAATATTCTTGGCGGTACCTTACGAAATCATCAAACTTATATTTATCATTACTATTATTATTATTTTATAGTGCAATAGCAGCAATGGAGACAATCTTCATGTCCAGAAAATATGCCCATTTTGTAATCGGTGATTTTAATTATTGCTCAGGACGAACTACACTGAATTAGAATCTATTGAGCTATCCCTACTGCCTCTTGAGTCAATTTGTTTCGAAAATAGTTACCACCCCAAAAGGGACACTTCAGAACACTTAAACTTGAATGCAAAAATAACTAAAATGTTGGTTTTATCATCATCATCCTGGGTACAATCCTGGCCAACGAAGTATCGGTTTAATCGTTTTAAAATTAGGGCAGAATTCACGCTTGTTGCTTAATTGAACAGCACTGTAAAAATCTCCCAACGATGCATACTGATAGGTTCTCTTTGCCATTTTTATTCGCCATAAATTTCGTCAGGCGCAAAGTTCATATAAACGTTGCATTGGTGGTCTATGTTGTCTCCGAATTTGCAATCCGAATGGTAATGGTGGGCGGAAACGCTGCTGAAAATGCTTACAGCTGGAGAACCATCAGAGATAAAAGTCCAACCCATCTGATTGTGTTGTAATATGTAAAAAGTATGAAGTCGACACTTTTTCCCATAGATCCTCTTCTGTATTGAATTTCGTGTAAAAGACTGCATCCGCATGCAATTGAACGATAAAGCGAAAGCAGTAAGTGGACCAACAAGGAGAGAAAAAATGAACACAGAAAAAATGACGTTAACAGTTAGATGATATTTTTTTTTTGTTTTTTTTTTTTTTTTTCTAGTTGGATGGGTTTGGTACTCCCAACTAATTTTCATATTCATTAAAAGAACAGAACGTGTTCGTTTTCAGATAGTTTTTTTTTGTAGCATTTGAAACATTTTTCTTTCGAAAAAAAAGCTGATGCTCTAGTGCTCCGTTTAGAATTTATTTTGTTTTCTAAATTGCTTTAACAGCGTGATATATATCAAAAATAAAAACTAATGACGCCTTAGTTGTTTAACAATAAAATAGAGATTTTCGTTGAGTCTTCGTTTCGTTTGCCTTCGGTTTTTTTTATAATGTAACACATACCATCGAATAGACACCATAGCCTACAACGTATGAAGAAATAGTATATTACAGAACGAGCAAGGAAAGTGGAGTTTATCGATGAGCACTTTTCTGCAAGTCGTGTACGCTATTTTTCACGCGTCCAAACCGGTTTTTTTTTGCTGAATCGAGAGAGAAGCAGAAATCACAAACGACAAACAAAAGAGAATTCTTGCTCATGCGCAATGTGTTCGCTGAGATTGTAGTAAATAACAAAAGACGTTTATATCATAACATAACTAGTGTTGTTATGGGCTACTTTCGAGGCTAGTTTATAGCGTACGAAACAGTCACTTTCGTCTATGGGCGTGTGAAAATACACTTAAATGCACATAAATGTAAATTATATTGATTATTACTAATTTATTAACCCTTTCCGTGTTTTTGTCGAATATATTCGACATTACATGCATTCATTTCTTAAAGCGTAAAAGATTACGGTAAATTTTTATTTTTCTTATTCTGGCACTTTTGAGTGTTAAGTATGAGACTACTGGCCTTTTTAACTGTAACCGCAGACGTCGATTGTGAATTTTAGTCAGTTATTTACGAGTTTTTATGAAGTGATCTTCACGTCTGTGTGAATAGTAAACTTTAAAAAGTGAATAACAATTATTAAGTGATTGGAAAATTTTGAAAAAAATTGTGAGTATTTTTATAAATCTTAGCAAACCATTTATGAAAAAAAAATTATATAAGTGTTGTGTAGTATTATGTGAGCACTTATATCGGGTGTTTCAACAGGTGCGCTTCAACTTTTCTCCGATAGGGACGGCGAACGACGCCATATTTTTTATTGTTCTTTTGTTATTTGGAAACTTCATTAGTATACATTTCGTCATGGAATGCTACATATGTGAACAGCGATTGCAAATCGTGCAAATTTTTTATCAAAATAATCGTTCTGTTGCCGCTACTTTAAGAGCAGATTTTCACCGAAAAATCATCTTCAGCGATGAGGCTCACTTTTGGCTAGAAGGATTTGTCAACAAGCAAAATATGCATTACTGGGCAGAAAGCAACCCACACGTGATTCATGAGGCACCGTTGCATCCCGAAAAAGTCACTGTTTGGTGCGGATTACATGCCGGCGGCGTCATTGGGCCATATTTTTTCATCGACGATAACGATCGCCACGTTACTGTTAATGGAAATCGGTACCGCGATGTGATAAACGATTTTTTTTGGCCGCAATTGAATGGAATGGACTTGGACGACATGTGGTTTCAGCAGGACGGAGCCACATGCCACACAGCACACGATACAATCGCGTTATTGAAGACTAAGTTCGATGAGCGTGTTATTTCGCGAAATGGGCCCGTCCAGTGGCCGCCGCGCTCGTGTGATTTGACACCTCTAGATTATTTTCTTTGGGGTTATGTGAAGTCATTGGTCTATGCCAATAAGCCGGCGACGTTGCAAGAGCTCAGAGCCAATATTGAACGTGAAATTGCTGGAATTTCGGCCGATTTATGCGAAAGAGTGGTCGAAAATTTGGTTCAAAGATTGGACTTCGTAAAACGTGCACGCGGTGGTCATGCAAAAGAAATCGAGTTTCATACTTAAATGTATCATATGTATATGTACAAATTCGTTAATAAAAAAAAAATTAGTTCAAAAGTCGAACAGTTTGTGTTTTATTCAAAAAAAAAGTTGAAGTGCTCTTATTGAAAAACCCTGTATATGGGTGTCGAATATATTCGACATTTACCCGCAAAGACATTTTTTTTTATCGCCGTGCGAAACAAAATTATGTTATTATTTATGAAATAACAGCATTTTATCCTCGATTTTTACAGAAAATGTCAATATTCAAAGGATTGGATGAAGATAAAATTTTTAGATTACTGGAAGCAGATTCAGAAGTTGAGGACGAAGTAATAGATGAAGATGAGGTTATATTTGATGTGCCCCAAGTGCAAACAAAAGATGTTGGCCCAGTAGAACATGAAGCTCCAACTGAACAAATTGATTTGTAAGTCGTTACCACCTCTGACCTTGCTGAGGACCATCCATGCTCAATTGATCCATAGGAACCTATGGAAAGTGAGGTACCTACATGAACATCTAAAAAAGACATCAGTTGGCGCGAAGAGTTCGGATGCAAGAACCTCCAAGTGGCATTATCTTTGAGCCAATGGAAACAGATAAGGTAGTCGAAGTTGGTACTCCATTTTCGTATTTTAGCAAATATCGGGTGTTTCAACAGGTGCGCTTCAACTTTTCTCCGATAGGGACGGCGAATAACGCCATATTTTTTATTGTTCTTTTGTTATTTGGAAACTTCATTAGTATGCATTTCATCATGGAACGCTACACATGTGAAAAGCGATTGCAAATCGTGCAAATTTTTTATCAAAATAATCGTTCTGTTGCCGCTACTTTAAGAGCATTACGGCCATTTTACGGTGCATTTAACAAGCCAGCCCGTTCGACAATCGACCGTATAGTAAAGATCTTGGCCTACATCCGTATAAGATCAAGCTGACACAACAACTAAAGCCGTTTGACCATTTGAAGCGACGCCGATTCGTGAATTGGGCTCAAGAGCAAATCGAAAATGATGCAGATTTTCATCGAAAAATCATCTTCAGCGATGAGGCTCACTTCGTAAAACGTTCACGCGGTGGTCATGCAAAAGAAATCGAGTTTCATACTTAAATGGATCATATGTATATGTTCAAATTCGTTAATAAAAAAAAACTTAGTTCAACAGTCGAACACTTTGTGTTTTATTCAAAAAAAAAGTTGAAGTGCTCTTATTGAAAAACCCTATATCTGTCCGATGATTTTTTTATTAAAACTACCCACTACACCAATATCTATGCGCAAAAAAAAGGAAAGCTATCATTCAATGCACAGTAGATGAAGTACGTGTTGTTTTTGCGCAACATATTATGATGGGTGTTCTGAAACTTCCCCGAGTTGAGATGTTTTTTGATTTATCAATTGGGATAACATTCTTCACTGAGAATATGACGCGCAAACGATTTTTTGCGATTCGGAACAACTTGCATCTGGTTGGTGAAAGCGTTCGGAGCACTGAATGCAAAGATCGAATTTTCAAAGTTAGACCAATTATAGATCAGGTTCGAGCTCGACTTTTGCAGTTAGCACTTGAGGAAAATCTTTCAATTGATGAACAAATGATCCCATATAAAGGAAAATTCATTGCAAAACAATACATAAAAGGGAAACCTTGTCCATGGGGGATAAAAGTGTTCGTCCTGTGCGGAAAAAGCGGAATGCCGTACGACTTTTTGGTCTACCAAGGATCGACAACATCCATAAACCAACGATGGGTTAAAACGTTCGGCTTTGGTTCGGCTGTTGTACTGCATCTTACTGACCGTATACCAAGAAATGAAATTGGTCATAACCTATTTTTCGACAATTACTTTCCATCATACCAATTGTTCGAAATACTAAGAGACAAGAAAATCAATGCTGCTGGAACAATTAGAATAAACAGATTCGCCAATCCTCGTCTGCCAACCGATAAAGTTATGAAGTCTAGAGGGCGAGGATCATCCGCCGAATGTGTAAGCACCAATGGAAAAGTAATTGTCACTCGCTGGTTCGACAACAAAATCGTAAATCTTGGCTCAAATTTTGTGGGTATTGGTGCTGCAGATAAATAAAGCAAAACGTTGGGACAAGGTAGAAAACAATTTTGTATTCATCGATAGGCTCCAGGTGGTACGAATGTACAACGAAAGCATGGGCGGTGTGGATTTATTGGATCAATTGATCCAATATTATAGAATAAATATTCGCACCGTCAAGTGGACACTGAAGGTTATAATGCACTTCTTTGATTTTTCTCTTACTGCTGCATGGATGAAGTATCGTCTTGATTGTACAAAAAAAAATTCCGAAAATGAAAATATTGGATTCTATGCATTTTAGAATTCAAGTTGCTCGAACACTGCTCGCAGTCCAACAAGAAAACGTGCCACAGCCAAATACGCCCAGGCAGCGAGGTAAGCCATCTAAGGAAAGTGCTAGAGGAAATAATTCAGAAGCATCAACTTCCACAGCTTCGGAATTAGACATAAATGACGATTTAGAAATCTTTGAATCAATGCCGCCGCCACCAGCAAAAAGAAAGAAAATATTTCAAAAACAACCACCACCAGAGGTTCGCAGTGACCAAAAGTTGCACATTCCAATCTTCTTAGAGCTGAAGAGCCCAGGTCGGTGCAAAGCTGAAGGTTGCGACAAAAGTTCGTTTATTGTTTGTAAAAAGTGCAACGTGTATCTTTGTGTAAAACGCAATGCCAACTGCTTCGAAAATTTCCATAAAAAAAAATTAGAAAAAATCTTAGTTTGATGTTTTGAAACAATTATTGTTATAATTATATATTATATGTAAATCATACATAAAGTCGAATATATTCGACATCCTCTACAAGTCAGATGAGTCATCTCAGAAAAAAAATATTATTTTTCCAGGCTTCCCCGCCTTCATGTTAGCCTAAATACAAATTTTCAGATTTTTAGCATGCCCTAAAATATTTTTGACCCTGAGAGGGTTAATTCTTTAATTAAAATATTTATTTAATTGTGTTGCTTATTATAGACTTTATTTAATCGTTTGTAAAAATATTAATATTTGCCAAAATTTCGCTCTGGTTAACCATTATCAAGAAAAAAAAGTTTTAAATTTAATTTTCTAACTTTTCAGAAATTAATGAAAAATTTTAAAACAATTTGTTTTTTTTTCGTTTATTTTATTATTTAAGAATACAAAAGTAACATATAATTAAACATTGATTTATATCGAGTCAAATGTAACTTACCAGTAACAATTTATTTTGGTTTGTTTGGTTCATTCTTGTTTGGACAAACAAAAGTCTATGTGTAGAACGCCCTTCATTTTTGATAGTTTGGCATTTTTACCTTTTGGTACAAGCAGCATAGAACAGTTGGTGTACGCATTTGACAAAGTGAAGTTGACTTGAGTTTTGTGCTTCAAGAGACGTCTACCAGGGTCTTATGTAATTTCAATAAATTTAATCTCAATATATAAAATCAATTCAAACACAAAATTAAAATTCCTTAAAAGTATTTCTTTATCAACAACAGAAAAATTCTTGTGTCCCAACATTTGGTGTCAGAAGTGGGATTTCAAAACCACTTTTTGACTTTAGCTCATACATTAGGATAAGATTTCTTTATGGTATACTTTGATTAACTCGGGGAATACAGAGACTTTCTAATTTTTTTAGTGTAATGCCGCCAACTGTTGATCCACGTCGCTCCAAACAATTTATTGAAAACTTTATCGAAAAATTGGAGCGATATGAAACATTCATGCAAACTGAACTCGAAACCGCATAGATGAAGTCAGGAAAAGTTGGCAAGTGTACCAAAAAATACTGCCTCCATACGATATCATTGATACTGAGTTGTTGCCAGAGAAAGTTCGAACGCGCATCGAGAACTTATACATCAACGTTATAGCAGAGCTCGAGGAGAAGCTATATGAGTTGAAGGCGGCTCGTCGCAAAGCGGAAGTAGGAGAAGAACGACCTATTCTAGCAAATTCTATTCCACTGAAAATGAGCGCCAAGCTTCCAATAGTCCAGCTACCAACTGTTAGTAGTGGGTACTTGGACTGGCACTCATTCATTGGTACATTCAACACGTTCATCCACAACAACCCATCGTCGACGAATCAAACAAGTTTCCAATATCTGAGACTTTATCTACGAGATATCGCTACTAGTGCTGCAACATCAGTGGAGTTGAGTGACGACAATTACCATGTTGCACTGAGCATTCTCAAAGATCATTTCATCATTGGGCAACATATCCAGGAGCTATTTACCACAAAACCGATCGATAGACCAGACTCCAAACAATTATTGGGGCTATTGGACCATTTTCGATCTCATTTGCGGTCACTTGAATTGCTAAAAAGATCCGTGGAGCAATGGGATGAGCTGGATTGCTTATTTAAAAATATCCAAATTAGATCATGAAACAAAACACAAAAGGAATGATGTTGCCCCTTCAACTCACCTTCCATTTTATATTCGCCCGCGCGCATCGGTTAATCAAGATACGTACACCAATCGTCTAGTGCAACCAAGGCATCACCGAAATCCGCTAATCACTACAATCGCTCGACCGCAACATCACTTGCTAGCACCAATGTTACTAATTATTGTGTCTACTGCAAGGCGAACGGGGTCATTCCATAGTTAGATGTCATAAATTTTTTCATTTGACTGTTGATCAGCGTCGCAATCTCGTGACTAAGTTCAATATATGTCACAATCTTCGCTCTGATCATACAACTTCTTTATGCACTGTGATGCTGCGCTGCCGACTGCAATTCTCAGCACCATTCGCTGTTACATAAGGTTGCCGAGAAACCTATTACCATACTTTTTAAAGCCGATCCGCTGTCTACAGTTTCGAAGCCTCGAGCATCATTAATTGCTACGAGTCGCGATACACGCAACACAATAACTGCAATAAAATTATCAGAATCAGCACTCCAAGTTCTACCAAAAATAACCAACTATCAACCGAACACATCAATTCACAACATATGTAGAGTCTTGTGCAATACCATCAAATCTCAAGCTAGCCGATCCTGAATTTTTTAAATTTCAATGTATCGACTTGCTGCTAGGTGCGGAGATTTACCAAGAACTACTGTCAGTGGGCCAAATCAAACAGGCTGATCCCCTTCCTATGCTTCAGAAGACCATACTAAGTTGGGTTCTTTCTGGAAAACTGTCGTCTTACACACAATTTAACCGCACTTGTCATGTAGCTGTCGACAATTCAAGGCAATTGAGCGAGCAGATAGAGAAGTTTTGGACCATTGAAAATCTTACTCATTCCACTAAACCGATATTGTCCGAAGAAATTAAATGTGAAAATCATTTCACTAAATTTACTACACGTGACAATAAGGCAAGATTCATGGTAAGAATAAGAGATCGTTAATGAAAATGAGAAAGGGTGTCAAAGACAAAACAGAACATTGGTTATGCGGTGACCATTGGATTTGAAACCGTCCAATACGACCTGGATTGAATGGACTGAGCAGGCAGTTACTAGTCCAATCAATCAGGGCCCTGTTAACACCATAGGCATTCATTTTCCACAAAAGAGCCTGATGCCAGACAAATATCGAGTGCAACAATTTTACTTTCACCAAATTTGTGAATGTGAATGAACGTTGCCTTCGGAAATCGTACTACTGGTCGATTAGGGTTTTACGTGTTTCAAGTTTTTCATAAGATTACGATTGATCAGCGTTTCCATGAACTTAGAAAGTACTGAAAGAACAGGCTGGATAAAGGCTGTTTTCTAATTCCTGCGGACGACTCCAGAGGAAAAAGAGTGCAGTGGCAATGCCAACGTTTAAGAACACCTCTTCAAAACTATAGCGGGAATACCATCAGGCCAAGCAGAGTGGAGCTAGCTGCTAGATGTGAAGTAGGCAGATTGGTCTTATCTGTGGGGTTGACAAATGGAGTGGTTTTGTGAATGAAACGTTGGAATTGAAGACGAGTTTCAGATCTTGTCTAAAATAACGATAATTACAAATACTGTACTTAGATGGAATTTAGCGTTAATTTCAAAAAATTGTCAGATTGGACACAATCCAAACAACTGTATACGACGCTGGTAAGTATGTTGCCAAAATTGTGACAAAAAAAAACAACCCATAAGAAGAAAAACTTTAAAGATGAAGTCGGCATCAAATCTTCCACTAAAAATTATGCCACTTACGAGATGACGTTCGAGTTCGAAAGATTTTTGAATGGTAATGTATAAATAAATGAAGTGGAGAAAAGATCAAGGCTACCCCACTTCAGACCGTAATTACCGAAAAATGACGATATTTCGAGAACTTATGTCTCTTCGTTCTTACTTTACAAATTTATCTCCCATGCTAAAGCTAATTTTTTCCGTGTCGTATCGTGTCCTTGTGAGTTTTATTACATCATACATGTAAAAGTGACCTGCTAAGTGATCTTTGTGTCTCCACAGTATTTATTTATCAAATCGAAAGCGAAGGAAGCGTCGTAAAATGCGGCAGTTCGTCATCCAGAAACGGTTGCAAATATCTGCCAACGCACCAACTCACACCACAAATGCCACATCATGAAAGTTTATTGTCGCCCTTTGGTCATTAAAACGATAAAAACATCCTTTTTCAGAGACTGACGTCTCGTCGGTAGTGACTACTTTCACTTTAACAATTTTATGACTGAAGGTGATGGTTTGGGTCAAATAATCATGTGTGTAAGTGAAAATGCACCTAATGTTTGGTCCATGCTCTCTCTGTATTTTTAGTAAGAGTATCTTCGTAGTATTCGCTCGACGTTCACAATATAGTACGAAACTGGCGCACCATAAACTCTAATCTATATCTATACTTGTAGTCTTTTGTGGAAGGAGTCCTCGAGTGTCTGACAGCTCCCTACAACCTCGACCGGTTTTCCCGCTGATGTTACCAGCAGCTCTGGATGTACAAGTGGTCGAAGACCTAGGTCAACACCCTCTCGACCCCCAAGGATTTGCCTAGAGTTTCCGAGGTTCGACAAGGTCCCCCTCTGGATGACCGGTGGAATTTATACCCGAGCAACCTGGCAGACCCGTGTGTCGACACTCGGAACTCCGAAAAATAATAAATAGAAATAAGATTAAACAATAAAATAGTAATAAGACAATAAAATAGTAATAAAACAAAAAACCCACCCGAGAAATCTGTAAATAAGGGAACCTATAATTTGGGGAAGGGAACGAAGCCATGCCACGCGAGAGTTTGACAGGCTGGAACCGGTGTAGGGTTAAGATTGGTTGCCTATAACGCGTTTTAGATCCCCACAACGAGGTCTCTTCAGTAGGCTTGCTGAATTAGAAGGGTTGGAGTTCACAGGGGAACGAGTAGAGACGAGCGCGACCCAAGGATGACGTTCGCGACAGATGACCGCACCATCTGTTTGGGGTCAAGGGAGACGAAAGCTTAGGGTAAACAATAATAATAATGTAAATAAAATGAAACCATATGAAATAATAAAATAATAATAAAATAATAAAATATAAATTAATAATAATTAATAGTAATAATAAAGACCTAACGATACCGAATATCCTACGAGCCGGAAAAATCCCACGATGTCCCACGATGCGCCCACGTTGCGAACCTACGATGTGAGCGAAAACTACCGACCGAGCAAGCAAATTATAAAAACGAATTAAACCGTATACGCGCACTGCGGAAGGACAACCGTATTGTCCGAAGGTCCGCGCCAAACTAAATAAATTTAATTGTAGTGCCGACTACATTGTATGTCCGCACATACCATTAAATTAAATTAAATTAAATTACATTTCCGACGCGATATTAAATTAAAATAAACCCGAAATTGATGTCTATAACTTGTCTATCTTATCTAAGCTCATCTGTTTGGTAATAGAAATTAACTTAACTAGCTCATCTAACTCATCTAGCTCATCTGCTTATATATTATCTAGAGCTGCGTTCCTGCTATGAGCATCTTTTCCAAATGTGTATATGCGCCTGTCCCCAGGCAGGTTAACTGTTATTAGGAGAGTCTGCAGCGCATCTACAACATTTAGTGATTACTTAGTATCAGCATCTTTTCCAAATGTGCATATAGCGCCTGTCCCCAGGCAGGTTAACTGTTTTCAGGAGAGTCTGCAGCGCATGTACATCATTTAGTGACGTCGTCGATTTCTGTCATGTCGGCATGTCTTTTTGTGAACGGAGTCCTCGAGTGCTTGATAGCTCCCTAAAAAGCTTCTCGAGCTGACCGGCATGTCTTTTTGTGGACGAAGTCCTCGAGTGCCTGACAGCTCCCTAAAAAGCTTCTCGAGCTGTCTGTTTAATAATCGAAATTTTTTGAATAATCCTCTAGTTACAAAAGAATGAGTGGTTATGGAAATTATCATTTAATATATTGCACCAACTTATAGTATACAACTTGTTATTTATTGAAAAATTAGGCTTTTAAAAAAATTAAATAATTAAATACCTACTTTCTGACCCCGACATTTAAGATTATGGTCTCCATAGAAATTAAAAGAAATTAATTTTGCATTTTGCATTTAAAACAAAATTCTTCATCATCCTTCAATGTAGTTCTTACACAATCCATAATCAACCCATAAATTATAAGTAGTTGTTTCTTGACGAACGTCGAATTAAAAGTGTGAGTGTTTTTGTTAATTGAATTTATTGTTTTCGAATACACATCCCGTCAAAGCAATCGTCTACAATGCACACTGACATTTAAATTTTCATTTCTTGGATTTTACAATTATTTCACCCTGCGGCAAATCTAAGGCAAATCTAACGCAGGATTGACTCGAAGCATGGGCAAAGTTAGGATATGCAAATTTATGTACCCGCATGGCTTAATTCCTGATGTGCGAATGTGATTTGAATTTTGAAAACATTGATTAAGAGCTTGATTTTTGAAAGTAAGACGAATATAATTTCTTCCTTAGTGCTCTAAGGACGACGCACAAGAAATTACAAAACTCAATAATTGGAAAACAATAAGATAGATAATTCGTCATTATTTCATCCGCCTTCTTCTTTAGATTGTCCGTTTTAAAATGGAATGCGAAGAGGATTTGATTCGTCCAAAAAAAGGATAAGAATGCTGAAATGGAAAATGTTCTTCTATACCTACTTGATTATTGGGTTATAGCAAAGAGTATAGAGATATCTCTATACTATTTGTTTATAGTCTTACTGAAGGGGAAAAAAAGAGATTTTCTGATGTAAGAGGATTTCTGTAAATAAAGGAACGTAAAAACTTTTAGTTCTCAGTAACAATCGATTTTATAACAAAAGATACAATCATAAGGTTTTTTGACAATTCGTTGCCACTTTGACTTTCTGGCGGTCTTATTTCAATTTATTTAATCGTATGTGACATTAAATTTGTGCTAAATATTTTAAGTCAATTAATTCTTCACTTCTTTAAATAATTAATTGGTAACAAACGGTGATGATGACGCGATTTTAGACAGTCATGTCCTTAGCCTCTTGCATCACAACTCCTATCTTATGCGTCCACGTCGCGTCACTGGAAACTCGTCCAAATCAAGTGAACGATTTCGGTACCCAATTCAATTTGTATTAGCTTGGGTCGAATTTATCAACAATGACCTTTGGCCCACGGAAAAGAACACGTTTTGGAACTTGCAACATTCCCACGCTCGTCAAGACAACAACGCTTGCACAATTAACAAAATAATTTCGTAAATACCATCTAGAGATTCTTGGTCTTAGTGAGGTGAGATGGCCTGGAGTAGGGGAAAAACGTACATCTACCGGCGAGTTTCTAATTTTTTCGGGTAAACCTGCAGGAGAACACCATGCGAATGGAGTGAGATTTCTACTCGGAAAGCCGCTAGAAGTTCGTTACAGGACTGGCAGCAATATCCAAGGGGGAAGAACACGTTTTGGGAACTTGGAACATTCGCACGCTCGTCAATACAACAACGATTGCACAATTAGCCGAATTAATTTGTATGTAATGGTTCCAAAACCTGGAAAACGTCCGAAAGACAAAAAATCATGTAGACATATCTCGCTAGTGGAGTCCTGTCCCCCTTCTATGTATCTTAGCGGTGAGTGAGCAGCTGTTATGCCTAAGAGATGAGGGCTGCAGGGTAATCGCAGATGACGTTTCCGTCTCATGAAAATACCCGCTCTCAACAATGCTCTCAACTAACTTGCCGGGCAGATCACTGTGGTTTAGGGGTTAATCCTCACAAAATTGAGCTTATCCTATTCACCAGGAAATATAAAGTTTCACTTATTAACCCTACTTCTATAAAAAGTATAAGCTAAACATTCTCATTCTCTGATAGAGACAGCTACCTTAACCTAACCTATCTCGCTACTGCCAATTATATCTAATATTATATCTGCATTTTTTGCAAGACCAAGACAAGACTGCAAGACCAAGACCAATTTTGCTCATCACTAGTGGGTTGGTACCAAACCAAGCAATATATCCATATTACAAACTTTTCAAAGCAAAACACTAAGAGCAATCATAGATGCTCTATGGTACATAAGGAATAGTGATATTTACATAGGTCTAGAAATTGCGACTGTGAGTGACGAGGTAAACTTTGTTGGATTACTTCTCTACCGTCTTCAAGTGCAACCATGAAATAGTCCGAGCTTTGGACGAGACGGACCAACTATACAAAGAACAAGACGGTTCGATCTAGCGCAGTAAGGGAAAATCGTTTGTTATGACGGTTTTAGTTGGTGTCATCGCTGGAAGTCAGCCTACCTAACACGATAAACTACAGAAGCGTTAACTACTTGTTAACGAAACTTAGTTGTAGTCATAACATAGAGATAAATTGAGAGGATCGTATTTCCTACTACTATGAGCATGCTCCGCCGGTTATCATAGTGCCTCTTTGAGGGGTGAGGTTTAGCACGTATGTATATATCAGCTGACATAGTCTTGATCAAGTATAAGAACCAGGCATAACCAATGGTAAGGGCCATTTCCTGCACCTGCAGGCGCATCCGAAAAAAACACCAAAAAATCCATGATGCAAAAAATATATAATTTTTGTAGTTAATGTAATGCAAGCCATAATTTGAAAATTATTTATTTAAGTGGAACAAAACAAATGATACCTTTCGAAGCGATCAGATAGGAATAAATCCACTGTCGAATAATTTGTTACAAAAACAACTACAACGGGCGCTAAATACAAAATGGAAACAGTACTTCTTATATGTCCTGCGGGAATTTCCTGTTGCATTGAAAACTCATAAATAAATACACGATTTACGCGACGCATCATCAATTGTAATGAAATGCACCAGCAATAATAATATAATTAATAAATAACCAGAAGATTAATTTTACAAACATTTCACATAAAAACGAAAATGCTATACAGTACCGAGGAGAGTATGTGTGTGTGTGCGTAAAACCATAACACAGATAATTGAGGCTTTATCCTTTTTATCCCTTATTGAATAATATACACCCTGGGTTCGGCATTCAGCGAAATGCAAACATCACGTCGAAGCACAGTTAATTTAATCCTTTGAGGTCATCCATTTAATTATTACATATACATTGGCGCAGAATGTGAGTGTGTGTGTGTGTGTGTGTAGTTGATTCTCTCGTATTTACATTTATTTAACATCTATTTACCAGAATAACAATTACACACACCAACATACTTACCAGTGTGGGAATATTAATGACCAAAAGGTCCAATTTGCATTTTTGGATGAAAATCGACGCAGTGGAGTTTTGCAAAACCGAAAATAAAAACATATGTATGCTTATGTATATGTGCAATATTGTTGGCTTAAAAAAAAGTCAACAACAAGCTGGTAAGGTTGCGGACTCATACAGTTGGTTATTGGTTTCCCGCGTAAAGCACTTTCTGGTCGTTGCCACAGCAATAACATTAAAGCGCAAATAATTTGACACACCCACCCACGCAGGGATCCACACGAAAAAAAAATTAATGGCAGCATTCCTATATATTCTGCCAGGTAATAAATGTGCAAATAAAATTATCGCTGTGAAATCAAAAATGAACATGACGTTGGCTATGCGAGTGGTTGGCCACTCAGGACAAAAAAATATCTGTACACGCACGAGCTAACCTCATTGATAAGTAAATGCAATTGGTGTGGTAAGTGGTGTGTGCCTGTTGTTACCCGTAGAAATAAGTGCTCGTGTGCATTTGCGCTTATTACTCTTGTTACTGTTATTTTGATTACCGTGAATTTTAACGCAACAAAAACAAATTCTTGAATGGGTGATGAAATGTTATTTCAAAACCTTTAAAATATTCATTAACGCAACCAATGATCAGTTACATGGGAAGGTTTGTCTATTAGGACACCCCCTTTTTTCCGATAGGGTTTCTCGTCTTGCGTTTAGTTAGAAAATTAGACGCTTCATATTATCCAAATTTTTAATAAAATTTCGTTTTCTATTTACGCTCAACCTAAATCTTATATCTCAAACCCAAGCTGTATTATAAAAATCTCTGGCTTCGTTTTAATCAATTTTAATCCACTTCCAAAATGCGATTTAAACTCTGCATGCATATCTATGTATGTGTTTTCGATGACAACACTTTCCAAAAAAAATTGGTGCAGTTCGGGCCCTCGGGATTCGAGAAGTTTCTAAAAAAATGTCATCAAAATTAACACAATTTTTTTCAAACTTTGTAAAGATGTATCTCCGATGACAACAGGTAAGGCTAGGTTAGGTTAAGGTCGCTGTCAATAAAACCGACACACTTAGACCAAACCAGACCATTATTCTATTGTGATACCACACGGATCAGGACAAATTTTTTCCATCTACTTCATATGAATCGTAGGAGACTGCTCATGTCAATGTTGATAAGATCATTAGTGTCGTTGTAGAAGAAAGCTCCCATATGGAGTTTACGTTTTTGGGAGAGTGCCGGGCATGTACAGAGAAAATGGAAAATGGTCACCTCCTCCTTCTCATTCATGCAGCTTCTGCAGAAATTATTTGAGAAGACTCCAAGTCTTGCTGCATGCTTGCCTATGAGACAATGCCCAGTGATCACACCTAAAATAGCACCGATGTGCGATTTTTCTTTTGAGAGATCAAACACTTGGAGCGTTTCGGATCAAACTAGGGCCAGAACTATTTTGTCGCTAGGCAAGTTCGTTTTTTCATTAGCATTCAGCTTTAAAAAGAGTTTGCATGTAGCGATTGGTATGCCTATGGAACCATATTCAGGTAAGAAGGGTTAGTGTAGTTCCTTGCTTTGCGAGTTCGTCAGCCATACAGTTACCCGGAATGTCTCTGTGCTCCGGCACCCAACACAGGTGGATATTGAACTGCTCCGCCATATCCACGAGAGATGATCGGCGGTTAAGGGCTAGAGTTGAATTTGTAGAGACTAATTTCAGTGCAGCTTGGCTATCCGAAAATATACGGATATCCTTAGCGGATATGACGTTTCTCTTCAGCCAGGACAAGGCTCCACTTATCATCATAATTTCAGCCTGGAAAACACAACAGTGATTAGGAAGAAGGAAAGAAGTTTTTGACCCGTCTGTGTAAAAAATACTTCCATTGTGTTCTCCTTGTAGTGAAGGGAATGTTCAATAGAACGTACCAGTGTATGCAGAGCTCTTTCCTAAACCTACTGATTGGTCTGAGAGCCTTTGAACTAAAATGCGAGCATTTGCCGGCTTTTGGTATAAAAACTTCCATCACTTCACTTCATAAAACTGGAATGTGGACTTGACCGAGACATCTCTTTAGAATTGTGTCTAGCAAAGGAAGAATAATATGCAAAGTCCTTTGCAGCTCAGCTGAAATTATGCCGTAGCTCCCAAAGCAGTTTGTCCTTATTTATCAGATCGTTGGAGATGGTTTTACAAGTGTCTGCCATATCAAGGCTGACATTACTTAATACATGAGAGTTGCCCGTGAAGTGGGTGAGATTGAGCGATTCTTCGCTTGAGGTAGTCCAAGTGCCATCTGGTTTTTTCAGGCGCTCGGCATTATTGGATTGGTTTGATGTCTCAGAAGATTCTTATTCAAGAAAAGCGGTTGGCTGTCCTTTATTCTTTTTTATAAAATTTGAGGGATGCTTTGTTAACATCACAGTCATTTTCTAATCTAGTTGTCTTGCCTACGTTGAATAGATGTTCAGCCGATACCTTCCCATCTAGAATTATTTGGTTAAGAGAGTCGGTGACAAGAGAAATATCTAAATCTTCTTATCAACTCCTGGTTACGAAGGTTGGTTCATTACCAATTTCAACTACAGTAAGGTTTGTACTTTAAATATAATCTAAAAGTAACTCACTCCTCTCGTTGATGTCGGAGCTGGCCCATACTGAGTGTCGTTGGGGAATTATCCGAAGGGTGAGTCCTCCGTCTCCATATCCGATAGAGGCTTGGTCAGGGAGAAAGACGACTGTGACGTGATCACCGAAGTTTTAGGAATGCTTTCGATCTAAGCAACTATGACAGATGCTTCAGGGTCGGGATATAAGAGCTCCGAGTCTGAGGGATGGGAGACCTTTTACTTGCCACCAGCTCATCCTTCTTGTAGAATCTAAGAGTGATGTGATCCCATCCATATCTTATCAGGCCTTTGGTCACAGCCAGAGGAGCGAGGGTTTTCTAATTGATCACAACAACCACGGATCTGTATGAACTTATTTGCTCCTTCACCTTGCCGAATGTCCAGTCTTGAGTCGGGAGTGAGGGATTGCTAATTTTCAGGAATTTCATCCGCAGAGGAGGGTTCACTAGGGTTCCAGGTGCTAGTACTCGGTCTGCGTGGGACCTCTTCTAGACTGCTTATGGCCTCTTTATATAGATCACGTGATCTCAAGTCATCACATGCGATTATCTTAATACGGCCTTGATGCCAGCCGTCATCTTGAGTGATAGAAGGTGGTCTTTGATGTTCTTTCATAAAAATCAAGAAGCTACCAGAGAGCTTTAGCTCGACTAATTGCCACCGTTCTGGAGAGATAGTTCCGTCAGTGTCGCTACGATCTATCACTGCGACTACAATTTTGTTTTTAAGGACATCGCTGAAGAACAACTGAGATGTAACGGTGAAGTGACTAAGAGTACTTTGTATGCACTTTAAGCCTTTTTGAAACCGAAGCGGTTTCCTCCACCGATCTCTACACTTGGGCTTGGCTTGGGCCCATTTTAGCTTAGCGACCTACTTCTGAGTTTTGTTGCTCTCTGGAATTGCTCTGGGGGCCTTCAGTGTTCGAACTGCATTACGCCGATCCTTCTACAACGATCTAGATGAAGTGCGCTGTCGCGAACATCCACCAAATGCGCCTACAAGATTACTGGCAGCGGAAGGCCCGTGAGTTGCCACAATCCGAAGGCCTGTCAAAGCCGACCTGCAGTATCCGATCGGCAGAAGATAAACCGCTACCCACCATTGCAGGAGCATTACCGGTAGATAGCAATGCACCGTACTACCGTCCGGTTTTCAAAGTTCCACAATCCTACCGCTGTTAGTAGAAGGCCTATCTGTCAAAGCCGACCTACGCTTGTCGGCAGTAGATAAACCCCCACCCACAGATGCAGGAGCATTACCGGTAGATAGCAATGGCACCGTTTTACCGTCCGGTAAAGAAGAAGTACCGGTCTTCAAAGTTTTTGTGCAAGTTTTCTCAAAACTAGAAAAATAAGAGACATATAAGGCTACATAATCCAGAGTACGCCAGTTATCCAGATACTTCGTGAACGACTGGGCTATTTTTAAATTTGGCTCCCAGCCAGGCTGATTATCGCCACGCAACGTATATCATGGATGGGGATTGGGATATGGAGTGGGAGGATGATGATGGGGGGAGGGAGAGAGAGGGTGATGAGCGACCTTTGGTTTCTCTCAAGAAACTTTGACCTTACTTAGCCCTCGACAACTTCGACGCTCAGGTATTCCTTAGTTATTCATCCTTTCCAGCCTTAATATCAGATAAGTAGCAACGAAAGAAATAAAATCAGTTTCAGAAAAGTGCATATGATGGTTTTTTGGCATAACACTTAAGAAAAAGTTCACTGATTTATGTAGGACATCTTAAAATTCAATTTTTTCTTTACTTATATTTCAAACCGCTTGCGGACGAACAGCACATTCATTCCATAATAATTAAAAATCAAATTCAACCGTTGACACAATCACACAAACAAATTAAATTTGTTTCCATACATACGAGAGCACCCACCCATCCAGCATCAAGAACTCATTAAGCAAACTAGAAGAAAACAGGATCATATCGCTCTTCACGCTAAAACTGCTAACTGCACAATTATTCATTAACTTTTGAGAGTTAACTTTGAGAAATTAAAATGAATGGCAAAAAAAAAAGAAGAAGAAAAATACCATAGGTTATCCGCAACCCTCCTGCAAAGAAAAGTTAACGCAAAAGTCCTTAAGCAAAATATACTCTCCGTTGCATCACCAGCTAACATAATTGTCGTCATAATTAGAGAAGCACTCGCACTCAGGAAGGACATAGGTTATAGAATGGAATTCTGCACTTCTCCCAATAATGCTGCAGGTTGTGGTACGTAGGTATTGTCTTTTTGCAGTTGCTCCTTTTTCTTCTTCTTTTTCTACTTATTGTTAATACCGACCTCCTATAAAAAAAAAACGTTGAACGTCATTCGCACCATGAGCTATTGTTTTAGCGATCACAGAGCACAGGTTAACAAAAAATAAAAAATAAAAAAAATATTTAAATTAAAAAAAAAGTCCACTCCTTTGTTTACACCACAGGAGTTCTTCTGTCGCACAGTGCAAATGTATGTATAAAAATTCATAATTACTTTTACTCCGGTAATTAAAAATTATTGTAATAAAATGGAGTGAGTACTGGACTGTGGTGGGTGTATATGGGTACCACTATGGACAGAACCTTTGCTCTCGTGCCAGTGCAGAAATAGCTGGCGAAAATAACGGAAAAAGATTTAACTGGAACTGAAAAACTTTTAAATACCGGATACGACAATTTCGCGCTGAATATAAAAATTATATTTTTCTACGATGGGAAAATTGCCGTTATGTGCACATTTATGTATGAGCGTACTTTTTGAAAATGGCTCGATTAATATCAATTAAATGAGGCACCTACCGTTCAGTGGCAGTTCGTAAGTTATCCCGATGAATTTCCGTCGTTGAGTATATCCTTACATTCCTACGTCATTAGACAGCAAGTGGTCAATGGTCAATGGCTCAGCTACGGACGTTCGGAAACTTTTGTGAGCTCGCTTTTCGGGATAACAACTATGAAACTATGTCCTATTTCTTGGAGCGATTGGAAGAGCAATTTCATAAGTTACAAAATGGACAGCTATCAGATGAATTAGATGCTTCACCGACGACCTCACTATACTGCCGCCAGAAAGTTAACAAAGCGATAAGTAGGCTTAAAAATTTTACGGCCCCATGATCAATTGGAATACCAGCGAATTTGATTGAAAATGTAGGGACAGCATTACACCAAGAAATTCATGAATTAAGAGTGCAATTATGGAAGGAAAAGAGGAACTCATAAAACTCGAGAAGAGGTATCCTGTGTCCCATACATAAAAAAGGAGATATCTTTAAATCCAGGAATTTAAGTATGTCACGGACGAGATTCTTTTCCCAGGCTGCTTTGTTTTGCCGGTGAAATGTTTTTTCATATCTTCTGAGCTCTATATATTCATCTTCGCGTGCCCGCGTTCTATGAGATTGTTGCATTGCTCCGGTACGCAACATTCTTACGTTCAGTCGCTAGCTCAAATTCGTCATCGAACCAGTCTTCCGATCTCTCCGACTAAGATGGAGTCAGCAGTACTAATGACAGTATTTTGAAGGCGTTTCAATTTCTCTTCTACGCCTGACATTTCAGCCTCAGGAGTCACTCTCCCAGCACATTAAGGCCGAGTCCTATCGCTTGACCGTAGTTTTTTCTGGTCTCTTCGTTGCGAAGGGCAGCAGTGTTGACTCGAATCTGATTCGCGGATGCAGTCTTTTGTGATGTACAATCCGCGCTCGGAGCACCATACCAACAAGATAATGGTCCGAGTCGAATAGGAGGTCTGCGAGTAGAAGATCCAATATTGGTCCCTCAATGAAAGTAGTGGAGCGCGAATTTAAAGTAGTGCAATCCTTTAACTATCTCGGGTCAACCGTAGCAGGCGATATCAGCATTGAACCAGAAATTCGCGCACGGTTTCTCAAATTCAACAAAGCCTAGCAAATAGCATTCTAACCTCTTAGGCGCGCTCGAGAAAAAAGTCTTACGGAGAATTGTTGGCCCCGTACGTGAGGAAGGACAATTCCGGGGACTTTATAATGATGAAATCTACGAGCGTTACTGCGATGTCAACATGAAGGACACTTATGCTCACATGAGCGAAGAGGATTCTGCTCGGAAAGTCATTTGCGGCAAGATTTTTGAAACAAAACAAAGAGGAAGGCCAAGCCTACACTAGAACGATGACGTAGACCAGGACGCCCAGAGTTTATGGATGCCAAACTGGATGACATCGGCTCGAAATCGCTACCACGATGTTAAGATTAAATCGTAGGTTAATGTGTGCGGGTAATGAAGCTCCCTGGAACAGCTAGTTTTAAATAAAATCCCCACACATAACTTTTTATACAATATTACTCATAATATCGCCACCACACTACCACTATTGCCTGAATATGGTTCACTAGGCATACCAATCGCTACATGCAAACTCATGTTTAAGCGGGATGCTATATTAAAAACTAGTTCTAGATGGTCAAACGGTACAACTTGCACGGCAACGAAGCAGATCTGGCCCAAGCTAGATCCGAAACGCCCCAAGTGTTTGATCTCTCAGAACAGACTGGACATTAGTGCCATTATAGGTATCATAACTGGACACTGTCTCATAGGCAAGCTTGCAGAAAGACTAGAAGTCTTTTCCAACGATTTCTGCAGAAGCTGCATGGATGAGGAGGAGGAGGAAACCACTCACCATCTACTTTGTACGTGCCCAGCTCTCTCTAATAGGCGGAAGCTCCATCTAGGAGCGTTCTTTTTCAACGATCTCAACGATATATCCCAAATTGACATTAAAAGTCTATTGCGCTTCGAACGAAGCTCCAAGTGGATCAACGAGTAGGCGTGGGATTTTCTAGATCCTTGCGGTATAACAACGGACTTTCTTGGTCTAAGTGCGTCGGTCTTGACTGACGGCTACTGCAACCTAACCTTACCTAACCCATAATATCTACAGATGGCGCTGTCAAATGTACTAAACTACTTTCGTAACATTATGCTTTTGTTGAATTCCCAATTGAAAGAGAAAAAGGCGCGACCAGAAAGCATGAACTATGAAAAGCTTAGATTGCTTTGGTCGGCTAAAGAATGAATAAATAAACATCAGTATCAGCGCCAGGGTAATCATGATATTCAAATATTAGACAAATAACGTTAGCTATGCCCACCAAACGAATATTTTTCAATTTTATTTTGATAAAAAATCTTTCCAGAGTTTCGGAGTGAAATAGAATAAGATCACCAACATTAATACTACTGGTGGTTAAATACCGCATTGCCTTACAGCAATTTGGATCTCAAAATATGTGCTAAGGTAACATTCTCTATACAGGGACGTGCCACTAAAATTCGTCAAAGTTTACCTAATATACCATATTATAATATACGGATCATTCGGAACTCTCAGTTTGAAGAAGAAAGGTCTTACGGAGCAATCTTGTTCTTGTATAGGAGAAAAAACCATTCTAGGTACTAGACAACAAAATATCAGCTCCACCGCACATAAAATAAAAATCGTTAGGATGCGGTGAGTAGTACACAGACTACTGCAGCATCAAGTTTTTGTACGCGCTTTAGGACTGTATATCACCATATTAATAAGCATTCCTAAGAAAACAGTCTTATTTGTTCGCACTTATTGTTGAGGAACCTATCTGAAGCACTACGCATAAACATACCCAAAGGATTCTTTAAATGCACTCACTGCAAATAAGTGTTTTCAAAATACATTGAACTTGATTACTGGGCTTTTTTAAAACTTTACTGATAGTACTCTTCAATACCATTTTCACCGCCTTCCTACATCCGAACTGTTTCCTAATTAGTTTTTGTCGCACATCGTGTTTTGCGAATACTTTCTTTCTTCATTGATTAAGATAACAATAAAATATTCTTTTCACAGGAAAACCTTACCTAAAATACTTGTAAGAAACGGAGAGTTAGAGAGTCGTTTTACAAGAATTTGCTAAAACCATCTTTGTGGCCAACTGGCAGTTGATTGATTTATTTATAACTTCCAATGTTGCTTTCATATAGAAAATTTTATTACTAACTGGTTTTGAAATGAAATCTATTCCTCTATTTTTTTTATTGTGGGATCATTATCTGGATTGAAATCAATCACAAGCAGGGGTGTACTTCAGTCATCCCACACTATTGGATTCATATGCTCGTTCCTTCGGAAATGCAGTCGCCTTGCGATTTTTCGTATTGTACGTTATTAAAGTGGCGTAATGTGGTTCTCCCGGGTAGTAAGTAGCGCCTTGGCTGTCTGACAGATAATAATGAAGCAGAAACCAACCCATCTACTTTACAACACAAAGATATTCGTATTCATGTCCCATTATTTGTGTTTCATTGTACAATTGATACTACGAAACGGAGCTTTAGCAACATCACACAAGGGTATGCTTTGGCTTTTAAGCACATTCGTGCGTCAAATACAAATAAATTGTAGTATGTGTCATTGGTATTACCGCGATGGATTCGATTGTATCTACATGTTCGCTCTGTTCGGTGGAATATGTCATTGATAGTAAACCATATTAAAGGTTCAAGTCTCTAGTCTCAATCACTAGTATCATCCAACTGGACATTTGCGTTGTGTTTTTAGTTTTTTGTCTGCTCCCAGACAATACTTCTATTCTACCCACATATTCCAACGAACGCCTAAGTGGTAACGTAAAGCAGTCCTTGCATATTGGAGCATACAGTCACTCCCATGGAAAACAACTTGTCCTTTCGTGGAACCTATGGATTGTTCGTTTTACTCGCATATTAGAATCGAATCTTTTTAGTTTATTCGCAAAAAAATCGAATGATTTATGACTATTTGGTGTTGCATGTTGATAGACGGTGTGGTAATAGTTTTCTCTATTTGTCGAGGCCATAATAATTACAAGCGAGGATATGCTCTGTAAAGGGATCGTGCCGTGTCGTCCACTGTCGAAGATAGATTTTTTTTTGCCTCAACATTGTGTCTACCTAAGTTGCCTCTAGATTCATGATATGACGATTTGTAACATTTACATGATAATGAAGTTTAAGTAACCGTACCCTTTAGATGAACTAACCATAAGTGGAAATGAAAGCTATAGTTAGCGTAAACTTACCCTTAACAAGAACTAACATTAAAATGTAAATTAAAGCTGTTATTGTAACGCTTTCCAACATTAAATGTTCAATGGTATGCAATTTTTCCTAAGGCAGAACGAAAATAAATCATCCTCCAATTTTGGCAAGGCTGTGATTGATGAACAATGCCCTACAAAAATGAGATTCACAGAGGAGCTAATGTAGCGCGCACGCTTTTGCGAGAATTCAATTACAATTCCGCATGCGAAAAAAACTGAATCCTCTCGAAAACCGCCAATGGGCGATAACTGTCATTACAGCGTATACACACGTGACGTAACATTGTTCAATGTTTCGTGAATATTAAAAAATGAATGTCAATAATTTCGATCATACTCACACATACACACAATGGCCTTGTGACCTGTAATGTAATTTCATATTTTTTTTACTACACAGCATATTGATGAAAAATTGCAACATGTTCCCTAAAGGAGCAGCCCTCACGTTTCGAATCAATGTCAGCTCTGGCTGTGTGGGTCTACTAAACGGGATTACACGTCAAGCGATGTTCAGCTGATAAGGAAGACGTAAACAATGGCAGCAATGAATAATAAAACCTCAGGACTCTTTGCAGAACCCCACTTGATCTGTTTCCAACGATGATGTCTTGATAATATATTATGTAGATGTATCTCCCGTCAACAACAGTGGTGGCTTATTAAAATTCCGCGGACAAAAAAATCGCAATTGATACGAGTCCCACCGTTGTGCGAGTGCACAATCGAAGAGGGTAATCGGCTGCGCGATTATGGAAATTTTCAATGAAACCAATGCGCTTGAATACCACTCACTCATCATCTAGAGCCGTTTGTCATTCTTTCGAGATGTTTTCTCAATTTTTCAACTCATTGAAGAGGAAGTATTGTAATTGATTATAATGCAAACGAAGGATATGACATTAATCTCAGCTCATATAATGCTAATAAGAAACAGAAATAAACTGATATTGGAACCAACCTACAACCTAAGAACCCAAGAAAGCAGAACACTGGAGTAGGTATAGTAATATAGAAATATTGTAATTTTATTTACGGGAATTTTTTAATAAATAGCCAGGTAGGCAGTAGTTGCGAAGTCCTTAATTAGCGCTAGTTTGCGCCATTTTGGTGCCATAAATCTTGAGGGACCTAGCATTGATAAAAAATGATTTACTTTAAATGCGGTATCTTAACCCTGCTAGGGACGGACAACTGCAGATGAAGTGTATGAGAGTTTCTTTCTCATTTTCATCTTTGCAACTTCTGCAGAAGTTGTTGTGCGTTATACCCAAGTTAGCAGCATAGCTTCCCACTGGCCAGTGGCCCGTGATGGTAACCACAACTCTCGCAATATCCTTCCGGGTTCTATATAACAAGTCGATGGTTTTCCTTTTGCTGTAGAATGGCAATACATATCTTGATAAGGCAAGGTTCGACAGACTGCTCCACCTGGACTGTGACTTAGTACTAAAAAGGAGAGAAATTGTTCCATGACTGAGCTCATTGGACAGCTAAACCTTTCCATAGAGCCAGTGTCCATAGTGAGGCTCATATTAGCCAGTTTGTCCGCCCTTACATTATTATTACTATGCCCCGGCACTCATACTATGGTGATGTCCAGGAATTGGCTGATCGATACCAATTCTTCCTGTCACTGTCGTACGAGTTTTGAGTTCATTGTTGTCGCTTATTTAGCGCTTATGGCAGATTGGCTATCAATACATATATCAACCATTCCGATTTGTGCGTCTCTGAGCCTTAGTGCCCTGCTAGCCTCCCTTATTGCTAGGATCTCTTCCTGAAAGATGCTAGCTGAATCTAGTGGCTTTTATGACCTTCACAGATTTAGATAACATCGACTCCGTCCTTTATCTTGGATCCGTCAGTGAATATTATTGCTTCAAATTGCCTCGTTACTGTCCCATTCTTCCAGCTTGCCCTGGTAGGGAACTCGACGCTAAATGAGAAGTTGAAGCTAAATTAAGGGACTCAGTAGTCAGTAGATTATGGTATCATGCCTTCAGGTACTGCTGCAGTTATTACAGTGCCCGTATGCTCTAGTAACAAACCACCTGAGCGTACTGTACTGCACGTCACAGCATGCTTGACAAATATGTCAGGAGGTAATAGATGCAAGATGGTGTTAAGGGCCTCGGTCGGACAAGACCGTAATTGCCTACTGCTGCTGAAGGATAAAAGCCGTTATTTTGGATTTAGTGGTCAAAAATACCTTCCCAGGTTTGACTCCAAAGCCACGGCTTATTTCCCAGGAGCTGAGTTTAACCAGGCCCGTTTCCATAACTTCTCTAATCACGGAAATGTACTCGCCTGATACGAGTATCACCACGTCATCTACGTACACTACTACCTTCTTCCTATCCTCTTCAAGTTTTAGTAGCATTTTGTTAATAACCATCAGCCACAGTGACGTGTGACGTTTGCCATGAACTAATCTGCTTTAAAATCGCAAAATTTTATTATATGAAGGTATTTTGTTCATCAGTTTTTTGAACCAAAGGATATGGGAAATGTAAAGGCTAATTATATATGTAATTACAAGCAGTACAACTCTGTATAATTATATACCGTCAGTTAGCATTGAAAGATATGAAAATTTACTGCAATATTCACAATATCAGATATTTCCGTTTCCTAATATTGTATCCGCAGTTCACTTCCTGAAACCCTATAACAACATATATCCTGTTTATTTCATGTAGACGTACACAGATAGTTTAGATATTCAACGCACGAATCACTTCGACGTTTTTACTGCTGCAACGTAATCCATCAAGCATCCATCCAGCTATCAGTCGTACAACCATTCACTTTCTTAGATATCATTTTGGTCGCCTTGCAAAACAAAAACAAATACTTCCAGAATATTAAAATGACACAGTGAATCGGAATAAAATATGCCGCATACTCGTATATAGGTCCGTCCATCTAGCATTAGTCTAGGCATCAGTGATGAAACATCAAACGCATCGAATCTCGGTAGAGAGATGGAGAAATTTTTTTTATCTATATATATTTACATGTATACATGTAATAAATGTTATTAACGTCACATACAAATTCAATGGACGTGGTATGAGCTGACACGATGAGGCGCGACGGACCGAGCGATTATACAAATAAATCCACTGCTTAGTTGGATTTTGGTTTTTTCTTCCTTTGGAGGAAAAATCCATTACTCACCTACCTTCCATTTTTTTTGCTCGCATATAAAACCACCATGTATAGCATTAACACAACCCCCAGAAAGACGCCCTTACCGCATAACTCACAATCACATGTGAGATATGGATCAAAATATCTGGAATCGAACCAAATCGTATATGTGACGTGTCTGTCATAACTCATCACTAGCAACGAGAATGTATCACAATTATATCCATTCAAGGCAACCACCTTAGACAACGAACCAACGCTACAGGAGTTACAGGGTAAAATGTGAAAAGAGCTCTAATGTGTAGCTCTCAGCTTTTGTGGGGTTTATATCTCCGTCTTCCATTTGTCCTATGAAGCCAGACGTGTATCTGCGAGTACTTCTGCTGATTAGAGATCCACCAAGGATGGCTGAAATCATTTATCACTATCTAATGAATTATTGAAAACTATCAATAGTTTTTCGTTGGACAGAGGAGGAGACTCGTGGCTGGTGGTTGTCCTGTGTCCTGTGTTTCATGAAATTAAATTTACCAATTCGTTGTACGGAATATATCAACGTGCACTGAATCAGTAAGTAATGTAATGGGTTTAGGGGTGATATTGACACGGTATCATCATCATCATCTAAAACCGGAGTTCGGGTGTTGCCTCACAATTGATACGGTATACTTTTTTCAATCAACATTCTTTGGACAATCTGGCCATCCATCAATAAAAATAAGAAGTTAATAGCGGGCGCACTTGTAAGGTGTATGTAAGCAAAAAATGGTTTGCGAAGACCGCCCCCATAATTAAACTACTGAAAGAATATTCTTATATCAACGAAAAGGGTACTGAAAACTTTAGCCGCACTATCCTTTCGAACATCTCTTGGTGATCATCCTTCTATGCTTTGATGATTTTCTACTAATCAAACCTGTGTTGTACCTGTTGATACAACATATATTAAAAAGCGCGTTTTTATGGCTCCCTTTCAATAAATGTACGATATACCTCATACTTGGCGTAACATAACATAACACTAACACTTATATTACAGCTGCCATCCCATCTTGTAGGCTTTCTAAAAAGAAAATAATTAACAAACTTTCAATATTATAGGCTTTAAAGGCAAAAATGAACGTCTATATACCCTTGCTTGCGCGTCTAATTTAAGAACAAGAACGTTCATGATCCTACAAAGTATTTCCCAGACGATCAAAAAGAATATTCTTAGAATCAGTCGAACGGGAACTCTATGCTTGCGGTCAATATGATCATCCTGGGGTTAAGAGCCTTGTCCTTGAACTCTTGCGTCCTGCTCTACGTCATCCTTCCAACGTAGGTTTGTCCGGCTTCGCTGTCGTGTTCCATAAGGTCTTTCTGAGCAGGATCCTCTCCGCTCTTGGGAGCTAGCTGTGCTGCCTACCGGAGCTCAATTTTCTTCACAATGTCGACATTGCGGTAATTCTCGTAAATCTCTTTATTATAGAGCCTCCGAAATCATCCTTCCTCACATCCGGGACCAACAATTATCCGTAAGACTTAACTCTCTAACGCGGCTAAGAGGTCAGAAGGCTTTTTGCTAAGCATCCTCGGATCCATATGTAACTACTTGTATTACCATTGTATTATAAACCAGCAGCTTGGATGTGTTGGTTAAATTTCTGGATTTGAAAAGTGCAAAGTAGTACTAAAGTAGGCTTTGTGAGCTTTAAGAAACCGTGCGCGTATTTCTGATTCCATGCTGTTATCGGCTGCTACAGTTAAACCGAGATAGTTAAGGGATTGTCCTATATACAATTCTATTTTAACTGAGGAACCAATGTTGGATGTTTAGGGATACCAAACTGGATGACATCGGCTCAAAATCAGGAATGGGGGAGAGATTTTTTGCAGGAAGGCAGGACCGTAAACAAGCTGTAGAGCAAAATATCATGATGGCGTTACCTGGGATTGACTTTTCTCTGAAGACTTTTCCTCAATTTATGTTGTTTATTTGCCTCATACAGTGTCAAATTGAAGAAGAGTAGAATAAGTAGATTACAAAGAAGCCATTTTAGTTTGGTATATAGAGTATATTTTACTAAGTTTTTAAGTAAGCCTACAGAAACGACTGTTGGAGAAGCAGTATAGGCTTTTTTCATTTAATTTTCAAATTGACGTCACTGGTAATGTTAAAGCTGTAAGTCTTTAGTTATAAGTTGGTACGACGACAATTGCGTTTGAAAAAAGTGGGACTTTTTGTTTATCGACTTTGTTCGAAAATAACTAGCCTGAATTGGCTCCTAATCCCCGATTAAAAAAAAATGTTGTCCTAACTATTCGGGTGTAAGTGCATCAAAACATTACAATTGCTTGTAGAAGCTTGATACCGAACAGCATCCGTTTAAAAGGCACCCATCTAGAAGGTTTTTATGAATCAAAATAAAATCAGTAATATTGACTTAAAACATTGAACAGATAATTTAGTTTGGTTCAGAAGGTACAATATATTTACGGGAACCGGTTATATTATTGAAATATATTCAAAACGAATCTTTAATTCAAACTGCAAGATTAACAATTTTTCTAATTCTTGCTTTTGTTTATTTTAACCCATTCCTTTTCAGAAAATCGCAATAGTCATATCATTATAATAAGCCTATGCCATGTGCATAAAAACCGCAGAAAAGTTTGACCTCAAACGCGAAGCTCATCTTCTCGAATGTTGAATCAACAGAAAACAAAAAAAAAACTCAGTGTCCTTCTCTTTACAGCGTAAATATCTCCCACTTCCGGCGGCGGTTTCTTTTGCTCAATTTTAAGTGGTATTTGTGGTATCAGGATAATCGTATCGTGTTCAGCGGGAACATACAGCTACATAGACTTTGACTCGAACCGACGACTGGCAAATTTAAAATAAAAAAAATACGAAAGGGGAAACGAGAGTCGTCGCTGCCGTTCAAGAAAACTTTGTCGAACAGAAAAAAAACGGATAAAATGAATATTCCGCTTAACTTTTTTTCTTCCTGTTATTCCGAATACTCCTCCTTTTTCCTAAACTTATGCAGATTTATTGCCCAAAGCGATAACAATAATTTATCGCGTAGCACCTCGGAGTGGTGGGAGAGGGTGGAGGTCAAAACTGCATTAAACACACTTTTCTTCTATCATTCGCATTTTAATTTTTTTTTCTACAACCGAACATTCAAACATCTTTTTACCATAAAAATTTACCGAAAAAAATCTTAGAATTCTTCAAGAAACAAAGTTTTACTCTTCTTTGCGTTCGACGCACTGCTGATGATAATTACAACGAAAAGGACGATGACGATGAAGCGTGGTAGTGCCTTCGGTGATGTGGTTTGCTCCTTGCTACATAGAGCACTCGTTCGTAGAGACCACTCCCGCACTTGGAGCGAATTCCTGCGTTTTGTGGGCTTGCTTCGTTTTCCGGTTTGGTTTGAACCCTAAACGTTTAAGACGTAAAAAATTTCGATGTGTATAGAACCCTAGGATATAAAAAATAGAAGTGCAAAGTGTTGGTCAGAGAGGAATTTGGTAACAAACGAAATTGTGCATTCGGATTTTTGGGTTGGTCGAGGAGACAAAAATCTTCTAGGAAGATAGTAGGATGAGTTCAATGCTAAAAATGTTTTAATTATTTTTCCCTTTGCTTGTTTGTTGTTAATGTTGTTCGCAAGATTAACGATTTTAAGATTTTTCTTATGCAATGAAGGATATTGCTTGGAGAAGGTATACCTCAACATCAGCTTGGTTGGTGGTCTTATAATTTCGATACTAAATGAATTGTAATTGAAATGAATGAAAAATTTATTTTAGTAAAATTTTTTTTGTGAAACTTTGACTCGTCGGAAGCAACTTGTGGCTAAAGCTTACTGGTAGATTAATTGGAAGAAGTTTGTTAGTCGACTTTCCTTTTTTGCTATTTATGTACAAAACAATAAATTGTCTTTCGCCACCAACAAGTTGTTGACTGCAAATCGTCGGTGTAAGCAAAAACTCTAAAACATTTTTACCAAAATTTAGTTACTTATGGATTCCTTTCTTAAATACCCTTTTTTTTGTGTAGAGAAACTTTACAAATTGATTCTAATCTTATATCACGGTAAATCTAAAGTTACGATTTCACTGAACTAAAGTTTGTGGAAAAGGATTTAATGAATTTTTGCTCATATAAGATAGACTGGTTGTATTGTAAGTATGAATTCATTAGCTGACAAGGTTCGATATTTTTTAATTGGAATAATACGTGGGGTGCCGTAAAAGTTTATAGAAAAAGTAATAAAAAATTAAAATTGTTTATCAAAAAATGCTTTATTGCTTTTCAAAATATTCGCCTTTAAGATCTATACGTTTTTGCATACGCTCAAGCCATTTATCGAAACACTTACTCCAGTCTGAAGATGATATCTTCAGAACATGGTTTTTGACCGCTTCTTCAGGCGATAAAAATCGTCTCCACCCATCTTATATTTGATTGTTGGGAACAGGAAGAAGTCATTGGGTGCCAAGTCGGGGCTTTAAGGCGGATAACCCATCAATTCGATCGTTTGAGTGCTCAAATACTCGCTTGTTTGATGTGATGTGTCTGAGCTCGCATTATCGTGATGCAAAATGATTCGCCGTTTTGGGTTGTTTTCTCTCAATTTGTTGAAAACCTCACACCAAATAGTCGTATACCAAGCTAAATTAACTGTCTTTTGATTTTCAAGAGCCACAGTAGCCACATGACCGGTTTTCGTGAAAAAAAAGCCCATTCTTTCCCAACGCTCCGAGCTCGCACAACTTTTGTTGGATTTTCTTCAAATTGGAAGACTCAAACAGTTGATTGGGCTTTTCTTTCCGACTCATACGCAAATATCCATGACTAGTCACCTGTCACGATCTGGTATACGTTTTTGGAAGTACCTTCAACGAATTTTTTAAGCATTTGGCTGCACCAATCGACACAAACCTTTTTTTGTGCGTCTATCAAAAAATTCGGAATGCAACTTGCACATAGCTTACGCACCTTCAAATGTTCATGTAAGATCGTATATACGCTGTTGTTACTAATACTTATAGGCATACCTCGATTTCCCGATAAGTCACATGACGATCCTCTTCAATCAGTTTTCTCACAGAATCTATGTTTTTGGACGATCTTTACGAGGCTCGTCTTTGAGTGAACGTCATTCGCGTTAAAATGGTGGTGCTTCGTCGCCTACAGCCGAATGAATTGATTCGAAGCACTGTTGTTAAGTGAGCTCCTTTCGAAAATCGTAAAATATTGTTACGAAAAATAGTTAGTAGCGTGTACGAGTACAATAGAATTCGAATCGTAAAAAAAAATCCCAATGTAAATATTGCATAATAAAAATAAGCACTTTAATGTAGCATACGTTTAGGCTGTAAGACTTTAGATTATTTGAAATTAAAATTGTAACCGCCATTATGTACTGATTGTTGTCAAACCGGTTTGTGCGGTTTGCTCGGTTTTTGTAAAAGAACATGATTGAACATATAGTCTATTTTTAGAAGAAGACTCATTACATATAAGTATCGTTAGTTGTAAATAAGGGAATGAGGCTACCATTTTCTGGTCTTTTCTCGATATTTCTGTCTATAATATTGAAAGTTTCTGGAAGCTTTTAATTGAGTGTAAATAGAGGCATTAGGCCGAAGTAAGATAATTAGTTAATTGGAATTTAACCAGTGAAGTTGTAAAAGTTCTTGCAAAGCGATTAAGCTACTACTTAAGAGAAGTATTGTAAAGTACAAGTATTATAAGTGTTTTTGTTTGCATTTAAAAGTAATCACCAATAAAAATTGTAAACTTGTGTTAATCTTACTGTTTGTTCATTAAAGTTGTTATTTGTAATTTAAAAAAACTTGTGTTGCAAGATACTTTACGAACTCGAAAGCCTAAATTTCGTAACGATTGGTGTCAGAAGTGGGTTTTTGCAAATTGTGAGACAGTAAATTTTGCAAATCGTGTATATTTGAAAGAAAATAAATTTTTGCAAATTGAGAGATAGTAAAATTTTACAAATCGTTGAACAATAAATAAATTAATTGGTTATTTTACGAACTGATAAACATTAAAGAATAAAATGAAAAGTGCAGTGAACATTAAATCCTATAGTTCCCAAGAGCTTAAAGAAGAGCTTAAAGCGGAAAAGCAGCAGGCTGGCGCAGCGTTTTCAATGGATACGGAATTAGTGGAGCGATAATTGTCCACTTCGGAAGAAAAGGGTGGTGTGCCAAACATGGAGGCGATGTTGCAACAATGCAACAAATGAATAGCAAATTTGCAGAGCAGAGAGAACAAATGCAGCGGCAAAGTGAACTGATTAAACAGCAAAATTGACCATCAAAGTAAACAAACTGAAGAGAAAAAAGAGTTGATTCAGCAAAAGTAAGAATCGCAGCACCAATCGCAGCAACAGAGTCAGGAGAGTACATAGATGAATCTAGAATTGAGTTCCAAATTGAATGAGAAGTCGGGACAGCAAAGTCAGGGTCTGAAGCAAGATTTGAATCTTCAAATTAGCGAAAAGCAAAGCGAAAAGTTAAAGAAAGAATTGGATCAGCAAAATCAGCAGTTAAATTCCAAACTGACCGTTAAGTTTGAACAGCAAATTCAACAATCGCAGAAACAAAGCCATGAACTGAAGCAGGAATTAAATTCTAAATTCGACCAGCAAAATAAAAAGCTAGATGTCATTCAAGAAAGGCTAAGAGATGAAATGAGCGGAACTCAAGAAACGCTCAAAGGGGAAATAAATGAAATCCAAGAAGAAGTGAAATCTCTCAAGACAAACATGACAGGAAAAGTGAGTGGTCTAGAAGGCAAAATAAAGGAAATTGAGACCCGGCTGGACAATCGTACCCAATCCGTCAGAGAGAACACGTAACAAAGCAGTACCAGAGTAATTCCAGAATTTTGTAGCAACCATAAAGGAATTTTGAAGCCACCTGCGTTCGATAACGAGACAGCATTTGGAAATTTCAAAGTCCAGTTTGCAGCTGCAGTACAACACAATGGATTGGGTGCGGAAGAACAGTTTAATTCTCTACTCCTAGCGTTGAGGGGAAAGGCGGATGATGTATTGCAAATGATTCCAAATGCCGAGATGAGTTCCGGAAGAATCTTGAAGGAGTTGGACTTGCGTTATGGATAGTCTTACACACAGGAGCTAAGCAAATACAGCTCCAGATGAAGAAACAACAGCGAGGAGAACGACTTCAAGAATTAGAGAAAGCCAATTGTGGGGCTCCGACTAGTATCTTGGACGGACTGGCAGTGGATACGTTCTTCAGTGCTATCCGAGATGAGCAATTAAAACTTCATTTGAGGACAACAGCCAAAGGAAAGTCGATTAATGCAGTTGGCATCGGCTTTGAAATACGAAGCAGCTAGAGCCAGTCTGTCCACTGATTTAGTTAGATTGCGCAAGTTGGAAACTGAGGACATCCCACAAATAGAATCACAAATAGGAAGTATTGCCCTCTTTCTTTTCTTAGGCCACTCGCCGATATTTTACCATATCGGTATTTAAGTTAGTGACCCGCAGCGTTTATCATGTCTCGGCTGCGGGAGTCGATGGAAATGATAGTGAGTGCATCATCGCCTTCGTTTTGACGGCCGATCAACTTCCACAACCCTGTGGGGAGCTCCGACCAAGGAAATAGATCTTTCCTTTCCTTGCCGACTGCTTCGTGGGAGGAACGCTAATATATTTATCCGTTTCGGTCTATCTTCCCCGTCCCTCGCCACGAGCTTTGGTCCATTCCATGTGGAAAGGTTCGGAGCGTGTAACTTCAGCCAAGCAGCCGTTTTGCCGTCGCAACAGTCGACCAGGCTTTTTCTCGAAAATAGTGCACGTGTAGTTAGTGATTTTTTACACAACACTTACGAAATATTCGCTGTGGTAATAGTGTGTTGCAGCTAAAGTTCTCTAATAACTACCAAGGATTGCGATAAAGGATATTCACAAATCTAAAAATGTTAAATTCACAATAATCGTTTAAAAGATGATTTTTCTAACGCTCCCTTCAATTTCGCTTCAATACTCAGAATTTTATATTCTTTGTATAGAAATATTGTAAAAAGTCTTGTGGCACGCGTTTGCCTTATTTACCGTTAAAACGCACGACGGGTGATTATAGGGATGTTGTTGTCTATCCTTTAGGTATTTCCTTGTAACAAATAACATCTTTTTAAACGACTCCAATGTCTTTTAGGTCCTAGTTTCAAAATAAAAACATTCCATAAAACGACTTTAAACCGCACATCAGAGAAAAATATTCGGACATGTGCGGGCATACTCTGTGATTTTTACGGCTTTTGAGTTTTTTTTTAAACTTGAAATCGATTATCTACAACCATGCAACCATAAAAATATGACGGGTTTCCCACTTTTTTAAACATAAAAATATTTAAGGATACTATTAAAAATATCCTTAAAATTTCACTCACATCACAGAGGGTGGGTTTTTGCTGTATAACAGAAGCAGGAGGGTTTTCCTTAATATGCCATTTATAGACATAGATACACAGAGGTGGCGGTGTGATGCATTTCTGCAACATCGTCGTAATGTTATTTCAGGATAATTGGTAAAATTTACATTTTCCATCAGAATGTAATTAAAATGCCCAAGGTAATCAATGTAACCGCGTTGATAATTGATTTTAGTTTACATCAACATAAACGAATCCTGTCTGGATAACAGTAACTGGATGATGCAATGTTGAGAATATGTTTGTGGTTGTCGCTGCTCGTGCTGGAAACCCCCTGAAGGAGTCAATTATTGAACACGGTGCACAAATATGTAATGCAGCGGTTTGTTGTGTGGTAAATCAAAATCTGATCACACAGTGGCATGTGAGGTTTATTAAAAAGGTCAACGGTGAGCCAAAATTTCGTGGCAACTTACCGGTTGATCACTTCAATAACATAATACATTTAAGATTTTCCAATTTCCCAATATTTACATATTTTTAGTTACTGCATATTGGCACTAGCTATCTTATGGCTAATTAGACGATATTGGTAAGCTTTTATCAGACAGTAGAGGGCTTTACCTACGCAAATGTTAGGTTTGAAAATACTGAGTTTCGGATAGTCCCAACCTACGACAACTGCAACTATTGGGAATGTGACTTTGATAAGCTGCAAAGTATAGGACAGATACAAATCTAATGGTGATAGGTGATTTGAAAGTTAATACTGGTACTAAGGCTGGATTTAAAAACACTAGTGCCGGAATAGTTCGTGCATCAAAAGATAATTTGCGTAACACTAGAGGCATGAGAGTGCTAGAATTCTGCCAATCTTTTAGACTGCGAATTTTGAATGGAACGAGTGAGTCTGATAAGAATAAGAGTGGGGAATATACTTTTGGAAGTCATCAAGGAACGTCAGTGATCGATTATGGACTTATTGGTGGAGAATGGAATTCGCATGTAACAGATTTAAAAGTTGAACAGGTGCAATACTCAGATCATCTACCAATAGTTATAACTTTTCAAATGAAAAACAACGAAAATGACGAGTTCAGAAATATGAAGCTCCTTCCTAAATTGTTTTCGAAAAAGGTTAATGCTCTTCCCTATAAAAGACAACTGGATGAAATACCACTAAGCACACAAGAAGAGGCAGATTTGGAAAACATTACAGAGACTATCAAGGCATTTTATCCAATCACCGGACACAAAATAAGAACCGCAGAGACCGGTGCAGAGAGAAGTGGTTCGACGAGGAATGCGAGATGGCAAGGAAGCGATCATTCGACTGGCTTAGAGTGTTCCGTTATTCAATAGACGATAACTTCTACATCGATGCAAACAAGGAATACAAGGAGTAATGTAGAAACAAAAGAAAATACTTCTTCGAAGCAGAAGCCCTAAGGATGGCTCAAGTTCAGGAAGCTGGTGAAGTAACGGAATGGCAAGAAATATGCCATCAGTAAAACTCTAACCCCTAACGTGCTATGTACTCATTTTAAGGAATTGCTGAATCCGGAAATGGTTAGACTTAAGCTTCATTATGCAGCTCCCTTTTTAACAAATCATTTGCTGGATGAACAAATTTCACCGCAGAAATTCAAAGAAGCCTTGATCTACCCCATCCATAAGCAATGGAATAAATCGGACCCAGCCAACTATAGGGGTGTCTCATTTCTTAATGCCTCCTACAAAATCTACACAGCTATTCCCCAAAAACCGCTCACGACATTCTTCTTCTTTATGTCCTGTATCCCCTTGTGGGTCCTAGGACCTCTACTACGCCTACGCGCCATCGCGTGCGGTTCCTGGCAATAAACTTCAGCTCTCTCCAACTCTTCCCCAATTGCCGTGCCTCCTCTTCAACTGTTCTGCGCCATGTATTTCTCGGACGACCCGTTCTTCTACCATCCTGAGATAACGGGTTCCATTGCATTGCGTAGTTTGCTATGGAACTGTCGCCTTTTCTACCCACTGCCTACTACCTACTTTACTGCCCTACAAAACCTGTATGAAGACACAAAATCAGCTGTATGGGATGCGGAAGGATCTTCAGAGTGGTTTCAAACGGAGGCTGGATTAAGGCAAGGATATTCTTTAAGTCCGGAATTGTTTGCACTCTTCATTGAAGACCTAATCGATTTCCTACCCAGAGTTATAGAGTTTGCAGGTACATTGATAAAGGCCTTGATGTTTGCAGACGACATAGTTATGTTTGCGTGCACTTTCGAGACTCTCCAGCGGATGATTAATCGGTAATATGAATACTGCCAATTATGGGGCTTAGTGGTTAGCTTGAAGAAATCTAAGGTAATGGTATTTAAGAGAGGAGGTGGCTGGAGCTGTTCTAACGAAAACTGGCTGTACAATGGAGAGAGAATTGAAATAGTGACCAACTACAAATACCTAGGCGTTTACTTCACAAAAAACTTGAATATGAAAAAACATTTCGATGAAAAAATTACATAGGCAACAATAGCAATATTGGCATATATTGGAGAAGATGTTTCGCCAACAAATTTATTTCGCATAGCAGCAAATAGAAGGTTTTGGAAGCATGCTCCGAAGCCATTGTGCTGTATGCAGCCCAAGTATGGGGTACCAAAAGGTATGACAGCGTAGAAAAGCTCTTGAGATTCTACATAAAAAGAACATTTCGACTTCCACCGAATACACCTAACTACTAACATGCTAATGATTGAGACAGGACTGCCCCGTATTCATAAAAACGCTAAAGATGCAATGGACTATATTCTGAAGGTTTTTAAAATGCCAAATGATCGACTGCCGAAGAAAATTGCACTTAGGACAATTTACAACCGGTCAAGCTGGTACGCGGAATGGCTGGAGTTAGCGCAAAGCTATTGGATGGAGCTTCAACTAAATATAGAAGAGTATCAAAATTGGAAACCAATAATCTATAACCTCGTAAAAAAAGTTGACCTTCAACGTTTGGTAGCTTTTTAATAGATGCAGCGGCGTCGATTCACAGAACCACGTATAGCCAATTATGTCACAATCTGCAAGACAGTTATTTTAGGGACGAATAAAGTGTGTATGAACTATCGATGGTGATAAAACTTCGTGGCGAACTACTCCAGCTGAATTTTATTCCAAATAGAGATGATCCCTCAATTATTTGCACCCTATGTGATCTTGGAGAAAGGGAAGACATTCTACATTTCCTTGGAAGGTGCCCGATGCTGAGGGAAACGAGAAGACACTTTTTCGGGACTGATCTTATACCGGACGTGGAAGTACTAGGATGCTTAAACAAGCCTAATCTGACAAAACTGTATCGCTATTGCAAAGATGCTCTGGCGTATCGAAATCAAAATATTACGCTCAACTTCTAGAGTAATCTCTCATTTCTTCGTCAATTAAATTCTTTATTTTTTTAATTTCAATTTTTATTTTTATTTTACTAAATAAGAAGTTATTGTACAGAAGTAGACGGCATCAGAACAGTGGGAATGAGCTCAACGTCCTCCTTCACAAGAAAAGCATGGAAGTCATTGCTCTACTTATTAAATTTTTTTATATATTATTCCGAAATAGTACGAGTGTAAGGAAAACATTTTTTGAAATTAAAAAATTGCGTGCATAGGTATTATGATTTTGGTTTTTTTGATGAAATTCCTGTATTTTTTTGACCATCAGTTTGTTATCGACGGAAAATCCCCATAGTTATTGTTTTTATTATATAAAATATCTACATACGAGTTTGGCACCAGCCCGTTATAAAAATAAACAGGTCCGTACCGTGGATTATTTAATTCAATGTTAATTTTGTCTTAAAAAGAAAATATTTCTTAATTCTTATTAGCAAGTTTGACAATTACTGTAGAAAAAATTTGATTATCAAAAGAAACTGAAACTAACTATAACTAACTTCAATCAAAGTTTAAGAATCACTAAAAGAGCTGCTGTCATTACGGTTTATTTCTATCTGTTAGAAGTTTGTGAATCACTGATTTATTGTACAAGTTCAGGGTCGATGTGTGGAATAATCGTGGGCTTAAAGACCATATAATAAGCTGCAGTTGGATTATTCTCTCGACAAAACCGAACGAAAAGCTTAGCTAATTTCTCTAATTCTTTAGTTTACCCATAATGCACTTTAGCAGCTACTTGTATTTCACATAATTTCTCTCAGTTGTAAAATTTCCGCATCGAATGTCTCACTTCACTGGCACCTTGCATCAGCTAAATTAATCCAACTCAAGTCCATTATAGTTCGCCCTTTAGATTTCGGCCATGTGTGTCCAATTAGCTGTTCACAAACCTGCTCTTCTGGCACTTAAAGAAACCCAAGTTAATACTGATTCTGATGTTTCTTAATTCAGTTGGCCTGTTTACAACTTGGTGCCAGTATTTTTCCCCACCACGGTCTCGCCATTTAGGTACGTAGTGATTCAGCTGATCAACACCAACACAGTTCAAATATTGTTCCATGCGGAATTTAATTTCATTTGGCTCAAAGTCAAAGTGCATAAGCATAACATTCACTTCTGCTTTATATACAGAAGCCCTTGTAATGATTTAGATGCTGTTAGATTGTTGACTCTATTGCTAGAATTTGTTCACTTAATTCACATTCGGATATCGTCAAGCGGGCGATATCAATGTTCACAATTCCAGTTGACTTCGCCATTCAAGCTTGACACCACATCAAAGAAGGGATGTTGATCTATTTGCTGATCTAAACTACGCTTGTGAGTGAGATCACTAGAATGCCAGACATTGTAAGTCAAAATGTTAATACCCTTGACTTATTTCTTTCTCTTCTATCTCTCGCCATAACAAATACACCGTAAGTGTGTCATCACCTCAAGGCTCTTCAGACCATTGTGTCAGCTAATATCTCGTTGTCAAACCAAACAGTGAAAGAGAAAACTCCTAAAATAAAAGTATGTCTACACGAGAAAGCCAACTCAACAATTCATATTCAAGAGTATGAACTGGCCACTTAATGCCAATAGTGGTGTGGATGTTATTTTAGATACGATTAAACCCCTTTTTGTATTTTCGACGACTTTAAGGTCCTTTTTAACCACCTTTCACACGACCTAGAGAACTGAAATTATGTGAGTAGAAGCCCAAAATTGCATTTTATTTCGACGTATGACGAGTGTCGCGTGTGAAACGTGTGATGGCTTGAAATCGCACCATTTTCTCGTTTCTGGTGGTCTTTTTTAACCACATTTCGCACGACCTAGAGGGCTGAGCGGCATTAACATTGAGTCAGGGGCTCATTTTGATATCCCGCTTTTGACGCGTGTCGCGAGTCGCGTGTGCAGCGTGGAAAACTTCACTTACCCGTGTGTTTGTGGGTTTGTGGATTTGTTGGTTTGTGGATTTGTTGGTTTGTGGATTTGTTGGTTTGTGGATTTGTGTGTCATGGAATCTTGCGATAAAAATGTTGACCCAATTTTCCCAAAGTCCTATTTTATTGAAATTTTGCACACAGGCATATCTCCGATGACAACACTTTCTATTAAAATTTGAGGATCCTCGGGCCACGCGGTCGGTGGACTCACCTACTAATATTTTCCAAAATTTTACTCGATTTTCTTCAAATTTTATACACTTGTGTATCTCTGATATACAACCCTTTTTGTAAAAATTTTGGAGACCTCGGGCCCTGGTTCGTGTGGCCCCATAAATTTTTATAAAAAAATTATCCCGATTTTCTTCAAATTTAATACACATGTGTATCTCCGATAGACAACACTTTTTGTAAAAAATTTGGAGACCATGGGTCCCGGGGTCGTGGGGCCCCAAAATTAAAAAAAAAATTAACCCGATTTTCTTCAAATTTAATACACATGTGTCTCTCCGATAGACCAAACTTTTTGTAAAAAATTTGGAGATCCTGGGTCCTGGGGTCGTGGGGCCCCAAAATTAAAAAAAAAATTAACCCGATTTTCTTTAAATTTTCTATTCGTTTGTATCTCCGATGAAAAACACTTTTTGTAAAAAATTGGGAGACCCCGGGCCACAGGGTCATTGGGCCCCAAAATTTTTTTTAAAAAAATTAACACGATTTTTTTTAAATTTTATATACGTGGGCAACACATTTTGCAACCATTTTGGAGACAGGGTTTGGAGGGTCATGGGGCCCAACAAATTTTTTAAAAAACTTAACCCGATTTTTTTAAAATTTTATATACGTGTGTATCTCCGATGGACAAAATTTTTTGTAAAGTTTTTGGAGTTTTTTTTAAAAATTAGCTCGATTTTCTTCAAATTTTAACACATACCCATCTCCTATTAGAGAATTTACATGAAAAATTGTATTTTTATGGGTTGTTTTTTTATTTCTTTATCTCTGCACAACAATAAATGAAGAGCCAAAATTACGAGTATTTTGCCAATACTTGTTCTGCTCCAAGTCCTCACAATTCTGTACAACTACAAGTCTCAAGCAATCAGTTTAACTTCTGCCTATATAGGTTACTCCTTCCTCTCATTCTTCCTTCTGTCTGATCTGATCTATAAAATAGCGTTTTTATTTGTCCTTAAATGATCTTTGTTGTTTGCAAAAAATGTCACACGCCTTACAAATTGTCTCCCACCGACAATAACCCGAGAAGTTGTAAACCACTTATACATTGTTTGTGGTGCACAAGAGGAATTTAATCGTAAAAAGCATTATCTTTGCATCCTTTGGCGAAATAAAAACCAAAATATTGCTGATTGCCCCGGACAGGACATTTGTGTGCGAGTAGACCGCCCCGAAGGTCATATACTCATGGTCCATGCGTGTTACTGAAACGGAAATCTGGGGATTTTTATGCGGCAATTTCGTAGGAGGAATATATTCGATTTATTGTTTTATTGTGGTATATCGTTTTACGCTCCCAGGAAACCACCAATTGTGGGAAGGACTCCTTGGTAAATTTCTATTAATAAAACAAGTAATGGAAAGTCACACAGATAAATAAAATCTGCAAGAAAGCCCATGGAATTGTCTTTCAAAGTAGTCGCACCCATTACATAAAAATTAGCGAAACAAATAATTTGTGAGGTTGAATACATAAGTAAAGCTTTTTTATATAATATTGTAAAGGATTACAATTTTTTATGTTGAGAGGTTATAGCCTTTAATTCGAATTGATATTCTGGGATTTAATAAAAGAAGGCATACCAACATTTTTGTAATAATTTACCAATAAGAAGCATGAAATATGATTTTAGAACAAATTTATTTCCAATTAGAACAACAGAAGGATTAAAATACAGCCGGCTTATTGGAAGGCGAAGAAGGAGAAGAGATCTGCGAATAAATTTCAAATTAGCTCCTATAATAAGTAGTTCTTCATCGTGTCCTTGGGTTCGATTCCATGTCTATGAAGGTATTAAGTGATATATAAAATATCATTACAGTTTTAAAAGTAATGTTTAATTTTATCACTTCATGAACGCATCGTTTGCGATTTTTGATCTCAGTGTGATTATTCGCTTCGGCAGCATGTTTAAAAAAAGTACTGAATGATAAATGCAGTAATTTGTGTGTTATTCATTCAATGGCGTTCTACAAAATGAATGGCTTGTGATATAAAATTATCATATGAAAAAATTTTGGGGTCTCTTTTCACTTGATCACACAACCAGAATCGCTTTGGGAGTGAAGAGGTGAAAAAATTATCTCTTCATCGCATCACAGATCGTCAATCGATGCTCTGCAAATTAAGAAGAAAGAACCACTGTTAAATAAATTAAATCAGCGCTTTAAGTATGCAAAGCAGCATATCAGATGGGTTGAAGAATGGCATAAGGTCCTCTTTTCTGTCGGGTGGACCTAAAGTATAATAAGGTATATAAGGTATTTTCTCATGATTTTTCATGATGCATTAATATTGGATTAATAACACAGAAAAGGAGGTAGTGTGATAGTATGAGGAACAATATTATTTTGCGACACTTGATTTTTAAAGTTCAGGAATTATCGCGGTAACCAACAAATGCATACTGGAGCGCGATTCATATTTTTTCTGAATTGCTTGTTAAACAACGAACACACCGCAAGGTTAACCTAAACCTGGATTCGCAAAATGTTGAACTTTTGCAATTGCCGCCATACTCACTTGAACAAATTGGAAAATATTTGGGGATGACTATCAGAGAAAGTAAACGAAGAATGAAGCCCTTTCGGAACCAAAGAAAACTGTTCTTCTTTGACAGGGTCCCACTATTTTTGTTGTCTCCACGACTCACTGCACAATGTGGTATTCTGGTAATAGTATAAGAACTGGTAGTAGTTCTCACTAATAAATACAATTAAAAGATAATAATAATAAAATATTCGGCGAGACAGACCGTTGCGGTCCAAGCTTCTTGCTACCATTTGTATCCCGCATGTATATTTTTGGACACAAATGGAAGGACGTTTAAGGCCGGATCCGAACGGCGAATAGAGAAGTTTTCCGTGACAAGTTATTACTCTAGGAACGTTTGTCACCCATTCACGAGAAGGGACACCGAGAAAAATACTTTTAGTGTTACTTGAATTCGAACCACGAACCCCTGATCAGTAACCATGTACTTTTCCGCTGAGCCACGGCGCAATTAAAAGATAGTGTAAATAAGAACTAAATTTTTATTAGAAAACATTTTCATTTTATTTTCTGATTTTAAAGTTTTATGTTAGACAAAGAGGAGACGATTTTTGTCGTTTTTGTTGCAAATTCTATTGCACATTCTTAAATGAGAATAGGAATTCTTTCTGGAACTTTATCCCCTCTAGATTTTATTCTAATTTACCAAAGTTAGGACGAAATCAGAGTTTATTTAATTTATTTTAAAAGGAGTGGCTCTAAACAACCGAAGCGCACTGTATTTCTCTTTTTTAATACTTTAACGAGAATAATTCCAATTTTCATAATATAACAATTGGAGAATTCCAATATGAAATTCGAAAATTCATTCGTGGCAGATCAACCATCCAGTTCCGAACAAACATTTTTTGATTCAACTAAATCCGTTGGGAATAATCCAACAGCTATAAAGATACTATCCACCTTTTTCATACGATAAACTAATATATATTTTTTCTATGATCGACTTTAGAAATTGTAACCATTTGATTTTTTTTACAGAAAATACAAATATTCTCCTAAAACAACATATGTGAATAATAAAGTACCATCATGCATTATGCAAATCTTCTTCTTCTTCTCGTATGCAAGTCTCAATAGCATTAAGTGTCCAAACGACCAGCAGATAGCACTTCATTGCAAATCAAGCAATTAGGTCTCAGAAAAACAAACACAATTTCACCCAAATCTTGTCGCTGGAAATTGTCGAATAGTCTGTGAAGAGTCACCTTGGTTAGAATTCAATTACATCGTTAGAATCAATCACTCAAATGACGGGATGTTTGTTGTTTATAAGAAAGCACGTAAAATGTATATTAATAATAAAAACAACCCATAAAAATTAAAATATTTCGTGTAAATTCTCTAATTGATACAAAAAGTGCACAGGGAGCCTACTTATCTTGATCACTCCAAAATTTTTACAAAAAGTGTTTCCATCGGAGATGGAAATTTATATGGAAGCCCCTCGGCCTTGGGGCCACTTCAAAAATTTTACAAAAAGCGTTATCCATAGGATTACACATGTGTGTGTAAAATTTGAAGAAAATCGGGTAAATTTTTAAAAATTTTAATGGGGCCTTCCCGATCACGCCAAAATTTTTACAAAAAGTTTTGTCCGTCAGAGATACACTCGCGTATACAATTTTAAGGCAATCGGCAACTTTTTTTACAAAATTTGTATCGGTGCCCCCGACCCCGGGGCCCGATCACTTCTAAATTTTTACAAAAAAATTTTCCATTGCAGATACACATTTGTATAAAATTTGAAGAAAATCGGTTACTTTTTGTAAAATATTTGTATGGGAGTCCCCCGACCCCGCAGCCCGAGGGGCTGCAAATTTAAACAGAAAGTGTTGTCATGGGAGATACACATGTGTGCAAGATTCAATAAAATTGGGCTTTAGGAAGTGATTTAAAAATTGATCACAATATTTGGTATGCCAGCCAGCCAACCAGCCAGCCACGGGCAAGTAAAGTTAATATAGAGAATTTAATAATAATAATATTCGGCGCGACAGGCCATTGTGGCCCAAGGCCTAGCTTCTTGCAACTAATTGTGCTGAGAATGTATATTTGTGCACACAAATGGAGGGGACCTACAATTGAGTGCCGGATACGAACGGCGAATTGAGAACCTTTCCGTAAAATGTTATTACACTTGGACGTTTGTCACACTTTCACGAGAGGTGGGACACCGTGAAAAATTATTTTGGTGTAATTGAGATTCGAACCACGAACCTCCTGCTCAGAAGCCATGCTCTTATCCACGGCGCCCACAAACAGGTTTTAGGAAAGAAATTAGTATTAATATGAAACTAATGCTATTTAATATAATTTTGAAGACAGTAATTAGTTATTACTTGACAATAATTAAAAATTCAGCCAAGTCTCACATTAAAAAATTACAAGTACAAAAAAATAAAATTCTTAGAATGTGTCAGAACAGTTCTTATTTTACTTCAACCGAAGATGTTCATTCGATACATTAGAATATTTAAAGAACAAAAGTTTCTAAAAGATTTTTTTCAAACATTTGAGAATATGTAAAATTCTAAAGTATTATATATATTACTAGCTGACCCGACAGACGTTGTCCTGTCCCACTTTCAATAAATTTGTTTGTAATCGTTTTGTGAACTTGTGAAAAGCTATTTGTTTTGAGATATCGCGTCACAGTATTAGTCACATCAGTATTAGCAGAAATACCCGGCGTTTCCCGGCTGTCCCATCCCACTGAACCCCAACCGCTGAGTTCCCACCCTCTGACCACCCGCCCTCTGACCTCCCGCCCACTTAAACCCGCGTTTCCCGACTGTCCCATCCCACTGACCACAGCCCACTGGAGCCACGCCCACTTAGACCCCACTAACCAACACACTTATCAATCCAGAAAACTAAAGAATCGACACTTATACAGGCAAAAAATTTACACTTGTTCGAATATTCTTTATATGAAGATCATATACAGGAAAAACTACATATTCCACGCCAGCGCCACCTATCTGGTCCAAATATGGTGTGAATTTGAGCCAAATCGTTCCATAAATAAGAATTTTCGGAAAAAAAAAGATACCAGCGCCATCTGCCGGGCTGATTTGTGAATCTAAAACATCCAGGGCGTCACCCAAACGCATACAAAAAAATTCTTTCAAATCGGCCAGCCGTTTTGGAGGAGTTCAGTGACATACACACGTACAGTAGAATTATATATATAAAGATTATCATTATAATTATAACTCCGACATGCTACAAGGCTACCATGCTGGTCCCAAGCCCGGGTAAAGGAGGAGGGTTTGAGGCAACAGACTAGTCATATCCTCAGTAGAAGGTATTACTAATCCAAGGTGGAACAGCATACCCCGATGGATGCATGGCTAAGAGGGTGCTTAGTCGATAGTATGCGGATTCTAAATACCTGGTGAATTTCGGTTTCAGCTGGCCTTCACATGGCATACCGGGCTATGTAATGGGTGACCTCCTTTCCCGGATACTCGTGGGTCATTATTTATTCGAGAAATAATATTTAACACCATTGTAAAGGGGGGCCTGTCCGGCTCAGTTATTCAATTATTTTACTAAAGAAATACTTTATCAAGAGCAGAAAAATATTTTTTTATAATTCTATGAGCAGGTATAATTGGTAACAAGGTAATCAAGGCCCCTTCAAACTACCCAAAGAACGGGCTCTAGCTTTCATACAAAACAGAGGAGGACCCTATGAGCACCTGTTATATCTGTTGTTGTACACACATAAAACAACAATGATCTAAAACCATACAAATTCATTTTTTATTCATAGCCTTTGGATCTTAAAGCAAAAAAAAAACTTTTTTTAAAAATTTTACCTGCTGCAGGCTTTCCAAAGTATCATAAAATCTATAAGCTTTCCCGCAAACTAATTAATTTTTATTTTTATTATTGTTACGTTCATAAGAAAAAAATAGTAAAACGCTATCTTAATTACGCATTTTCTGGAGGAATTTGACCTCAAACTTAAAAATTAGCCTGGGCAAGAAAACAGGGACAGGCATTGAAGTTGGATGTGTGAAGCCACAAATAAGATATCAACTTTTTTTAAACGCAGTTACAAAGGCTAGTATTTCTTCTAAAAGTCTTCTTCTAAAGTCCTAAACGAAGTTTCTACCATTCGTATTAACAGAGCAATTTCCGTTAACATGAGTCGGGGAAAACCAAAGTAAGCTCATTCTTAAATCCCCGATAAATGATGTCAACATTGGAGAAAGACAGTTACAGTTAGAACGATTTTTTCCTTAGAAAATACCCAAGAATCATTTCTCAAAATATTTTGTCGTGAATTAGTGGGGTGTCCACATAACACTCAGTATATCGGGAACGTAGCTACCGCATTATTCGTGAATTAAATCAAAGGGAAAGGGGCTAATTGTATAGCAGTGTAACAACTATTCAAATTAAAAAAGAAGGATTTAATTTTTAAACAATTGTGTTTTTAATCCCAGTTTTAAAACCAGTCAAAAGCTAAAGCTCTTATAATACATATCTAAATATTTGTTCTGTACTCAGCACAATGCATTATGTCCACACCTGTGACCAGAAAACACCTAACCGAACTGTTTTTGATTCCTGCGAACTTTGAAAACAACGACAAATGATTACAAAATGCCCACAAGGCATTTCAGAAGAGGAAAACGTCTTCTTAGCTGCATGCGTGCATGTGTAAGACATGTATGCTCCGAGAACATTTTCTCGCTTAAAAAAGTTGAAATTGTAATCTTTTAGAAAAGAAATTTCCATTTTGATGTGTTATTGTTTTACCCTTAACCTGTCGTATTGTAAGCAAAATAGGTGAAGGCTTCAAATCCACCTACCTGATGATGTGTGCGGTGTTGACATTAAGTGGAGTTTAATTAATGGATGGTAAGAACCCACAACACATGGGCCCACTTGCAGCGGAGCAGAGTGTTCACTTACTGCGATATGTTAAAATGTCAAGAACGGCTGACTGCGACACCGGAGCTGACGACAACAAAAACCACTTCCTGCATAGTTGTAAGGGCAAAAGGTGTAAACCTGCGTTTGCTGCCGCTTCTGCTGAATTCGCAGAACTGCACATTTAAAATGAATGAATTTCATGCTGCTGATACCGATTTGGTCGCGGATGCGCTTAAGGTGCGATGGTGTCTGCATGGCTGCATTGCCTGATGTTGATGATAATGATGAAGATAAAAGGGCATTCAAAAACATCTATAGCCTCGGATAGAATCGGATAAGAAAAAAGATTGCACATAAAAGCCAGAGAAAGAGATACATAGACATAATATTCGCGAACTACCACACAACTGCTAAATCCACTTTGCGGACTGTAAATAACGAATTGTTCGGTGAAGCTTCGCCGAGCGTTGTCTTAGTTGGTCCCAATTCACCCCACATGCAAGTATAGTCATCTGCAGGGCAACCACTTGACTACAAACCATCTACCTTATCGTAGCCATCAGCCAGAGCGCTTGAATGCAATTTGAATTCGAAAGTGATTCATCTTATTTAATGGAATGATTGTATGCTAAAGACGATGCTGCTTGGATGCGATACTAGTGATTTCGGGTTGAACAACAGAGCCAGAAACAATGGTTAAGTGCGCGATTTTAATGAGCGCGGCTTTTGCTCAGGTATGGAGTGCAATTAATTCCGTTTGTGTTGTGTAGTATAATTGTGCGAGGGTGAGATTAGCAGTTGCGTTGCTTTTCCCGATTGTTTGAATCGCCTGACTAAGTCGTTGCATAAACTTAAATTAGTTGCTGTTAACATAACAGAGATAATAAGAATATCACTTCTCTGAATAGTGACTGGGTCTATCTGACTTTGCATGACCTTTCTAGGGTGGATAGGCGTGATAAAACCACACCAGAGCACTCAGACCTTAGATCCATTGTACTCTTTCCCAATGAAGTTCACTAATCAAATCTCATTGTTATATAAAAATAACGAAGGACATGATCTAGGTTGAACGATCGTTATTAAATCCTATCAAAAAACGTTTATCCTTAGTCTGAAAAGCAGAAAAGCTACAAAGGAAATACGCAAGCTGTTTCCTCTTCCAACAGGCAGGACTTACATATTAGATCCAATATAAGTTCCAACTTGAACATATGACTTCCAGTCGGGTAATGTCCCATAGAAAATAGCGTAGCGTTGCCAAAAGCTAACTCACTATCAATAAACCCACTATGCTGAAGACTCCTCTCATGCTCATGCTCCTCTCAATCCTGTAAACAAGATAATGAAGAGCAGACTTAAGGGATCTTCCACGCTAATAGGCGTACTGATTTACATCTCCACTAATTTTGTAAAACTAAAAATATCCTTAGTTGGAAAAATCTACGTAACTATAAAGAGTTGACGGCCTTGTAATAATAAAGTTTTGTCCCAACTTACACTGAAAATCTATCGCAATGTATCCATTGGTGCTTTGAGTTTAATGCAAAAAACTTTGATTACAAACAGAACCAACCAAATTTAGTAATTGCTAAGGAATATGAATTAATAGTAAAAGAGAAACTTAGAGAAATAAATATAGAAGCAGACTTTATAATAGAACCTTTACCTAAAAATACAGCTTCATGTGCAATTATATCAGCTTTTCAAGCAAAGAATAACGGTTATGACACGATCGTACTACTATCTTCTGATCACTATATACATGATATTGATAAGTACCGAATTACTATTAATGAATCTTTTAATAGTTTAAATTCAATACAATATAATACAAATCTCATAATTCTACTTTATACGCACGAGCGGACTTATATCTATTCAGTAGTTGGACATCAAATTTGACATTAATATCATAACGCCCTCGAATAAAAAAGCCTTCATTAACAGATGTTCAATTAAAACTAACTGTCCGTCTGGTAGACGATGCAGTGCCGCTGACGCAAACCAACAACCAATGTTAACGATTCTCACGTCACACAACACCAAAAATCAATCCCTCCCACATCGAACTAATTCACCACCTCCTATCGCTACTAACATTCAAAGTCAATTTAGCAACCAATTAATTCATGACTCCATCACCGCCACTTTCAAAACACAGGTTTTTTTGACTTGCAGCTCCAGGGAGACTGATGCAAGCAGCCCTACATCTTTCATCCCTTAGGTGTCATAAATCCGATGATTGCTCCGCGTTAATTCAGTTCGCTTTCGCATTCGAAATTGGCCATTTATTTGAGAATCGCCTTGATTGGATTCTCAATTATTCAGTGTTATTCGGAGCAATCTACAATTGATAGACTCTGACACGGTTTAAGACAAATTGCAATTTTCGAACGAGAGAAACTGGTCATTTTAACAAAAACTAAAATTAAGTAACTTCATGGAATAGAAAAGTAGTAAAGGAATATTATACTGAATTACTAAAATATTAACAATATTAAATATTAAAAGAAGAAGAAGTCCAAAACATACATTGAAAATAACAGAAACTGCTGGATAAACCTGGAACGAGATATCCATATTTTCAACTAACAGAATCAGATGGAGAACATTTGTTGATGCCCTATGCTGCTACACGAAGTAAATTCGAAGATTATAATGAAGTTAGGGGGGCAAATTATTACTTCCGTAGCTTCCAAATTGGAATATACGAGCAGTATTTATTATTTGAGACTTAAATTACTCTTTGGACATTCACGAACGCATACGCTTCGAAAGGACTCCAATGCCTATCAAAACATTGGGCCAAAGATCGTCAACCCAGCAACAGGTTTGAAATTGGATCACCTGGATCCACTTCATTCATTTGCTTTATTTTGCTTTGCATGTATGCTAATTTTTTGCCTTCAGTGTGGGCCTCTCGGCAAGCCTACTCTGCATTCTACAATTTAGAGCAGGAATCGAGTTGAACCCAGGTCCCAGAGTCTGGTAATGCTCGATCTGTAATCGTCCCTTCCGGAAAAGTGTAGCCTCTGTGCGTTCCAACAGTTGTACGAACTGGTTTCATCTGCGGCAATTGTCAGGGTCAGTGGTCAGTGCATGCGACTATAACATCAATTTCGTTGGCATATGCTGCTCCCAAGATGGTGCTGTACTCGTTTCACATGAGGATCAGCTCAAGCGATGAAGGGACATTTTTTGGTGGTCCAACGATATGCAACCAAGTCAAACGGAGCTGCCGGAAGTTACAATTTCCCGAATTCGCACCTCAACTACCAGTAAAGATGAGATCAACGCACAACTCGGTTGGACTAGATTGTATACCCGAAGAGCTTCTGCGTGCCGCTCCAACGACATCAGCAGAGCTTTTATATCCTCTTGTAAAGAGAAATTGGGAGGCAGAAAGTTTTCCCGACGAGTGGAAGAATGGAATGATTGCCAAGCTCACTAAAAAAGGTAGTCTTATGTAGTGCGAAAACTGGAGAGGCATTTGCGTTCTTCCTGCAGTTGCAAAGGTAGTAGTTGAGCGAATTAAGAAACATCTGGAAGGTTTCCGCACTGGATCCTCCTGTGTCGACCACATCAACACCCTGCGTATCATTTTTCAACAGTGCGTTGAATTCCGGTCACCACTACACCTGCTGTTCATCGATTTTGAGAAGGCGCAGGAGAGGTATACCCGATAAACTAATAGCTATTATTCAAGCAACCTATGATGGCTCTGAATGTCATGTGATGCATAGAGGAAAGAGTGGGGTACGACAAGGTTACATTCTATCGCCGAAACTTTTTTTTGTGATAAGCGATGTGCTTTTGTTTTTCTACTGGAAACGGAAGAATTCATTGGACACTTACATCTCAACTCAAAAATCGGGAATACCCTGACGACGTTTGTTTACTCTCACACAGAATTATGGAGCAGCATCAAATGACAACAAATGTGGAAAGGGAGGCAAATGTTGCGGGTTTGAAGATTAATACTGCCAAAACCGAAATCATCAACCTCGGCACTAGCTCAGTAACTCAAGTTAACATTGCTGGACAACTGGAAAATAGAGTAGAGAGTTTCCAATATCTTGGGAGTATTGTCTCGATCGAAGGTGGAACCGAACAGGACATTAACCGAATCGGGAAAGCAAAATTAGTGTTTGGAATGGACATCATGATATGGCGAAGCAATGCGATCAGCTTACACACCAAGCTGCGACTGTTTCATTCAAATGTTGAATCTGTGCTGTTGTATGAGAGCAGCACTTGGAAGGTGACCGCTACTATAACAAACAAAGATTACAAACGTTCGTAAATAGGTATCTATGGAACATCTGAAGGGTTTTCTGGCTTTACCGTATCTCTAACAAACATCTTTACCAGAGAACGGGTCAGGAACCAATAGGCACACAACCAACCAACGACGGAAGTGGAAGTGGATTGGTCATACACTCCGAAAAGGCGACAGTTCCATAGCAAACCACGCAATACAATTGAATCCGTTATCTCAAGATGCTAGAAGAACGGGTCGTCCGAGAAAAACATGGCGCAGTTGAAGTTACAGCAATTGGGGAAGAGTTAGAGAGAACTGAAGCTCATTGCCAGGAACTGCACGCGATGGTGCGTAGGAGTAGTAGAGGCTCTCTTAACGGAGCTGAAGACCCACATTTCGAACGGTCTTAATCACCGTCGCCCGCACTGGCGCACTGCTGTCATGGCACTCGAATGCTTTCGACACGGTTGACCAATCCACTCTCTTACAGGACATAATAAGTTCCACTCTCCACGACTCCATCGAAAGGTTCCTGTCAGATTACATAAATGGCAGGAGCGCATATTTGGAGTTCAGAAATTCATGCAGAAAGCATCAGAAACTCAAGACGGGAGTCCCACAAGGAGGGGTTCTCTCTCCCATCTTATTTAATCTCTCTGTCTCGATGCTCCCTACTTCCCCCATCGGCTTTAAATTGATCACTTACGCTGATGATTACTCTGTTGCTGCCTCCGGTGCAGATGTACACACAAGTAGGATAAACTCCTACCTGACAAAGCTATCTGAATTTTTTAAGAAAATGAAACACCATCTCGCCTCCAACAAATAGTCTGCTACGCTGTTCACCTCTTGGACAAAAGAAGTCAGGTTATCACTTGGCATTCGTATTAACAACGAAATCATCCCTAGAGATAATAACCCCAAAATTTAAGAGTCATATTCGACAAACTCCTTACCTTCTGCAGGCATGCAAAATATATTTGCAGTAAAGTGAGCAGTCATGATAGGGTTCTAAGAGCTCTAGCTGGAACCGCATGGGGTAAGGACAAATAAGTCCTTGTGACGACGAACAAAGCTATTGGTCGCTCAATTATTAACTACGCCGCACCCATCGTCATCTTTAAGTGAAATTAAATAGGTTTCTCTGTACTGTGAATGAGAGTTTAATTTTTGGAGGGTTTCCTCGTGATCTCGTTTCAGGCCTGGAGTTAATACAACAACGACAAAATATTGAAAACGGAAGAAGCAAAGTTGCTTCTGTTTGACATGAAATTTGCTGTCTTATCTGTGTGCTATGCGTTTATGTCTACAAGGGTATTCCTGCAATAAATTTCAAATTAATCGACGCTGTCAGACCGGACAGCAAAGGCTGGTCAACAAGAAACAATACGATGTAGGAGATCATTTTAGTGGCAAGTGGAATGATTGTGGACCTGACCGATTTCTGAATAGGCGAACTATTAATATGCGCCCAAACGATAAGAAATAGCGATAGTCATCACAACGAGAGAACGATTTCATGCTATTCGTCAAAGATGTCTCTCTGCCTGTCTTTTTGCTCAGATATTGTTTGCATTTCGGTCGAGCTTCTGTAATTATTGCCATTATTTATTTTTGTTGTTTTCTGTACTATTTCCTTCGTTTACTTATTTTCCTTTAACTAAAAACCATAAAAATCGATGCAAATCTCGCTTTGCATCAGCAATTAAAAGTTCATGTTAATGTAGTTAGTCGGTGAGAATAATGCTTAACTGACAGATCGGTCTTTTAAAAGTAGTGATCGTTTGGCTGATAGCTGACCTGCTTCTTTTACCTCTAATGCATCATATCAAATTGGTTGATGGACTTTTTTAATATCTCTTTGGAATACTTTGTACAAAACTCTAAAAATAAAACTTCTGGTACAAGACATCACAAGTCAACTCATATATTGTATTGAGAGCTAGACATTGTTCAATTTGTCAAAATTGGAAGATTTCGCACGACATTTTAGAGATGGGTTAAGAACGAACACTTAGAAAACTATTTAACTCTAACCCACCAGAAACCAAATTCCACGGTGACCATTGAAAAAGATGGTTGGACAGCGTAAACAGCACGTGCTCTAGTTGTAGCCAACTGGAGACACACGTCACAATTACGTACCAGATGGATGCTGCATTCGGGTCAGTTAATTTTTGATGCCCAATTCTCTCATTGCTTTATATAGTTCTACTCTGACTATGCTACGATTGGCGGCTTTAAAGTTTATAAACAGGTGCAAGGTGTAGTGAGTTTGGAAACTCGGTATATTTTTCCATCACTTGACTAAGGGTTAAATGATTATGTTGTTGTTTGTAAGAAGCAGTATCAATTTAGGCCAATAATGACTTCCAATTAAGGGGAAGTCCTGTCTTGAGGGATAGAGGAGAAAATTGTATACGTGCCAACAACTGCACGTTGTAATATCTCCTTTCTTATGTATAAAGAATAGGATGCCTCTACTCCAGTATTCTGGCATCGCTTGAATTGTTGCATTATTATTTCATGAATTACTTTGAATAATGCGGACCATCCATATTTAGCTTCTCTGCGACGGCATCTGATCTTGAGGCCTTATTTTTTAGGGCCGATTTATTGCTCTGCACAGTTTGTCAATACTTGGTGGCAGCAAGCATAATGTTGTCTTCATTTAGCAATTTACGAGTATGCTATTCCAACCGCTCTAAAACGCTTTGAGATCAGCGAACAGATTACAGCCTTGCCCTATGTGCAGAGTACAAACTCAACGGAAGCGTTCTTGCCGTTTCTTCTTATCGCTGTGTTTCACCTTAATTGTGAGCTAATTTTTCTAAGACTTCCGATTTCTCTCGCTCATCACTCGACTCCTTTTAGTTCTTCAGCGTTAAGCCATGTATTTACCGTCGGCAATTTGGCACTCTTTTGAGGTCTGTATTCGTACATCATTGATGTCTGGTAACTCATAAACTCATTACCATAAATTTTCATGAATGCTTTCTTGTTTTGTCCTTAAAAGTGTTCCGGTCTTTTAAGCTTAGCTTCTTTGAAACAACTTTTTGTTATCTGTAAAAAGGAAACTAAAGTTGACTCTTTTATCACTTGTTTAGAAAACGTTCTCATTTGTCATCAAATAACTTAGCGCATTTCTCAATTACATTTAAAATTTCAAAGTTTCAATGGAATAACAAATATATGAGAGGATAATCTTTATTAACACAGCCCCTGTACTGCTCTTAAAAAATCCTATGACGTGAGTATGCCTAGTATAAATAAGTCCTTATTAACTGGTTGATATGTAATTTTCTTCGAAGAGAAATCCACCCCACATGAATTATCACAGACCATGGAGGTATGGACGAATAAGTTGCTATTCTAAGAATGAGTCCTTGTCTGTTGTATTTTTTTTTTCAAATTTTTGATGCCTTCCAAAATGATTAAACGCACTCCCAATGCTTCAATAAGTCAAACGTTAAAAATTGCTCTTATTATGCTGCTTCCTTGAAAACTTAACCTTTGATTATCTCCCTGTCTTCCTTATTATTTTTTCGTGTTTTACGTATATAGAATTGGAGCACACATATTCTCCATGCAAATTAAATTACGATACGCTTCAGGCGTTCCCTTAAATCTGCGATCTGCACTGCACCATAAGTCAAATGAATAAAAATATTAAAGAAAAAGTTGGAAATGTAGAAAAGTAGAAAAGCTTCGATCCCTCATTCCTGCTAGGTGGATATGCATGAGCTGTTTCTATTCAGACCGTGTATGCCCCATGCCATTTGGTGTGATTCGATTTTTTATCCCATATTCTCTGCCATAAAAAATGTCTCTTAGCTTCTTTTGCTTTCCATCAATGTTATTAATCTCCGTGGGAGAATCCCTTGTATGTTCGTTTGAGGATGAAATTAAAACCACACCCATGGGGATTAATTTCTGGATGAGTGGGATTGTGATGGACTAAAATGTGACCTATTTTTTTGTGTCGCACTGTAATTTATCAAATTACTAGGTACTCATAAACTAAAAAACAACATATTATAGAAGTCGCAAAACATGTGGTCGTTATCAAGGATATAGACTTGTTTCAAAAGACGTGCTGACTGATGATGGTAATTTCAAATTTCAGTAAAATGATTGACTTGGTATTGCAAAGAAGTAGAACATAACATAGACCGAGACCAACAAAATTAAGTTTCGATGGAATTGTCATTATAACAGGAGAATTTCTAGTTTAGAAAATTGTAACTAATAAGAAAAACCTATAAAAATGCTAAAGTTACTATTGCGCTAAAACTTTAAAACACTTCAAGATTTTTTTATATAACCTGATCTTGACGCTGGTTAAAAAGGAGATATAATAAATATTCATACAATAAGAGATTTTTCTACTTTAGTCAAGTTGGCGTCGTGGCTCTATTGGTTAGTACGTGACTACTGAGCAGGAGGTTTTACGTTCGAATCGCAGAAATATCAAAAATTATTTTTAACGGTACTACCTCTGGCGAACAGGCACTAGCTTTGGAAGCAGAGGAGGAATAAAATTAGTTCATTACACAACTGAAAATTGTTTGGATTCAATTTCATACTCATCGCTGGCAAAGCAATTGTTGTCTGTAATTAAAATGTTCATATCACTGCAAAATAGTTTCCAGTAACATTACATCTAAATCGGTTCTTGAAATGGGAAACTTTGACTTAGCAGCGGAAATTGCAATGGCTAGTGATGTTCAAAATGTTTTATCTGAAAACCGTGGTAACGCCAGGAACTTGTTTGTGGATATCTTCAAGGATGTATCAAAGGTATGTGAGAACACATATATACGTACACATTCCTCTTTGTACTGGAAATCACTTTTGAGGTGAAATGAAAAATCCTCAGAAACTCCAACATATGTCTGAATTCTGTTTATAGTTAAATTGAGGAACGGCTTAGTAAACATATCCAGTTTCGAGTGTACCAACTTTGCCAAATCTAGAATCTGCGTTTGATAAAAAGAATTAGGAAGCTACCTGCAACTATTTTATTCAAAAACTATGCACCTATTTTACTCTGCATTGTAGAAGAAGGATTAGGCGACTTGAAATTATGGTGGAAGCAAATTTCAACAATGGAATACAACACTATTCAAATTTCCTGTACGGAAATGCGTTGAGCTAATTGGCTCATGATTAATTAATAAATCGGGCAATATTGGGTGTCTCAATTGAAAAACAATTGTTTCTATATTAACGGGGGATTGAAGATTAGGCAGAGAAAACGAGTAATTGGGCATTTACCGAGAAACAAAACAAAAACATGAAGTTGGGTATTTATTTTCGGTCCAGACAGAGTTTTATACTTTGGATTGGTTATTATTTGGTTAGTATTTCATCGGATTGTTGCTCAGGGAAAGAATACCTTAAAATATAGCGCCTTTCGAGTTGCTGCATTATCACAACATACCATTTGTCTTGCGATTAATACACTAAAGTACACCACAAACTTGTTTAAAGTCATGCATGTTATTATACTACCGATTAGAAACATTTTTAGGATAAAAAAATTAATGCTTAAATGTTCAAGGCAGGAGTCAACTGATATCACTCGAAAGACAAATGAAGTGCCACAGGCGCACTAAAGTTTCCGCCGGTAGTTACTTAAGTTATGCGTACCCATCAGGCTTTTATATGGGCTTCCAAATTGAATGCAATATGCAATGTATTCAATGCTAATTTACTGCTATCCTCAATACGATCATTGACCAATTAAGGAATCACCCACACTGCATAGCTCTGAAATAAGTCCGTAACAATAGGCAATGTATCATGTACTCCTAATAGCTCGATCGATTCTTTATTATCTGATAAAAAACAATGCGTACATCATAGCACACTCCTAATATGGAATACTTACAAGCGCATAAACTTGTCGTCTTTTGTATCACTATTACAAGATTAAAATACTCGTAGATGTAAATATTTCTCTAGCCACACTATGCGGTAAGGGTAAGAAAAAAATCCACGACGGTGAGTTTGGGAAAAAGTTTTGCATATAATGCACACCAGCTTGAAATGTTATGTAAGTTGGTTTTACTATAGGCAATAGCCCCAATTACTTTATTTTTGATAGTTAAGAAGGTCCATCAATTTGTTTACACTACGAGAAGGGTTCAATAATTGTTTCCAAGTAAACAAATTTTTATTGCAATTTGTCATCAGGTTAGGGTGCAAGTGTTTTTGTAGAAATGAGAGTAACCCTAGGAATCCGGAAATGTTGAAGGTGATACAATAGCTAATAAAGTAAGGATTATTTTAAAGGAATCCCATCTTCAGCATCTTGTTCTCTGTGAGACACTGGCTCTTATGCGACAAGAGATTGAAATACTTTTATTTAACTTCTAAAATATTTCCACTGTCCTCCGACATATCTGCATATCTGAACTTTTCGTAATCCATGAATACTGGCCCTTATATTTCTATTTACAGCAAATTGTTCAGTGATCGCGAAAAATCGAGATCGCATTTCTCCTGTAATTAAGACCTTTTGGGGTTTGTAATTCAGGAATTGGCTGTAATATAACTCCGGTGTGTCCCTATTTTCAACATATAATTAAAAGAGTCATCCAGATAGTCTTTCAATTGCGTTTGCTTATTGTCCGTAATTTTTATTATTATTATTAGTGGTGGGCTAAGAAGCCTTGTGTACTGCGACCATGAGATCTATTGTGCATCCCAGATATTTAGCACATTATGTGGTGGCTTAGTTCCTTAACGAGTGTCATCATATCTGCCAGGTTGATCGTTTTGAAATTCTTCCATGGAACTGTGTAAGACTTGAGGTATTTAAATATTTTCCTGGTGACGGCGCCACATATGAATATATGCCAGCTGCGAAAATACCGAAATGCTCAAGTGTGGGAACTACCGACAAATGTATGTAGGTATTTTTTTATAATTTGTTTGTGGAAAATATTACATACGTATATGATATTTAGTAGGAAGATGTTAATGGCTCATTTTATTTGAGTTCTCAGAAATAATTTTTTAATTTATCTCCTTTTGGCTTAAATATTGTTGTAAAGTTTTATCTTGTTAGCTGATTATTCGAGATAAGATCATTACATTTATGAGTCATTGTTCAAAAACTAATGTAATTCCTTTACATTTATAGTTTCAGTACACGAAAGAGAAATTCATCTCCAATGATAATAACAATTATTATTAGCGCACTTCATCGTTCACATGAGTAGTGAGAAAAATCTGAATAAAATTATTAATTATACTTATCTAGAAGTAGATGATTTTAACGTTCATTTATTTAGGTATTTAGGTAAATTCTTAACATTAAGAGTACTTTCTCAAAAGCTAGAACATTTCTCATGATATGCTTTCCGTACACTTGTCTTGTCACTTAAGATCAGTTAAGTATTTAATTAAAAGGATAAATCTGATAAAAACACGTAAACTTATGAAAAATTAGACCTTCTAGGCAGAAATATTCCACCGATATCCGATTATTCGTTTACGGATAAGTATCCGCATAATTTTCCGGATAGTATCCGATTCTCCAAAAGTAATACTTCAAAACCAGATGCAAAAAAATTAGTAATAAAGTAAATATAAGAAAAACTCAGCCTGGTACCAAGCACGGATAAAGAGGAGGGTTTGATTCTACGGAAAAATTCCACCAACAGAAAAACTCCTTGTAATAAGCAAAAGTAGCCGTGTCGAGGGCTGTGTAAAGTGATTTCCGAAACACTCGTGCTTAAAAAATAAAACAAAGCAAAGGAGAGGACACAGCAGCAGTTGGTCAGCTTGTTCGAAAACGATCTACTGGCGTCTAATAAAGAGACCACGACGTTACTGGAAGGCAGCAATGAGAATACCAGACATAGTAATCAGTTGATGTGCATTGCTAGTTCCCGCCATAGTAAACTTATGTCTATGCAGCTATAATAACTGATATACCTAAGGACAAGAGTAACAAATGGCACTCTTGTTAAGATTGCTAAAAATAAGGCAGCTGAAGATGGTACCTGATGCAGATGAATCAAATATCAAACAGTGATAGTAAGGAGAATAATACTTCCGCCACGGGCCACAAGCGCATCAGGTTATAGGAAGAGATCAGTAAGGCAACGAAAAAGTACAATTCAGGAAGGGTCGACTCACCTAAGTGTTCACCAATGGTGGTGAAAAAGCGATTAGAAAGGTTAAAGAGACCATAGCATCCTACATGGAAAAGGTCCTCTTCGAAGGACCTCGTTGCGCTGATAACCTGAGGGGCCTTAATCATTTATTATTAAATGATAGAAACAAGCCTCTTTTAACTTTCTTCGCGAATGCGTTAGTCTGACCAGTGAAAACTGGTAGGGCTTAAAGATAAAGCACAATCCTGCCAAGTAGATTTCGAGAAGACCCGTTCGTGATAAACTCCTCTAATGTCTGAGACTAGATAATCATGGTATCACGAGTATGTGCTCATAATAAATGAAGAGTGCCTCTGGAACTGGCCTGGAAAAAAAGAATTTAAAATTTATGTTTGTCATATGACAAGTTTTCTGGGTCACTTCTGAGGAGGTTGAAACGGACAAAGATGCTGCCCCCAAGCTTATGGAAGATTCCAAGATAAATGATGATCTACCAACGGCAGAATATGCCACATCCTCCGCTATGTCTAAGATACTGCACTCGAGATGTGCCTCGGATAAACTCCAGGTTTTTTCCAGTGAGGAAAACATAGACATCACACCTATCCAAGAACGTTGGGTCAAAGACACTGACATCAAGGGACTATAATTCAGAGATTATAACCTTTACTATAAAAGAGACACTAGTTGGTAAGCCAAGATCTTGAGTATAAGTTAAAAATCAATTTAACCCCTTTCTTGGAACAAATTTTAGCTCTTCTGATTTAATAATCGTCGACATAGAGGACAGGTGGAGGCCATCTGTATGTATCGTCGACGTACTTGTCGCATGGCCACCGCGCACCGCCAGAGGAAATTAAATCCCTAAGACAATGAGAGACAGACAGAATTCTCAAAAGGTGTGATGCCAATTTTGGGGCAGTTTGCAGGAAAACCTACCACACGTCAAAGCCAGTTGATTAGTATTCTTCGTAAACATCGCTATTAACGACTGCAAGTTTCTCATTAACGTCAATTAGTGGAGAGCTATCGCAAACTTTCGGGGTGTTCCAAAACTTAATTCCAAATTGATGGTGGTGATGTGGGTGTTGTTGTATTTAAGCGCTTAAGGCGAAGTCCTGAAGCTACGTTCGCCTGGTGCAAAGTTATTTTCGACCAAAAACAGATTAATATAGGGTGTCCCAACAAGAACGCCGGATTTAAAGGGTGTCCCAACAAGAACGCCGGCTTTAAATTTGCCGCCATTTTGTTAATACTAGTTTTACGGTGATATTTTGACATTTGTCACGTACAGACCACGCCCGATTTAAGAATATGGAGAATGTTTGCTTAATTCAAAAATAAATGTGGTTTTTCTTTAAAAATTAAATCCGGCGCTCTTGTGGGACACCCTATAGAAAATATTGACGTGACTTCGCTACTGTTCCTATAGATTTTCTTAATTTTTGGATGGATCCGTAAATCTTTCCTACAGAGATATCGCCGCCTTCCATTTATTCATATTCATGGGCTCTATTGGCCGTCAGAAGTCATTAAGAAGACCGATGAAAGTTGTGTCGCTTTGTCGTCCCATACATTTTGTACGAACTGGCAAAACTAAAACTCACGCCGCAAATGAGTTCATGGTTGCATGCGTTCTGGTTGATGGAACACGGGACTGTCTCCTACTGGTGGTAATCAGGAACATATTCAGTCTTCCGAAACGATCCTCGTTGTCTCAAGCATTTATCAATCATGTTCAATCATTTGACACCTTGGAGATCTCATCGATAGAGGAAAATTCACATCATGCCTTCCTCTGCAATTCCGCATTCTCATTTGATGCAAAACTACACTGAACAGTGGCATGTTGAGGTCTATAACATATATTTGAACTACAAGTACCACAATCGAATGAATTGTTGAGCCATGAATTATTCGGAAAGCCACACCAGTGAGTACAAATAATTTAACTGATGTCTTGTCATTTCCGTAGCACCTTTTGATCTGCTCTGTTGATACGCCACACAAGTAATATGTGGACGCTGAAAAATATTCCATGAGGCTGAGCTGCACACAAAATATAAGCTCTTTATAACGTCTAACAGCCAGCTCAAAAGGACCTCAAAGAAGTTCAAAAATCAGGGGTCATGTCAAGATAAATAAAAGTTTGTAATAAAGTAGCTTAGTTGCCTTTTGTATTGGACACAAAAATTAAACGCAACAGACAACATCTCAGTCAAGCCAAGAAAACAATCTTTAAAATGGCACCGATGCAGGAAACATTCCTCGTAAAAATAACAATTTACTTCCTTAAGACCACAGAAAACCCAATACCGGAAACACTTTCGAATTACTCGAGTTGTGCTGGATTGCAACTCGTACACCTTGGGCCCTTCTGCTTTGCTATTTAGTTACTGTTTTGTGCTTGGAGCACCAATCTTCGTTTCTTCCACAATCTCGACAAATAAGGCTGACTATTTCCGACTCTCTTTGCAGCATTGCGCTAACTGTATGGCCAGGTGTGAGGACCGTGACTAATACGGTCACCTCTTTCCTTTCTTTCGTAATTCAGTCCCAGCTGCATTTATGTCATTTAGATCTGCTGTGCTGTTCTACAAAGTTCTGCTTTTGTTCACCAAGCCAGCAAATTAGCAATGGATTAATTCACTATCGGAAAATACTGAGTCATCCGTCGCAGAGCATCAATAAGAATCACAAAAGTGCCAAATAAATTTCCTAACGCCAGCAATAAATCGTTGGCTTTTGAATAACTATTAATACCCAGTTGGCGGCACGATCTCCTTATCCCTCACTTCTTCTCACTCATATCGTAATTTTTTCTCCCGCATATTTCGTATTAAGCCCGCGATCAATTTCCATCGAATAAATTTCCAATCAGATCGATAAATCAAAGAAATAAATCGCATCTTGTTCGAAGGTGGGGTTCACTCTCTGATCGGTCGATGTCGGGGATCGCCACAGTATGAATGTTGTTGCATCGTATGTATCGCTCCGTGCACTGCAGATCCTGTATTTGCAAATTTGCATTTTACTTTTACGCCGCAACGACTAGAAATCAATATCGCAATGAATCGCGCGCGGAGCCCGCCGAAGAAATCGAATGTTCCACAGAAAATGCACCGCACTAAGGCGCAGGCGCAGAAGCATGCGCTCACGCGTGGGATTCATATCAGTGCGGACAGCAAGTAGATACGGCGACGCGAAAACTGTAATATGTCGCTGTCTTCATCGGGATCTTGCAGGCAGTTTGGAGCGTCTGAGCGAGTCACATATTGTTGTATGTGAAAACGGACCAATTTGATGCATTGCCACTCTAAAGTGAGACATTATTTATCGAAGCGACTGATGCGCGATTTTAAGACACGTCCTTCATCCTGTTCCGGTGAGTCCATCCTTAATACATTATCAAGAGTAAACTTTAGCGGAATGAAGCACTTTTGTGCTCCAGTATGTCTCATCATCACCATCATCATCGAAGACGGGCGACGTCTGCTCAAAACCACTTCGACTTTAAATTGGATTTGATTTTGTCCGAAATTAGTTTGCAATTTTTGCAATAACACGTATGGGACTGTAGGAAACTTTTAAATGTTACACTTGTCAAAAGTTTTGACATGCATTCGATCTTCTCCTAAGATATCAATAAATATTTGTAGGCGACAAGTGGTCGATCTTCTCACGGTGCGTTGGTATCTTCTGGAAAAAATTTCTCGACATATGCTTACAGCTAGCTTATGGGCTGAGACTTCAGAACATCATACCAACCTGAAGGCGTAGCAAATGTCAAAAACATGTACATCTTTCGGTTAAACTATTAATTAAGGAATCAAACGTATTCGTTTTGGTGTTGGCTCTCTCGCTTGCAAAAAGAAAAACGACAGCTAAGAGAATTATTTTGTATTGATGGCATATAGACGGAATGTCTAATTTGGCTGTAGTATACCGAGGTAGATGGGTGTTTGTGCTCGTATCTTGAAGTCATAAAAATCAGTACATTCTCAATGAATATATATAGAAAAGTTACAGGAAATCAATATAACGATAAATCCGTTTAAAAATCGGAATCAGGTGGCATCCTAGCAAAGCTAATCCAATCTTGTAAGCGCGCATATTACACCAAGCAATTCTTGACCTAAAAACGCATGTATTGGAGTAAAAATCGTTGCCAGACGACTGGATCAGAGGCATGCTGTGCCCCATATATAAGAAGAGATATATTACAGCTTGCAGGAATTATCGTTGTATAACGTTCCACGTATAAGATTGTATTCTCTATCCTTCAAGACAAGATAAAGTTATTATTAGTCCATACCAGTATGGAAAATACAACTGATCAGATTTTGATCCTTAGGCAGCAAGTGAATGGAAAATTATGTCTACTGTTCCAAAACGCATACAACTTATATTTATAGACCTAAAGCTATCTATGACAAATTGAAAATCTTTCTTCTAACAGCTACTAATCCCGGACGTTTATCAGACTTTCGCGAGAGGTGGGTCCGTGAAAAAACTTTATGATGTTTTTTTAAGAAATGAACTTCGAAAATCCCGCTTAGTAGCTCAACGCACTAACCACTTGACCACTTAACCACCAAAGCGCCTACGGGGATGTACATAGATGAGAGAAAAATCTTCGAGCAGAAGATCCAACATTGGTCCCATACTTAAGATCACGAATTTTAAGTTTTTTAGGGAATACTTTAACTATCTTAGATAACTAATAGCTTACATTAGCTTATCAAGTCTCTACATTTCCAGGAATTTAACAATTCCATCCAATCTGCTGGTGTATAAGACAATGGTCATACCAGTACTTGTATACATATGAATGAAATGAATTAATAATAATCGATGGTCAAACTAATACTTTCACATGTATCTAAAACTTGGGTGCTTAGCCAAAGAACTCTATTATTTAAATTTTATTATTATTTCGCTGTATTGCTAGATTGTGAGGAAGGACGATTTCGGAGACTACATGAAATGATTATATTTTCTAGCATTCCCGAGATGTTCATTTCGTGAAGATAATTTGGCTCGATAGGCTCTGGTTGTCAGGATAACTAATCGAAAAGTCCTTTACGGTAGAATTTATAGAACACGACAGCAATGTACGCGTGATACCAAACTGTATAACATCAGCTTTAAGTCGGGACTGGTGAAGACATTTTTTGCAGAAGGGGAGGTCCGGAACCAGATCACGTTTGTTAAGGGAAATATGATGATATCTTAAGAAAGAGAGAGAAAGAGAGAGGGATAAGATTGAGACAGATGGTATGCAAATTCGTAACATTCGTTCTTTCGTTTGTACGTCTAAGAAACCAGGAAATCAGGTAAAATGGGCAGTGTGATCCATGAGTGGCGACCTTTTCAGCTTTACAATTACCCTGAATATCTCCATGCCCCGGAACGCAACACATTAAACTGCTCCGCCATCTCCTTGAGAGATGATCGGCAGTATAGCGCTACAAAAGAGTTTATCGCATTTTAGCGTAGCTTGATGATCAGAGAAGATTCGGGTATCCCTATTCTTTCAGCCAAGATAAGACTCGTTTTGTCGCCATATTTTCTGTCTGGAAAACACTGGATCTTTATTAGGATGATGGAAAGAGAGACTAAGCGTTTTTAAGAAAACAGCTCCGCTTATCCCGTCATCAGCTTTTAAACCGTCAGTGTAGAAATGGATTGATTCATCTCCAAGCACCTTTTTCCTATAATGATCTGAAGGGCATATGGTTACTTAGATTTTTTAAATTCTCTTTATTAATTTCGCGTGCACGTGGCTGCCTGGGTGGCTGGCTGGTTAGATTTTCTGATAAATTTTTAACCCACTTCCCAAAGCCCGATTTTATTGAAATTATGCACACATGTATATTTCCGGTGACAATACTTTCTATTATTTGAGGCCCCTCGGACCTCGGGGTCGGGGGGCTCCCATACAAATATTTTACAAAACTTAGCCGATTTTTTTAAAATTTTATACAAATGTGTATCTCCGATGGAAAACACTTTTTGTAAAAATTTTGGTCGGGGGGCACCCATACAAATTTTATGAAAAAAGTTCCCGATTTTCTTAAAATTTTATACGCATGTGTATCTCCGATATACAAAACTTTTTGTAAAATTTTTGAAGCGATCGTGCCCCGGGGTCGGGGGGCTCCCATACAAATTTTTTTTTTTAATTATCGATTTTTAACGCACTTCCAAAAGCCCAGTTTTCCTGAAGTTTTGTACACATATGTATTTCCGGTGACAATACCTTTTTTTTTAAATTGGAAGTGATCGGGCCCCGGGTTTGTGGGGTTCCCATACAAATTTAAAATAAAAATTACCCGTTTTTTTTTTCAAATTTTACACACATGTGAATACCTAATAAACAATACTTTTTCTAAAATTTGGTAGTGATCGGGCCCGGGTTCAGCCACAAGGCCCTTATACATTTTTTTAAATATCATAGTGGCATCAGATACCGTCTTACTTTAATGACTGTGCGCGGTGTGTGTTGCGCAGCCGGCTGCTCTGCTTGGTTGTAATGGTGATTTTTGAAAGCCTATCTGAACCGCATACACTTTACACTTAGGCCCCTCGTTGGGCGCCAATTTATGTAATGGTTATTCTTTTGTTAAGAGCTCACAAACGTTGAAGCAGCTGCGACTTAGGCCTGGTGTGCACGCCTAGCATACGCTCTAACCAGCTCGCCGGAATGGGGTGGGGTCTTGGCCCGTCACCTGCTTCCACCATCATAAATATATATATATGCGTGCACCAGGCCCCGTTGACCTGTATCTTAATTCATGGGGCGAAGAGATCTGAACTCAATAAAAACTCCTTTTTAAATTCCTTTACGTTATAATTTAAAGGCTATTTATTTCTACATTAAGTGTTATATTAAGTACGATATTACCACAATATTAATTCTACAACATTTCCTTAGGTGTTGAAAAGGTAAGCGAATTGAATAATTCTTATAATCTATAATAATTAGACAAGGGTAAAGGTAAGTATAGGGTAATTCTCATAATCTATAACAACTGGAAAAAGTGTAATAAGGCAAGTAATGAATGATTCTTGTAATCTAAATATAATTAGAAAAATGTAATAAGGTAAGTATAGAATAATTCTTATAATCTCTAATAGTTAGGAAAAGTGTAATCAGGTAAGTATAGAATAATTCTTGTAATCTAAATTAATTAGAAAGTGTAAAAAGGTAACTGTATGGAATAATTCTTATAATCTATAATAATTAGGAAAGTGTAATAAGGTAAGTGATGGATAATTCTTATAATCTATAATAATTAGACAAGTGTAATACGGTAAGTATAGAGTAATTCTCATAATCTATAACAATTGGAAAAAGTGTAATAAGGCAAGTAATGAATGATTCTTGTAATCTAAATATAATTAAAAGTGTAAAAAGGTAAGTGTCTGAATGATTTTTTTAATCTATAATAATTAGGCAAGGTTAATAAGGTAAGTAATGAATAATTCTTGTAATCTAAATATAATTAGAAAAATGTAATAAGGTAGGTATAGAATAATTCTTGTAATCTAAATATAATAAAAAGTGTAAAAAGGTAACTGTATGGAATAATTCTTATAATCTATAATAATTAGGAAAGTGTAATAAGTTAAGGGATGGATAATTCTTTTATGTTGTCAAAGCCTGCGCTTTGTCGTGCGGTGTTTCCGGAAGCCTTAACATTTGTGATACGATATCTAATAACATGGAGCCGAGATCCTTTTCCTCTTAGATGGAAGCAAGGTAGTTTCGTAAAGTTTTAGCGATAAAAAGGATTTCAATAGGATCCCGAAATTTTCGCAGATTATCCTGTGATTGCGTCAAGTTATGCATTCGCTTAGCACTCTCTAATACGCTGCCTTTTGCTATTGATGAATTTACTTTAGCAAACTGCTCAAGAATGCGTGTTGCTTCGCTGATGTAGGGACATTGATCCGTGTTTAGATTCCTCCATTCACCATTGTCATTGCACTGATAGGTAGTAAACGCTTCCGCTAGCGATTCGCCTGCGCATTGTTGCCAAACTTCTTTGCCGCGAATGGTACTTGGCCAGTAATAATTCCCCTTATTATTATGGACGCTGACTGCAAGGCAGTCTGTGGTTTTTTCTGACATGATCATGACGGAAATTGTTTGCCATAAGTTCGCTTGCTGAGATCTTAAACGGAAGTCTCACATACCAGTGTGCTTTATATGGACTTTGGAATTTTAAGTATTGAATCCAGAAGACCGGATTTCCGAAGGATATTTTGCATCGATTTGAATGGGAGGAAAATATCTAATTGGATCACTGTAACAATTTTATCGGACCGACCCCAGAAGACATGCGCTCGAGCAGATGGGCCTTCTGAATCTCTAGGTGCACCAACGGCCACTCTGGGCGCCCCAAAAGCAGAATAATATAATAGCAGTACTTACGTGAGGGAAAAGGGCGATTTCTGTTGGAACTCGGCTCGCGTGGTGGCCTCTTCTCCTCAATCGTCAGCTGCGATTCGGCCTTTTTTGGTTAGGAATATTTATTCCTTGCTGTAGCGGACTTCTTCTTGTTGACAAATTTCGCCCTTTTCTATAAATTGTGGGGGGGGGATTACAACGATGTAGCCCGATTACTAATTGCAACAACAAAATTTATTCTAAGTTCCACACTTAACCCTCCGCTTTCCTTTTTCCTTTTTTTTTTCTTTTGGATCGTCTTGTTCCTCTTCCTAGCGTTCCTTTTCTTATTATTTTCGTTTTTTTTTTCTGGATGTCCAATTCCCAATTCTCTTTCCTTCCACTTCTTTATTTTTTTTTTCAAATTTTAATTTTGCTTGACGGAGCGATTTCTTTGACGTGCTGTCTCCTCGCCAACTCTCATAAAAAGAAACTCCTTTTGACAATGTTTTCTGCAACAAGTCGTTTCGGCCCCTTGATGGGTGTTAGAGCGAGACGACGGTCATTTCTGCATTTCGCAATGTCTCTGTACAGAATCATTCACAATGGCTTATTTGGTACCTATTTACACGGCGCGCAAGGGAACCGATAGTGAACGTTGTGCGTTAGGTTGCATCGAATACTTTTGGGTGGGAAATTTCTGTGCAGCAATTTATGTTTTCTTAAATGCATAGCTTTTGACATTCTTTCGCTTAATGCAAGTGTACCATTATAAAGGTTTATATTTCATTAGTTGCATTGCTGTTCACATTCAATCGTTTAATGCAAGTGCACCATTACATGGTTTTGGTGGTGGTGAAAGAGAGAAATCTTCGCTTTTTCTCCTACAATAAAAAAATAAAAAAATAAAAAATTACCCAGGATCGAGGGGCTCCCATATCAATTTCTGCGATTAGAGAATTTAGATGAAAAATTTTAATTTTTATGGGTTGTTTTTTTTTAACTAGAGTTGCGGAATGGTGTATTATATGTTACGTGGTGGAATCCTGGATGAATTCAGAACAGAGGAGTGGCCGATTTAATTTTTGGTCCCCTAGGAGATTACACTGATGAAGTAAACAACCGCGATAGCAGCTTCTACTAAACATGTCGTGGTGTTAAACAGAATGTTCAGTGCATCGAAGGGAGTGGTACGAAGTGCTCCGCTCAAAAATAAACATCAAGCTGATCGTAAGAATTTGCTTAGCTTATATACTGCTTTGTCTAAGGCAGCCTATACATTGTATACAGGGCTAATGAAAAAAGTTTTGTTTTTTTGGTTGAATTGATTGTTATAGAATTGTTTGTCTTGTTATTGGTAAGACAATGGTAAATAGAAATTAAATCTATTATAGAATTGTAAGGCCAGCTGCATATTGAGCACAACATAGGACAGCACGACGTAGCCGATGTTTTGAGGGCATACAACGTTTTAGTATAATATTTTATGCACTCAAAACTTTCCTGTGCTAGACTCGGTGCACACAATTAATTGTCAGAAGCTTAGCAGCAGAAAAAAAGTACATGGCAGGCAGCAAAAGCAAACTAAACATTAAAAAATAATTTACAACAAATTCACCCAGAAGACGATCGATCCGTTAAGGTGCCATCGAAAGGAACACGCTATGATTAAAAATCGGCTCAGGATTGGCATGAATGTACCAAGGCATCTCCACCACGTCTCCTCCCTTGTGGTATCCTCACGCTTTAAACATACGATACGATTGCGACGCTCAGGGCTGACCAACTGGAATCAAGTGAAGGACCGAACTGAATTGACTTGATGTGAAGTCAGTCGAATGTCATATTCTAGACAGCTCGACTGGCATTTGATTATTGGCTTCCAATTCCAATTTTTCCCGGCCAATTCATGCCATTTCCATCTGGCTGCACGCAGATCGTGTATGTGTGTGTATGAGACTTCTTCCTACCTCATCTGCTATCAGCCATCAGCCACATGGAAATGGAAATTATATCACTGCCAACCTGCTGATATGTGGCAGGAAACTGGTTATTACATCTGAGCGCGGTGATTGCCACAAATCGAACTCGCGCATCTTAGCCCATTGAGATGGACTAGCGCTATTACTGATCCTCTACTACTGACTACTGACTGATTGACATTCAACAAAACGCCCATCTTTCCTTCGAGGAATCCGACCTGACTGGCACTTCCCGCGGATTTTGTTTGTGTGTTTGAGAAGGTGGCAATTAATGTTTACCTGATTTGGTGCTTCTAAATGGATATACTTGAACATAGTTTCAACTGATCACATTGAGATTGGGATAGATATTTATATCTTGAGTATATGCGGCATTGCAGTCCTCTCCGAAAAATACCGAGTACGCTCTATTAACTTTTTGCAAAACAATGACGAAACAACCACCTGCTGAGCTTTCAGATGATATGACGAACGGACGATTGCCAGAAGAGCGCTTTTTCTATAGATAAGCGATGCCCGAAGGATTTCACAATAATATCTTTTGATTGTGTCCACGAAAGGGATCATGGATACATCGTATTGTGCACGTTGTCCCAACAGGAAACTGCCGTATCAATTCAAAACGAACGAAAATGGATTATTTTGCTCGATTACTCGTTATTAGACAATTCCCCATGGAAACCACCATCAGCTTAACAGAGATTTTCCGAGATTTGTAGAGATTTTCTCTGTGCTGTGCACTGTAGCGTGGCGCGCATTTGAGACGATCCATTTGATTGACATCATGGCAAAGTGTCGCAAACACTTCCATCGAAGCAATTGAAAACCTAAGATATACAATTAGATTGCGGTTTTTATTGTTGTTTGGGCGCCTCTTCATAGACGCGCTCAATAGAAAGAAGATTTACGCTCGATGAAGTACTGCTCTCTGTTTAATGGATAGATGGATGGAGGCCGTCTCCCATCACACAATCTGAGTGAGGCGCGCTCATATTATTATCTGTGTCGTCATGGCGTCGAAGACAATACCGGAGTTATAAGGCGAAGCCTGTCGCCTCTTAGTGTACACTTACCTTAACGCATCGACAATTATCCGAACGGTTGATTTTATTTCAGGTGGCAGATTATACGCTTCGATGTATATTCATACACCATATACTTGTGTATCTATGATGGAAATCTGCGATGATGTTGCGACGTTCAGGTGACTAGAAAATTATTGTCAGAAGAAAGTTCAAGAAGCGATAAGTTGTCTCACGAATATGGCAATGCATGAAACAGGAGACGCAGAAATATGCACCTATAATAGGGTTGGTGGAGGAGAGTGCTGTTGGTGTAATATAAGATGGAGACTAACCGCTGCACTTCTTTCTGCACTTCAATGTAATATCAATAAATTTTTTGTAAAGAAAACGTTCATGAAATCGGTAATAATAAAATTTACTGATAGTATCGATGGATTAAATAAAGCTCGATATACTTAGAGTACACTAGTAAGACAAGAAGTCTAAAGTTTTTAAACGGTTCTAGGTTTATTCTTCTGGAAGTGTAAGAGTAAGTACAGTTGTTTCGCCTTATTTGCAATTAAATTTAAACATTAAATTATTGTTCTAAATACTTAAGTTATTTAGGAAAATAAAATCTTGAGACCTTTTTAAAAAGCATAAAAACGTTGCGTTATACATAACTTCTAACCTGCGAAAGAAAATAGAGTCAACGAGCAGTTTATATTTTCCAAAAATGCTAGAATAGGCTTGAAAAGTGTGTTAACCAGCTTTAAACAAGCCTGAGAAATAAATACACCAATTTTCCACAGTTAGTTCATTAGTTGAAAATGCAAAAAAAAACTATAACATTTTCAATATGGGATAACACTCTGCCTTCAGGAGGTAGGTCGTTACATGACAAATTACTATTGATAATAACGAAAACACTTTGAAATCCTTTTTAATATCGGATAGTACTGCCTTCAAGAGTTTTGGGATATGTTCCGAACAATTATCACGGTTCGGGTTTTTGCTTATTTAAATCGTAGGCAATATTTACGAGCCCTTTCCAGAATACGTCGAAGATCATCATTGATTCGGATAAGAAAATCTTCCATAAGCCCTCTTGGACGCAAGAATTACACTTGTAGAACCTTATATATGAACGTAAAAAGATTTACAAACGTAATTGATAATATTATTAAATAAAGAAAATAGAAGTGGTCCAAGAACAGATTCTTGTGGTACTCCAGTCTTCAGTTCGATGGAGGAAGATTAAATAACAAATACGTGTTTCGTTTTGTCAGAGAGGTAATTGAGCCCTTTTTAAGTCAAAACGAAAATCGACAGGTATTTTTAATAATAACTAGCGGAAATACCCGGCGTTTTCCGGCTGTCCTATTCAACTAACCACACGCCAACAAACCACGCGCCACCTGACCTATCGTCCACTGACCTCCCGCTCACTGAACTCCCAACCCCAATTGACTACCTCAGCCACCCAGAAAACTATATAATCGACACTTATATCGGCAGAAATTATATACGTGTTGGAATCATGTGTTATGGTCGTAAGTTCATACAAAAATCCCATGGAAAACCGCACTTTCAGTTTTTCCCGAATTTTTTGGGCAAGTTTTCCAATTTTTCTTTTCGTACGACCCTTATTCTGATAATGACGAATGTTTTAAAATTAAAATGAGCCAAATCGGTCGAGCCGTTTTCCGTTTTGTTGAAATTTTGCACACATGTATATTTCCGATGACAAAAAAAAGTCCAAAGTCAAGGAATCAGAAAGCTCTCCAGTTATTAAACAACCCAAATTTGGTTCGAAAAAGGAGTGAAGAAAAACCATTAGAACTGGCTTATCGCTAACAATAACTAAGATCTTAAAATACAAATAATAAATAAATATCATCAATGGATGTAGTCTTACGAACACTATATATATATATGTACTTGTAAATTAGGTTAAAACTAAATTTCTCGTTATTTTATTCTTATTGTTGGTATTGGGCTATAAAGCTTTTTGTACTGCGTCCTTGAGACTATTGTGCATCCCAGGTGTTTACCACATAATATGGTTGCTTAGTGTTCCTTTGTGAATGCCACTATATCTGCCAAGTCAATTGGTTTGGCATTCGGCCAGAAACCTGTATGAGCTTGAAATGTAATTTTCCGGGTGAGGGCTTCACATATGAAAAGTATGTGTTCTGATGTTGTTTCGCCACGTTACATAATCGGAAGCGGTCCGCTTGGTATTTACCCATTTTTAGAGGCTGGCCATGGAATGGGCCATGTCCCATCATGTACCAGACTAGTGTTATTAGCGCATGGCGGTTCAGTTTAATTGCTTTGTCTAAACGATTAGTATTATATTTAAGAAGCTTTTTGGCCTGCCCCATCCCAGGTGATGATACTCATTTAACTTCGATGTCGTTTGCTCAGTATTCTTAAGACTAAATTGTAATTTTTACCAACACCCTTTGGTACGAGTATTTTAATTACAAAAATAATTTATTTTTCTTACAGCTGTTCTTATGCCTCTAACATGTAGTATGGGCTCAAAATCGCAACTTTAAAAAAAAATTAATAAGAAGAGAGAATGTTCTCATATTTGGTGTAGGCATTTTTTGCCCAATTGCAAATTTGTATGTAATTTTTAAAAAAATCGTATTTATCGAGCTTTTTTTCTAAAGTACGCTTAAACATACGTTGAGATATTTGTTACATTTTTTTAAAGTTATACAGAGTTATGTCCACTTAATATAACCGTGGCTTTAGTTACCACATCCCGATACCATCTGCCGATGCCTGTAAATTATATTCTTCTTTAGCAGTTACTTTTTCATTGGATTGCCATTGGATTGTCTCTTACTCAACTGCTCGGTTGAGGTTAAAACGAGAAAGATGAATTCAAAAGAAGAGACGATGCGGCTTAACTCAGTTGGCCAGTTGCAAGGGTTAATGGGCTTATAGCGTACTCGCCGAGTGTCCGCTGAAGTAATTAAATTTTTTGCACTTGATCGGAAATTCCATTATAAGTTGCGCTGCTCTTGCACGGTGTGTGAAACTGGTCATGTATTGATGAGGCGCGAAATCTGGCATCTTAAAGGCATTAAATCAGAAGAAGTGGCTTGCGTCAGAACAAAACCTGTCTGCTTGTCGCATAATTTTCCGATGTTCTACTAATGGCCGGTCTGTGGGTAATTATTTAATTGCCCTTCCTTTAACATGAACACTAGATAGGCAGGTGATGATGTCCTCGTAAAGTTGGATGGATGCGAAAATGTGGAATTAATGAATATACCCGTGCGTACCATAGATAAAAAGACATTTGTCATAATTGATAATTGAGTACACCATCACAACCGTCGACAAGCGTCCATTGGCCATGACATGATCATGAGAATCAATCGTCCGAAGGTGAATTGTTGTGTTTGTTTTTACGCATCATTGATTTTTTCCTTCGACAAGATGGTGTTCAGTTCTTGTTGCTGTTTAATCCGGTTCCTTTTTGTGTTAATGTTGTGAAACAACACAATGAGCAATGGCTGTCGCCTGCTTACTGCTGACTGCGAGCGACTGACACTTTTCAAATTGTTACATTTGTGAAAATAGTTATCTGCTGGAATCACCATTATCGTCATCATCTTCAATTCGTTGGAAATCTGGTAAGGAAGAAAAAATTGAAATTATGCACTCGCACCCCACCGCTATCTGAGCCAAATAATAATAGGTTGCCACCACAGTTAAGCGGCGCACATCAAACGGATCACAAGTTATCCGATTCGAATGCTTCTGATGGAGACAACGGGGGATCACCGCGTATGATGCTGTGACGAAGTTGTGCGTAGTGAGTAAAGCCGTCCAGATGCCTGATTCATCCTACGATGCTATGCGGTAGCGTTTTTAAAATGCAATGCAAACAACCTAACGAAAACAACTATTGATTTGATTTTGGTCGAGCCGGCTACAATGCGTATCCGCAAAATGCAATCAGTCACACGCCGGTCACTCACTCCAATCCATTTTAGGATCGAAAAACTTCACACCATTAAAGATAGCTTCCATGCATTTTGATCCCACGGGAACAGTGCGTTGTTGATCGTTTTGTTCTTTTTTCGTCTTTTGAGGAGCATGTGATTTTCTTCTGTCATTTCTGTGGTTTTTTCCTACGTACGTCAGTGTGTCCGATCAATGAATCGAAAAATCTTTTAGAAAAAAATTGGCATTGATGGTGAGATCCTTCGATTTTCTGTGCAGAAGCAGGAATTTCGTGGGTCCCCTGCATGCACATGCCGTGTTCTGATTTTATTGGTATAGGAAACGGTTTAGGAAATGGGCAAGTAATTGAGGTTATTTTGGGCAAGTGGTTTGGTTTGGTTACTTCTTGATTAAGTCTTTTAATTGATCTTTAAATTCCTTTCAATGATACCTCAGATAACTTGAAGGTTTAGAAATCAAGACTCTCTTCTTGGGATAGGTTCATCTTTTTGGGGAGATACCTGATGTACAATGTAACAATGATCTGCGAATAAACCGACCAACTTGCTTATGCACTCCTTGTTTTTAATGAGAGAATTTCTTTATTAATTAGTGGTTTAGATTGATATGGGTTTTGTTTCAAATTGTATTGATGGAGCTGAATTCCACAAGATATAATTCGAGCCATGGAAGTTGTTGAATCTGACATAGATCTAGATAATTTATCAGCAGTATCGGACAGTGGGCATCATGGCTCAGTGGATAGGAGTATGGACTGCTGAGAACCCCATGGTTCGAATCCCAGTAACACCAAAGTATTTTTCACGGTGTCCCAACTCTCGCGAAAGTTTGACAAACATCCGAGAGTAATTTTGTGTTCAAAATTATGCATACTCAACACAATGGTTGCGAAGAAGTCCGGCCTTGGACCGTATGGTCTGTCGCGCCGATATTATATTATATTATATTATCGGACAAATGATATTATTTATTTTTTTGACAGGTATTGCAATGCGTCAAAGCTGCACTTGACCTGGCCGTAGTTTACCTAGAAATAAGCTTATGCTTTCTTCAGGTGACTTGTGAATTTACACTGGGTGCCGAGAGCATGTGTATTACCAGCTGATCCATGGCACATTTTGAAGTTTTCAATCTTTGTGAGTTTCTCTAATGGATATAGGTCCAATTATTATTAGTTTTGATAGGAAAAGATTTTGATTGGAGGATATACATTGATACATTAACACTCAGACTACCGGTCCAGTCTACGTAACCATAGATTTAACTCTTAAAGGCTTATCGTTATTTTTCCAATAGATCGATGTGAATTATCAAGGTTCCTTAGTAGCTTTAATATCCTACTTCCAAAGTTAGTCTCGTTTCGCTATTTTGGAGGACACCTTTTCGATTCTGTTTGCCTCTTAAAATCATAAGAATATTTCTTACCGACCTGATTATCAACAGATTACGAATACACGTGATACGATGCTGTATATTTGATATAGATTTGCCGTATGCTGCTGACCGGTTGAATTGATGTATGGAGTCGTCTAGATGTGGATCCAATATTGTGGGTCTATGAAGACAAAATGTAAGTTTATGTGGAATGTTCGGGGTTGAACTTTCAACTCTATTCAGCACAACCACCACTAAGCGCACTTCTGTGCAATCAATTGGGTTACTGCAAAGAATTAGCTCCTGAGAAGGACAGCTTTGCCAATCCCAACTACGAGAGAGATTAACTCATGTCTTGAATAATTTAAGATACTAATCATGCCATGTACCTATATGGAAGTTCTTTCTTTGCGAAAGGAACGTCTAATGAATACTAATGGGCTTCTTATTCACGGGCCATTGTTGCCTGCGATTTTCATCTTAATAAACTGAGGCAGTTTATCCGGCGACAGTGTGCGACTATTTTGGAAAAATGCTAACTTTGAACCTTTTATTTTTTAATACACAATGGTAGGTAGTGGTGGACCTAGCAACACTTGCTAGTGGCCAGTGGGATTGAGACGAAGAGTCCTTCACAGTCAGAAGAACTTAATCAAGAGGGACGTTCTCAATTTAATTAGGGAGTTATCGCTCTTGGTACAATAGGCATGTAGAAGACCGCGTTTAAGTTAATTGTGCAGCGCTAAATATTCAATCTTAATATTAGAAAAAGGTTACTAAGTAAGGTTGTTTTCTCTTCTTGTAGATAGGAGAGGATAGACACATTATCCACAACACATCTTACGAGTTTTTGAATTTTGTTCTGCAATTACTATATCCTGATAACACTTTCTATTTCTAGAGATTCTTAAAAAAGATTGACTTTAGTTTTGGTCAGAGTATCTTCAAACTTGTTTGCCGGTTCTTGCTCTACATTGCGTAAGGTCCTGTGGGAGGGTCAGAAAAAAAAATACTTGTTGGAAGTTTATCAGTTGAATCATTGATATTCCTTTTTGTCCAGCAACTTGGAAGAGTCACCGAATTGTATCTTGACATGCAGTTCAGTCTTCAATCAGTCAGATTTGTGTAAGAATGGTGTGCCTTTTCCTTTATATTTTCTAATTCGTTCCACTGTAAAATTTTTTATCATCTGATCTGTCTGGTAATGCCAGAAACACCGCCTTTGCGGTATGTGCCACACCAATGCGACTGCATTCATAATGCGATGATGTGATTTTTCAATTTTTTTTGCGAAGGAATGGGTTTGTGCGTATATATATTTTTGCAGTACAATACCTACATGTTACCTTACGCCTTACTGACAATTGGTTGTCGCTGTTGCCTGTCAGCATGACATAAAAAAACTTGTGCGCGGGACAGTAATTACGGGAATATATCGTTTCGATACACTGACGGTATGTGAAAGCCCCACGATACCTACGTACTGCAAAACATTGGTCGCACCACCAGTTTCAGGCGGATGGACGCATCGGACCCAGATATCGCTCTCCTTCAAATCATTGAATGCCACAATGATGATGTGATGTCACCTCGGTAGCAAACGCCAATCACTACTCAGTGACTATAATTGACTTGCAATTAGAGTCATTGGAATGACGGATGTGTGTACGAGCAAACGACAGCTGTTGCTGCTGCACTGGAAGTAATTGGTTTAGATTGGTTTGGTCATTGTGATGATTTTGATTGGATTTCAAATAAATTTTGGAAGACACCTACTCTGTATGTGGAGGGTGAAAGAATACGGCGACATAAAGGGTGGGAAGAAACCGAAGATTTATTAAGAATTGGAAAATTTACCGAAACGTCTTGAGCAAAGAAGAATACTTTGAATCCGTCGAACGATAGCTCCATGGCTGTTCTTAGTATGAAGTTAAAAATCTGGATGATATCAACTCAAGTAAAGTTTGAAGCCAATATTGAGGCTGTACATTGCCACCTATAGCTTACACGAGAACACTAAATAAAATGGACAACAAGTCATGGAATTTGCGTTAAATAATAATCCGGAATCGAGAGAAAAAGGCTGGCACGTACGAATATCCACAAAACAAAAGTTCCAAAACACACTATACTCACTACACCATCTGACAGCATGATAGAACTTTATAAAGCCAAGGCATAACAAATAAACTGACACGAATATGTAGATTGACCATGACTAATATTATAAGCCAAGTAAAGTTATCCAGATCACTATCAATCATATTCAACATCTATAGCATGGACTCCAATTATGTGAAGGACTGGCCTTCCACTTGAGTTAGACAAATTGGACCGGTATTTTGATGTTACGGCGATAGGATCAATGCTATATAAGACCATTAAGATATTGACTGACTTATCAGATAGTGACATCATTGGTATAAACCCAAGAGCTGTACAAAAAGCTACCATCCGACGTGCAATTCTTTAACTATTTTGGTTCAGTTGTAGAAGCTCATAAAAATACGCGCACCGTTCCTTAGAGCCAACAAAGTCTACTTTATATATAATCATAATACCGGCGCGACAGACCATGCGGTCCAAGGCCTGGCGTCTCGCAAACATTTGTGTTGAGCATGCATATTTTTGCATACAACTGGAGGGATCTACAATTTAATGCCGGATCCAAACGGCGAATTGAGAAGCTTTCCGTGAAAAATTATTACTCTCGGACGTTTGTCAAATTTTCGCGAGAGGTGGGACACCGTGAAAAATACGTGAGGAGGAGTCCACTCTTCAAATCCAGGAATTTAGCCATAAAATACAAGCTCATACCTTACTTATTTAAATCCTTTATTATCTCAGAGATCTCAGCGGTTTCTGGAAATGTATCGCTTCTACCCAAACTTCTTTCTAGCTACTCTGACTCCACTTCAACTGTTCAACTTCAATAAACTGACAATGTAGGTGTCGCTTTTCCGAAATGTATGGTCTCCGACCACGAATTCTGATATCAATAGGATTTTGACTCGTTCTATTCTGGAGTTCCGCGTTGGAGATGTGATTAGGCCAGAAGATGGTGATCCGTTATTCTATGTGATGCAGTCGTCATATTTATACCTCCGGTGTTGTTTTGATTTAGATGTAAGAGTCCATCGAATTCCTCCAGTACCCGTCGTGAAGCAGCGCCGAGCACATCACGTATCACCAATAAGAATGAAATCGGACACACCTTGCTTTCGATCTCAATTTTCCTGACAACTTTCCTTTATGCAGAAGGTTACATTTTGAACTCTCATACAATAACAGCTATAAGTTTGTCCGGTATGCCTCATATGCACAAGGCAAGCCAAATAATTTATATTCTCTGTTGACACTTCCGAACGACTTTTCGAAATCAACGAACAGCAGCTGAAGTGGTGATCGGTATGAAGCACACTGTTCGATGTTGATCTGCAGGGTGTTGATATGACCGACACAGGAGCACCCAGATCGGAAACCTGGCCGGCGAAGTTGTATTCAAGGTAGACTTTTATTCGCTATTACTTTGGCAACAGCAATCAATACAAAAATTACTCCTCAGTTCTCGCACTCAATGGGACTTTCATTCTTAAGAAGGTTTATGAATATTCTCTCTTTCCACTCTTCGGGGAATTTATCTTGTTTCCAGGACTTCACTGCCAGCGAATGTTGAGCTATGTTGTTGCTGCTAGTGCTACTATTTATAACCCCGTGAGAATGTCATACAGCCTTATTTTTCTTGAGTGCTTTAAGTACGACAGTGATCTCATCATTGCTCCAAGCCTCGAATGTTTTTAAAGACCATCCCGAAGAAGCTTAAATATGGGATCTAGGGGCATTGAATTTAAGCTCGGTATGCTACGGTGGGTGTGGGCGCCGTGGCTCGGTGGATAACTGCATGGCTGCTGAGCAGGAGGTTCGTGGTTCGAGTCCCAGTAACACCAAATAAGTATTTTTCACGGTGTCCCACCTCTTCCGAATGTGTGACAAACGTCCGAGAGTAGCTTTTTAATAATATTATCATAATTAAGCTACGGTGGGCAGGACACCAAGTAAAAAGGGGCATGCTTGGAAAGTCCCTTGCGGTAGGGTTCCAGTGATATGACAGCAAGGCAGTCCAAGCTTACGCTGGAAGGACAGCGTATCTATGGGTTAATGCCATTATCTCTAAGAACCATCAGTTAGTAATAACAAAAATAATATTTGGAGCGACAGACCGTTGCGATTCAAGACCAAGCTTTTCGCGACCATTCGTGTTTTGTGTGTTATATTTTGCACACAAATGGAAGCAACCTACAGTTTAAAGACGTATCTGGGTGTTGTGACAAGTTCTAATTGTCGGACGTTTGTCAGAATTTCGGGACAGAAACTGTCGGAAATTGGCGACCATCATTTGATGATCCAGTATTAACTCATGGGTGAGAGTTGGGCCAATTTTACACCCATGCCAATTTAAGGGATGACGGCAACCGGTTGTATGACGCGCAACTCCACGCCGAGCCCATAACCGCCCCAGTAACATCGGGACGTATATGATGCACCAAGAAACTAATAACAACAGGACGTAAAACTGATGTTACCAATGCTAGCGCATTTGGGTAGTAAACCACCAGCCACTACGTCGGTCAAACCCATAACGACACTGGGTCCTCAATCGATAGTTAGCCTAGCACAGCTAACATCCAAGTAGATCAACCTCATCTGTAGGCAGAACCAACTCCCGTCGTCCCAACGCTACCTTGGTGATATTTGACATCAAAGGCCTCAGCTCGTTCAGTATGAGTGTCTGCGCGAAGAAAATCTAACCCTGGCAGCACATCATCCGGAACCTCGGTACCAGTCATTTATCAGTAGGATAGCATGCTATCCTAGGTCGCCCAGGATATAAACTATCCCAGTCACATCACAGTTTAGAAGATGTTCGACTAGGCTGCTAAAGACGAAGACAGTGCCCATCCTAGACATTCTAAGTACTAGCAGCATTGACCTATTTAGTTTCTACAAGTGGCACCGCGAAAAATACTTTTGGTGTTTCTGGGATACGAACCTCGAACCTTCTGCATAGAAGTCCAAAGCAATAAGCAGCAGCGCCATGATGCCACGATCGAAATAATAGAATTTCGATCACTACCCAGTTCAGGACATATAAGCGGCAATTAGAAGTATATCTTTATTGAAAGCTTTCGATAGCATAGATAGTTTTTTTTTGTCCTGCTTAATAGAGACGTCTTCCTTGTCATACGTAAGAGGTCTCAATTTAATGCTTCTGTAATCTAATAGCTTTAATTGGGAGACTAGATGGCATATCATAATGGTGATCACAATATCGTCATTTAAGGTTAACCATTTGCATTCATCCGTTTAACTGGCAATCGAAACAAGCAAAAAGGAACAAAAATGTTTGCAGCGGAAATGTGGGTGTTTTAAAGCGTGTGATATTCCATTCAAAGATCCTCGAATTTATCTTTTTTTTGGAAATATTGTACAATATGCAAAAACATGCACTCTGGGAGCGCGAGCGGCATATTTTTATTGCCATGGTGGCCTTCGAACTTTGTCCGGGGTATAATCGCATTTATATATATAACTCCGCGCAAACGCAGCGCACATCAATAGGGAGATTAAGAAAGATAAAGCAGCGACTTATGAATTTTAATTAAAACGAATATCATTGAATATTATATTTACAAATGTGTGGATACATTCAGATGTCTTGAAGAACGCATCTTCTCTTCTGCCTCCCTCGATAAGTGTTTTCTTGAATTAATGTACAGAAATTCAATTTATTTGCCGTCATACGCGCATCAGCCATCGCGTTGACTTCAAATTGAAGTCCGTAATCATATAACACTGCCACCGTCATCCGATGACAGACACGCGCACGGTGTCTGGTGCACTTTTCGCTGCCCCCGCACATATTATGCGAATTGTACGCATATACGATGTAAGACGACGACAAGTGACTGCATGCCACTGCCACTGCATTATCACAGCTAAAGAGCACTGAACTTTGCGCCGTGGTGTCGTCGTTCTCCTCTTCGTCAACATCCGTCTTCCACGAAAGACCACAACATGGAGTACGAGTATGACGAGTATAAGGAAATTTCTTGTACGGCACGGTTAATTAATTAAACTGACTGCACAGAATGCACGGGACATGACAGCGAGCGATTCCACGAACCGAGAATGTGACTGAATCATTGATTAAAATCAATAATTTGGCGCTTCTCAAAATCTTTGTTGGATTTTTTGTAACGATCAGAGCAACTATTATGGAAAGAAGTCCACTGCACACACAATTAGCTGATCGTGTCGTAGAATTAACACTTGTCGAGTGAGCTTGTCGTGAAATCGAACGCTAAAGGTTACAGCATGCATGTGGTTTTTAAGTACAAAATGCTGATTGGATAAACATTATAATAATTGTATGTTGTTGTTGTTGGTGGGGCAATACATCTAAATATAAATGCCAAATTGATTAGCATCGCATTCAGACGGAACTTTATGATTATGAATTTTTTCCCCATTTTCTCGTTACATCATAAAAGTAAAGTAAGCCCCATAAAAGTTAAAATTTTTCATGTAAATTCTCTTAATGGGGATACACAAGTGTGGAAAGCAAAATCGGGTAAATTTTGCAAAAAAAAATACATGGGAGCTCCTCGTTCATGGAGCCCTACATCTACCAGTTTTTACAAAAACTGTTGTCATGGGAGATGTATACAAATTTTAAATAAAGTCCGGTAACATAAAAAAATGTATATGTGCGGTCAGCCATCAGCAGAATAGGGGGAATAACACAAAATGCGTCAGAATTGCAAGTGGCCGGAAGTATATCTGACTGGTGGAAGTGCGATCAAACCTCCCCGTGGTGGCCGCCGCTAATTTTCCTCCAATACAGGAAAATGAAAATGAATGATCGCGAGACCAATAACCTCGCCCGTAAAAAAAACTATTACGGAATCTAAAAACAGCCTCGGATACACTGTATAACGACGACGACCACAGCAACGAATACCGGCTAAACGATTTAAGAATTTTCTCATGGAACGTACGCTCACTGTATAGAGCTCGAGCTGCACAGCAGCTTACCCTGTCTAAATATAATGCTGACATAACAGCAATCCCGGAGATACGGTTGGCGGGGAATGGTGGCTTACATAAATCAGAATATGACATATATTACAGCTGTCATACAAGGCATCATGTGCTCGGGGTTGGGTTTCTAGTCAGCAAAAGAATGAAACCCACCGTTATTGGATTTAAAGCAATAAATGAACGGCTATGCACCATTCGTATGCGCGGCAGATTTAAAAACATAAGCTTCATAAGCGTTGACGTACCTACAGAGGATTCCCCAGATGATGAAACAGCTGAATTTTTTGAATCAGTCGAACAGGAACTCAATGTCTGCCCTCAGTGTGATGTAAAAATCATTCTGGGGGATAAGTAAAGAGCCATTACTCAGGCAGTACATTGGTATACATAGCTTACACGAGAAAACTAATGACAAAGGACAACGAGTCAAATAGATGGCAGCAAGCAATAATTTGGATGGAGCCACTCGCAACCAGATAGACCACGTGTTAATAGACCGCCGCCAAAACCCGAACCTGATGACGGTATGAACGTACCAAGGTGCCAACGTCTACTCGGACCACTATTTTGTTGGTATGATGCTCTGAGCGCGGATTGCATCATCACGAAAGACTGCGAATCAGGTTCAAGTCAACGCGGCTGCCTTTTGCAAAGAAGAGACCAGAAGCAACTACGGTCAAGGGATAGGACTCGCCCTAAGTGTAAGGAGAGTAAGTCCTGTGAATACTGTCATAAGTATTGCTGACCCCATCTTAGGCAGTAGTCATAGAGATCGGAACGACTGGTTCGATGATGAATGTAAGTTAGTAACTGAACCTGAGAATGTTGCGTACCGAGCAATGCAACAATCTCATAGAACGCGGGCACGCGAAAATGAATATAAAGAGCTCAGAAGATATGAAAAAACAGCTCACCGGCGAAAGAAAGCAGCCTGGGAGAAGAATCTTGTCCGTGAACTGGAACAGTACAGAGAGCAAGGACTGCACCAGGCGCGGAAGTTCTACCAAAGAGTCCGCGGTATGACGCAATACACACCGCGCAAGAACATACTGCAAGAACAAAGAGGGTAATCTGATCGCCGATCTTAAAGGCATCTTAGTGCGATGGGAAGAGCACTTTCATGAGTTGCTAAATGGCCAGCTAACTGAGGAATTTGAGGCTCCACCAATGACCGAAGACCATTCAATGCTGCCGCCACCAAGCATAGACGAAGTTAGCAGAGCAATAAATCGGCTCAAATATAATAAGGACCCGGGATCAGATGGGATAACATCGGAACAGATAAAAAAGGAGGCTCCACAATATACCAAGCAAATCATGAAATAATAGTGCAAGTATGAGAGGAAGAAGCGATGCCAGAAGACTGGCGAAGAGATGTCCTGTGTCCCATACATAAAAAAGGAGATATCACAACATGCAGCAACTATCGTGGTAAAACGTTGTTGAGTACCGCGTATAATATTTTCTCCTCTATCCTTCAAGATCCTGTCTGTCTTGCCCCATACGCTAAATTCATCATTGGTCAATACCAGTGTGGCCTCATCTCAGGCAACTGATCAGATCAGATGGAAAAGTTTCAAAACTCATTGTTGAACCGTATATGAGGAAGAACGTTTTCGAAGACTCTATAATGATGAGATCTACGAACGTTACCGTGATGTCGACATCTTGAATGTAATTAAGGTAGGCTCCAGTGGGCAGGACACCTAGTTTGCATAAGCGAAGAGGATGCTGCTCGGAAAGTCCTTTGCGGTAGTCTTAATGGAACACGACAGTGAGGGCCGCCAAGCCTACGCTAGAAGGATGGCGTAGACCAGGACGTTCAGAGTTAAGGGATGAAAAATTGAATGAAATCGGCTCATAATCGGGACCGGTGGAGAGACTTTTTGCGGGACGCCAGGACCAGACCCCGGTTGTAGAGCCAAATATGATGATGATGATTATATGGGAGCAAAGTTTGAATAAAATAGGGCCTTAGGAAGTGTGTTAAAAATTGATAGCAATATTCCACCAGCCACCGATAGGCAGACAGACAGACTAATAAATAAATATAGAAATTAGCTTTAAAGGTCTTAAGGTATATAGATATAACTTATCTTATACCTTGCTCTTTTGGCAAACACGTAAAATTAAATGAAATCTCGTATCCGCTAAAAGAACCCCGACTTCAATTCTAAAATATTGCTGAATTCTCTTGCCTCTTTAGAGCGTATGTGACCATCTTTCGTTAGTAACGAGTGAAATTAGGCACCCTCTGCAAGTCCACCCATCCACCATCTCCACCATGACCATGACTGAATGTGTGATACCAAGAATAGCTGTCTCTGGAATTCAATTAATTTTTTAGAAGCTGTAAGGACCTAAATTGGTTAAGTAGCTTATAGTTGACGTCACCGGTTTAATGGTTTTGAAGTGGGTGCTGAAACCTAGCCTAACCTAAGAAATTCTTATCATTAGAATTATTACTTAGTTCGCTTATAGTAAACTGTTAACAAATAACAGCTTCAAAGAAACGACCAATATTTGCTGGGATTTGGTCTTCTAGCGTACCGCTCAATAATCGAACGCAATAACCAAATTGAGCCCCGGCACCCACATATAAGAAGACATATAATAAAATGATAGAAATAGCAAAATCATATCAGCCTTATCTGTAAAATGCCATTTATCAAAATAAAAATCAATAATAAATAGTAGTCAGCCTTTAGGAATACCTTTTACATCGTTTATTCTTAATTTACTCATGGTGGTTGCAAGAATTAAATGTCTACTATATTTTTGTGTTAAAAAGCTATCTGCTTTTGAGTTATTGTTTTGGATCATAGAATAGTAAACCAATATTGATCAAGACATTGCCCAACTTAGTGGTTATTGTATCATCACCATAACAGAGTCAAGGAGTCAGTCAATTGATATCCGCATCAACAGATTATAATATTGCTCTTCAAAAGCGGCTACCGACAGTCGACAAACTAAATATTTTCTCCTTTGTGTACCGTATCCACATTATCTCCTTCGCAGATATCATTGATGTGCTGCTTCTTGTTAAATGATCGCATGCAAAGAGATTAAATCAGACTCCAAAAGTGTCAGTGTCAGCGATACAAAACGTTGCTGCTCAAAGTCAACGACGCACGGTCACCGTGATGTGTTGATAATCGCCATCGCATTTTCCTCTGATGGCATCATCAAAGGTCTGTAGTTGTCTGTGGTTTCAACGCCATGTTTTGATGTATTCATCAGCCATCAGACATCAGCAGAATATGGATGTCCCTTTGCGATAATGATCCCCCGATGATGGCCCTGACATTGGGAATTAGTACGAGTATGATGTGTGCGTTTCTGTCGATCTAAAGATCTGCCGAACATCACAAAATAAGCAGCTCTTTGGGGCGCACGCTTGGTCTTTGAGTCTTGAGTGTCGGCAAAAGATGAAAGTAAATAAATAAATCCAATGTAATATGAAGACTACTTGCGGCTTCTTCGGATTCTCAACGCTTGAGGCAAGAGGCGGACAATGAGATTCCCTTAAAAATTATTTCCATTTCCATTTAAGTCTGAATTCAGTCAACAGCACTATTGAGGATCTGCTCCAATTGAAAAAGTACAACCATGTATAACATGACACACACATTCAATCCCACCAAAAAAACACCAAACAGTGACATCAGTTCATGTTGAGTTTGTTAGATTTTATGGTCATTTGATGGGCCACACGCAACAATTCGAGCAATACCCGAATTCAAAGTTTTGAATCTGAAAAATCGTACGTGCAATACACTGCTGGTCGTAATTTCTAGGAATATTTTGCAGACGACATGGGTTTTATAAGATTTAATTTAATTTTTGTTAGCGGATGACACCCTTGTTTTCCAGACTGATGATTTAAGCCATATAGTGTGTTTATGTCTTCTTCTTTCCCTTACTGTTGTGTTGTGGTCATCGTCGATGTTTGGAACAATTTTTCTTAACTTTATGTCGATTTCGAGGAAGGAACATACGCGATATTATTTCGTCGTGTTATGCCTAAGAGTCTTGAGAGAGGTCAGACAAAAAGTCAAACGTTTTGTGGTTGCCTTTAACAGTTCCAATTGTTTTACATTTCAATTCAGGGGAAATGGAGCAGCTATGCTATTGAACGAAAGTATCATTTGCTCGAACTTTGGAATGTATGTGTGTAAGTGTTTTATGTGCAACTACAAAAACAATTTTATTTGCTACAATTTATTGTGTGAATGTTTTGATGGTTTCTGTTATTTTGTGGAACCGAACCACTCATCTAGTGTAGCGACTATTTCATGAAATGCCATTTATTACTTAAGCATCACTACATAAACTTATAATCTTTTTTTTATGGCTTAATATAAATTTCCATTCAATCACCTTATTTGGCACTGCAACCGGGTTCCAATCCTGAACTGCCGAAAAAAATCTCTTCACAGGTCCCGATTTCGCGTCGATGACATCCAGTTTGGCATCAATAACCTCTATGCGTATTGATCTACACCATTCTTCCTGAGTAACACTTTCGAGCAGGATTCTCTTCGCTCATGCAAGCTAGGTGTCAAACGGAGTCTATTGAGTTTAATTCTCCTCACGATGTCGACGTCGCGGTAACGTCGTATATCTCAACATTATGGAGTCTTTGAAATCGTTTTTCTTCGTATATGGGCCAAACCTTCTTAAGACATTTTTTTGAACGTTCTTTAAGCCTTCCATGAAAAGTCCGGTCTAATCAAGTAACTGGGAAGGGTTAAATTTATGGAGATATATAACTGTAGTGGCTAGGTGTGATAAAAATAACATTAGTAGTAGCAGCCCAGTTGATATCACAGCGGTCCTAAGAACGCAGATTTTGAACAAGTCATGTCTATTTCATCAGCATGTTCGTTGCCTGCAATTCTGGCGACCAGGGACTCATCGGAGTTTTACCCTGTTAAGCAGCATTTAACTGATTTAGAGTCCATTATGTAAGACGTTAGCGCTTTCAGTGCTGCTTGACTATTTAATTTAATTAGTCGAGAATTTTCAGGTGTTCTTTCTAGTCACCTAGTTTGTATCTATATTCTAGTTGCGTGCTTGGTAGTTATTAGAGTTCCTAAAATGCTCCAGATCAGCTTTCATAAATCTTCGAACACCAAATATTAAGCTTGCCCGACTCAAGCCTTACATTGTTTCCGGACCAGTACAGAAACAGCGGCATTCGGATGCCAATGCTAGTAAAGCAAACTGACTGTCACTACAAATTGCAAAGTTTCTTCCTTTTCTATCCTTTTCGAGACAGCCCATTCTGCAACCAAGAAAGCAAACCCTTCTCTTTGAAAATCAATTGATCGTATTCCAAGTGCGAACGCATCTTTACAACACTTACCTAAAAACCATCTTGCTCGAGTTCTCTCATCGGTCAGGGTGGAGAACATTGGTACGAATTTCCTAATGATCTCAGTTACTCCCACTTAAAATACGCTCCTCTTTTGAACATTAGAAAGGATACAAAAATATCTGCTTGTATCAGGTGACAAGTTCTTGGACATCAAATAACTGCCCCATATGAGAAAATGGTTCTGATTTTTGTTAAGCTCTAACCAATGTACAATTTTCGAACTCAGCTTCCATAATTTACCAAATGCTCTCTTTTACATTGAACAAAGGGAAACCCGACTCCATTACATCTTCCACTTCAGATTAACAGATAGTTCATTTATAACAAACCAGTTATCCAACAAATCCAGAGCAGTCTTTAAATTTCTTCAGACAGCCCTGAGAGCTTTGTTGTAACATCATCTGCATAAGCTTTCATTTGTGTGTCTTATTGATCAACTTCTTCGAGCAAGGAATCGACAACAAAGCACCACATGGGCATTATATTTTATCCATATTCTTTCTGAATAATTCGGCGGAAAGCATGTAGTGATCCATCAGGTTAAAGTTGGTTCCACTCGATGCCTTTCAGCAGAGTTGGATATCAAGTCAAAAGCTCCCTAAATATCAATAAAACCACTATGGCAAAAACTCCGTCCATCATGCTCTCCTTCCTTTCCTTGAAATAAGATCATGAAGAGCACACTCACAGGATCTTTCACGATAATCGGTATAATGAACGTTCAAGATCTTTCAGCACAAATGATGACTGATGATAGATTGGTCTGAAGCTTTTCACTGTTGTGAGTAATCGATTTGCTCACTTTTAGTATGATTAGATTATGATATTTTATTTTGACTTAAAACTAAACTTATAACTATTGTTAATAAGTGTCGGCTCAACAATATGGCCCCGACGTATTTACATTGCCTTTTTTTGTATTGATTATTATTAAACAATATTTTTAACTACTTATCTACTACATGTTTATATTTAAAGTGATTTAATTTTAAACGATACATTTTAAAATTAAATAAAAATGAAAAAAAAATATAAGAGGGGGTATAAACAGGGCTATCTTCAGCTTCTGCAATGTTGATTGCTGGCCTTCTCGTAGGAGACGTCTTGATTATTAAAAATGTCGTCAAATATAGCATCTATGAATCCTCTGATGTTTATATAGCGGTGGCTTGGCTCGATTTCCTCGATTCTCAGTCCTTGCATCTCCGGACTTGGATGTGTTTCCAGCCCATCAACGAATTTCCTCGCCATTTGGAACAGGTGGTTGGTTATTGGCAGCAGACCAGCTGCTTCGTAAAGTCTTGTAGTCGACACAAACCTAAGTACCTTCCTTTCAAATAGGGAGATCTTCTTCACCGTTGTTGGTGAGACGGTGAACCATATGGGATAGCCATAGGCCATATCACTGGCCTGATGAGCTACTTGTAGATAAGCAGCCTGGTGTTGTTGGACAGTCCGTTTCGTCCAAATGAAGAGCGTAGTTCGCTTTTCTCATTGTTTTATCGATGTGAGAGTTAAACTTGAGCCTCTCAGTAAAGTTGATTCCCAGGTACTTAGTCTCTGACTTGGTGTTTATTGTCGTCTTATCCGGAAGGGTGATTTTTAAGGCTCTGCACCGGCTTGCGATTTTACTTATCCTTGTTTCGGTTGCTGGTACTCGGAAGCAGATGAGTTCTGTTTTGTTGGCGTTGATCTTCAGTCCCCACTTCAGGTAGTACTCCCAAAGATTTCGGAGGTTACTGTGAAGCTTCTTCAGAGGGTACAGCGTAGAGTGCTTTTCTCGAAAGCCGAACTGAAAGAAAGGAATTAGATTTCTTTCCGAACAATACGCATTGATCTTTTTACGGATCAAAGACTCCAATACTTTACTGATACAATGCAGTAAAGCTTTGGGGCGGTAACCAATTACACTAGAGCGGTCGGTTTTCTTCGGTACTGGTACTACTTTGGCTACCTTCCAGTTGTCTGGGAAGTATCCATTGTTAAGGCAATTGTTAAATATGATGGTTAACATCAAAAATGCCATACCCGACAGCTTTTAAAGCAAAAAATTTGAAATTCCGTCAGTGCCCGATGATTTTGTAGAGTTTCCACTCATAATTAAATCACTGACAACAGCTGCCCCGGTAAATCACTTTTAGTATGAAGGCTACTAACATTACATAAACATGCAAAAGATTATTCTATTGCCTCTGATTGACCAACCCTTCCTACTACATACCTATATCTGGTGGAAATTTTTTAATTTGGATAATCTCTATTTGTCTAGGTTTTCCTTATAGGCGTACAAGTCGTCTGACCTGCTAGTGTTTCTTAAATGCTGACTTTAAATTGTGTGTATGTCCGGTATAGACTGCCAAACCCTTCAACCGATCGCGTTCTAACTTTGCATATGGGTTTTCTACCATAAAAGGCACTTAATAGGCATATTTTGAAAGTGGTCAGAATCTTGGTTCAAGGGGTTACCATACGAATTTTTTTTATTGTTTGTACAAGTTGCATGTTTTTATGAACCAATCGCGTTCAAACTTTGCGTAGGAGTTTTATACCATAATGGGCACTAAATAGGCATATTTTTAAAGTGGTCAGACTCCTGAGTCAAAGGGTCTCCATAAGAATTTTTTTTATTGTTTCTACAAATCGCATGTGATTGTGAGTGGGTGGTCATATGACGTAAGAGGTCCGTGGGCTGGGGGTCAGATGGTGGTGGGTCAGTGGGCGGGAGGTCAGTGGGTGTAGTGTCAGTGGGCGGGTGAACTTGTTGGGGGTCAGTGGGATGGGGCAGCTGTAAAACGCCGGAGACGATGGGTGGGTAATGAAGCCATGAAGTTTTTTCTATCTCCGGTGAGAACAGTTTTTAAAAAAAAAATTTGAAGTGAAGGGGCTCTTATATTAATTTTTTCCAAATTAACCCGGAATATACATAAAAATAAATTGTTGTTTTTTTATATTAAAACTTATTGTCAAGGGAAAACTCCCAAAGTGACTTGCGCCACCGGCAATAAGGTGGGCTAAGCCATTTATTCAAATTTAAAATTAAATCGAAGAAATGTGATTTACAAAATATCACATTCCCCACATTTGTAGCCGGTTTCGATTTATTTTCTCGGATCTATCCCTAATTCATTGAAAAAAGCCTTCAAAATTCGTGGAACCTCCATTGAAAATTCACTTTCCATGAACTAGCTGACGTCTTTATTGAATGCCAGCAACTGGACAGTAAATTGTACCGGATTCGTTTGTATTACCAGGCCTAACAAACGAAAAGGGCTCGCATAACTAGCTTTACTGGGTCAAAATATAAAGACGTTTTAATTTTTTTTGAAAAGGCCCAAAAAAACAAATATCAGACAATAATGAGTCTAAAGCAAGCTGTCCCAAATGCAGTTTTGTCCAATGAAATACCCTGAAGTCATCATCTAGCTGGTCTCTACGAAGGTAGCACCACTAAAATTAGCAGAATGATTTGTTTTGACAAACATCCCGAAGAAAATAAAATCTATAGCATCAGAGGAAACTGGACCACTTGTTACCTTTTATATCCTTGATAACCAAGAATATGAAATTTTCCTTTTGCTAAAATAATCTTTCCAAAAATGAACATCATACTAATTCTGGAATCTTCCGAGCATATTCGGTTGGTTTCAGATACCATTTCATTGTTATATTTTTTATTTTAGTGAATCAATTAAGCTGTATAAGTGTGTACCTCTAACACCATATAAGAATAATTCTGAGCCTGGCGCCGACTCTATGAGATTGTGGATTTTTATATACAACACTTCAAATAGCGGTGTGATGCTGAGCAACTAATTGTAAAAGCGAACGACAAATAGTTCGCCTTTAACAATCTTCTTCAATTGCATGTATCCCCAAAGGGAATTCCATCCATTCTTGATAAAAGATTGATGCAGGTATTTGTTGCTATATATTTTGGGCAGGAATTAACGTTCTCGATCGCAACTTTCTAGAACAATTTATATATTAAAGTCAAGGGCTTTTGCGTGTTATATATACAAAACCTATCTATATAAATAAAAGGCAATTTTCATATCTTTTTTTCTTCTAAACAAACGTGATCAATTTCGTTAAAATTATTAGAATTAAAAAAAAAAAAGCCAAAACGATCATGCCGCTTAGCCATGATAATGTAACAGACAGACTTTACATTTATAGTATTAGTAGAGATATAGATTAGAATTTACTCTCATTCCTTTCCTCTTTGCATAAATATTTCTATACCCTAATGTTAATTAGAACCGGAAAAGCTTATAAAAGATTAGATTCGTTAACCCCGAGGTGCTTTTACTTTACTTAACTCAAAAACAAAACTGACCAGGCCGCCAGCCGCCGTGTGTCGTGCAAAATTTTGTGACACTCTGGTGACAGCGAATAATTCATGTCTTCCATTTCTTCTGTGCGTTGCTCTGAAACGACGCCCGCGTCCATCTGCAGTTCTCGGTGCGGATCCTTCTTTGGCATATAATTTCATCTTAAGCGTGCGTGCGTGCATGTGCATGAATGTGTGATACATTTTCATATATCCTCTCCATGGAACGCAAACAACATTTTTGTAACGCGTGCTACATGCCGTCGCGCGTTGGTGATGTGTTATTGTGGCACGCCGATATTACCTCACTGTTCACTGCTGATATACTCGTATCTGCCAAGATCAGTGCGGTTGCACCCATTTAGCTTCCACGAGCCAGCACACGCATACGGTACATATTTCTTTCAAAAACTTCAGTTGCTGATATGCATTTGTTCGTTCGTATATACAGACGTACATATATACCTGTGCTTATGCAAAAGAACAACCAAAATGATGATTGTTCGTCGCTTAATTTGGTGGAGGAGATACCAAAATGGCATGGAATAGCAAGGTGATCATCATGACCCCGGCATGTGAATGATGTGTGCATATGTGTTTGTTTACATCGATGAACATTTAGGTAGATAATCGTGTTATACGGAAAATTATTAATTCGTTGATGGGAAATTATTGGCCAGAGTCAAACGAGATGAAGTGTTTATTCGATTTCATGACTAAGATGCTTAATTGATATCTTTTTACTGTAAATACCGCCGCGCTTTGTTTGTTAGTACTGGTTGTTGCTTGTGTTGTTAGCTATGCTAAGTTATATTATGGCTTATTCCAACTTTTGATGGGTCTGTCTGATGTTGTTGTGTGCTAGGAATTGTCGTTTCTTTCCTCCTACTGCTGCTAGATCATGGTGATGATTTGTCTTGCAACTCGAGTGAAGATTGTCTTTTGTTCGACAGAGTACTAAGAAATGAAACTGGGATGACCTTTTAATCATACAAAATATACTCAAGATGCATACACAAGGAGATATCAATATTTTTACTATTGCAAATTTGACATAAGCTCAAAGTTTTATGCTTTTCGTGTCTTTGTGTATTTAATTCACAACTCTTTACAAAAAAACCTGCTAAAATTTTGCCAAAATGAATTTTTTTTTCAACTTTAGTTTTCGTCAGCCAAGTTAGGTTTTTTACTGCCAAGGTCATAGATTTTAATTTAGGGACTTTTCAAATTTGCTTGATATAGTTGCGAAGTAGTTTAGCTTTAAAAATGTTCAATGGCATAGCAATAGCCTGCTCTCAGTTTGATTTGAACATCATTTTGTGGGATTTGACGCAAAACTAGGTCAATAGCAAGTATCAAGCAGAACATTATCACCCATATTGACAATGGACAAAAAGTCATAGAGGTTAGCACGCTCAAAAAAGCCTTTTGTGTATCTACTGATGGAGCAACCATAGAGACCAGGTGTTCATAGACCGCCACCGCAACACAATTCTGATGATGATGACGGTATGAACGTACTATATTAGCGTCTAGTAGGAAATGCATTAACCCCAAGACTACAATTTCGTCATCATATTTGGCTCTACAACTGGTGTCCAGTCCTGGCCTCCGCAAAAAATCTCTCCACCGGTCCCGATTTCGAGCCGATGTCATCCATTTTGGCGTCCCTTAACTCTGGTCGTTCCGTTCTAAGCCATCCTTCCAGCGTAGGCTTGGCCGGTCTCGCTGTCGTGTTCCATAAATCCTTCCGCAAATGACTTTCCGAGCAGCATCCTCTTTGCTCATGTGAGCTAGGTGTCCTGCCCACCGGAGCCTTCCGAGCTTAGTTCTCTTTATGATATCGACATCGCGGTAACGCTTGTAGATTTCATTATTATAGATTTTTCGGATTCGTACCGCCAACGATTCTCCGTAAGACTTTTCTCTCGATCGCGGCAAAGAAGTCAGAATGTTTTTTGCTAAGCACCCAAGTCTCGGATCCATATGTAAGAACTGGTATGACCATTGTCTTATACACTATCAGCTTCGATGTTATGGTTAAGTTCCTGGATTTGAAGAGTCTTGACCGACAAAAGTAGGCTTTGTTGGCTTTGAACAACCTTACGCTTATTTCTGGTTCCATGTTTTTATCGGCTACTACAGTTGATCCGTGATAGTTAAAGATAGCACTAATTCAAATTAGCGAACCACTATTTTAATTGAATTGGTCAAATTTTAGATCTTCTACTTGCAGAACGTGGCCATCATGTACTTTGCTTTGCTCTCATTTATGTGCAGTCCCAGATTTCGTGCCTCCCGCTCGATCTGGATAAAACCTTCATTTACAGCCCTTTGGTTTCTAACAATGATGTCGATGTCGTCTGCGTAAGGCAGTATCTGAATGGACTTATGTAGTCAGTGGTCTTATACATGCGACCATTGTTCTCTATATAAATCTAAGCACTAATCGTCGGTCTTATTTAAACGATTCCATGCATATTTAAAAAAAAAAAAATGGCCCGGATCACAATCCGGTGTGACGGCGCTCGGTAGTCTGAAGCTTAGCCGGTTGGGCTACTGTGTTATGCACCACAATGGTGTACCAAATCACTTCATTGCAGGCTTCGCCACAGTTCTGTGAGATATTGGCCCGTTAATTCAAGATACGATAATGATGCGAAGTTATCTATTTACGAAATATTCCAGCTTCCTAGTGTCCAAAGTAGTGATCATTGAGGGTAGAATAAAGTTGGTATTTGATTGGTTATTTTTATTTATTTTGAGAATGTCAGTTCCCGCACACCATCTAATTTTAATTGATCATCTAAATATTCCATTCTTTCTGGTTAATTATTTATTTTTCAATTCTTCCCTCTGAGCATATGTTAGTGATAATGTTTCTGAAGCTGCTTAGAATAGATCTGCAGGGAAACCAACTAGCCCCTCTGTTTTTTTTTACTTGAGTAGTGTTCGTATCAATTTCGGTTTTACAGCAACGTTACATGACTTTTAAGACAACATTTAAAAGGTTTTTTCTTTTTCTCCACTTCTAGCATAGGTCTTGTCGCATTTTTAATTTAAAATCCATAATCAAATCTCCATAAAAATATACTTGAACTTTTCACTTCACAAAAATCCAAGGGATACCCAATTGAATCAATACGAATCTACTCCTATGAATGAGATGAACATACACAATACTCGTTGGTAACTCATGGCACAACACAGTGTTCCATGTTCCAATTAGTTTGAAATTTGTCCACCCGCTGCAGGATGTCGCACGATTTGCCAGCAAATGGGAATAATTCGTAGAATAGCAGTAATGCCGTGCCGTCGCGCAGTGTTGCAGTGTGCAGCGCATCAGATTTTGCTTTATGTTCATGCTGATTTTAGCTCAGAAATTTATTGAATATTCACATGGAATGGCATGCACACAGCCACAGCCGGCTGGATGGATGTAACAACAGGAATATGTTGCGCTCCTGAGCACATGGAACATTGATTTTCTCACCGACGCTCAAGTGACCACTCAAACTCTAATAAAATCGTGAACAAAAAAAAAGATTGTAATATTTTTCTTGGCAGTTGGCAGTTGGTACTGACCTTAGTCAGTTGCCGCCCCGGCCGCGACGCCTCTGTAACAAGCCTTTCCACGGACAATTTGGATTTGGTGATGTTGTTAAACACATCGACGATGTCGCGTCGGGAAAAACCTATCACTGATAACATCGCAAACATTGACTTGTTGCTGCTCGTGCGATATACCAGAAGAAGGAGAAGGTGCAGTCGGACAGTCGAGTAATAAACAATGGTTAGTTATATGGATGTGCGGATACTTTTGTGATTCGCCATCTCGTTCGTTCAAGTCATCTTTCTTGCTCTCTTCGCCTGTTCGTGTTCTTACTTGGGAACAACGACAAACCACTGACAAATTTAGATAGACAGCCAGACAGAACTATGGGTTTGTGTCTTAGACTCAAGTGTGGTTCCGCACTACGAACACTTCATTTACAAACAGTTTGAAAAGAAATTTATTTTTCGGCCTACGACTGGATTCTCTGCATTCCCTTGATAGTAGCTTAACAAAGGCCAACCACAAACTTCGATGAAGAATAACAGCAGACGCCACACAGTATATTTTTGGCCACGATCAGTTCCTTCCAGTGCAGTGCCAATTTGCATCCTGATCTTTTGGTTAGCACCACCAGTAGCCATGAAATTTCATGTCAGACACGAAATCCGTGATCGCTAATTTGTAGCCTGATGTATTGGATTTGTTCATCGGTGTGTCTTCTTCTTTTTCTTGTTGTCTTTTTGCTTGCGCTTCTGATGTTGTCTGATGGTTACTTGCTGGTTTCTGCAATATAAACCGCCACACAAACGTACATAATACTAGAACTAAACACAAGAAAGAAATCGTCTTAAGTTTCAGATTGTCGTCTTTTTTCCGTTTGCTTGGCGGTAGTTGGATTTACACAGTGGCGGACTTTTGCAGCGATCGAAAGAAAACAATTTCGTCCAGGTCCAGTCGGACAAATGTACTTATGCTACAGAGGATACACCTGAATGCAGAACCTTTTGATCGTACTGCACTTTAAGTCATGTTGTGGAATTTAAAAAAATAGCGCCAGTCTCACCCACACATCCACAAACAGATTACGCAGCCCTTTACATGCAGAAATTCCTTGAGTTTTTTTTATTTAGTGATTTCCTCTTTCCGTTCCGTGTTTTTTTTTATCAACATAACGAGTCAACGCGAATCTTTACCAACAAATTGCGGTGTGGTATATAGGCGGCTCGGCAAGTCACGGCGCGTGCAAGGTGGTTAACAACCGATATACCCTGTCTGATAGCACAACCAAAGCAATTCATTTGGAATCGATTCTTTCAGAAGCAACTAAATCTATTCATTAAATTCTATGCAATCCGATTAAAGGATGTCATACACATTTAACTTCAACGTACAGTCAAAAGTTTCAATTCAATCGTGAGGCGCGATCTTTACAAAATATTAGTGAATCATTGCCTGCGTCGGTTAATTCGAGACATCTGGCCGGCAGCAATATGTTAAACATGGAAAGATCAGAGCAGACCACAATTTCAAATAAAATTCGTTGAAAGACATGTTTTCACTTTAGTGCATTATGCAATGCCTTCGTTAAGAGACTTGAAGCTATCATCTGCGCTAAAGGTAGTTCTATCAAGCAGAAACATATTTTTTATAAAACTTGAAATGTTTTTAACATTCTCTAAGAAAATTTAATAAAAATATTCATAAATGACAAAATTACAGCCTTTTGATTTAGTAACACTTCGATTGGCGTTATTTGTATAGGACATAACACTTTCATGCTCATTCGTCCCAAAGTTCAGAGCTGCAATATTTTGTCTTGTATTCATTAATTAAGTTCAGAAGATCAACAAACAAGATGTTAACGCGATGATACATACAAAATTTTTAGGCTAACATTTTGACAGCAAACAATATTCCAGAGCTACTAGTTTTTTACTGCAAAGTTCGCTTCAAATTCCATGAAATCAGCAGAAAAAATCTTCAAATATCATATCGACAGGGCATCTTTGGGTCTTCGACATACTTTGGCGGGACGCAAATTATAGAATCCGTCTGTGCGTCGTCGACAGAATAAGAAACTAAAGTCAGTCAGTCAGTCAGTTATTCCACTGTCTGAGAGCAAAAGTGGTCATACTACACGGAAGTTACATCTGCCAACAGAAGAGTTAGGTATGTGCTGTAGCGAGCCCGTGTGGTATAATGAAGTGAGGGGTGACGACGACACAACCAGATGACTATCTGAACGAAGGAAGCCCTTGAAGTTGGTTGATGGTAAGCATTATTAATTGAAATACATTTCGGGAGTAGGTAGCGTTTTGTCTCTGTTCATGTTAGCATTTTTGTCACAATTTCTCAACTCGATGGCGATGGCGGGCAATGATGAATATGGCGCTTAACGGACATTGACACTTATGGTGCCATCGCATCATCTATCGATGGAGTTACGATTATAACGCAATTCGATGGTGGGAATGGCATTTGTTGTGCCGCTGCAAATCCATCCACCGTCTTCATCGTCGAATTTCACATAATCATAATTACCATTATAGTCGTTTTCATAATAACTATGTTCCTTGTTAAAGAGCCGAGACAGGAAAGTTGGCTGTGTGCTGTACTGTGTTGTGTTTGTTGTTTAATGATCATTTGAATTTTAATTTGAATTTGGAAGCAACAATTTTCGTTTTACCACCAGAGTCTGGCAGGCAACGTGCGTGATGTTTGCATGAACTCCTCTGAGAACGGCATTGACATTGCATGCGTTTTGCCTGGTGGTAGTGGTTGTAGTAGACATAGTAGTCAATGCACATCTTCATGCACATAATATGCGACGAGCAAGTACATGAACATATGCAATAGATAGATGTAGGGATCTCGCGATCAGCGGCAAGTGAACGTAATCGGTAGTCAAGCCGTCGACGTCAATGCGCGATGGCATCACTGATGTGGAACTAATGAATTCTTATCATTAAACGCACATGTTTGGCGAACAGTGCGCTATGTCGCATGTGGGAAGTGGCAGGTAGTGATGGCCGATGGTTTGTTTCTTTCAGACAAGACAAGGTAGAGTTATCGTCCACAGACAGTCATCGCACATTACATTTTCGGCTTATTACTCTGTGCTGATGCGTTTTGGTAATAAATAATTTCTCAATAATCATCATTGTAATAATGACACCAATTAAGTCCAGCATATAAATGAAGCATCTGCACGAGATACAAGATGTGTTAGCTAAGTTAAGTCGTTTGTGGCTTGTGTGTTGCACAGAGAGAGAGATAATAGTTACTATCCAACATTTTGCTTAGAAGCCTTTAAAAAGGGATCTATTAAACCCAGCATTGTTTAGCGCATTTTTTTTGACATAGCTTTCGATATTACTAAAGATCTGCTAATGGAAATTTTGATATACGGCGATTTCTTAACCACCACAATGTTTTGACCTGCTACTACTAATTAAAAAAGACATCGGAAAATAATTTTTAATCTCTCACTTATATTGCCGCTACTGGTATTGAAGGTATTTCAACAAAAGTTTAAAGATAATTTCATTCCAGTTACATTCAGGCTTATAAATATCCCGAACTATGGGAAGGCCTTTATAAAACGTTGAGCTTGTTTGGGGAAAATAATGTTATATCAGACAATCAATTTGAATTTTCTGCGAAACCCCGTACACTTGCTCTAAGTGTAAGGTTATTAAATTAAGTCAGAAAATCGATGATAAATAAGTTTGTTCTTGCTTTTTAATACAGATAAGGAAAGCGACATTCGATACAGTAAATCACGACATATTAATACATAAACTGAGAAAGCTGGGGTATACGGGTTTACAAGTGGAGCTGTCTGAATCCTTTTCTTAAATACGCGAAAAATTGGGTTTTAAGCAATAGTGAAGTCGTTTTCAAAGATATACCGCAGGGATCTATCTTGGGTCCAGTTTTGTTTAATTATTATATTAACGATATTTTTCAATTAATTTTTAAAGCGTGTATGCAACTAGATTTTTGTTCTAAGTTCTTGTTGTAGTAAGCTGCTGATGCTATGTAATTATAATTTTTTCAAATCATTAATAGTTCAGCAAATGGAATGAACAATATGTTTAAGATAGTAAAGCGAACTTCTCAGATCGCCAAATGGATAGTCCAAATACTGAATTATATTACAACCTCAATAATACCCATTTAATTCTGTAAGAAAATTTTTTTTCTTTTTTTTTGGGAAATTTTTAATTTCTTAAGAAAACTTTCTTTTTTTTTAAAAAAAAAAAACTTTTTTTTTAAAGAAAACTTTTTGTATGTCTTTCATTCATAAGCGATATGTCATTCAATCAAAAGCTATTTCTGAAATTGACTGAAAAAACCACATTTTACGTTCAGGTTTAAAACAAATCTAAAGCGATGCATAGATTGAATATTTTTTTCAGTTTTCTCAGGGGAAGTAACCACTATAAATGAAAAAATTACGCCGTCGCAAGCCGAGCGCTAACTAATTGTTTAAAAATAAGTCCAATTAAATTGTGACTTGACTGATAGAAGCGGCGTTATACGACAAGACAAACAAACGTACAAACGTACATACGTTCGCTTAAAAATTTTCATGTCAGGAGACTATGAGGGTCCTCCTACAACACAGATTTTATAAACAAATACATTTGTGTATTTTAAAACAGTTGATAGTCGATTCTAACACCAACCATATAGTTGGTAGAAAAGTGCTTATCCACTCCGCCACTATCCACTTTCCGCGATCGTTGTTTAATATACTATATCGGCACGGCGAGGAGAAAATTTAGTATGGTATCAAAAATAATTTGTGTTTTTGAGTCACATAATCGGTCACATTATTGTGTTACATTTTGTAATTTTCGGAGGTAAGTAATTTCTCAACCGTTTTGTGTGTAATTCGGTATGGTCTTTTGAGGGTCTTCTAGGGGTCTTTTGGGGGGTTCTTTGGGGGTCTTTCGAGGGGCCATTGGTGATGTTTTGGGGGCCTATTGTGGGTCATTTGGAAATTATTTGTGGGTCGTTGTGGGTCTCTTAGGGGTCTTTTGGTGGCCTTTTTGGAGTTTTTTATGGTTTTTAAGTGTCTTTTGAGGAGTCTTTTAAGGGTCTTTTGTGGCTCTTTTGGGGGTCTTTTGGGGATCTTTTTGGGGTATTTTGCGGGTTTTCTTGTGGTGTTTTGGTGGTCTTTTGAGGGTCTATTGGGGGTCTTTTGGGGAACTTTGTTTGGGGTCATTTGAGGGTATATTTGGGAGTCTTTTGATGGCCTTTTGGACCTTTTGGGGTCTTCTGGCACGCGCACAATTGACCATGCGAGAAGCATGGATTTTCAAGGTTGATGCCCCAAACACTCAATGACTGCCCTTGTGTTTTGTTAATTGTAATTGCGAATGCAAACCGCACCCAAAACTGCAAGTCCTTAATGTCGCACATAGCGCCAACTATTGGAATCTATTAGAATAGAAATGAAATAACGACTTTTGGTGGACAGATCGAGAATCAACACAAAAGGAAAAATAAATTTCATTTTATTTTAATTAAGGCTGGAATGCGTCTTTCCAGATTATTCATTTTACCGAAAACATTCAATTGAATTATTTCCTTAACAAAATGTCCAATTTATCGTTTTCCAAAAATCCTATGAAAAGACAACTTTTGCCGAATTTTCTCATTTTCCTGGGAACTTTTTAAATTTTTTTTCTCGCATGAACCTCATTCGGACTATGGCGAACATTTCAAAGTAAAAGTAAACCAAATCGGTCTGGCCATTCTCAAGTGATGCGGTTACCAACGAACAGCATTTTATTTTTATATATAGAGATGAAGATAATAACTCAATAACAATAAGGGTATTAAATCGCTTCTCTGTGGTACACCAAGGAAATCAGTCTATTACTACTTTTCACTTTATATTGCTCCCCGTCTCAAAGTTATCAGTCGTCGCTATTTTAAAGATTGCTGTTAGTTTGGATGAAGTCACAGTAGTGCGATAATATGTATCTTCTTTTAGGTTGTCCACTCCATTTCATTTTTTCCAGGCGCATATGACTCAAAGTACATTAGTATTTCGTAAAACATTTTCGAGTCAAAGTTTTTTACTTAAATTTAATTCATTCTGCTTGCTACTATACAGAAATTCAAAGCTAAACCTAGAAAATAATGTGCTATCATCAAGCATATTTGGTATTTTTCAGCCACCAATATTACAAACTTAGAAAGAAGACAGACAAAAATATTACGAACTATCACCTGCGCCCCGTGGTTCATTAGAAATTAAAATATCCTATGTGACCTGTAAATTTCTAAAGTTCAAGATGAAAGTGAAAAAACAAAAACAGCAAAGTATATCAACAAACTGGAAATTCATCCCAAACCTCTCACTAGAAACCACTTAACCGCAAAAAGACATAAAAGACTAAAGAAGATAATATAGACTTGCTAGCTTATGTTCCAACTTAATTCACTCTTATATCAAATCTTTGTTTAAACTTAATAGTTCAATACATTGGTAAAGAAGATTGTTGTATTATTATTTTTAGTCCCTGAAATTTGATAAATTTACTGTAAGAACTACCGTGCGGCCTTGCTATAAAATACCAAAGAGTTCTACTTTTTGAAAAATAAATCTCATTTTATGGGCGACGATTATGTCGGTGCGGTGTTTGCTGTTAAACGAGATCGAAAGCAAAATAAGCGCCGCCACCGCTGCGTCACCATTAGTCTTTTCTTTTTATCCGGACCACCCGTTCCGGGTCTGGTATTTATGTCTTTGCTCAATTTTTATGCACTTTTTGGTATCACAAAATATCACCACATCATCATCATCCATTTAATTTTAAACGATAAGCGATTGAGCCCGAAAATATCCTAGAAAAGAGCTTGTTTCGGTTAAGATAAGAAGGCATACGAGCAATTTCCAGGGATCTTAGCTCGATGACCCCACTAACAGCAGCTAACTTTGTGTCGAGCGAATTCTTTTGAATTGTCGTTGCGTTCTTCGTTTCACCTATATGATCTATGATAATATTTAAGAGATTTTTTTATGGCCAAGCGATACTCCGTGGAAACTCATTATCAAATTCAAAGAAATCGAACTTGAAGTGAAGGTTATGATGATTCCAAAAAGATTGCTTGCTCAGTTACCTGTGTGCTTAATGGACATGCCCAACTGTACGCGTACGTGACAATTAGTTTGTTTCATTATTTCCTCCCCAAGAAGATCATGTTTGACGATGAGCATGATTCACCTCGCTAGGTGAATCCACTGTTGTGCTGGATGTTTCTTTTGTGACGACCCACAACGGCCAACACAAACCAAACATCGTCAAGTGTCGTGTTGTCAACTTGACAGGAGTATGAAAATATATAAATTTTATTATTTTTCGCGGCATCTCCGCTCGACGATAGCTATATGCATGCAAAGTGGTGAGCTAGAAGCCAGAGTCGACTCTGATCGTTATTTGGTGATATCGGAGGCGTGTGTACAGAGATCAGTTGCCGCACAAATAATATGTTGGAGTGACTGTTGGCATCTATTCCCGGCGACTGGCGGCCCTATGCACTAGCACTCTTAGAATTATGTATGTTACTCCTTGTTTTCTCGTATTTTTCCTTTGTCAAGAGATGAACTATTTGTGATTTGAGATTTAATCAAAGGGCTGTAGAAAGTTGTGGCGGTATTATAGATGTTGCTAAAAAAAATGGCCACATACAAGTATATGTATCAGGAGCAGGCTAGCAGGAAGATCTCTTTCATACAAGAGGTCGCGGAATTGCTCTGCGCTGCTTAGTTAAAGACTTTAAAATTAATGTTAAATTTTATACTTCACTCTTATACCTTGAACCGTGATTAGTGTTCGGCGGTTCACTTTCCAGACAAATATATTTTCTTAAGGTTCTGTCGATTGTCTCAGTTAACTTGTTCGTATTTTGCAGATTCGATAAAAAGAATTAACAAAAACAAAGTGTATCAGGTAATTTAGAGAAGGAAAAGAGGAGCTGTCTATAAGCTTGTATCTTAAATGATTGAGGATTACATGTGCTGCTAAAAGACGGAGTTAGGCAAATCCTTCCACATTCATATGAACTTAAAAAGTAATTAAGCCTAAACTGATAATCTACGAGTATTGCCTTGTTAATATCTCTGCTGAAAAGGTAAAGTATCTTAAGTCTGTTTTCTTAGTTTTTCAGGAGAGCGAAAAACTGAAAAAAATTTAATCTGAAAAAACCCTTCAACTATTAACTTGGATATGAAGACCTTCTAGAAGCGAAATTTTATCTTCTCCTTATCCCAGCCACATTTCAAAACGGTATTTTGAATAATTATAGAGTTATAAGAAATAATTAAATTTAGGATGATTTACCTTTCGTATGTTTGTACTTTAAAAGATCTTAAGTTGAGATAAGATACTTTAAAAAATTTTTTAGAGTTTCAATTTCAGTTTTTAACTCGACTTAAGATGAAGTGCAAATGTCAATGCTTTGTTTCATAAGACATAAGATGTTTTGTATTTTAACTTTTAAACGTTAATTTTTCATATTATTTTTTGAATTAAACATTAATACAAACATACAAAATAAAAATAATTAGTTTTAATTCAATTACATGCATTACACTTTATTATTTATAATACATATAAATTTTCATCAGACTCGTCGCTTGAATGGGGGTTTATATGGTTCATCTTCTGTTGGTAAATTTAAATAAAAATGATTATAATTTTGATTTATAAGATCCAGAATGTCCACCAGATCTTTCTTTCTCGCCGAATTTATATTAATAGGCACGCTATATAGAATGTAATGAACATTGTTAAAACAAACGTTTTCTTGTTTTGTCCAGCACACGAATTGCTGTACAGGGTTAGGTGCTTGCAATTGTTTCGAATACTTTTCAAATATTTCATAAGACAAGACGTGATTTCGTTTCCTCCACGATTAGCAATACCTTCGTGCCACATCAAACAAACTGGCTTTCCGGTTGGCTCAGTCATGCACAGTAAAATTATAGGTATTAATAAAAGGATTAATATGAGATTTAGAGTATAGTTTATGAATTTTTTACGTTTGCTATTTTTTTTGCGATGAGCATCAGGCACAGAGTATAGGGACTTTCGTATAAAGGAAAGCTATGGATGTGTTCACGGACTTCATTTTGTTTCCCTTCCGGAATTTTGTTTCCAGGATATATATGACTCTTTTTATTTGTTGATATGACACCTGAATCAAATAAACATTTCTGACAAATGTTCGTTATTTTTCACTGACTTTCCAAAAAGTAAATTTTTGAATGGGTCCTGTTTCGATTATTATTTTAATTTTTTTTTTGCAAGCACTCGTACTTTTAAGGCATTAATCTTATTAACCCACTTAAATATTGAGCTCTTATCATATGGCTTCCAAGTGCCCAGTGCGCATTAAGAATAGTATGATTTCAATCTCCTGGCCCATCAAAAAGAAGCTTGAAGCAACATTCTCTTCATTTTCCGAGGAACTTTCGGTAGAAGATGGACTGTAGTTTGGATCTCCTATATCATCGTTGAAAATTCCAGTCCACGAGTTGAGGACGCTTTTGAAACTTCTGCTTGATTTATGTTTTCAATGATGCAGTTGTTTTTTCCCTTTTCCTCTGGTTTTTTAACATTCACCATGCGAAAAATGGCTGCTGCACGGGAATATTTATTATTCGTACCAAACATAATAACATACGCAACATAATAATAAAATAAAAATATTTTAATAAGACAAACTAACTTTACAATCAATATGTATGGACTTAAAAACACTATTGTAAAAAAATATTCCTTACCTGATTCAAATTTGATGCACTAAAAATAAACGCAGAATTCGACACTGGTATCACAAAAACTCCTTTTAGAACTATAATAATATCGAAACAGCTCTGACTATCGTCTGCACTTTACTGAAATCAATATAATATAGTGTTTGTTAAAAAATGTTCCTTACAGACAACAGACTAGACAATTCACCAAGCGGTACGCGTAAAAATAAAATTACATAAGAAATAACTGTTCTCCACAACGGAAAATTTGCCACTTTGCTCTGGTCTCACAAACACTTTTTAAACATTATAGAAATATAGGAACAACTCTAACTATCGTCTGCACTGTAGTGAAATAATATCTTAAGTCGAATTTATTTGGAAATCGATTGACTGATGCACCTGGCATAACATCTTATGTCGACATAAATCTAAGAATTTCTTATTTTGAAATTTGTATATCATCCTAAGTAGACTTAAAATTATTTACCTTTTTACACATCTAACAAGCATTTCACTTGCATTTCATCTTAAGTCAACTTAGGAACATAATTTGTAGTAAATTACACGGAGCAAACTCTCTTATATCGACATAAGATGTTTTGCCTTTTCAGGTAATGCCAACTATTGTTGGATCAAAAACATCTTAACTTACTTAGTGCACTTTTTTAGGTGATTAGCTAAATCATCCTATGTGGACTTAAGATATTTACGCAAATGCTCACATGCAATTTTTGGACTTAAGATGAAAAACTCTGTTCAATAAATCGGGATACAAGTTCGATACAAACACGAGGATTAGAGCCAACTACGCGTATTAAAATGGTGAACACCACGCACTAAAATGTAAGAAATTCTCTTAAGTCGCCTTAAGATAGTTTACCTTTTCAGCAGAGATCGCCAGATTTTCCATAATGGATCTACAACCAGGGTCCCACAAGAAATGTCTTGACTGGTACCGAAATTAAGCAGATGTCATCCAGTTTGGCGTCCCTAAACTCTGTGCGTATTCCGTGCCATTTTTCCAGCGTAGACTCAGCATGTCTCACTGTCGTGACCCATAACTATACTACCACAGGGACTAATATGTGTCCGTAAGACATTCCTCTTAACCGCGACTAAGAGAACCTATTGCTCGTATCCATATCTAAGTACTGGTATATGGCTATTGTCTTATACACCAGCAGCTTGTATGTTAAATTCCTAAATTTGAAGAGTTTTTTACAGACTACGTTAGGCTATATTTGCTTTAAACAACCGCGTGCGTTTTTTTTTTTGTTTTCCCCACGCACCCTTATACCTTGGCACAGCGATGGCTTGGAAATATTTTGATAGAAGAATGAAAGTGTTTTGGTGGGTGGAGTTGAGTTCACACCCGAACACTCACAAAATAGAATATTGTGCACATTTATGGCTCTACATCTAGATTTCTTCATACATCAACTCACCGTATATGTGAATACAGCAGAATAAGGCAGCTATAAAGCTCTTGCCTTTCTACCAATAGTCAATATTGTCTGCGTATGCCAGTATCTGGATGGTCTTATAGAGGCTTGTTCATCTTACCGTTACATCTAAATCTCGATTCAATTTTAAGCAACGCTAGGTTGAAGAGGTCGTAGGCCAGGCTATCGGATTTTCGGAGTCCATTATAGTTGTTCAATATTTGGAATGCCGAACTCTATCATAGCTCTATAGAGTTCTAATCTGCGTATGCTATTATACCTGTATTTAAGGTCGATCAACTGATTATGTTGTACATTGTGAGATCTAATTTCTTATTTGTGGGGCACAGTCTTCTGGCATAGTTTCCTCCTCCCATATTTGCACTATTTGTTCATGAAATGCTTGGTGAATTTCGGGCTTTTCAAATTTAATCAGCACCGTTGGTATACCGAATGATCCAAAGTCCATATTATTAATTAATCGCTTTGTAAATAACGCCTATGTTTGGTGGCGGTAGCATAGTGTGGTCATCGGTCATTGATGGAGCCTCCAATTCGTAAGTACGCTTATTATTTACAGATTATGCTCGTCCCATCGCTCCAATATTTTGAGGGGGTTTTTATTCTGTTGCTATATGTTATATGTTGATATAATATGTTATAACCCTTATTCTGCTGATGGATGACCTCTGCCTAACACCTTCGCTTATTTCGAGTGGTTTTGGGGGCATTTTTTTTCTGTGATTTACCGATTTGTGACATCACAACTTCTTCGTAAGAACTATTAACAAGAAAGTGAGGGCCACTATAGGTTCGTTTTCCCTCACTTCAATACGGTCTCCGATAAAATGAATAAATGATTAAGTAAATTAAGCTATTCGCATTGGGACTATCTTCTAATTATAACAAAATATTTTCGTCGCTTCTCTGTTCAGAATAGTTGCTAACTGCAAGTTAACCTTATTGTTATTCTTTGAAATTAATTTTTGCAAAAGGGCGACTAAATATGCACAGACGGATTTAAATTCAAACTGAAAAAGAATCTACCTGGCATTTCTGGCGGTACGACCTCCTTGGAGCGACCTCAACGTTCGGAGTCACTTGTGCTGTTTCGACCACAACAGAACTCATTAAACCACTTCTTAACCATTGAAATTGATGGTGCTGAGTCCCCACAGTATTTATAAATCCTTTTCTTGGTTTCGGTGTTGGTTTTTTTAAGCAAAAGCTAACGCTAGTTCGGCACACGAAAATCTCTTTTATCCATTTTCGTTAAAATTCAGGAGGTTTTCTGCTTTCACTGGGTGCCAAGCACAAACTAAATGACGCAGCTTGCTTGACAGTAGTCTACTAATAGATGGCAGTTGCTGGGAGTAGCGTTGCATTAAAAAGGACATTCAAAAAGTCACGGACTTATCGATCTGCCTTCGTATTAAGTACAGCAAGGACATAATTATTTTGGATAACACACAATGTTTGACAAAGAAGGTAGAAAGGAGATAGCCACTTCTTTCTTGTCATGTCAAATTTTATCAAAACTTGCAACCTTTCCCATTATGAACGCCACTTAAAACAAAGATCATTTAGCTGAAGTCGTTTACCTGGAATAGTTTTGAAAATTTACTCTTTCAGCACAGATTATGCTTGCGAGGTTCTAAAGAGCAGCTTACCAACGCCAGGTAGATGTTGGTGCAATTATCAGCAATCGATACCACTGTGATTTACGAGTGAACATCACTCAATCTTTGCTTTTCCATTCACTAGAAAATCGATTATGACCATTCATACGGCCATTTACTCGCTTCCAATACTCATCATAGAACACAGATGACACAGATCCGATGCTATCGCGCCCAGAACCATTACGCAGTTTTACGCGTTTACAAATCGAACAACGAATTATCCTTTTAGCCAAATGGAATGATGACCCAACCTCAACTGCAACAAGGACATGCCGTCAGAGACGATACTCATCTCTATCGCCATGGTAAAGATTTGTACGCATGTCAATATGAGCTCGGCTGGGCTATTGTGGCGCGCAGTAGCACACAACACAAGACACATCCCTTCTCTATCTCCCTCACAAACAAGGTGATGACAGTGCATCAAGACAAAAAAAACCACTTAACAGAAGAATCAACACCTTGTCAGCGCGCCATTTCGCGCCTTAACAATTATTGCATCTTGTGGTTCCAGTCGCTCGTTTAGCAGTCAGTACCTACCTAGTAGTAGTTTATTCCATCGTATGCGTCCGTACTGGAGCAGCCAACGAGAAATGCAACAATTTGCGTACCATGCGCATATTATCATTTTTAGTATTTTTCGATTCTCAGCACACAACACAACGCACAAAAACAAAACTCTTGAACATGGTAACGGATTTGTACCTTCTTAACAGCGGGTTGGTAACTTTTCAAGATAGGAGGTGTGACTACACGACTAGAAGAAGTGATAAATTCTAATAAATGATTCCATCTTCCGTCTCGCCACGATTGAGCGACTGTTGCTGGAGCTGGTAACTGCACTGCATTGGAACACTTTGTTTGACTTTGGTGACTGGTGCATTTGGTCGTGGAGAGCCTCGCCCCTTAGAATAGACTAAAGTCAATGATGCAATTCTTATTTGCGCCAGAATGGATGCAGGCTGTTTCCTAGTTTCACTCATGAGAGGGATTTGTACGACAGAACATGTTGGCCACTTGAACGACAGAACTCATCGCATTGTTCTTTATTTGGCGAACAAGATTAGGAGGATTTTCTTCGACAATAGGGTAATTTGAGCAACATTGGTCTGTTTATATAACACAGCATATTCTTAAACTCTTTATTTTACTATTTTTTTTTAAAGACAGCCCTAGCTCAAGTGGCTGATACTGCGGCTTAAAAATATCTATTGTATCATGTAACTAATCTAAGAGACTTACTTCTTTCCTAATGAAGGATATTATTTCCTTAGTGGCAGAAATTCACATATCTGCCGAAGAACATATTGCCTTATGAAAAATACATCTCCTTAACCAAATCAATAAACTGTTACAGAGAATGTGCACGGATGATTCATCATCCTCCGAGCAGAACCTACATTCAGTGTATGAACCTAGATAAATCCTGCTAAGGTGATATCGCAAGCCACAGTGACCTGCGAGAAAGCTCACCAGCTTTTTGATGCTATACTTCTCAAGATCAACGATTTCCTTAAAGGAAAAGGGCCTGATTAATCGTTTGGATTGTGTAAGACCTGGGGTATTATCCCAATGGGCTAGACGAAGTTTACTTTCCCAGTTATTAGTCACTGCTGTGGGGGCAGCCCAGTTAACATAACAGTAAGGTTCCGGTCCCAGCTCTCACAAGTTCATCTGCATATTTTATGTTATGCCTGCAATTTAACTGATTTGGAGTCGATAATGTTGGACGATAACTATCTGAATAGATATCAATCATAGCGCCGATAATACACTTACTAAGGTTAATCCTAGCGCAGACCTCAAAGGCATGGAGTTCCGCCTGGAAAACCGTTGGACCAATACCCATTGGTATCGAGACTTTGGTGTTGGATCCGAAAACACCAGCTCATACTCCAGATTCCAACTTCGATCCGTCTGTTTACCAGACCAGACCTTCAGAGTCCAATGCTGGAATACCATTAGACTAGATTGCGCAGTCCATATGATAACATCAAATAACCTGCTGAAAGAGTACTCCGTGGCCATGGTGTCGGGGATGGTGCAAAACATGTCTCTTTCAGAATTTTCAAGTGTCCCACGTAGTCACCTAGTTTTCCCGTATTCTAGTAGTAGCCTTATAGCGCATAGCGCATGGGTGAATGCCCTATAACAGCTTCTAATGCAGCCGTATGACAGGTGCTCATTACTCCCGTTATGCCTAGACAGGCTATTATTTGTAACTTTGAAGCTCAGTTGCCGTTGCCCCTTCAAGAACTTTCGGCCACCAAACAATGGACGCGTACGTAGTGATAGGTCTCACCATCACTATATACATCCAATGGATTATTTTCGGATTTAGACCCCAAGTCCTGCTGTAGAGTCGTCTACTGGCCCACAAGGCCTAAGTGACACGTTAAATGACGGATTTGATATGAGAATTTCAGTTTAGCAATTTATTAAGGATGACGCCAAATTATTTAACTCCACTAGGATAATCTAACGTGGTACCGTTGATGATGATAGGTTCCATATCGGAAAGTCTTCTTTTCGTGAAAGGCACTAGAACGGTTGTGGAAAGCCCTTCTCTGCTGCACCAAACGTGAAGTAACGCACCTTGCCTAATATTAGTAATGGTCGTGCTGTACTTACCGCTAATTAAAATTGCGCCGTCTTGTTGGAACCAAATGTCGTTGGGATCACGGCATAAGAAAAGTCGGCGCGATAGCGTTCGCCATTCACTGTCACATTAGCGCCAGCCTCGTCTTTGAAGAAATATGGGCCGATGATTCCTCCAGCCCATAGGCCACAATTTTGCTTATTGACGAAGCCATTAAGCCAAAAATGGGCTCGATTATGTACACCATAGGTTGGCCTGAGCGAGCGATGAACACTTTTCACAGAGCGTCGATTTTGGTCATACAATTGTACGATTTGTAAACGTTGTAGAGGCGTTAGTCTTTTTATGATGAAATATCAATGAATACTGAATAAAATTATGTATTAAGTTTGACAGTAGTCACACGTGACATGTCAAAAAAAAATCCTATTAGAAAAAGTACCTCCAATCTGATCACCCTTTATATATATCTTCATATTAGACAAATTAGAAAAATAGTTTCAGGACACAATTGCAGCAACATTTTTTGACAGCAGCCTTCTTAATTTGAATATCGCTCTTCTTTACCTTACCGCTCCCTCGGTCATTTTCTCTTTACATCTGTGCATCAATAATTAAACCATAATATAATTAAACAAAAATAACTTCATATAAAGCAGCTAGTACAATAGACATGACCAGCTGGAACTAACAGATGGTGGCTTAACATAGAATAACTGTTACTCTAAGGTGGAATTTTCAATTAAAGTCACAGAAGAAATATAAATACAAGAGATCTGGCATGTAAAGCTAAAAACCAACCCATAAAAATTAAAAGTTAAAAGTTAATAAAGACAATTTAAAAAGGACATTAAGTATTGGACTCTTTTTAAATTTAGAAAATAAAGAAAATATAGAAAAATAAATACAGAAAAATTGACAAAGATGCCCAACATGAACCGAATGCTCCTACGTCAAACGCAACCGGTAGTAGGTGTTGATGTTTGTCTCCATCCTAAGCGAAAAGTTTTCCAAAACGTCCGGCGTGCTCACTACGACTATAAGATGATGTGGCGACGGACAATTAATTGAGTTTTCCCCCAACTGGACACCGGAATTAATTGGATGGAGATGTGCAAAGTTTGTAATTGCTTTGCACAATTCAGCTCAGGATTTGAGTAGGTGGAGATAAGACCTACGAGGGACGTTCATTCGAGTGCGCACATGAACTTTAAATTTTTTTAAAATGATTATATTTTGGAAACAAATAGAGGAATCACGCAGGTAGTGTATTGCATTTTAAAATCGGATAACAGTGGCCACTATCACTGCGGCAATCGATGAGTCAATGAATCTTTAATGGATTGCAGACCACCTACATACATAAACAACGTTCAAAATGCCACAAATTAACCGAACAGGTACAATATCTCTAACCATCAAGACAGCACACACAGCAAAGCATTGCAAGAATTCCTACAGGTGCTGGGAGAGACCTGCGGCGCAATTTTTAGTTCAGACGAAATCCGTGTTAAAATAAGGTCGGTTGGTTACCTTGTGGCCGTGCCGTTTATTGTCTTTCGTATCTGATGTCGATGTCCGCTTGCTCGGCTCAAAATGGATTCCAATTTTTTTTATTTTCATTTTCGGTGTGAAAGTGAAAGTCAAAATACTCCTGCGTTCTGAAAAAGAAAGAAAGGTGGCTCTCGGCTGATACCTCGCCACGAGCACAGAGAGAACAACAAAAAAAATAAACTTCCCATTTCCTTAAGACTTTTGACTTATTACAGATTATTTGTCAACATCGGACAAGGTTGGTGTTTTTTTTTTTATTGGCGGTTGTTGAGATACTCTTATCTGTTGCCTGATGGTCGTCGTTTAACGGTATGCATTTAATCAGCTATCTAGGCAATCTTTGATTATTATACACACTAATGACGGAACGAGTAGTAGGAGATGGCTGAAGTATGTGTGTGTGCGTGCGGTGAGCGCCATTCCCCTATATATGCGTTCATTATCGATATCCTGTAGCGCTCTGTTGGCAGGTAGTAAGTGACTTCTCGATAATCAATGGTACAGGGCGGTAGGTCGATAGCACGCCGCTATCAAGCCAACTCGAGCGCGATGTTTGTGCCCGATGATTAACGAATGCTATCCGTATTGAATTCCAAATTAAGCGAGTGTCACTCCTAATAAGATATAAGAGGGCATAACGATCGTGTTTTCGTGTTTTCTTCCCAATTCCTGAAACAGAAGAAGATCGACAGAATTTATCCACTGAGCATTCTTGGTTGTTTGTCTTTTCTGATACCATCACTTTAGAGCCATGTGATTATTTGTTGTTTTTGTGTTCCGTTTCTTTTCTTTGCTTTTGTGTGCATTGTGTTCTTGGGAGTATTTAACAAAATTCCTGGCACGATTTTTCATCTTCTTATTGGGTTTTTTGCTCCCTACCTTTGTAAGGAGGAATTCCATTTTTTTTTCGTTCGCTTCGTTCGAGGAAGTATAGGGATTTGACAAATTTCGTTTTAGTTTGATTATAGATAGATTGATCGATTATGTTGCGGTTAATTTGTGGTTCCCGTTGTATTTTTTATAAGTAAGGCCAGTACACAACCACTTGGTATTTTTATTGCAGCAATTTTCGCGCGTATCTAAGTTTATGAATGATAAAATCTAATACTATTAATATTTGCGCTCAACGTTCAAAGAAGACATCAATAGCACACCAGCCGAGATGCATTATATTAAAATGTTAGTTCAAAATGAGCTTGATGATCTTAATAATTCTCACACAAAAATCAGCCGAATTATTTCAGTTCCGAAGTAACTTAAAGTAATTAATAAAAGGTATTAAAAATAACAAAACTGTTAGGGTAGGAAAAGTTAAAGCGTAGAAGGTGGCTAAGATAGTACCGACTAAGTTTTCTAGCAGGTAACTTATTGAACTACTCAGGAGACTTATTGAACAAAAAGGGTAATTTTAGCTTTACCTGGTGTTACTTAGAGGGTACTACATTAGCCAGTAATAGCAATATACCTAGGTCAAGGTCAATAAGTCATCATCTTGAGAATTAAAACTACATCGATGGTTTTGATTCTGTAGACAAATGCTATTTTTCTAAAGCCTTCGAAGCAGTTTGACATGACGGAGTCATTACATTCTTACAAAACTTAAATTTCCGATGCTTTTTAAGAACATTTTACCGAGCTTTCATTCAATAATATTCGGCACGACAGACCGTTGCGGTCCAAGGCCTAGCTTCTCGCGACCATATGTGCATATATATTTTTGCACATAAATGGAATGGAACTTACAATTTAATGTCCTATTCGAACGGCAAAGTGGGAAGCTTCCCGTTGCAAGGTATTACTCTCGGAGAGTTTGGACCGTGAAAAATACTTTTGGTGTTTTCTGGGATCCGAATTATGAACTTCTTGCTCAGAAACTGTCACAATAAGCACTAAGCCACGGCAACTACATACAGGAGATAAAAATGCTCCCCTAATCCCATTTCTTTGGGTGAACCTCAAGGCTCAGTAGGTGATGCCGAGAGACATCATTGACAATTTTAATTTTCACTTAGAACAAAAGAAAATACTTTCATATATGGAAAATTAAGGCAAATGGACTAAAGTGTCAAAAAGTTTACTTTACGAGAGGATGGAAATCTTTGTTCTTACGTGCAACAAAGATTAAGTTAAGCTCCGATGAGATAGAATTGACTGTTAGTTCAAAATATCCTTGTGTCATTTTGGACGCAAAGCTTATGTTTAAAAATTATCGATCAACGATCAACAAAGTAAGTGTGATTACGAGAATGTTATATTCTTTTATAAACAGACACTAAAATTAAACAGACACTATAAAAACAGACTTAAAAAGTGAGAATTTACGGCGACCGTGCCGTCGAGTTCGTACTGGACGGATTTCAATACAATATTCACCGCATATACGCCAGTGCTACCCACGGCTCTGTTTTGTATCCGAAACTCTTTCTGATTTTCATTAATGATCTCCTATCCGCCACTTCTAATCCAATCCATTCTTTCGCTGATGACAGTACTGACCTTGATTCTGACCTTGACAGCATAACAAGGTGGGGACAACATATTGGAGTTGAATTTAACGCTTCCAAAACTCATAACGGTCTTCTATCGTCCAAGCGTAATTTTAGGGCATCTAGCAGCCGTCTTTCTTATGAAGATTGGTAAAGGTGAAAGGTCTACAACAGCTTTTAATGCAGAAAATAAATTGAAACCGGCTACAAACGTGAGGAATGTGATATATTGTAAATCACATTCCTTCGATTTTTATTTTATTTTGAATTTAATAAAGGGCTTAGCCCAACTTATTGCCGTGACGTAATTCATTCAGGGAGTCATCCCTTGGCAATAAGTCTCTATATAAAAAAAAAAAGTCGTAGAACAGGTGCGCATGAAACCCGTTATTCTTAGACAGGCAATACTTTGTAGCTTCTGAAGCTTAATTACCGTTGTCCGTTCAAGAACTTTCGGGCACCATATCATGACCGCGTATGTGAGAATTGGTCTCACCTTCATAGTATACATCCAAGGTATCAGTTTAGGATTAAGACCCCAAGCACTGCCGTAAAGGCGTCTACTCGGCCACAGAGCCCTAGTGGCACGTTGAATGGCAGACTTGATATGAAAATTCCAACTTAGTTGTATCTCGCCAGTATTCTCTCCATAATTTTGAGAACCACTGTTGTTAGACTTATTAGTCTGTATGATTTAGGCAGCTCACTAGGCCTATTGCCTAGTAATAGTATTAAGGATGACTCCGAAGTATTTAACCTCACTGGTATACTATAATGTAGTGCCTTTTATGATAATAGGTCTCAACTCGGTCTTCGTTTCGTGAAAGGCACTAGAACCATTTTGCAAGAATAAATGGAAAGCCTTTCCATGTTGCACAATTCTACGACGTGAGGTAACGCAACTTGCATGACATTTGTAATGGTAGTGCTGTGCTTACCGTCAATTTTGATCGCCAAATCATCAGCATAACCAATGGCGATGTAGCCTGATCTATGTAGATCGGCTAGAAGGTTGTCTATGACGAGTAACCGTAGAAGGAAGACAGGATACCTCCTTGCACATAGACCTTAGCTGCAGTCACCGAAACAGACACTCCTCCTAAGGAGGAAGTTAGAAGAAAGAAGACTTTCAAGCATGGGCCTTATCCATTGATTGGTAGAGCCCTCGAAAACTCTGCTACTGATTGCTCTGGTAATTGAGTCGTAGCCAGTGTTATTGAAAGCACCCTCAATATCAAGGAAAGCAAACAAAGCTCCTTTTATCTTTTTACCTAGATAGTCAAGGGCGCCCTCTGTGTTTTTTCCTTTTCCTTTCCTGTTTGCAAACTGACTTGAGTGGAGAGGGCTAGAAGTATCTAGCCAGTTTCTGATATGAACAGCAATAAGTCTCTCCATAATTTTGAGAACCACTGTTGTTAGACTTATAGGTCTGTATGATTTAGGCAGCTCACTAGGCCTATTACCTAGTTTAGAGATAAAGATTACGTTTACCTTTCTCCTGGTATACGGAATGTACCTCTAAATAAGCAATTAAATCCGGCAGGATTAGTTCAATTGTCCTCTGTTGGAAAAATTTCATGACCACCGGGTGTATTGAATGGTTTTAAGGAGCCTACGGGACATTTAACCTTATCTGGACTAAATATTTTTCCCGATAAACTCTTTAACCTGCTGTCAATATGTGCGCTATGGTTAGAGGGTATGTATGTGAAAAATAAGTAGACGAACCGGGGAAGTGAACATGAAGTAACGTTCTAATAGTGTCCTCTCGGTCCGACGTGTATCTACTATCTGTTTTCTTTAGTATGTCTTCACAATTTTCCTTGACGAGCGCCTTTTTGAATTGGGGCCGCTACTGCGTATCGGCAATGTTTTCGCATCAATGCTTCCATGTTGCTCGTTTAGATCATCTCAAATCACAGTCATACTTCTAAAGGGTGAACCTATATCCTTTCCAGCTTTTCATGCGTTTAGCGGTGTTGAAAAGCTTTCTAACTTTCTTCCTAAGTTTCATTCCACCAGGGAACCTTACGATTGATCAGACTGGTTTTGGGGTTTGTATTGAACTATGTTTATAATTTTTGACTAGATGGAAAGGCGTACTGGATTTGATTCGGTACTACTCATCCAATATATACTCTCTTGTATTTCCAGATATTTCCACAGACATACTTAACGTGGCAATAATTGGAAAAACTGGAACAAATAAGCAAATTGTATAAGTTTATGTATATTGTAAAGTTATTTTTATTCTTTTTTTTTAGATTTTTTGCATTCTTTGAATTTTTTTTTATAAAAATAACAAAAATAATATATAAGAAATCAAATTGAACTTTCCGAATTTTAATGATTAATAATTATTCTTAATTTGTCAAGAAATTTTTACTGAAGAGTGACGGTGAATATCGGAATGATAGTTCTAGGGGAAAGTTAAGAGCCCCGTAAAAAAACCAAATCCGAGGAGAACAATTTACGTCCACACACATAATAGCTTTGGATGACGAGAAATTGAGCTGACAAAAATTCAGTATAGCTTTTTTGCCAGCTTTGGGCTTTTCTTAAAAATGTTCGAATTTTCTATTAGAGGATTGAATATAGATTCCATCGGATTTTTGCTTAAACCAAGAACTCACAATGTATTATATACGTATACACAAAGAATCACTTTTGTACAGAGAACAATTCATTTTAAATTATCTTATTATTGTCATTACCAAAGAAAAGTTTTATTAATCTAAGGTCGGTGAAGATACAAAAATAATTATCGTTAGAGTATTGTATATAATGGTATTTGTAATCATCTGTCATCGCGCCTTAGCACTGCACGATTTTATGGCACCAATAAGACGTTTTTGAGTTTATCATCTATTGTTCCTTTTGATGTATTGCTGGACAAATTTATAAGCTATTTTCCTTTAGAAGGAATCACAAAAAATAACATAACACAAAAAAAAAAAACACAAAAACACAATCGTCCCTCAATCACAGCCTAGCACAATCTATCACCTGTCGACACCTATCATTCAATCGAGTTTCGCATCTTCATCGGTACAGAGTAATATTCTCCTGCACACACGTCACATCTTCGTGTCAATCAGTAAGGACTTGGAAGATGGACAGATTTTCAAACAAGATGTAGAATTCCGGATGAAATAAGATGTTTATGGAGAGGACCTCACTAAACGACGACGCATTTTTCGGAAGACATCACATATACTGCCTGCTGCCGCCCGCCTCATATGACAGGCGGCATCATTAATCATGTGATGAGTCAAAGTGGGTGCGAGTACATAATTCTAAAGGTTGTTCCATTACACGCCATCACTTTGCAGAATGCTTTGATGGAATTTTAGAGATCTCGGATATGGAGCAGTAGTTGTAGAAGTGCGCGTTGTTAGATTGATGACATGGCGAACCAGATGTGCCACCTAATTCTTTGTACCAAGCGTTTAATTTTGATATTCCCAAACTTGCCATCTTCTCACCATCAGCCATCTCACCAGATGACATCTCAATTTGTGTGCCAAGAACAGAGGCTTGGAAATCAGTTTGGATTAGCGAGTGCGTCACATGTAATTGCTAATACGGACACAGATAGAGTCCGTGAGAATTGCGTTCTTTCAAACAAAACTGAAATGCATGCCAAGCAGATTTGTTCTTGAAGCTTTCTTTTAGGGCATATCAGCGACGCAATTCTGTCATTGTATAGGGTTTTTCAATAGGAGCACTTCAACTTTTTTTTTGAATAAAATACAAATTGTTCGACTTTTGAACTAACTTTTTTTTTATTAACGAATTTGAACATATACATATAACACATTTAAGTATGAAACTCGCTTTCTTTTGCATTACCACCGCGTGCACGTTTTACGAAGTGAGCCTCATCGCTGAAGATGATTTTTCGGTGAAAATCTGCATCATTTTCAATTTGCTCTTGAGCCCAATTCACGAATCGGCGTCGCTTCAAATGGTCAAACGGCTTTAGTTGTTGTGTCAGCTTGATCTTATACGGATGTAGGCCAAGATCTTTACTATACGGTCGATTGTCGAACGGGCTGGCTTGTTAAATGGACCGTAAAATGGCCGTAATACTCTTAAAGTAGCGGCAACAGAACGATTATTTTGATAAAAAATTTGCACGATTTGCAATCGCTGTTCACATGTGTAGCATTCCATGATGAAATATATACTAATGAAGTTTCCAAATGACAAAAGAACAATAAAAAATATGGCGTCGTTCGCCGTCCCTATCGGAGAAAAGTTGAAGCGCACCTATTGAAACACCCTATATGTTCATAGTTTGACTTTATTTAGTCTGTTTTTGAAAATACACCATATATGAGCATAACACTATAAAATCAGTGTTATACTCTATAGCGCTAAAGCATGGCTCTATAAGAGGCGTATGAACAGATCGCCGACTTATTCCAGATGAAAATTCTTTTGAACATATTGAGTTTTTGTCAATTGGCTTCGAATGAGGAAGGACGAGGAATTCAATGATGAAATATACGAACTGTGCAGCGATGTCGACCTAGTTAACACAAATTGATTGATACTTAGGATATGTAGAGCGTATGGGAACCAAAGCTTTGGTTCGCAAAGCGCCAAGAGTACTGCGGTTGAATGTTGAATTCATAGAGAGGCTGCACGCAACTCTTCAGCACCGCTGGTTGCGGTAAAAAAGTGACAAGCAAGAAAAATATCTACGGTGTGCGATTCTATTGACTTTGCAATGTTTTCTTCACCAATGAATTTTAACACGCGGTTTTGTATTCTATTCAGCAGATGCAAGGTAGTTTTCGTATATCTGACTGGCTTTGACAATTATTCTCAGGTTTTGGGCGAATGTACGCCTTGTAAAAAGCATCCAGATCAGAGAGTGTGAAATATTTCTTTCTCCTTTTTAAAAATCTTTAACATTTCTCTGCGTTTTTGGTGACCACAAATATGTGGTATTTCCGACGATATTTGTTGTTAACGCTCATACCGGGAATTGCTAGTTTTTCAGTTAAGGTTTTGCTTTGACGACATGAGACAACATTATGTTTGGAAGCGTTAAAGTCAACTCATTCCTGTGCTACCTACCTTTCCAGTTTAGAAGCTGGTTTCCATAATAACGAATTGTAGACAAAATAGCTTGAGGGATACAAAGCTCTATCAAACGCAATGCGGAAATATAGAATATCAAAACTTTCACCAAACTAAAGAATAAACTGGTTCCACTGTATAGTGTATGCCATCAAATCACCAATAGAATGCCCACCAAACACATACTGTGGTCACTAAGGATTTCATGTGTTTCAAGTAAAATAATAGAAGTAAGAGGTTCAGTACGAAGAAGGAGACTTGCGTTTTATAGATACAGGCTTGACAAGTGTAGCTTACCAACTTCTAGAAAAATTGATAAAGGGAATATGTGAGTGGATTTGTGAGTGTTGAGTTCGCTTAAATTTATAGCAACTGTACGAGCACGAAAGTGGATATGTGTGTTCAATAATAGGAGGTAAAGGGGCAAGCAACACACAATCTGGAAACGTGGAACCAGCTGCAAAATGCGAAGCAGCACACAATACAATGAGCATTGAAATTGACGACAATTCTTTTCACAAACGACCGAAAATTTTTGATCTTCTGACCAATAGGCAACATTACTTATAAGGAGAATTGAATTGGGGTAGCTTCATTTGGTATTTTGTCAATCAGAATCGTTACATGCTATGAACTTTTTTCATAATTACCATAATCAGCAAGCTAGAAGTCTAACGAGATTATTATTTTTTTGGCCAAAAACGATGCTGAGTTGGAGTAGATTAACAAAAAATTAAATAGCCCAATTGATTTTTAGCAGCGATAGTTCATGTAAGTCAGTACTTTGGTAGACTCCGGAGCTTCGTCGCCACAACAAGCTTAACGAAATTCAGTTTCCTTTCATGATTCTGCTCGAAATAGGAAGGAAAGTAGGAAGCACATAGAGTATCTATGTGATGGAGACTTAATGTGGTTATTATACCTGATCGTTTTAGTTTGTCAGTAATATGTGTCAGGCAAAATGTTATCGGATAATAAGCGTGCTAAGTTTACTTAGGTAACAGTTGCTTGGTCTAGCTAAAAAGTTCTCTTTGAATACGCACTTCCATAATAATGATGATTCGAATATAATTCGGCTTGATTGTCGCGAATGCTTTATTAACATTGAAATTACTTGTGATCGTTGTACGGGAGCTTAAAGTTTTATTTGAAAAATATTCTCGGTGGGGTAGAACAGACAGAGCATAACATCAATGTGAACATAGGTAATTGTATGTGAATGTGTCACGTCCAAAAGAAAAGTTTCAACTTACCAACTCTCTAACGAACCACTCACTCCCAGTTCATGACTTATCTGTTCGGCGAAACGTAAAATAACTTTTATTTAATTTATCAGGCAAGGTATGTACCTACCTATCAGACAAGACTAGGCACTCGGTGAACTCGCTGAATCTAAATGTTAACTGAAATTTGCAAATTAACAACCAAGAATATTATAATTGAATGGAATGTGGCTCCCTCCTAACCGCGCGAATTTCGACCGTCGGTCGATTGTCGCCGTCAATCCGTCGCAGGTGAACTCAATCGAATTGAACCGCACGCACCCTGATACCCTGACTCACCGTATATCTTATTATATAGAATGGGGAAGAACAAATTAAATAGCCCCTAATTAAGCAACTTCTTGTACGCTGTGTACTTTTCCCCACTTGAGTGATTCTCTGGTGTTTTTAGTCAGCGTCACGTCGCGTCGCCAGCCGTAGCGTCCCATTTTTCTTATAATGTTTTTCGTTTCTATTTCTAGCGGTCTGACGGAGAGATAGCACCTTGCTTTCTAGTAATTATTTACACATGAATTTAAATTGGTTTACAGAGCCGACCACAGTATACCTGCGGGTATCTTAGAGGCGCAGGTGTTTTAAATACAATTGTTGCTTGCTGCTTATGTAATCGAATTTACGAATATCAACTAGTATGACAGAAGAAAACGATGAAGATACTTAAATGAGTTTATTTGCAGGACTTTTTAATAATCGTTTATGTTTGTTGGTCTTCTAAGCGTTTGTTTTTATCGTCAGCCAAGAAACATTTTTCCAATTTATTTACTTACTTATTACACATCTTGTTGTGAAGTGCCCTGTGACTTGCAGAGGATACGGATAGACGACCTGTTGAATCAAGTTAGAGTGACAAAGACTTAAAAGTAGAAGTTCATACGTGAGACGAATAAATTGCTTAAGAAAACTTTCTCAATTTTAGAAAATAAAAATGAAGTTCCAGCAGTTCCAGTTCCCTTCCTTCATCATTCTCTCATGTCAATCCTCATTTGCAGGAATACTATCGCAATTCATCTTTATATTGGTTGGGTTGACTCCTAAACTACATTTGTTGCCCCATTTTGTAATGATTAAGAGGGCATTCTTCATCATTACCACGTTTACCATTTAAAGTTATTTCAATTAGACAGCTATTTCTACTTCATTACCATAATTATGCACTGCTGTCTTTAAATGCCTATTCTGCTGAGGGCGTAAGAACTAACTAACCCAGAGTGCGCCCTATCACCTCCTATTGTCCCTAGTGTTCGAGTTTATACCATCTACTGGAGGATGGATGTGTGCACTGATTGACTATTCGTTAACCACCACTGATACATCTTCCTTATTGGAAATGATGATTTGACGACTTTCCAGCATGGCCTGAATCAAGCTGTTTCTCGAGATTTCGATAACTCTACATCTTATTGCTCCGGCAATCGAGTCATTCCCGGTTTTATTGAAAGTTTCCATGATGTCCAAAAATGCGCAAGGTAATATGCTTTAAAGGCAAAATTCTAACTTCTTCATAATGGAGATCCCTGTGGCTTTATTCTGTGAATCACAGAAGATGTGCTCCTTTTTAATTACCATAATCGTATTCTGCTATAAACAGTTCTGAAACAATGTAAGCGATTCTGACAAGCAGATATTGCAAGCAAAGCTGTGCTAATCCGTGTTCTATTGGTGGTAAAAATTTGTTGTCAGGTAGCTTAGCATCATAGACGAAACTGTAAACATTCAGATTATCTTCAGCGTTGATAAAAGATATGCATCTTGGTATGTTATTTAGACTTTTTTTGTAGCGAATCGCATTAGCTTCTCTTACTTAAACAAGACACATCGCCATGCTTGTCTTATCCTCTCCCATAGGATGTGTGAGTAGTAAAAATAATAATATTCAGCGCGTTCAGACTGTTGCGGTCCAAGGTCTAGCTTCTCGCGATCGTTTTTGTTGTGCATACATATTTTTTTCACACAAGTGGACAAGGGACCTACAATTTAATGCCGTATCCGAACGGCGAATTGAGAAGCTTTCCGTGACAAGTTATTACTCTCGGACATTTGTCAGACATTCGCGAGAGGTGGGACACCGTGAAAAATACTTTTTGGTGTTTCTGGCATTCGAACCACGGATCTCCTGCTCAGCAGCCATGTAGTTCTCCACTGAGGCACGGCGCCCACATGTGTGAGGAATATGGTAAGCAAAATTAACCAACGATACCAAATTGATGCAGGGATCATGAGGCGGATTTTGGTTCTCATCACTTTCGTTATTTTCTCTCACATAACTTAGTTTTCCTATTTGTGTCTTTTTAACCAGAGATCCCTTAAATATCTGGCCATAATTCGCTGAATGAGCTATTAACTTTTTGGAAAAGACAAGAAAAGCAACGTTCTATCTGTATCTCTATGCCGCACATTTATAGCTTTCATTTTCACAGCTTGCTCCCGAAGCTAAAATCCTGGATACGCTGTCAAAGTCTCAAAGTTTCCGTGAATGGTTCACTAATGTAACGAAAATCCACATTCCAGAAATGTAATTTGTTTGCTTTATTCGTTTGTGATGTCTGTTATGTGCTGCAGTACTAATGAATGTGATATTCAATGTTGTTAACTAACGTCAGTTGATCGAAATCGAAAAATCTCTCAGAAATTTGTTTTGCATACTCTCATCGTCCTTTTGCTGAGTAATAACAAAACCTTACCCGCTGATCGTCAACGGTGTACACAGTTACAGTTTCAGAAGGAAATTTGCAAATGTAATAGAAAATGAAACCACACTCTAGGAATAGGTTGCAAATAGAACGAAAAAGAAATTTAACTCTATCCAGCAAATGGAAGACCCGATTTAGTGATGTTATAGTGGAGCTGTTTTTTGTTTGTTATCACTGCACTATAAAGAAAACCTGCGCAAGATTAGTTCCTTGTAACTTTAACTTTTATGCAGTTTAGTGAGGTTTCAATTTTCATTTCAATACAAAACCTCTCAAGCGACGGGGAAAAGCCTATGTCAATTTTGATTCTAAAGGAGTAAAAATGTTCTGTAACAGCGCTATAACGGCTATGTTGATGTTCAACTTCAATGTGCTTGTAAAACAAGGATTTTAAAAAAAAATATATATACGCGCCAAACGCGCCACGTCATCGCAAGCCAAGCGCTTACCAATTGTTTTAAAACAAGTCCCATAAAATTCTGACTGGTAGAAGTCGCGATATACAATCAGAAAAACGTACAACCCGACAACCCGACACACGTACGCTAGAAAAATTTTCTTGTCCTCTGATTTTTAGCTTCGCCCTTCGGGCTCGCAACAAACTTAATTGATAAAACTTAGGCAGTCGGCAGTATTGTTTTTTGGTGTTATTCATTAGGGTTCATTTTAGTGGAGCTTAGGTTAGGTTGGGGTGGCTGTCGGCAGGAAGTTGACCCACTTAGACCAATAGATGGTCCATTGTGATGCCACATGGATCGAGAGGTTTTCTTACCCTACTCATTGAACCAGTTAGAGCTTCGAATGAAGCGAAGGAGACTTTTGAAGACAGTGCTTGGCAAATCGTTAAGGTCCTTGTAAAAAAAGGCTCCCAAATGGAGCTTACGCTGCTAATTTTACAGCTCATTTTGCTCATGGAACTATTACTCATGCGCTACGACTTATTCTCATCATTTTATACAAAACTTTAAGGTCGATGGTAAATAAAAAACAACCCATAAACATTTTTTCATCTAAATTCTCTAATCGGAGAAATTGATATGGGAGCCTCTCGATCCTGGGTTTTTTTTTTCATTTTTTTATTGTAGGAGAAAATAATCGAAAGAGACATTTGACATCAGATGTCAAATTTGAAAATGCTCAGATCATTTTATTCTGAGCACTTAGAGCACGCTCATACTCTGCGCACTCTTTGACTGATGCTCTGAACTTATTTATGAAAGCGCGAAATGACAGAATATTGTGAAAACTTGTTGTTCTATCTGTAAGTTGATATCGACAACAAAAAACGACATCAATAAAAATACAATTCAGTAAATAAAAATGTAAGTTGAATTAAGCATAAAACATTTATGTCTCGTTTCATTTGCTGGGTCCATTTGTGCGTGAGCTAAGATTTCTCTCTCTCTCTCCATCGCCAAAACCATGCAGCGCAGCCGACTGCGCAGCACACACCGCACACAGTCATTAAAGAACGACGGTATCTGATGCCACTATATGATATTTAAAAAAATGTATAAGGGCCTTGCGGCTGAACCCGGGGCCCGATCACTACCAAGTTTTAAAAAAAGTATTTTTTATTCTGTATACACATGTATGTAAAATTTGAAAAAAATCGGGTAATTATTATTTTAAATTTGTATAGGAGCCCCACGAACCCGGGGCCCGATCGCTTTAAAAATTTTACAAAAAGTTTTGTCCATCGGAGATACACATGCGTATAAAATTTGAAGAAAATCGGGAACTTTTTTCATAAAATTTGATCACAAGATTTGGTGTGCCAGCCATCCAGCCGCCACGGGCAAGTGAAGTTAATATAGAGAATTTTAAAATAGTGAAACTTTTTGTATCTATTTTTCAATTTTTTTAACTACACTAGTTATTATATCATATACCAGATGGCGTACCTCTAAGCGTTAAATTCAAATTCAAAAATCTGATCCGATTGAAAAGCTTCTTGTGCAATTCTAGAAATATTGGATCTCCAGTCCGTTCATTGGGTAGTTTTTGCCTTTGGTTTGTATAATAATCCCCCATGCCAAACTCCTTCGAATGTTTGTGCTACATCGCAAAACACTGTAGAACCAACATTTTTATCTTCAACCGCTTTTTCAACAATGTCTGTTATTTGGTGTACCTGATCAATGATTGAATGTTTCTATCGAAAACCAAATTGTTGGTCTTGACTAATATGTTTTTGTTCTATAGTAGGTAGCAATCTTTTCAATAGCAACCTTTCAAAAAGCTTGGACATTATTGGCAGCAAAGATATTGATCTGTAGGATAAAGCTTCGTTAAATGGGTTTACCGGTTTGGCTGTCGTCATAACTTCAGCTACTTTCCATAACAGTGGAACATATTTAAAATTAAATGCATTCATGATACATTTAATCTTCGAAATTGTTTTTTTTTTTGAGCTGCTTCAGAATTTGAGCAGTTATCAATTCAAATCCTGTCGGTTTTTTTCTAATATTGAAAGAATATTTCCAACTGGTGATGGACACTAGTTTCTACACACTAGTCCATTTAGATTTAGGAGATAAAATCGCAGTTTTACAAACTACGACTTCTTACATTATACATATTATCAGTATGAAACACGTTTCTAGCCAGGCTCTGATATGAATATAAATAAGTATTTTCAAAGTTTTGAGAATAAATGAAATAAGACTTATAGGTCTCTATGATTTAGGCAGCTCACTAGGCCTACTGCCTGATAAGTAGACAAACCGGGGAAATGAATTTGAAGTAACGTTCTAATTTTGTCCTCACGGTCAGACGTGTAGATACCATCAGTCTTTTTCAGCAAGCCTATATACAAATATCACATTTACCTGTCTTCAGATAGTAGGAATGTACCCCCAGTTGTAGCTAGATCTACATAAAGCAGTCTACACTCAAGTCAGTATGCATACAGAAAAGGTAAAAATACAGAGGGTGTCTTCACTATATAGTTAAAAAGATAGAAGGAACTTTCCGTTCGAAAGAAACAGATCTGTGTGCTTTCCTTGACATTAAGGATGCTTCGATAATACTGGCTACGACTCAATAGCAAGGACAATCAGTAGCAGAGGTATCGAGGACTCGACCAACCAATGGGTAAGTCCAGTTATCACTTTCTCCACAGGGGGAGTGTCTGTGTCAGTGACCGCAGCTAAAGACTGTCCACAATTATGTGTCCTTTCTCCCCTTTTATGGTCAATCACCATAGACAACCTTCTAGCCGATCTACACAGTTCAGGCTACAATGAGATTAAATATCTCGTCGTTATTCTTGAAAAACGACTAAACTGGGCTTTTCATATCAAGTCCACCATCGATTCGAAAATGTATACTATGATTGTGAGATTTATTATCACATATGCGGCTATCGTTTGGTGGCCGAAAGTTCTTGAAGGGACAACGGTAAATAAGCTTCAGAAGAAGAGATGCCTGTCTAGGTATAACAGGTACCATGCGCACCATGTAATTGCGGGCAACGAATATGCAGATGAACTAGACAGGGCTGGATCGGAATCCGTTTTCTTAGTACGGAAACCTTACTGTGGTGTCAACTGCGCTGCAACTACAGCAATGATTAATAAGTGGGAACATAAACTTCGTCTAGCTCATTGGGATAATACCTCAGGGCTAAGACAATCCAAACAATTAAACAGGCCCTATTCCTATAAGGAAATCCTTGATGTAGACAAAGATAGCATCAGAAAGTTGGTGAGTTTTCTCGCAGGTTACTGTGGCTTGAGATATCACCTAGACAGAATTAATCAAGGCTCAGACACTGAATGTTGGTTCTGCTCGGAGGAAGGTGAATCATCCGGGCACGTTCTCTGTGATTGTGCGGCATTGATCTGGTTAAGGAGACGTATTTTCATTAAGGCAATATGTTCCTTGGCAAGATGCAAAAATCTGCCATTAAATACATATAATCCTAAATTAGGGAGGTAATAAGTCTCTTAGACTAGTTACACCCTATGATACAATAGATCTTTTTAGGTCGCAGTTCTTTTATTAAAAAGGGGGTTGTTTTATTCAAAACAAATGTGTCGCGTGTGAAAGTTGGTATTTTCATTGAGCTCATTTTTAACCAACTTTTACTAACAACACGTTTTGTACATTTCCTTCTTACACATTCACAAATATTGGGTTTTGTTCGAATAAAACGAAGAACATTTCAAAAAATCACCTCTATGAGGAGGTACATGTTATATTAAGATAATGTAGAGACAAAAAAAGTCTCTTTTATGCTGGATTTTATGATGATCTGGAGTTTCAAACAATAACGAAGCGCAAATTTCTCGCCAAGAGCTGTATTATTACATCCAACAGGAAATTTATTTTTCATTCAACGACATTTCTGACAGCAGCTGAACGATGGTGAATTCCTGAAAGAAACAAATTACAAAAAATTCTGTTATTTTTTCGTATTTCCAGGTGACCGAAGGGTGGGCCAAGTTTGATTTGGCAAGCCATATGCGAGTGACGCCAACGGTGCGGGCTCTGATTTCAGAAATTCGTTTTTACTTCCACTTTTTATTTTGTTGTTTCCGTTGCTCAATGCTTTCACATTTTGTTGCATTGTTTTTCGTCGCCGAATTTGATGATTGTATTTTTTCGTGTACTGTGGTGGTACAAGAGTATTCTTGTTTCGTGACACTGAACTGACTGACAGGGAAACGAACAAAGTAATAATGGCGATGATTGATTTGAACGTTTTACTCAATGACTACTACCAGGACTGTTGATTGATTGACTGTGATTTGATTTTCAGATTAGGAAGAAACAATAATGAAATCCAAAAAAAGAAAACTTCACAACTTTACAAGCAAAGGAGAGCAAATTCAGCCCGCACAAAAACAACAACAACAACTAACAAAAGACATGCGAACGACGACGACGACGACGACGACGACGGACAAATAGGTAGAGCTTCAGTGATGCAAGGCACTTTTCCATCATAATTTCAGTTACGTCGCTAACATGCCACACCACGTTAAAAAAACAAATAAATGGATGAGTCTTAAAGAAAACAATAAAATTGTAATAGTAATTAACAGTAGGATTAGCCCATCAAAATAGACCGGATGTAGTCAGTCACAAAATGGTCGCACACATACATAACTAGGTACATAAGGTTTGTACTTGAGTTCAATTAAGTGAATGCTGCTTTAAAATCTTTAAATTCGGGACGCAAAACAAACCATAATTGAATCAATTAAGAATTAAAAAAAGGAAATGCGAGAAAAATTGAGGAAAGAACGAACTAAATATGTCGCAAACAAAAGTAATTGGTGAGACTTTTCTAGCTTGAAAAAGTATAGGAGAAACATTCTCTAGAAACAAGCCCCGCTTAATAATTACAAGAAAGAGTGTCGGTGAAAAACAGAGCCCTGGGTAATGCCACTATTCATGCAGTGAGTTTCCGACTTGTAACCGTCGAAATCAACTTGGATTGAGTGAACCGAAAGATAGTTAATAATCGATTGAAGAAGTTATTCATAGACTCCACATGCACGACTTTAAACAACAAGTCTTTTAGTAAAACGTTACTGGGCTAAGTGGCAATCATTGAAATTGGAAGATAGACTACTAGCAATGCTATGGCAATCTGCTGATGGTAGAAGCACAAAATCACAAGTTGTGCTAATAAAGATCCAAGTCAAAAACGGTCTTCAAGAAATACATAGTGGTACATCAGGAGCACATTTGGCCGTTAAGAAGATGCTAGATACATTTAGGAATTGCTGCTTTGGGGTTAATAGCCGCAGAGATGTTGAGGACTGATGCCGAATGTGTGACATATGTGCCGCAAGCAATGGACCGTAACCAAGAACTAGAAGAAAAGGCACCATTACAATATTGGAGCGCCATCTGTGCGGATAGCAATGGATAAAGCTGGCTCATTTTCAGAAACAAGAGACGGAAATCACTACATACTCATGTTTATTGACTACTTCAGTAGAGCAGAAGCATACCCCATCACAAACTAGGTAGCTAGCACGATGGCGTATAAAAGTAATACATGGGGAACTTGTTTATATAATGTATATAACAGCTATACGTATGGAACTTTTTTGTAAAGCTATTTACATAATACTAGTTGTAACCCCCGGCGTTACCCGGGAACCGTCGACCCCCACTCCCAAGACACCGTTGTGACCCACCAAAAGCTAAAATAAAAGGCGTTGTCTGGCTGCCCCTCACACCATACTGACTGACTGAAACTACCGCACACCATTGATCCCCACCCCCACCTACCCGCCACTGACCCAAAATTTTAGCCTACAAACTCCGGTCGTGATTTCATACATAAATCCCAAGAAAATGCATTTTTTTAGTTATTCCCCAATTATCCAAGTTTTTCCCGAATTTTCCAGGTTTCCTTTAATTGGAAGCCAATATTGATTCTGCTATACATTTCCCAAATATAATGTGTTGGCACTTAGATTAACATTTGTATGGCAACATTCACAGTAATTTTGGAAAATTGGTCCTTGTCTGCTTTTCAAGGATTTGTTTACATATTGTTACGAAAAGTAGTTAGTAGTAGATGTCCCCATAGAAATATAAGAGGAACAAGGCGTTCCTCGATCGATAATGGAATACGAGCAATTAATTGCACATAGAATCTATTTTTAGAAGTTTTACAATAGATGACTCAACACATATGAGTATGGGTAGTTGTAAATTAGGAATGTTCTAGTCTTTGCTAGATATTTCTGTATATAAGATTGGAAGTCTCTGGCACGTTTTTAATGTGTATTAAAGGAGGCGTTTGCTGCAGCGATTTTCATTCATTGTTTAGAATTCAACCAGTCAAGTTCAAAAATGTCTTGCAAAGAGATAAAGGCTACCACCTAAGTGATTTATAGTAAAGTACAAGCGTTGTTGTAATAAGTGTTTTATGTACATTTAAAGTTATCACCAGTGTTGTTTGTTTGTTTAATAAAGTTGTAATTTATAAATTAATAAACTTGTGTTGTGTTTTATTTGCAAAATCGTTTACGAAAGCCTTCATTTTGTAACAATTTGTTTGTTTTCGGTTTTGGTTTATTGGTTTCCAATGAGGATCTTGAATCTATACCAAGACGTACAGTGTATTGAGCAATTTTTAGTTCTCTCTTGCTCTTACAAGGGTACCTTTTTTACAGCTCTCGATACTTAATGTCATATTACGGAAAGCAAACAAGCATCGGCTTTGGTAGCTAAGTTAAAATGTCATGGAAAGGATATCAAAATCATTTGAACTTTCTATTACCAATTGGCACAACCGCGTTGTAATTTTAATCACGATGGCTGTGTGCCTTGCTTGTCGTAACTTTATATCCTGAATTCCTTTGTGGAGAACTTAACCACATACTTCGAAAGCATTTTCAAAGTCGATGAATTATCCTCATCAATAATCAGCACAGTGTTAGTGTCTTCGATGCACTGGCATAATGTATTCCAAAATTAGTTTGTTAAAACTTTTGCTTAATTCATAAGTTGCATTGAACCTATATATAGGTAAAATTAAACATTCTCATTCTGTCTTTTTAAGCATCCTCTAAAGAAGGCAAATTTCTTCTCATTTTCTTCTGTCATAGCTCCTCACGATACATAATAACTTTCCACTCAATCATCATAGACTGCATAGCTACAAATTAATAATAAATTTTTATCCAGGATCAAAAAACAACATCAAAACATTAAGAGCGCGATAGAAATAGACACGTCACAAATGATACATTTCAAAAAGGTGAAACTCCCAAAGGATGTAGCAAATTAACCTTCCATTTGAGTATCTACTATCACCGGGGGGAAAGCATTCTTCCGATTTCCATTTCATAAAAAATAATTCAAATTTCAATCAATTCATCCGACCGTGAAATGGAATTTATCCTGGGAGTAATGCGCGATGGTGCCGCGAATGTCAATAAATTGTGCGTTGTTGGAAAAATCACAGTTAACTTTTTTCCCTCCTTGAATAATTAATTTAGGCACAATATAGCAAAGCATAAGCGCGATCAAGGGGAAAACCATTACCTTTTCCTTAAATGGGGTAAGAAAGGTAATTAGATGTTTAGTGGATCCAAAGCAAATTTTTATTTTTTGTATTTTCTTGCTAACTCCAACCGAATTTGTGGGTAGCGAATATTTTGTCATTTCTGTTCAATTGAAATTAATGAACAATTCAAAATAGCTTTTACTACGTTTTACTAAAAGGTCTTTCAGGTAGTTCATTATCTTTTTCATGGGAAATCTGCCTTTTTTTTTGACTAGTCCCTGTGGAATCTGTGGGCTGCCGCTGTAGCTTCCGGTGCGCATCAGTTTCTCGAGAGAGATCTTGTATTGGCTTGCGACCTGCTTGTGTACGAGGTTTTCCGGATTGCGGATGTACGGTGCGCGACCCATTTGAATCAGCATGTGCTATAACTTTGGCCGTGCCAGCAAATCGGATACGGATCTCTGCGAAAGCCACAGGACAGATTCCCCAAATAGTCGCTTTCTGGTGGAGTATCGGGAGTGAATTTCCTTGACGCGACGCACAATATCCTCGGTGTTCAGATTGTTACCGATCTGTTACTTGGTAATTAGCGGCAGGAAGGCTTTGGTGAGCCTTTGCGTCGTAGAATGATGTGGCGTAACAGGAGGTTGCGTGATCAGGGAGTTCGTGATCAATGCCATTAGCTGCAGTGGCAGCCGATAAAAAATTAGCTGTGGGCGTCAATTCCGGCGGAAGAATGGAATAACTGTGTGGACTTGGAGCCGCTTAAGTTGTATTCGGATTACTTGTGTTAGTCGGTGGAGCTAGTGAACGGCAACTGCCTTCAAGCTTCAAATTCCACATTGCTTCGTCGCTAATTTCTTTGGTTTTTTGGTGCTTTGGTTGCTGTTGTTGCTGCGACTGCTGCTGTTGTATTTGGTCACTGCTGTTTGTCGGGTAATTTTCAGATTTTCCTTCTCTTTGGCCAATGACAAATCTTGGGCGCCATTGAGCACCTGCTACAGCACAGCCATTAAACTGGAGAAATTCAGAGAGCTATGGATATTTCCAGAATTGTGCTGCTGAATTTTTACCATCTTACGCTCGAAAGCCATGCGAATGTTATCGTCGGGAATCAGCTGAAAGTTGTTGGCCATGCCAGTTGTCGGCCACTGCAAAACGCTGGAAGGAAAAAATTACATTAATTTTAGCATGTCTGTCTTAAACAGGGGATGGGGGCTAAAATCGTCTCAAATCTAGTTTGAGCTGAAAGCCTCGGTACATACTTTGGAAAAGTTGCCTTTCTGCTGATTTAGCAAAGCTTGCAACATGATGAATGTGGCATATGTTGTTGATGTTGTGGCTGCTGCTGCAGCTGCTGGTGTTGTTACTGGCATTGCTGCCGATGCTGGAGTTATTGCTGATGCGCCTGCTAAGCATCCCGAGATTCCTTCATTAGGGAGAAGCCTCGCTCAAAATGTTAGCGATAAGATCATCGGCCATGAAGTTTTCGTTTCGGCTGTTATGCGACATATCAGAGTCTGAAACAGCTGTAATTGTAAAAGAAAGAACTGTGAAAAAACTCAAACTCAATGGCTAATTCAAAGGTAAAGAACGTTGTGCAGAAGCACATAATTTTTGAGCAGAATTATTGCGCAGCAGAAGAATTTGAACTCAAGCTTTGTCTCATATTTGCAATTTCTTTAGATCTCAATAAATTATTTGGGCGCTGCAATTTTTATGACTGAACAGAAAAGACCAATAAACTGTGAATTTTATATACGCTGGGTACGTGCCATAGCCAATTGTCATCATCATCAACGCCTTCGGCATCTCGCCATATAACATATGGAGTTACACATGAGATCAGAACAATTGAACCGCCACTCATCGCATTCGTCGCTGTCAAATCGAAAGAGGCCGCGCGATGTTTTCACATTTCAGAGAAGTAACGACGTCTTGGCGATTTTTATAGCTTATTGCTCGAAGACACAATACCATGCGAAACACTCTGTGCAGAACGAACGCAGTCATCATTGACATCATCATCCCGCTGAGGTGCGATCATCGAATCATTGATTTTATTGGATTTATTGATAGAACGAATAACGCTCGCTCTTAGCTGATACGAATATTGAAAATTAAGTAATCAATCTGAGATCGAGCACAAACAGAGCAAATTATCAACGCACAAAGGTAGAATGGAGAAAGAAAAAAAGAATAAGAGGAACCGCGGCGAGCATTCGATGTACCAATTCAAATGTGCAAGTTCATATGAATTGCCGGTGGAAGAAAGTGTGCCTCCTGGTTTTATGGAGAGACTACCACGTAATCGCACTGGGCTTCCTTGATATTAGTTCATTTTAACGAACACAAACGCTGGTTGCTGTCTTCCTGTATCTGTATATTAGCCTAAAGTTAAAGTGGAAGGACTCGACTATGTGCATAATGATGGTTTATCTGCTGTAATCAAATGAAACTTCATGGGGCATTGTGGCTGAGATTAGGCTAATTGTTGAACGTATCATAAAGACTGGTTGGACGAACGTTGAAAAGGTTTTTACAGTGCGTGATCGAAGAAGGAGGAATACCTTGTCATCCTTAAGATTTCGAATTCAATGTTCTCGTATTAGGCATTGTCTATACAATTTGTTATACTAACAGTTACCGAAGTTTAGTGTGAATAGTGAATTGTCAATAATTTGCGTACAACATAAGCTTAGTCAAATTATTTGTAAGATTAAAAAGGAACTCGTGTTAATAAACGGATAATAAAGCAACTGGCGTCTAGGGTTCTAGACGAACAAATGGCACCAACAGCTTATATTGCCATCGACATATTGTAAAGAATTTTAGGGATCTATTTTTTTGGTTGGTTGCTTTAATCCATTTCTTAAACACTTTTATTTAAAGTAAGATTAAATTTGACAAAAACTATGGACAGCCCCAGATTTCCTGCCGACCGGCTGAAAGTTTTTGTACAGCCCTTGTGTTTATGCCAATGCTGTCAGTATTATCTGCGTAAGCCTGTATAAGGCGAGTATTTCTTTCGCCATTACACTAGAGAGCGCTCATTTCCTTATAAGAGCGTGTTATAAATGTTTGAATTGGCTTGATATTGATCTGAACTTCTTTCATAACATATTTCAAGGTTTAACCAACATTGTCGTTCCTGTTTATTATGATGAATTCTCTCATGGCATTACAAAGACTCAATCTGGCTATACTATTACTATAGGCTTCTTTAAGGTCTATAAACTGATAGTATAGTAAGTTTTGGAACTCGAGAAATTTTTCTATTGTCTGCCTTAGGGTGAAAATCTGCTCAGTTGCTGAGTTGCACGAGATGAAGCCACAATGTATGGGTCAATAATAACTACAGCCGTCCTGTCTTCAAAGATAGAAAAGAAAATCTTAATCAATGCATTTGAGATTGATGTTCAGATTACCATCTTGGTCTTTGCAGTATGTGCATCCCGGTATATATCGCGTCAAATGGTAGACTCTTTGATAGAACTTATATGTCTGGTGCTGTCGTCTCAGGCTAATTTTTTGCCTGTTAAGTATTCTACATCATCATTTGATACTCTCTATATATTCATATTTGTGTGCCTGCATTCTATGAGATTGTTGCTTGCTACGTACTATTCTTATGTTCAGTCCGCTAGCTTACCATCATTATAGGAGCATTCATTTCGAGACAACTGCCTAAAATTGTGTACTTATGGTAGTATTTTTAAAGCGTGTGAATATCTTCTCTTTGCCAGACATTTCAGCTTCTTAGCCGTAGCACTTACTTCCCATCATTTTGACGAGAGACCTGTCATTCGACCGTAGTTGTTTCTGGACTTTTCGTTACGAAGGTCAGCCGTGTTGCCTGGAATCTGATTCGCGGATGCAGAATTTGTTGTCAATAGATAGTCGGCGGAGTTGGCACCTTGTTGAGTTCGTTCCGCTAACATGTGCCAGTGATTTCTGCGTTGTCTTCCTGATTGCGTGAGGATCAATCAGGAGAAACTTTGCTGGCTTTGTGAGTATTTTATGTGCAAACCGACCAATATCTTACTTGCCGTCATTTCTACGATCGGTGTCCATTGTCATTAGTGTTCTCATGTCGGCCAATGTACTGCCATGGTTTTTTTTAGTTCACATCCCTTAGAATGGTTTCTACTTCATACTATCGGCAGTAATGGAGTTGTCATTTGACTGATTTAAAGGATTTCTCTTTTTCGTCGCCTAAGGAAACCAAAACATGTGCATGTAGGAAGGGTACTCAGCCTTTCATTTATTGTTTTAAACCCGATAATGTAGGATTTCGTTCTTTTCCTGAGAACATGATGTCTTGCAAGACAGCTGTAATATAAATGTCAGTTTAAGATTTTTTTAAGACAATATTCCCCATTCGCATCTCTTGGATTACTGTTGTGTCGAATTTATTTGCACAGGGATTCGCCTAGCTGCTGTTCGAGCTCTGTAAGGTAAGCGTAACTCCTTAAAAAAATTATTAGATAGTTATCGTTTAAGTGGTCGTCGTCGCCGATTAGAGTTTCCGAGGCTTCATTTGGAATTTTTACAAAGAAGGTTATTAGCCTCGCTACATTTTAACATTGAAGAATCTAGATCGATCAGTCAGCTTTTCCTTTTTTTGGAGAAAATTACTGGCGGCCTCCACATGATGTTTTACCAATACGGCACGATACGGCACGATACGGCAAGATACGGCACGTGCATCATGTTATTGTCCCCACCGTCTATAAAGGTTCGAATTTTTAGGTCCGTACTTTTCAATCTTGTAGATAACAACACAAATCTTGCGTTGGCTTTAAATGTACGGGTTTCAATCTGATTCCATCTATTAGAGCCTTGGCTTGCTCTGCGGTCTCCGTTGTAGTTGAGTTTTCCATACGATTCGTCCAAACCCTTAACCAAAACCACGGGAAACTATCATAATAACACAGTTCTCACTATGTACAATATAACAGGCGGAAAGTAGATTTACTCCAAACCTTTGTTTTTTCCAAATAATTTACTTGGTTCAGTCTAATTTTTGGCATGGTATTCAACATCACGATGGCTTCTTAGATCATCTCATTACTGAGCAATCAGAATCTTCTCTTGTCCATATCTGGCCAATTATTAAAGCAGCCATTAAGTCTTTAAGTAAGTGTTTTACTCCAACCGTTTTCCCTCAAATAGGAAATTTTAACGGTTTTTAGGTTTTTCTTACTTTAGCAACCTAATACACCGATAATTGTTGCAAATTGTGATATCTCCCTTTCATGAGTAGAGAGTTCATGAGTGTGAGAACAGCCAAGTATGACAAAAAGCTTGACAGAGCCTCTATCTGTCATGTCGTTTGGTATCATTTACTGTTCCCGTACCTGAAATGCTAACTTATGATCTGGTTTGTGTGGTGCAAGACCCGCTAAATTGCATCACCTTTGCTATGCGGTATGCTCCCAGGGCTTTTTAATGTTGAACCAATTTATCGCCAACCTAAATTCTTCCACGTTGTGGTATTATAATTGCGCTCGTCGGCAATTTGTGGAGACTCAAATTCTTTGATTGTCATTAAGCGGCTCATGGAACTGCTCTACCCACCGTACCGTCGTGTATATTAAGTCGCCAGCCTGCATTTTTTACCAGCAAGTCCTTTATTTTCAATATTGTCAAATTAAAAGTTCACGGTAATTGTAATCAATTTTCAAAATATTTTCATTAATCATCGCTTTTAAATTTAAATGTCAAACGAACGCCAAAGCATGAAAAATTTGCTCAAAATATTACGAAAAACAGATTGTCGCTGTCAGCGAACACGCATTTCAGCAATCACTGTCCTTAGCAACTGATCCACTTTGCATTGCTGCACGTCCCGTCCCTCATAATTTCCAAACAAAGGGTTAACTTTTTTTCTACAAATCTTTGCACGGTTTACCCCAAAGTTAGCTTCGCAAAAAGTCTATAAAGATTGAATATTAAAATTAATTTTTAATCAACCGAAGGACGAAAGCAACGAATGCGCACGGCTTTTCTGTTCAATCATAAAGCTCGCCATAAGGCGGCAGTTTGTGTTTACTTCTTTCAATTTTTCTTCTGCGACTTCATGACCAGCCATTATAGGCACGTTGCTTCTTCTATATCGAAGGTGATTAAGTGCCAAAAATGGGGGAACTTCGTACACAAATAGTAAAGGATAAGAGTTCGATTGAATGTCGTTTTTTTCTTTTCTTTTTTTCTTTTTTTTTTGGTTGTTGTTGCTTGCCTTTTAATGAATAATAATAACAAAAAGTAACAAAAAAAGACCAAAACATGAGTTTTTCTTTTGAGACCGAAAAATTAATTATTTGTACAAACTTTCTTTTGCTACGCGTTATAAAAAAAATGGAATTTCGCAGAAATGAAGCCCGTAAACGGGTATCAAGAATGCACCTTAAGGTGTGTTAAATATTTTATTTTTGCTGCGTGCCTGGTTAATTCAATTGAACAGCAGAAGGTAAATATTGTTTTTAAACATTTATTTTTCTAAGAGAACAGAAATTGTAGTCCTCCTATACAAGAATCCGCAAAGTATTAGAATTGCTCAGAAAAAATTAAGGTACCCCAATAACATGTTTCCTCGTTGTAAGGCTATTTGGAGCTTAAAAAAACAATCCATAAAAATGTAAATTTCATGTAAATACTCTAATAACCAAAAGTATACTGAATTCCACTATAAATGCTGAAATATAAATCCACACGAAGCACTGCAACCCGAAAACAAATCAACCCCAATCGTAAAGTAAGCAGCACTGCCCACAGTACATAGCGCACAACTTTTTAAGAAATCACGGGGTCTCAAAAATTTTTTTAAAAAAAAATGTTGTCCATCGGAGATACATATAAATTGAAAAATTTAAAGAAAATCGGGTTAATTTTTGAAAGATTTATATGGGCATCCCTCGGTCCTCAGGGCCCGTTAACTCCAGAAATTTTACAAAAAGTTTTGTTTATCAAACACATGTATATAACATTTGAAGAAAATCGGGTTATTTTTTAAAAAAATTTGCACTCGGGGCCCGGCCTGTCCAAAATTTTTATAAAAAGTGTTGTCCAACGGAGGTTAACATGTATATAAAATTTAAATAAAATCGGGTTAATTTTTTAAAAAAAATGTATGGGGCCTCACGACCCGAGGCTCCACAATTTTTACAAAAAGTGTTGTTTGAAGAAAATCGGGTTACTTTTGTAAAATATTTGTGTGGGAGCCACCAAACCCCTAGGCCCGAGGGGCCCAAATTTTATTAGAAAGTGTTGTCATGGAGATATGCATGTGTGCAAAGTTTCAATGAAATAGGACTTTGAAAAGTGGGTTAAAAATTTGTCGCGAGATTCCACGACAAACAAACAAACACACGGGCACGCGAAGTTAAAATCTTGTGTGATCTCTAAGCTCCACTAAATATAACTAAACTCTTCTTCTGTCGTAATATTTCAAATTCCTTGTAGAAATCACGAGCAATTTACTGGCGTCCAAATAATCACTCGTTCAGTACCTTCTGATATCTTATAGAAGAATTTACAAAGTTGTTCATACTTATTATTAACAAAGCATAGAGTGGCTATCAAACATTTCATGTCGCAGTGCAATACTTTTCGAAAAAATCTAAAATCTTACTTATGCTTATATTTGAATTTTGAATTCAAAACACAGTCTTCTTCCAAATAATTCCATATGTTAATTCATGTGAGCAAAGTAAATTAAAAATACGTCGACGCCATTGCTATCAAAGTGTCCATGTTTATATCTAGAAGGGATGCAGGCGGAGGGCAGCGCATTTCAGCGCACTGTAATGTCTTGCGATATGTAATTTGTATAGAACAACAACTATTCCTATACAGTTGTTACAATGCGATTACTTCTGGTATTTGTATTTTATTTATATTTTTGATTATTTAATGGCTGCTGAGTGTAGAGACACAGAAAAGGATATCAAATGAATTTGGAAAATCTACTCTGCTTGTCAGTGACAGAATTGTAAGGAAAGTAAAAATAACGAGCAGAATAGCAGGAAGTTGCGCTTAAACCTTATAGCCAAGCGTTTAGCTATGTGGTTTCGTTCGCCGAGCGATCCTTCAATAATTCCTTTATTCGGATGCAAACATTTTAATTGTATTTTCATGTATTTTGTATGTGGCGCCAAAAGATGCGACAAACGAACGTAACAAAGTCATAATGAAAACGAATACGACGCCGTTATAAAATTTTATCGTTTGGAAAATTTTCAATTTTCTGATTTTGCCGGTTGGGATTCCTGCAAACGTACACACATGTGATGGTGATGGCTAAATCGTAGATATATTTTATTTTATTGTTTTTCTATGCTGCTATGTCAGTTATATTGTTGTTGGGTTGTTGATGTCTTATTTTCGCCATTACAGAAGGAAGTAAGACTCTTTAAAATTGAAATTAAAACAAAAAATTACAAAATTATTGCATTGTAAACGACAAAGGTGGAAAACTTAAAATGTCACAAAAATTGAAAGATAAAGCAGCAGTTTCTATCGCCCTTCTTCATACACATATTGTTGTTGTCGTGCTGATCTCGCGTTTTATTACTTATCCAACTGAAAAGTGACATCAGGACATCAGGATGAATCAGCAGATTTTTAAAATGTGATGTGTTTAGATGGTTTCCCCTGATGATTACGATGCAGCAAATCAATGATTTTTTTGGGTTTTCTGAAATTCGACGCAAATCCTGAACCCAAAAGTTCGATATCTTTATAACTGTTCACCAAATTTGGAGTCATTTTGTTGAGTCATATTCACAACAAAAACGGACTCACTCCTTTTAATTAATATATTTAAACAATTCATGTATTCCAAAAAGGTGCATATCATGAATTCCGAGACAATCTAATTTAGTCATAAGAAGGTCTTTTTCTTTTATAAGGAGACATCTGTGCAAAGATGTCACCAATTAGTGCTAAAGCAATCAAACTGACTTGTAATAGTCCCTCTGATGGTCATATTTGGCTCTACAACCGGGGTCCGGTCCTTGCCTCCCGCAAAATGTCTCTCCACCGGTTGATAACTCCCTTCTTTTGTATGGGGCACAGGATGCCTCTTCGCCAGTCTTCTGGCATCGCTTCTTCTTCTTATATTTGCACTATTATTTCATCAATAATTGAATTGGTGTAATGTAGGGCCTCTTATTTTAATCAGTTTCGCTGGGATCCCATCAGATCCCGGGACCTTATTATTTTTGAGCCGATTTATCGCTCTTCTATGTCTATACTTGCTGGCGGCTGCATAGTATGATTTTCGGTAATTGGTGGAACCACCAATTCCTCAGTTAACTGCATTTAACAACTGATGAAAGTGCTCTTCCCATCGCTCTAAGATGTTTTTAAGATTGGCGATCAGATTACCCACTTTGCCTTTGCAGTATCTGCAACGCGGCGGTCTGGTGCGATCCTTGCTCTCTGTACTGTTCTAGTTCACGGACGAGATTCTTCTTCCAGGCTGTTTTCTTTCGCCGGTGAACTGTTTTTTCATATCTTCTGAGCTCTTTATATTCATCTTCGCGTGCCCGCGTTTTATGAGATTGCAGCATTTCTAGGTACGCAACATTCTTACGTTCAGTCACTAGGTTACATTCGTCATCGAACCAGTCGTTTCAATCTCAACGAATACTGCCTAAGATGGAGTCAGCAGTACTAATGACAGTATTCCTACGGCGTGTCCATTTCTCTTCTACGCCTGACATCTCAGCCCCAGGACTTACTCTGGTTTCTGGTCTCTTCGCTGGAAAGGGTAGCCATGTTCCATCTCCTGGATTGCTGTTATGTCAGCCCTTTATTTTTACACAGGGTATCGGCCAGCTCCTGTGCAGCTCGATCTCTATACAGTGAGCGTACGTTCCATGAGAAAATTCTTAAATCGCTTAGCCGTTTTCGTTGCCGTGGTCGTCATCCCGAGGCTGATTTTCGGTTCCGTAATATGGTTTTCTACGGGCGAGGTTATTGGCCTTGAGCCAACCTTACTTTGAAGGGACTAGCCCTATCATTCAGCTTTTCCTGTATTGGAGGAAAATTTCCGGCGGCCACCAGGTGGAAGTTTTTTCGCATTTCCACCACTCAGAGATAGGTACGGCCGCCTGCAATTTTAGAGTATTCCCCCTATTCTGCTGATGGCTGACCGCCGCAGAAAACTATATATCACACATTATTATATTATATATATTTTATATATATTATATATATAATATATAATATTAGTCTTAATGTAATAATACCCCATTAATTCATTTGATTGTTAATGAAGAACCAACAAAACCACTTAAATAGTGGCTTCTTCCTCCCAGGTTATGCTCTTTAACCCCACGCATGACTTGACCACTGCCGCGTTCGAGCCACATAATAAATATTTAAAAGAATTGTACATTTAATCGAACTTTATGTTGAGTAGAGCGTATCTCCTGCTCTGATGAAGATACTCTTTGTGGAAGACAAACATCGCTTTTTGTTCCGCAAAAGAAAAGTTCACATAAAAATCACTTCAGTTTGCGCATCCAAATGGGGAACAATCAGTTAATGTTTCCTTGTCCATTGTATACGTCTGACTAATATGTTTTTGGATTTAATTTAAAGTGTATGCGTTCCATTTGGTGCTGGCACTATTCATTTCCCCCTAGTGACCCGCCATACGTCGGATTGTTTTAAAACGCAAACCACATCCAACGATGCCAATCTGTCTTCGTATAAATTTTTTTTTTTTATGAAGCAAGAATCTAAAACCACTGAATAACTTAATAAAATTGGACGAAACTTCAACTCAGCACCTATGTATATACGGAAAAGAGAGGAGATAGAACAAGTGGTTATAACATTATATATGTACTCACAAATCGGGCTCACTCACTTGGTGTGAAGCAACAGCATTCATGCATTAAAAATTTAGTCAGAACTTCAGAAGAAAAAATAGTGGCAAACGAGGTACTAACTATAACTACTAAGATTGGTGAATGGTACAAGTGTATGTTTGTCGATTTTTCAGGGAAATTGATGGTCAAAATCTATTGTTTTTTTTTAACGCCTCGCTGAAGTTTTCTTTTACACATTTTCCTGCGGAAGAAAAGTTTGCTTCGTTTCTGATCAGAATCTGAGTAAAGATAAATGATGGAGATCGAACACGAGATCAGACAATCAATATTTGAATAATGGATTAGAAAATAGTTTTCATTTAGAAGCACAGACCCTATAAATATAATCCGAAAACGTTCAGTTTTTCAGATATGTCAGAAGAGGAAATAGATGAGCCATGTACCCTGTTTGTCGCTTAGATATATGGAATATAATGTTTTCTCATAAATTTGGCATGACGCATATTCGCCTTCCGTTTTAAAAATAAACCAAAATATAAATATTGGCCCAATGACCATTAATGTGGCCTATAAATTAACCCAGACAGCCAATTATATCTCTTATAAAACAAGGTCCATGTTTTTACGTTTTACTGGAGTAAGGATTTCCATCCACGAGCCACACGAAAGCCAGGCACTCACAGAGGACATGCTTCGTAGTCCGCTTCCTCCTCGAGACAGAACCTGCACACTGTCACAGGAGGGAGGTTTAGTTTATAAAGGTCATATCTCAGGAAGTAATAACACTTAAAAAAAAACCACTAGCATTGTTAGACTTCCTTATAGAAATATATCTTGTATACTTTATTAGATGGTCTAAGCCATGAGGCTTCCCCAAAGTTAATTACTAAGCAGTCTTTCTAGAGCTAAAAGTTGCTATGGCAGGTTTCAAATTGAATTCGCAGAAGTGCCCCGGAACCTGAAGGCTGTGAATGAAACAGACTAAGATATTTCAACCAGCCTTAAGCAGTTACCTGGAGAATCCAGAGCATCGCAAATAACGAACCAATATGAACAAACTACATCGCCGGCTGAAATTAAAAAGCTAACAACAAAAGCATCACAAAAAAAATTGCTTTCGGATCTGGGTGTAAAACGCTGAGGCTTCGACCACGATTGGCATTAATAGAGGTTGCTAATAATAATAAGTCAAAGAATTAAAAATAATTATGTGGTGACATAATATATAATATAACTTTCAATGGCCAATCATTATACAAAAACGTACAAACGTGCAAACATGCATACGTGCAAACGTACAAACGAACAAATTTACACACGCTCGCTGGAAAAATTTGCATGTCCTCTGAAAATAAACTTCGCCCTTCAGGCTTGCAATAATAAAAACACTAAACAATAAAGGCTTTAAAATAGAACCCTAAGGAACACCAGATACTTCAGATACTTCAAGCCTCTTACTAATTTTTGCCCACTTTGTTGGATTGATAACTCTAAAGGAGCTTGACACCCCGACGCTTAAGCCTAAAATATTAGTTTACACTTTTCAAAGCCTTGAAGAAAACAAGAAAACAGAATACTGTGGAATTATCTTTGTCAAATTCTTCACGAAAGTCATCAAGCAAATTGGGGTAAAACTGCTCTTCGTTCACTAAATAAAGTGACCAATTTTGCGGTTCTTCCCCACATTGATGTACCATGCATACATCTAGATTGCTTAATTCAATAACTCAATTGTATTCAGCAGCTTCAGAGGATACAAATACAGATACAGCATCGTATTACGTGAATATATAGATGATCAGTACGAAAAGTATGACGAGCTGAAAAACGGGTGTCTTCCCAATTGAAGTCAACTACTTCACTAACTATTGGAAAAATAAGCGGAAAATATTCCAAGTCTTCTGAATTCTCAAAAATTCGCTTAGAACACCTCAAGACTCTCTCAAGACCAAACTCAAGGACCTCATACAAACCCCACACAAGATCAACTCAAAACCGCATCAACACCACCATAAAAAACCTTCAATATCCCAATCAAAACCACTCAATACCACTTTAGAAACCTCCTTAAGAATACCCCAAATTTCTTCAAAACCCCTTAATACCCACCTCATGAACCCATAAATTCTACCTCAAGACCACCATATGTAGTTCTGGGAGTGGCTTACTCCATCAGTTTTTGATGTCAGATTGTAAATCAAGTGTACCAAGTTGGATTGAAATTCCTCCGTTCGTTCCAGAGTTAAGAACAGCCTTGCATTTTTCGTTACGGCACTATGTCTCTATACGTCGAATTATTGTACGCCAGTATTAAAGTTTCACTTCAAAAAATACTTGTAGGGCTATGTTTCAAGAGTTCCCCATTGTTTTCTAGATTTTTTTTTTAAATTAAGCAACAACACCATTTTCCTTACCACAACAACGATTTCGCCTTCAAGCACTTCATTTTATTTCCACTAACCACTTGTAATACATTTTTGATAGCGTGCTTTATTACGCCTAACGTGGCATAAAATGACAATTAAGCATTGCTATTACAAAAATATTTAAATTTGGAAAAATTTAATTTCCTAAATTACACGATCGTTTATCTTTAACGATTGAAATTGTTACCACATCCATATTACGAATTGCTTAAGGAACAGAAAAATGTTACTGGGGTCCAGCAGTAAAAAAAGGCAGGACATTAATTACTAGCGACATAAGTTTTCTCCGAGTCCCACCTAATTACGCCGGGTTCTTTTTCATTGGGAAGAAAGTCTCATCTGAAACTGTCAACCGATAATTTTGAGCCTCCTTACAATGAGGAGGGTGGTTATAAGGGCGTAAGAGGTGATTCCTTGTACTTTTGATCGAAGATTACACGACCAATCAACAAACCCTAATTGAATTTTGAAGATTTAATTTCATTAAACATCAGCGTGTATTTCTTTATTAGAAAGAAAAAACAATTTTTGCCTTTAGTCCTTGAGAATCATGAGAAAATTTAATTTCCTTCATTGTAGCTTTATGACATTTTGCAATATGAATTTTTAAATTAATTAGTTTTTGGGCTTGTTGTTGTTTTTTCAATAACATGTTGTTTTTGTCACATTACAAATGTTTAAAGGCCTATTATCTGGCGGTCTCTTGACACATTCCTGTAATTTGATGCGACAAAAGACCGACCTTGTTCACCTTCAACCTCCAATCGATAACCACCAGCGGTGTGTACAAAAGTAACAGTGGTTATTGTTCTTCAAAAGCACACCTACGATACAACAGGAAATGTTCCATAGTGTAATGAATGCTTTATTAATAACACACCATACAGCGTGAGCAACCTGTTCTGGAAAACAAATAGCTTTGCGGTATTGCGTGGTGTCCCAACGTCGACAACGATGACAACGGCAAATATGTAGAGAAACACGCCCAAGATTCTGCTGATGACCAGCAACACAAACAGTCGAACAACAACCAATCGAACGTTCCAACCGCCTCGTAAGAAAAATGTATTACCAGATTAATGGACGGAATAAATCACATTATCGCTTCTTTTAAAACTTATTTTATTTATATGATCGCGATCGCATTGCTCTGGTCGTCGTATTGTAACAGAAATTCCCCTCCTTTACTCCCCTACTAACATGCAAATATCGAATTGTTGCGCGCGTTAACCGTGACAGCAGGAAGGTAGGAGTAGGAGGTAGTTTTTGGCCGGTGCAGCAACGCGACGATCATTGTGCACACTACATGTATCAGGATCGTGCTGTTTTTTGGACGCTTCGAGCCAAAGACAAATCACACCTTCTTGGATTGAACACATAAACAGAATAAATTTCGTAATGAGTAACGATAAGACGCATTTCGACAGTCAAACAAATCACCTGCAATTGATCTTCAGAACGACGTCGTGGTGGTGCTGGGGAGACTGATGTACAGGAGAACGGAAAAAAGCTGACCGCCTGCACCGGTGCTATTTTGCGATCGTGCTGTCATTGACTGGCGGATATAGCAGTAGCCAGGCGGATTACTTATGATCAGATCGTGTAGCGTCGTACTCCGGGAACCCACATGATGCACAAATTCAATGACATTATCGACTGTCATTGTGTGTCGCACCGCCGCCGCCGGCCGTTCTGTTTTCATGATCATTGACCGCACTCTCGATCATCTCTCAAGTGATCCTGCAGACGATGGCGCGACTTCTTCAAAGCGCCTAACTTTAGAGAGTCTGACAAATTTCCTCGAAGCAGCACCCCATCATGATAAAAATGACGAACAGGAGATGATTTGGTATAATCGCCAGAGATACACATCGAACTGAAATTTGCATCATGGCTCATGGGTCTCACGCGGTCGCAATAAAAAACTCATCATTTCCTATTAATTTGGGTTAGCATGATCGTAGGGGAGCTGTTAGTTCTTCGCGTGTGTCTTCTCAACTCAAGGTCGTACGACGATTGGAGATCATGCAGATGTCGAAAGTATAGAAGCTCTGTTATGTTATTTCCCGAAGATCTTAGTTACTGTTATATTTCGTTGTGTCAAAATCGAACAAAATACAGCACAACAATCGCCGCCTCATTCCGGCACACAGCAGTGCATGTAAATAGTGCGCATTATACAAATTTGACTTCTGGTCATGTCTGGCCGTTCGACTGGGTTTTTAGGGAGCCAGAGAGTCCAAGTGAATGACTTTCTGTCATGATGATCATCAATTTATGACCGCCATGCTCGGTTCAAACTAAGAAGTCCTTCGATGCTTCAAATCACACTTTATAAAGAGGTCTTTTCAGATGGAATCAAAAAATCGGTTTTGCGAACACCTTCTATTAGAGGTGTATGCGTCACAATCTTCTAAAAAGACGACGACGACTCATGCTGAGTCAGATCTTCATGCTGTGGCGTTCATCGAACAGCATAGGCGAGATCAACCAAATAATTGAGATGATCGAACCATTTTATATTAGGTAATAAATAAATATTTAGCAATTTTTTCAAATTTATTTAAGAACAAGATCTTAAAGATCAGTGCTTTTTAAGTGGCAGGTCTAGCGCATGCACGATCGGTATCGCCATAGTGATCAATGGAAAGCGTTTATTCCGTAAAAAATAAAAAACAACACAACACTAAATATGTTAATACAGTGGGCATAATAATGTTCATTAAAACAGCACGACAAGTGATCAATGAATAATGAGTAAGATCGTATCGAGGGAGTTATGAGACGTGGTAATCAATTAACGAGTCACTCCGCCGTTGGATTGCTGTTTGTCCAATTTGCAGCGCTTCCTCATATGAAGAAGGGTTTATCTTTGGGGAGAGAAGAATCGAATCGATTAATTGATTGATCGGCTACTTACAGATGGGGCGCGATAACGTGAGAGGGCTGCGGAAGACTGGGAGAATTTTGATCAAATTTGATCTTCATTGAATACCTCTGCAGATGATACATATGATAAGGCGGCGATTACCATACAATTGACATTTGCTTGGCTCTGGTCCGAAGTTGAAAAGCTGATTATTGATCTCCCATACAAGTTGGAGTGACATGAGGGGAGCTGACGAATAGGAATAGTTCAATTTGGATTTATCGATTGTTTGCTTTACAATTAGGAAATATTGGAATAATAAAGTACGAGCGAATTACTCACGCGCTTTTATATACGTACTAGATGTTTGAGGAGCTTCGCTTCCCACATAGCCAGCAGTCAGTGGAAGCTTCGCTACCACCACAGCCAGTGAGCGCTAAAAGGATACTTTTTCACATTCATGAATTCAAAATTTTATAAATTTAATTCTTTGTTATTTACTGCGACCTGAAAGATCTATTGTGTCATAGGGTTTGTTTATTCTAAAACAACTACCACCTCCCTGCTGAACGATAGTACATCCTTATGGTTATGGAATCTATCATTAATTTTAGACTAATGAGCTATCTGGATACATATGCTCTTTTATCCGATGTGCAAAATCGCTCTTCAGGTGAACTTATGACGTGCATGATTCATTGTTGGGAGAGAAGCATTGAAGATCTAGGTTAATCATCAAGCGTCGTATCCCTGGATATTTCAAAGGCTTTTGATAGAGTATGGCATTATTGTCTTATGAATAAGATTCGTTCGCGCAACCTAGACACCTCTCTCACTGCATGGATTGACGATTATTTATGGAACCGTAAAATAAAAGTCGTATTAAACGGTATATCTTCTGTGAAGCTGAAGCTGGTATCAATGCTGGCGTGGCACAAGAGTCATTCTTGTCGCCTACGCTCTTCTTGATATATATCAATGACCTGTTCTGTTCTACAACCTGTGATATCCATTCATTTGCTTATGATACAACGCTATCGGCCTCCATTGAGTTTGTCAGTAAAAAAGAGTGCAATTCTCGCTTAATTGACTCGCGTGAATTAATGAATTCGGCTATTCTGTTGAACATTCAAGTCATCCTTGATTGGGGCAGATCTAATATGGTGGAATTTAACCCAAATAAATGTCAGGCTTGTCTTATTTCTCAGAAGAGCGTTCAAGATTATGTGCCACCAGTAATAAATGGTCCCATTATTGCGAGTTCAGATTCACTTAAGATGTTAGGTTTTAAAGTTTCCAGTAAACTTTGATGGAAGGAACATATTTATGAAATTTCAAAAAGAGCCAGCCAATGTTTTGTCAGCAACGTAAATACTAGTTTTAGGTCTAATCAAAATAGATTTCCTTAAAACCGTTTTCATTTAGAACCCAAAATTTTAAATCCTCCTTTTATCAGAGAGTGACTTTGATGTGGAATCAATTGGTCGACTCCGTGTTTCCCGAATCGTATAATATACAGGCCTTCAAAATAGCCATCAACAACTTCCTGAAGGACACCCGTAGTGTTCATTATAGGATACGATTATTATATATAAATATAAAAAACAAAAAAAAATTATTATTGATTGTATTTTTTGTATTATTTATAAAATTTGTTGTTTAATTTGTTATATTGGTCAAGGTTTTTTGTAGTTTCCCCTGACCACGATCCATTGATTGAACGATTTGGACATCGCATCGTTTTTGTTTCGTGTTTGATTTCTCCTGTTGCTTTTTCAATGAATTAGAGAGAATTCTGAGAAAATAAATTGAAACCGGCTACAAACGTGCGGAATGTGATATATTGTAAATCACATTTCTTCGATTTTTTTTTTGTTTTAATTTTAATAAAGAGAAAAGCCCAACTTATTGTCGTGACGCAAGTCATTCAGGGAGTTCTCCCTTGGAAATGAGTTTTATGCATTTAAAAAAAAGAAAAATTTAAAGTTAATCAGGCTAACTTTTAAAAAAAAATGTATGGGCCCGTCTCAGGGCCCATTCACTCCAAAAATTTTACAAAACGTTTTGTCCATCGGAAATAAATATACGATTAAAATTTAAATAAAAAACCGGGCTAATTTTTAAAAAAATTATACGGGTACCCCTCGGGCGTCAGAGGCCATTCGCTTAAAAAATGTCCACAAAGTTTTGTCCATCGGAGATACACATGTATATAAAATTTTAAGAAAATCGGGTTAATTTTTATTTTAAATTTGTATGAGAACTCACGACCCCGGGGCCCGGCGTCTGTAAAATTTTTACAATGAGTGTTGTCCATCGGAGATACACACGCACGTAAAATTAGAAGGAACTCGGGTTAATTTTTAAAAAAATTGTATGGTGCCCCAAGACTCCGGGGCCGGGATTCTCCAACATTTTTACAAAAAGTGTTGTCCATCGGAGATACGTATATAAAATTTGAAAAAAAATCGGGTTAATTTTTAAAAAAATAATAATTTTGGCACCTCGGGCCGCAGGGTCGGGGGCTCTCATACAAATATTTTACAAAATGTACCCGATTTTCTTCAAATTTTATACACATGTGTATCACCAATAGAAAACACTTTTTGTAAAAAATAATAGAAAGTGTTGTAATGGGATATACACATGTGGGCAAAATTTCAATAAAATGGAGCTTTAGGAAGTGGGTTAAAAATTGATCACAAGATTTGGTGTGCCAGCCAGCCACGGGCAAGTGAAGTTAATATAGGGAATTTAAAAACAATCGCTGTATAGTACCGGTGCATCGAATTTAACCGATGTATTTTTAACGATTTTAACGATTCGATACATTCGATGTATCGATGTTTTTCATTCGATATATCGGATGGCTAAACCTAAATTAGGCTACCTTATTTCATTTTGATATTTGGCTTTTGGCAACACGCAATATCAGTCAGTTCTTACTGTCTCTGTCAGGCAACAGTGACAACCGGCTAATACTTTTTATTTAGAGTTAAGTTTAATTTTATTATGAGGCTATTTGTTGCTTTGTTTTTGTTCTAAAAAGTCTTACTGCAGCTTCACTACGATAAAGACAGAGAAGTTGCTTTGTTCATTCTCTTTGTTCATTTTCATATTATAATCATTATTCATTGTTCTGCTTGTCTGTAAGTACCAAATAGCAATTTTAATATTCCGGGTATGACATGGGTCGCGTTTCGCATGTGGCGCGTGTGTTTGGTAGAAGTTTCTCGTTTTTTTTAGGTCCTTTGTAACCACTTTTCGCACAAACTAAAGGGCAGAAATTTTGTGAGTGTCTAAGTCCCAAATATCAATTTTAATATTCCTCATGTACCGTTTCAAGTGCGGCACATGTGATGCGTGGATAAAAGAAAATACTTAGAAATAGGCCCACCCTCAAAATATTAATTGGGCGGTTATTACCAAATAATACAATGTAAAAATAAAAGGAAGGTATGGCGTGTGTCGATGTATACTTCTTTTTTTGTACTTTGTACAAATTTTTATTTTATATGCATGTGTATCTCCAATTCACAACAGTTTTCTAAAAATTTCGAAGTGATCGGGCCTCAAGGTCGGAGGGCCCCCTAACAAATATTTTAAAAACTTTACCCGATTTTATTCAAACTGCACATTGTGTATCGCCGATTAGAGAATTTACACGAAAAATTTTTATTGTTTTATTCAATGCATTAAAGAGATTTTCAATTAAACCTGTGTCAAAGAAGTACTTCTTGCATCAGTTAACTTTTTGATGTAAGTGTTAATTGGCACGCTTCATTTGACGCACCACCACAAAGCATTGTTCTGAGGTACCTTACGGAGAAGTATAAAACTGCCAACCTATAGGGGTCTTTCCTTCGAACACTTGTACTTATCCCTTTAATGACTTTTTACTTTGTGTCTTGAAAAGGCTTAAAATGTATGTACACATAGCTGAATGAAAAACTTAGAAGTTAATTGGAGTTGTTCACATTCTCTTCCTGTATTTTTTAGTTAATTAGGTTGTTTGCGGGAGGAGTCCTTTCGAAATTTAAAAGAAAGTGAAAAAAATGAAGTTCGCTGACGTAGAAGTTGACCTTCATTGATAAGGGTGTCTCTCATGCATGGTTGAATCAATTCCTTTGAGATGGCGATCCTTTGCACTGATAGCGCGCCAAGTGCTTGTAAGACAGACTGATGTGGCGGCGAGTCAGTATCAATTGAATTAGGAAACCGTTTGGGGTATGCTGGTAGTAAAGCTAAAGACGTTAAAAGTGTTGGAGATTATCATTATAAGTTATTCCTCAAGGGCTTAGACTTTAGACTATAGACTGCCCTCCTTCATTATTTTAAACAAAAAATGAAACTTACTTTACGGCCTTATAGTGCACTCATGCCTGGTGTTTTCAGTTTAAATATAAAAACGCTGATGACCGTTAGTCAATTTTCATTTAATTGGACGTACAATTGGAATAAATTAAAGATGATCGCGCGGCACGATGCGATCGTGTTGGATCATGACAGTTAGTCTGTATCCCAATTATTCTGAGTCAATGTAATGGTGGTGGTAGTTGGTTCGTATTGGTAATTGAAAAATAACTTTTGAATTATTTATAACTTAATACACCGCAAAGAAAGTATGAAGAGGTAAAAGCAAACCAAATGGCGCTGCACTCTCTGACTGAGGGATCGGTTTTATATAACAAAACACTCATTGTCGATCGGTGAAGCGTGCCAGTGTGTTTTTGGTGAAAAAATAGAATACAAACTTTTGTTTGTTGCCGATTCACATATCCAACAATGCACGTGGGGTATAGCTACAAGTGCGCAGATGCGCAGTATCCCGAAAAGAATTTCCAACTCAATGCTCAAGGTGTTCCGATCGAGTTACCAAGTGCGGACCTATTCTAGAACAATTGCTCTTGTTGTTGAATTTATATCAGTCCCAGTTGCTGAGCGTTTTTTCCGTTGTGGATTCAATGTAGCACGACCAACCGACATCTAAGGGTTCTGGCATGGGTTTTATGTTGATGACTGAAGTTTTTATATTGGTTCCGTTCGATGAACGTTCGGCCAGCTTCTGTGAGCGGAAGGCCTTGTGTGGAGTGAATTTGTATGTTTTGCGGTGTATCTAGTGACACCATTAGCCAGACAGGATACGACAGACATTCCCTGTCCGTTTCTCATTGATTGATTTTACCAAGGCATTGCGCTAGGGATTCAGTGTGGAAATTCACACCTAAATGGTTTGGTTATTTTTAACTGCACCACATTAAATAGACTTTTATTGGCTTAAACAAGAAGATACTTAGGCCAGTATAATGCATTGTTACAAGTGCGCAACGTTGATAATGAGTAGTGAAGTTGTGCGGGTGATGTTGATGTCATATCAGCAGAGATTGTCATAAACTAAAGAAAATACTGAATTTCGCCACACAGCAAAATGTTAATAAAGGGAGCAAATTCTGGCATATATCATTCTTTTGCTAATTAACTCTAGCCTGGGTAAGTGGACACTTTACTATAATTTACACTTTGTCTATACTCTGTTACCGTTATCGTCATGTAACATAGTGGCTAATTAGCAGTTAGGCTATTTTACTACATTGATACACGCTAGCATTGCAATTACAAGTTACCCTTTTCTCAACTTACGCTTCTATATATTTACACATCGTGCTGCCACGTAACGCCTAGCCTACACATAATAATGTCACGCCAAGTCCAGGCTCATCGTGCTTTAACGTAGCATTCACACTTACGCTTCATAAGAGTTACACTTTGATCGACACATACGTTGTTCCTGCATATATTGTCAGAGTCCGTGATGCAGTGGTTACAACTATTGGCTCCCACTTGGAGGACATCGGGTTCGATTCCCGGCGCGTCCAAATACGCACGAATTTTTCTCACCACACTGATCATCTAGGTTACAAGTACACATGATACGATGTTGTGTATGTGACATACAGTTGCCGTATACATATCACATGTACGGTTGAATTGATTTATAAGTAATCTAGATGTAGAGCCATCAATGTGGGCTTATGAGCACACTAGTTTGTTAGTGCTCGGGTATGAACTCAACTCCACCCACCACAACTATTTACTTCTTCTATACAAATATTTAAAAGCCCACGCTGTGCCTTGACATTATAAGGGTGCAACGTCGAGTTCCGCAAATTTGCTGTCGCGCAACGTTTAGACCTATGCATTTATCGAGATCAAACTACGCTTCCCTCCTCACACGCTTCGAAGAACTTACGCTTATTAGTTGGCTTGGCAGTTGTCTGTTCCTGTCGGATAGGGTGGACGCGGCATACATCCCTCATTCATACCTTGCCGCTAGAATAATCGACCCATCAATAAGTCGATTAGTATTAAGAGGCACCTTGAATTGGAACTGTTTGAAAAAAAGACAATTGCGTTTGTGCCTTGTTGCACCTGTCTGTCTGTCTGATCAGACTTTCGCTGACCGTTTCTCAGTTTGATTTAACTTATTGCCAAAGGTGCATCATGCAACTTACGTCTGAAAAATTTACACTCTGCGGAGCTCGTCAATCAATGATTCCACACCTACGATGGTGAAAAAAAAGACGAACGAACAAGAATCTACAACTAATTTCTAGATTAAGTTTGTGATCAGTTCCAGTTTTAAACGAAGCGTACTTCGTCGGACGATAAATCGCAGATACTTTAATGCATAACCATATAGATACTATATACATTTAAACGGATCACCATTTTAAACAGAGGCAAAAACTTGTGGTTGCAATCGCTCTCCGTCTAATTGGTTTGGTCTAAGTCGGCGTGCACTGCACAAAAGTAAAGCTGATAGACAAATACACTGACTAGAAAGACAGATACAAAGCAAAGAAAGTAAAATATAATAAAAATTATTATGCTAAAGTTTTGGTTGGACGATAGGAATTCACAAATCAAAAAATAGTTTACGACTTTTGTACTGGAAGGTGCGTAAGAGTGTGTTTTTTACAGTATCTACTCTCGCAGCGACAAACTCCGCAACCGCAACTATAGAGGCGACACAATAACTTTTATCATAACTGTTGTCATCGTCCATTTGATTACTCACATACAGATACAGATATAGATGCAACCCGGCTGAGATACAAATCTGTTTACTAACTTGGCTTTCATCGTCTGCGCTTACCTGGTTGGGTTGTTATTAAAATAAGCTCGTAAGTTGGATTGGATGTTCATTTATCTAAATATATATACAAATACCAGAGTGTATACTGGGGGCAAGAAATATTTCCTATTATGGAGATCGACACCATTACTATTATACTATGTGTTCGCATTGGAACCCAAGTTTATACTTTTTTTCAATTTTTTTTTTTAAAATTCGCGCATGCTTCAAGGGGTTCGCACCCTTAAAATGCTCGGTTATATGCTTGGCATAGCGTGGGCGTTAAGGAAGAGGAGGAGAAAAGAGGAGATGTCTATGAACTGTTTTTGAATGCTGTGGATCATAGTGATGTGGGAAGACAGAGCTTGGCAGAGCATTCCATATACGTGTTATACGGCTGAAGAACGAATCCCTGAATTTAACTGTACGTCCGAAGATGTGCTTGAGGGTAAACTGATGAGCATTAAGAGCGCCACTAGTATTGTGGTGGAATTCAAGGAGAGATGGCCGTAAGAGTTGGCCAGAAGAGTTGAAGCGATTTATTGTATATTTCTAAACGTGCAAACACACAGCAGAGCCGACTATTAACACGTGATTGCGATTATGTTTTGAGATTTAAGGGTGAATTGTAACTATTTTTGGTTTATGTTCTTAGGTTGTAGTTTGTAGTTTTCCTAGTTTGATGGCATGTGTATCAAAAGTTTATATATAGGTATATAAGATATCTGCGTATTATGTGCGTAAATAGGTACTCAAGACACCGACTATGTTTTGAGTATATAAAGGTACAAGCGGTGCTTCTTATTAAAATACTAAAATGAGGTATCGTATTTTCTAATCGTAAAAAATGTCATATATTTTAGTATAATAAAAAATTCGCTACTTTGAGATGTCAATGGCACCTATACAAAGAAGTGAACACATCCTCGACTCGAGTTTCACCATAAGACATCTCTGTTTAGACTGTAACTCTATCATTCGATACATTTTTCATTAATAATCATTAAAAATCGTTTTGAAACAAAAAATATATTTTCAAATTTGCGCATTTGTATCAAAAGTTTACGTCAACTGAGGAAAAATACTCCTATTTCGCATATATATTTTACATTAGAAGATGTCTAGATACAGATACATTGAATGGGAATGGAATAGAATAAGAATGGTAGAATAGATACAATAAGGTTTTACGGTGCAGAAAAAAATTAATGCTATGAAATCTAAGAGACAGAAGTTTATATAAACGCATTCGAGGGTATGAATATTCTATTGTCGACAAAGATATAACCATGCAAGATGAGCCCAACATTTTATACGCCAGTAGTGATGACTAGAACCAGGATCAAAAAAATAAACCAAACAAATTTAAGTGAAACACCAAACTATGTTTTGGTCAAATTTGGAATAAGAATAGTTTTATTATGTCAGGGTACTTTAAAACATCGACATCGACTGTCTGAAAAAAGCAAAATGTTTCTATGAGCAAATTCAGGACCTCAAAACATATATTCCAGCGAAAATAACACCACTAGATGAATATTCTGAAACTTTCAGATGAACGCGTTGACCAAATTTTCCTGTACTGTAAAAAATATTAACATAATTATCTTTGTATCATAAAAAATCCTTATACACATATAAAAACCTCCTTACTGCATTGGCATAACCTCCTTTGACAATTTTACATGTCTCAGGACAATTCTCATAACACATAAGAATTCAAAAACATAGAAAAACTATTAATGCAAACTTGTAGCCAAAATATATTTTGTTTTAAATTTTAAAAAAATATTACAAACTTTCCCCTTCATCGCCTTAAAAGGAAAGCAGTTGTTCTGTTCGTTGCTCTACAAAATCTATGCTAACTAAATCCTAAGCATCTTTATTAGGTACATGACAACGTATCGATAAACTTCTTGAAAGTCCATTCTATAGAAACCTGCACCCGTTCGTCTGTGCCACCAGCATACGGTTGACTGGTTCACTCATTTGCAATATATAATACGAGTAATTATTATTTTCAGCAAAGTACACGTCCGCAGCAACTATGATTCCTTGTTGCCAAAAAAGCCAGTCCCCGGTCATGTAACAGTCGGTGTTTGTACCACCAAATTACCTATAGTAAGAGAAAATTAACATAGTAATTAATCCTTATTGATACGTTCATATTGTACACAGTATACAAACATAAGAAAGCTACCTGGCATAAGTTTCGCGCCTGATGTATGACGACAGCTCAGTGCTGTCCATTTAATACTAATTAGTAAGGCCGACCAGTCTGATATTAACAAAATGCTAACAAGTTTTACATAACAACCTAAAAAGCGACCAAAATACTAGCTAATAATATGAATTGAAAACAAAAATTAAATTCCTCTCGGCACAAAATAATGCTTTCAGTAACAAGCGCCACAGGACTTCAATCGACAAACTTAGGCGAGTCCTCTGGTTCCGCAGTTCGAACAGTGCGCAATACCATCGGGAGACATTTTCACAATTTTTCATTTTCATTTCTCACGCCAAGAATCGAATAATTTCACTTATTCGCGGCATAATGTTTCCATTAAGGCTGCCATGTTATCAAAAGTCAAATGCATGTTGACCACAAGGTGCGATTACCATAATAATAAAATGAATGGAAAAGAAGAGGACGAATCATGCGACAAACAAATAATTTGAATATTTGCCTAGCACACTTCGTGGCGTGTAATCGTAAAATATGTATGCTAACGTGAAACTAATAAAAGAAGGTCCTTACGAAATACACAAAAGCCCAATGATACAATTAATTCCTGTAATATACGCGAAGAATATGAATAAAAAGGACTCATGGATAGATTTTTTGACCGTTGAGCAACTGATCTATTACCTAAGATCTTTCTGTTTGCAGGAGACGACAAATCATGTCAATCACGTTGGTTTACGTACTCGAATATAGCAACATACAGTTGCACACAGTGAAAGTGTTCAAACCCAATACACTGAAATTGGCAAACTTAGAAGGGTCCAAAGGAATGAGCTATACAAACCACATAATAGCACAGAAGTATTAAAAATGTAAGACAGGAAAGATCAGCGTTAAAGATAGCATTGTCTTTATTCAAATGCCTAGGAAATAAACAGTCTAACAGTGTAAAAGTAAAATAATATTTCGTTATGTTATAAAAATTTATCGTCAAATAAGGCTTCTTAAGATTTCGGACCGATTCCAAACAACATTTCCTTTGAAATTTTTACATAGTCTTGGGTTGTTCTTATTTTGGCTCCGTAACTGGAGTAAGTCCTTAGTAAGTCCTTCATCATCTTCATCATATTTGGCTCTACAACCGTGGTCCGGTCCTGGGCTTCCACATTAGTAAGTCCCTAGAGATTTTAAAATCAGGATTAAGTGTGAGAGACTATCGCAGAACAAAAACGAAAAAATGTAGTACGTGCGCGACGGCTCGTTAATTTTGCTTCAAATGAATAGGTGTGACGAATGTGCTAAACATGAAGATAACATTAAAATCTATTCAACAGATTTCATGACGGAAGATAATAAGATAGTTGAATGACAAAATAAAGAACTGAAAGACTAAAACGCTTAATGTCGCTAAGAGAGTTCTGGAACCCTCAAGTAAATCATTCTCTGTTTCCTGATCCTGGATAATCCCCGGAATCACATAATGCACAACTTCAGGTTCGTTCCTGGTAATAATCACTTTTTGATTTAATTCTTCATTTCATTAATCATTAATCTCCTCTGCTCCCCCTGCTACCAGTCTGCGTGTTTCCATTGTCCATATACAAGACTTGGCTTTAAAATTTCCCCTCGTGTGCAGATTTCTTGTGCCCTGAAAGCTTTTCTTCTATGTACCCGAGCCATATGCTTTTGGTACTTTTCCTTGTAGGCTCAGGTTTCGAGCATCCATTCAGTAAGATTGCGTATAATGTCATGAGAAATGAGCTTTTCTCTTTTAGACATTAATCTGGTTAGTTATCTCTTTGACGCGACCTGTATTAGAAGCTGGCCTGTGTTTTAAAAACAGTTCCACTATAAATGCTGAAAAATAAAAACACATGCGAAGCTCTGCAACCCAACAAGAAAACAATCCCAGTTGCCAAGCAAAGCAGCGCTGCTCAAAGCGCACCAGCGCACACAGAACACAACCATTATATTATGACATGTTCTAATGACGCTATATGCAAAGAAATGTGTATGGGAGCCCCCGACACCGCAGCCCGATCACCACCCAAATATTAATACATGGGAAATACACATGTGGGCAATGTTTGAATAAAATCCGGCTTTAGGAAGTGGGTTAAAAATTGATCACAAGATCTGACCAGCCAGCCACGGGCACGCGTAGTTATTAAAGAGAATTTAAAAACATTTTTATTAATAAGAAATAATCCCTCCCTTAGCCCGAATGACAGCTTCCATTCGATGTTTCAATGATTTCACCAAAGTTTTCACCAAATCTTGTGCGATCGCCTGTGCAGCTCCTGGAGACTCGTTGGAGCAATATCTCTGGCTCGAAATCTTTTTTTAGCTCGTCCCATAAATGTTAGATGGTATTGAGGGCCGGGATTTGAACTGGTCACTGCATAACAGGCACATCCACCTCTTGAAGGTACTCGGTACACTATACCAACCGTATGCGGTCTCGCATTATCCACAGGAAGTTTTCACCAATAAACCCGGAAAAAGGTACGACTTAGTCCTTAAGTACTTTCTCAATGTACCGTTGAGAAGTCAATTCTTTTGATCGACGGCCAGTATTCGCTCCGGAGATGATCACAAGATCTGTCTTTGCCTCCAGTGACATGCCTCCCCAGAACATGCACAATCCACCGCCATACGAGACACGTTGTTCAATGCAACATTGTACCAATCGCTCTCCTGATCTTCTGTACACTCTTCCTCGCCTATCGTTGCCATATAAACACATCCTGCACTCGTCAGAGAACAGCACTGTTCTTCTGTCAAATCCAAATGCTCTCGAGCGAACTGAAGGCGGGCTCATCGGTGGGCTGGGGTCAATTTTGACCCGTTTGCTGGTATGTGTGCAGTCAGATCACTTTCTCGAAGTCGTCTTTTAACTGTTCACCGACTTACTTCGTTTTCACGAACTTCTTGGGGCCGCTGTCCCAGTTGAACCGCATTCAAACGACGAATGCTCAAAGAAGTCATCACAAGAAAACGGTCATCACGCTGTGTTTTAGCAAGAGTTCGGCCAGATCCTTGTCACCGTCTGAAGCTGCCAGTTTCTTGATATCTTTGCCACACTCGACGAACGGAGAATCGGCTCAAATTTAGTTGTCGAGCCACTTCACTTTGGTTCTACCCCGCAGCATTTAGTGCAATGAATGCCTAATCGATAGAAGACCGTTCAGACTAAACCCATGGTTGGTGAGTTATATGAAAGAATTTACCTGTATGTTCTGATACTTGCTAGATAGGTCAATCGGAACAGAATTGGGTATAAATAGCCCATGAGCAAATTATCGACTGGATCTGTACCAGAGCACAAGTACATGCAAGTAGAAAGTGCAGTGTTATTTGTGAATATATTGTGTTATTTGTTAAATTAAAAGTAATTACCAGTGTGAATTTGTGAACTATTGCTATTTGGAACAAAAGCTGTAATTTTTTAATAAACGAACTTATGTTGTGTTTTTATTTGCAAAATCCATTACGAACTCTTTAGTAAGCCTACACTTCGTAACAGTATGTTTTTTTTATAAATCCACACCGTTGATCGTATCAATTAATCATACTGCGTCACTGAATCATTTTATTTCCGCCAAACGAAAAACACTTCTTTGAGGGATAAAATTTCATTTATAATATACACACATGTACTTAAGGGTACTTAACAACGTATATCTTATTATATAAATTTGAAAAGTTTGTTATTTTTGGTTTCGATTCTGTAGTTTCTTGTGTGGCTGAGGCTGTCGATTATTGAAGGGGGGTCAGTGGGTGTTGGGTAAGTGTGCGGATGGTAAGAGGGCGTGTGATCAGTTAAGTGTGGGTCAGTGTGATGTGTGCTGTGTGCAGCCAGGAAACGCCGAGTACTTCCGCTAGTACAAAATACAAATCCCTCCCTTATAATAATAATAATGTCAATCGCGCATTTGTCCCACTGTGAAATTATTGCTATAAAAAAGGTACTAAAATGTCGGCAACAACAAACGCGATGACACGAAAAACGATACGGTAAAATAACCCAGTAGACTCAAATCCCCCACATATCAAATGGCCTCTTGTGTCCGCCATGACTGCCCGGGTGGCCTCCTTCATCACTCAGTTGATGATGAAGATGATTGCTTTGTGGCCATGAAAACGAACCGCACATTCAGCGAAGAAAATCATCGTGTAGACAAGGAGAGTGTATTTCGAGAAAAAAATAAAGTCACGGAGTGATGTGCTGACCACGTTTAATACTCGCACCACATACTAACTAGAGTTGACAGCCACTTCTTCATGACTGACCGGCTGACGCCATACGATAAGGGTGGAATAAAAAAACAATATTCCCATTCAGTACACTAGTTTTTTATGGTCTCACACGAGACAACAATAAAAAGGAAATACTAGGGTTAACCCGACTGACCAATTGATTTGTAATGTTATAGCCGTTCTATTACCATTTAGTGGAGGTAATAAGCTAATGATAAAACGTAAAGTAGGGGTAATATCTTTCCGTCTGTTACCTTTGTTAAAATAACAAATAATTACTAGATGCTGTAATTGTCTATTACTCTAAGTAAGATTGAAAAAAGAATGAGAAAAATAATCGCCGGTTTTAGAGTCACATGATTAATCTTTATTTGATTTGATTATCTTTATTTTTCAAGAGAAAAGCGCCAAAAACAAGCGCTCTTTGGCCGAATAAAACACTTGGTCTTGATTCAAGTCTTGTAGTGAAAATATGAACTGCTACATTGTGAAGGCGCTCTCGTTATCCATCTAAGATTGTATGGAAATGTAATATCGGGGAAAAGTTAGCAAGGATACGATATCAGTACAAATGAAGAGTTGGCTAAGATATGTAGGAATGGTATTTAAACATAACATGAATCGAATTGAGAATTTTGGCAAGTGTCTACACAAAAAAAAGATTGAATTTCTCTTCTCCTATTTGACTATCAACATTTTCTGTACTTAGCCAAAAATGTGTAGCGCGCGAATGTTTAACACTAGTTGCCAGTAAACTCGTGCTACTTACAAAATAAATTGCATTTTTATATCTAAACTAGTTGAGTGCCCGGCGTTGCACGGGTGTAAAATTTGACGCTAATATCGCCTCCAAACAGTCTTCCCCTGACCTCATCCGCAAAGAGGTGTCTTACTATAACTATTTATCTCAGCGATCCTGAAAACTATGGGATCGCCAGAAATGTCGACACCCCTCCCCCTCTTCATCGAACCCCTAGCCGTAGAGGTGTCTTACCATCACTATTCACCGCAGCGACCACGAAAACTATAGAATCGACACTAATATCGGTAACCCCCCCCCCACCACAAGAATCGACACCATCCCGCTAGAGATGTCTTACCGTCACCATTCAACTCAGCGACCCCGAAAACCATAGAATCGACACTAATATCGGTCACCCACCCCACCCATCCGTTTCGACAACATCCCCCTGGCGCTGTCTTACCATCACCATTCAACTCAGCGACCCCGAAAACCATAGCTTCGACACTAATATCGATCACCCCCCACCACCCCCGTTATTGACCCCATCCCATGAGCTGTCTTACTACTTTTCTATTTTTATATACGGTCGCAGTTAGCCACCACCAGAATAGAGGGAATAAATGGAATAACACAGAATGCATCAGAATTGCAAGAAGCCGTAACTATCTCTGATAATGAACCATCACCATTCATCTCAGCGACCCCGAAAACCATAGAATCAACACTAATATCGGTCACCCACCACCCATAGGAGTGTACTACCAGCACTATTCGTCTCGGTGATACTGAAGACGGTGGGTCCGACCATAAAATCGCTTGCCACACCTCCCCCAGCCAAAAAACCTACTACCCCCAACCCCCTATGTTTGATTCCACATAGTAAATAATAATAAATAATATGTATACCAAGTTTGGTTGAAATTGGTCAAGGCGTTCCAAAGCTAGTTAGGCACAAGTATATATACAAATATACAAATAAATTCTCTACTTTATATATATAGATTAAGAAAAAAATACACCAAATTGTATCATTTATGCGAATCAAATTGAATGTAAAACTCACAAACGGAAAAACTTCAAATAATCTTCCTTGCAGTTGCAATCAGATTATTTGCAGTTGGAGTTTCATTTGAAAATGATCCTGCTCTCGGTATAGGAGCTAATGTCATTAACGAGAATTAAAAAATTAAATGGAATTTCATTTTACTTCACATGTAAGTTTTTGCTGTCGAGTTAATGGAAATGGTGTTTTTTATTTTATTTTAGTAAAGGGCACTTTTGATTAACAATCACAATAGAAACAAAACGAATCATGACGTTTTTTTCTCAGCAAGATTAGCTCAAGACCAAAAAGAGAACTATTCTGCCTTTAATTGTTAGCCAGACATATTCTGTAACTAGATTTTTGCTAGCGTCTTCAATAAAAACTGTTTGGTCTCGATAAGTTTAAGCGATGAGTGTACAGAAATTCTAGTTGTGTCAAAAAGTATTGAATTTGAGTCATCAAAATACCGACAAAATCTAATTTTTCTAAGATTCGACCAAGAGAGTTAAAGAGGTACTCGCTTCCAGAAAAGTAAAAAGATCCACAGGAGTTGTGTATCTATAAATATCTATCTCAACAAATATTACTTTTTTTTAATTTTTCAAATAATTACAAAATAGCGAAACTTATACCTGTTGCAAACCAGGCAACCATAAATCTGACTCTAGATGTCGCGACCTATTACCTTGCTCATTTCAGTAGAAAACTTTTTTAAAAAATTATCAAAATTAAATTTCTTGGTCATATTAACTAAATAAAATGAACTATTTGGGTTTCGAGCTTAACATTCAATTTCTAATAATATCTTAAGAATTTAGAATCAGGTTATCAACAGTCTTAACAATTCTCTTGGGTGTTGAAAAACTTTCGATACCGTAGGACATTATGGTCTCATCTTAAGACGGGCTTAGTTCCAGCTAAGCTTAACAGTCTTCTTTAATTCTCTCTTAGGTCATCTATTGTTTGCATTAGTTCAGGTAATGCACCGGGTTTTAGTCTTCCTTGTGGTATTCCTCAAGTGTCCGTCCTGAAACCGATACTTTTTAACACAGTTTTGTCAAATTTTCCCGATCTGCCACTGTGATGCTAATAATATTATTATTTTAAATCCAGCAATTTGTAAAACGCATTAACTGAAGAATATTTTTATTAGTGGAAAATAAAATTAAACTGTTCAAAGACGATAGCAATATTCTTCACAAGACGTCGTAATGCATGTTATCTACCAGTTAGTAACCGAATAATCAATAACAGAGACATTACATCGGGTGATAAAGTTAGTTCCTTTGGTTTTATATTGGACTAAAAACCTTTCTTTTAAGAACCTTTTTAGCAGAATGGCCAACAATAATAATTAAAGTACAGAACAATTTGATTCCATTCAAAACAATTTACCAGGCCATTTTACTATATGTGTCACTAGTTTGGTGTGACTAATTCAAATGCCACATGCAGTAACTCCAAATATATCAAAACGAAGTCTTGAAACTAATATATTATTATCCAAAATAGTTTCCTGTGAGAGTTTTCCATGAAAAAGACCATTTAAATGGAATAGAGTCCAAGCAAAAAAATTCAACAGAAATTCTTCTCAAAATGTCATCACACAAAAAACTCCTAAATCTCGAATTATGTGAAAATTCTAGATAATAAGCTTATTATTCTCTTTGTGCGATGTTTTAAGTTTCATATTAAGGGTTTTTTTTATAGTAAAATACCCAGCTTTGCCCGACTGCCCCCACCATACTGCCCCATGTTATTATTATTATTATCTATCAAGTACACGGTCCTCAAGCTAATATCATACAAACAATACCTAGCCACCCACCACATCAACCCCTTCAACACCATCACCGCACTTACCCTACACTAGCCCACAATCATCCAACCCAACCGTCCTCACCATATCCCATATCCGCTCAGCTATATCGGATGAACGGTCTTCGAGTTAACCCTGAACAGACATAAAGACAAAGTTTCACTTTTAACCACTTGTTGTCTGTATTTTCGACTACTTTGAGGACCTTTTTAATCACCTTCTACACGACCTAGAGAGCTGAAATTTTGTGAGTGTCTAAGTCCAAAATAGCATTTTTTATACTCCGTACGACGCGTGTGGCGCGCGTGATGTGTTAAAAATGTTGTTTAATCGACTTCTTTTAGGTCCTTTTTAACCACCTTCCATACGACATAGAGAGCTGAAATTTTGTGAGTGTCTAAGTCCAAAATAGCATTTTTTTTATACTCCGTACGACACGTGTGGCGCGTGTGATGTGTTAAAATTGTTGTTTAATCGACTTCTTTTAGGTCCTTTTTAACCACCTTCCATACGACATAGAGAGCTGAAATTTTGTGAGTGTCTAAGTCCAAAATAGAATTTTTTTATATTCCGTACGACACGTGTGGCACGTGTGATGTGTTAAAATTGTTGTTTAATCGACTTCTTTTAGGTCCTTTTTAACCACCTTCCATACGACATAGAGAGCTGACATTTTGTGAGTGTCTAAGTCCAAAATAGAATTTTTTATACTCCGTACGACGCGTGTGGCGCGTGTGATGTGTTAAAATTGTTGTTTAATCGACTTCTTTTAGGTCCTTTTTAACCACCTTCTATACGAAATAGAGAGCTAAAATTTTGTGAGTGTCTAAGTCCAAAATAGCATTTTTTTATATTCCGTACGACACGTGTGGCGCGTGTGATGTGTTAAAATTGTTGTTTAATCGACTTCTTTTAGGTCCTTTTTAACCACCTTCCATACGACATAGAGAGCTGACATTTTGTGAGTGTCTAAGTCCAAAATAGCATTTTTTTATATTCCGTACGACACGTGTGGCGCGTGTGATGTGTTAAAATTGTTGTTTAATCGACTTCTTTTAGGTCCTTTTTAACCACCTTCCATACGACATAGAGAGCTGACATTTTGTGAGTGTCTAAGTCCAAAATAGCATTTTTTTTATATTTCGCACATGACGCGTGTCGGAAGTCGCGTGTGGCGCGTGTGATGGGTTGATTTTTTCGACATCTTTGAGATCCTTTTTAATCACCTTCAACGTGTGGCACGTGTGAAGCGTGGAAAAAAGAAAATACTTTGAAATAGCCCTGACCTCAAAAAGCTATTATTACCAAATAATAAAGGGCTGTCTAGCGTGTTTCGATGTATACTTAAAAGTTTGTACCAGAAGAATTAAGTGTTATATATTTTATATATGTTAATGCATATACCTTTCAAATAAAACTTCTATATATTATGGTAGGAAAGAATCACTTTAATGTCTATACTATATACTATACTCATATTATGAACTAACAAATTTGATTTGATGTTCGATGCGATCGTCCGTTGCCCTTCTTACAATATGGTAGATCACGAGCGCAGTGCACAGGTCCGACAAGTAGCCAACAAGAATGCCTCAGGTGATACAAATCACTTCTGTAGTGCTCCCACGAGATACTGACAATTTGGATAGAATGTTCCCAAAATTAACTCGTTTGTAATCGAGGCGAATGGTTCCTTGTAATATCTTAAATGACATTATCGATTCCTGACACTCCGAAAGCAAGCAGGAGTTTCTGATTAGACACGTGGGCCTATGCCCATTACAGATCGCGTTACCATTACATTTCACGAACTGTCCATCGAAATTATGACAACCACTCCTAACTGTTTTAAAAAGCTAAAACTGACTCAATACTTAAGCAATAAATTGCAAGTTACAAATATTCTAGTAAGACCAGTTATCATTTGAAATCTCTGCACCAAAAATCAAAATTTCTCTGCCTAAAATGTGACAATTTTCAGTTTTAGAGTTCCCCATAATGCTATAAATCATGGAATAATATTACATAAATCTTAAATCTTAGAAAGATCTCGCTCACGCAAGTGATCCGCAAGGTAAAAAATTAACACCCACACACAGCCGAGCGTATCCAATCTAAAATATTTATATGTGAACGACCAATAAGTGTTGCAGATAAGTAAACAACGAAAATCGAAATCCATTACCCACGGAATCAATAATTGTTGTTTAAGGCGGATCTGTGTCCATGGTATTAGTAACGCAACTTCGTCATCAGACCAGAAATTAATCAGAAATAACAAAAAACCGAATTTATCAACTATGAAAAGAATTAAAATTTGAATCCTTTGTTAAAAAGTGAGAAAGGATATGAGGATCTCAATCCTTTTCTCTCTCTCGCTCTCTCTCTCTCCCTCTCTGTAAATTTTAAATTCAAAGGCACTCTTCATATGGAAAATTATGCAAATTTGTCCATTCACGGACAGAAAGGCATCCAGGAGAAAAATAAATCAAAAATTTGCATAATTTCTGAATGCTTAGAATCCAAATTACAATGCATTTTGATATAATCAATATCCGGCACATAGACGGATAGACTGATTGTGAAGGATGTCAAAACTTTTTTCCCACATATTTGTATGAAAATATCACATAAAGACTCAAATATACAATAATGAAAAGTCTCTCAACTGAGAAATGTTCTGAAGTAACCCCTCTAAAACGTACAAACAGCATATATTTACACACATTAGTTAGAAACATCCCAGATGCAATTGCATACCTGAGTACAATGCAAGAAAGTAATTCATTTTCTTCGGCGATGCGACCACAAACGGGCTGGTATTACATACCAAAATACACTCTTGAAACTTAGCTTGTGAACTTTAGAAGTACTCGTACTTCGTAACATACGCATTTTCGTACCTATCTAGATCCAAATGCAACAGGTGCAATGCGAGCAGCATTCGCATAAATTGAACTTTTATTGTTATGCCAATGGTTGTTCATTCTACAAGTTCGTCCCAATTTCAAACTTAAATTAGAGGGCAGAAACACAGTCATTAAAGTTGCGGCACGGTAGTTAACGAATAGTATTTATTTATCTAGATTCTTTTTGTTCGAACGCAAACTTATTAGCGAATAAAAATCTCTCTGAGCAGTCCATCTCTCTGCCTCGCTCTCATTCTCAGGTAATTGTTAAACACAAATTGCAATTTCTCCATTTTAGCTGAGTTTTGTATGATTATTGTGGTTGGAAATGCAATCTAGGAAGGCAGCATCGCGGTATGAGTTTGGAGGGCTCTTTCGTAGATACGCATTGCAATGCAGCTACGAATAATAGGTAATCTTTGGTTAGGTTTTGTGCAACTGTTGTGATTTTGTGAAATAACTGCATTAGCTATTTAACTACTCGTACATGCACTGTGAAGCTGTTAGCGAATAAAGCAGTAACAAATTGTTTTTAGTTAGTTCGTTGTTTTAAGGCTTTGTGGTCGAAGTTAAAAGTTTCTCGAATCTGTCATATTGGGCTGAGTAACATGAAATGTCGTGGATGCCGTGGATTAAGTGGTTTGAACGTTGGATTACTAAGCGAGACATTTGAAGAACACAAGGACTGTCAAAGCCCTTTCAAACTCAGCCCTATTAGCTTTTGTATGTAGAGTATTCCAACCATCGAAATAAGTAAATATCAAAAGCACGTAACAATTCTTTAATTGTTCTAAGAAAATGTGTCACGTTGGTGCTTAAACAAAGAAAGCTTCAAATTAGGGAGCAAATTATAAAAACCCTAATTATGGAAGAATGACATTGTTCGAGAGGCATTTGCTTCCAACAGCTCTCGTAGAACTTCATTATTAAAGAGGACAGATAGCTTTCGACGAGAATTATTCTCAAAGTCCCATTCTTTATGACGAAATTTTTTGAACCATTATTATGCGCATAGCTCATTAATAGCAACACACAACAACAATTGGAATTATCAAAAAATTAAAGTAGAGGTAACATTCTGTATAAACCGCCCCATTACCGATAAATGCAAATTGTGTGTTGAACGATCAATTCCTAACTAATTGCAAGGCCCTAATCCAGACAATATTTAAACTCCTAACCAATATGACACACTATCTGAATCAGTCTCAATAATTGCCAATGTAGAAATTCTGGTTGGCTTTCCCATTCTAGCGATACAATACCCGAAGGAGGCTGTGTTGAGATAATCGTTGAGATTACGAGATATGAGATTACTTATGCAACTGTTATGTGAGCCTGCAAAAATTCCTCACATTGCAGTTCCTATAGTTGTAAATGTTCTCAACATGCACAAATCCGCTGGCCCTGCCGGTGTTGCGTCATTTATTCTGAAAAAGGTTGAGCTATTCTATACTTCCCGAAAAGCTGGAAACAGCCTTTGTCCAGACTGTACCAAAAAAAGGCAAGCCGTCGTCTCCTTCTTTGTACCAACCCATGGCATTTACATCCATTCTTTCTTGGTAAATCTTCAGCTCATTAAATTCTTAAAACACATGAAATCTTTAGTGACCGGGACTGTGAGGAATCTCGTGGGCAACGTTCTTCTGATGATTTCATTGCATATATTACCGAACAGCGAAACCAGCCTATTCATCAATTTGGTGTAAATCAAAGTTGTTGCACTCATTATTTCCAAGGCATCTGAATGAATTTGCTTAAAGAGTCGATGAAAGAGTTTATTATATTAGTAACTATCGTTCGGACTGCTCAATCCACGTTTTCTTGATGGTTTAAAGTCGAAAACTCACCACATAAATGCTGGCGTTTTCCAGGTCTCCATTTTAGCCCCGGCTCTCTTTCTTATCTTCATTAAAGATCTCTTCTCGGCTAATTCTTTTTCAATTCATTCTTTCGGTCACGATAGCATGCTCAGCTCCTGATATAAGCTTGAGAAACGTGCCTCCTCTTTACTTATAGTATATTACAGAACGAGCAAGGAAAGTGGAGTTTATCGTGCGTTAATCTAACGAACACGATGATCACTTTTCTGCAAGTCATGTACGCTATTTTTCACGCGTCCAAACCGATTTTTTTTGCTAAATCGAGAGAGAAGCAGAAATGTGAGAATGTGTGTTCGCTGTGATTGCAGTAAATAACAAAGAAATGAATTTTTCACGCGTCCAAACCGGTTTTCCTGCTTATTCAAGAGAGAAGCAGAAATCACAAACGACAAACAAAAGAGAATTCTTGCTCATGCGCAATGTGTTCGCTGAGATTGTAGTAAATAACAAAAGACGTTTATATCATAACATAACTAGTGTTGCTATGGGCTACTTTCGAGGCTAGTTTATAGCGTACGAAACAGTCACTTTCGTCTATGGGCGTGTGAAAAACAACAATCATGCTAAATTCTGACCTGGACAGCATAATAATATGGGGAAAATATTATAGAGTTGAATTTAACGCTTCCAAACCCCAATGCTGTCTCCTGTCGTCCAAGCTAAACGTAATCTTCCACTCGCATTGAAAAAACTAAAACCGAATTGTAAATTCACTAATGCAAGTTAACACAAATATCGGTCGTTGCCCTTTACACAATCCCACACTGCGTTTCCACACAATACCTTTTACCGATGACACTGCACAATATTTCACCTGCCCAGACACCCAATTTCCCGTGTTGCAATATTGTTTTGCTGTAGACTGTAGAGTAAGCATAATTTGCAGAAGTAATATTCTTGCTTTAATAATTCTTAGAATAAGAATTATTAAAACTAAAACAATAGCATAAGCATAATTTGTAATTCCTAGAATAAGTATTATTGAAAGCAAATTTGTTAAATTATAAATATACGCAATAAATAAATTATCAGTAGTTCTGATTCAACCTCTAACTGCACGTGTTGTATTTTTTTTGGAGCTGCGCGACTCAAATACCTTAACTGGCGCCCGAGCAAACAAAAGTCTTTAAACCCGAAAAATTAAAAAGTAAAAGTCGTGTATAGTGCTAAGTGTTCCCTACTTTTAAAATTGATAAATTGATATCATAAAAAAGTGTGAAGTGGTAATACAAACACCCTGCCTATTAAAAAAGTGAAGTGGTTATTATATACCCTTGCTATATTAACAGTGTGAAGTGGCAATAAAGGCCCTACTAAAGGCGAAAGGTGACCTTGTTACAACACTTTTGGAAAGCCCAGGAAAAAATTTTTTACCAGTGTCCAGAGGCCTAAGACCAACTCATCAAAGAATCATCATAGAACCAAAGAAAACCAGCAGATAACCATCGGAGAACCACCCGAAAATCATCAGAGAGCCATCGAAGAAACATCAGAGGACCATTACAGGATCATCAGAGATAACCAGATAACCGGATCCAACGTGACACACCCCGTTCCCAAGTAAGCAACGCTAAAAAGGACAAAACGGACTGCCCAAAAGGATTTAAACAAGATGCTGTTGGCTGTATGTTTGCTGTAAGCGATTATTTTTATTTTATATATTAATCTTACCTATTAGTTTAGCCACAAGAATTTAAAATAAATTTCACCTTCTTTTTCAAAATAAAAATATATAAACCTTGATATTTAAATACACCAAATATATATACTAAATACTATATAGATTGAAAAGAGTAAGAATTATTATACAAGTATAAAAGAAGCAACAAACCAAGTTTATAAACCTTGATATTAAAATATATACAATCATTATTTCAAAATAATATATTTTTTAAAGTGAAAAAAGTTAGAGTTATTACACAAGTAACAAACCAAGTTATTAATTTGAAAAAATGGAACAAGTGAAAGATTTAATAACCCAGCTAACTGGGGCTGTAAATGCTCAAATGGAGCAAATCAAGCTAATTAATACCCGTTTGCAACAACTCGAATGCAGAGTCAGCCCTCCTCAAAATACTTCCCAAACCCCTCCTGCAACCCTAGCTCTTCCAAAAAGTGAGCAAGACCTTATAGATATTAGGAAACTCCCCGACTGCGTTAGAGACTTGCAAATTTTTGACGGAAATCCAGTTCACTATATTTCATGGATCCACAGCGTTGAATCCATATTAAAAGACTACGAGATAGTCAAACTTAAGCCCATTTACAGGGCAATCATACAACATATAAGACAGAAAATTAGAGGCCCAGCCGATACTGCCCTTATTTCGTACAATATTTTTGACGACGATTGGTCAAAAATTAAAAAATGTTTATCCCTGCATTACGCAGATAAACGTGACGTTCGTACCCTTGAACACGAGCTCAATTCAATGAATCAAGGAAGACAAAGTATAGACGAGTTCTATGCAAGAGTCAATCATCAACTTTCCTTGTTAATAAATAAATTAAAAACCGAAGACTACTCTCAAGAGACTATTTGTGCTCTAACAGAAAACTATAGGAACAGGGCTTTAGATATATTTATCAGAGGTCTAAATGGTGATGTTTCAAGGATGCTTGTCATCCAGAAACCCAAGACTTTACCAGAGGCATACACCTCATGCCTCGAGTTTCAGAATCTTAATTTCAGAAGCCTTCCGATCTACAACAGAGGCATAAACAGTACTATATCCGCACCCATAAATCAAATGTTCCCCAATAAATCACAGTATAGGCCAAGAATGCCACCTAGACAAATAACTCCAATCGAAAAAAATATGATTTATAATACACCTCGATATGCGGAATACTACCCCAACCAATATAATAATCCACCCCCAAGACCAACACAACAAAAACCCCCACAACCTATGGAAATCGATCAGTCTATTCAAACACATCGTGTAAATTACATAAATAGACCTGCAAACAACCCTCTCCCCAGAAGATCGAATGAGTCATCAAACTTGCCCCGAAAGCAGCAACGGCTTTTTGCTACAAACACTGTTGAAAATTCAGATCTTAAGCAGATAGATCCGGATGATAACACATATCAAACAGATGAAGAGTTCGACTACGAGGAAATCGTAGACGAAACTCCTGAAATAAATTTTATGACGGAAGCCTCTCTAGCGTACCCTACCTAGAGTATGTTACCAGAGATGGTAAAACGTTAAAATTCCTAATCGACACAGGAGCTAACAAAAACTTTGTGTCAAGTAGAATTGCAACAAATTCCAAACCTATTAAAACACCGTTTAAAATACAATCAGCTGCGGGACAGCTTGAGATCACCCACAAAATAAGTGGTCCCTTTTTCAGAAGCCTAGGTAATAACAGTATACTAGATTTCTTCGTTCTCCCTGGCTTAAAATCATTTGACGGAATAATAGGAGACGATACTTTGAGGAATTTGGAGGCTGTAATTGATAGGAAAAACAGTATCTTGCACATAAGTCCTAACATAAAAATAAAACTAAAGGCAAAATATTCCAAACAAGTCAACAGCGTACAAACAAACACTGACATTGAAAATGAAATTCAGAACATCCTGAAAAAACATGACAAACTTTTTGGTACCATTGCTGATTGTGGAGCAATCGATACAAGTGTCCGTGCAGAAATAAAAACTACAACGTCTGAACCGGTCTACACAAAGTCGTACCCCTATCCAGCTAATTTGAGGTCAGAAGTAGAAAATCAAATTGAGAAAATGCTTGCAGATGGTATTATTAGACCATCCAAAAGCCCGTACAACTCTCCTCTCTGGATTGTCCCGAAGAAGGCTAATTCAGCAGGAGAAAAACAATACAGGCTAGTTATAGATTTTAAGCGTCTTAACGCAATTACTATCCCAGACGCATACCCTATCCCGGACATTACGAACACCCTAGCAAGTCTTGGAGAATGCAAATTCTTCACAACTCTTGACCTAACTTCTGGTTTTCATCAAATAAAAATGAAAACTAGTGACATTCCAAAAACTGCATTTTCCACGGCAAACGGAAAATACGAGTTTACTCGACTCCCGTTTGGTTTAAAAAATGCTCCTGCAATTTTTCAGCGTATGATCAATGATGTGTTAAAACCACTTATCGGGAAGATGTGCTACGTCTATATAGACGATATAATCGTCTTCGGAAAGAACCGGGACGAGCATAATAGAAATCTTGACGAGGTTTTTTCATTTCTGGGAAAAGCCAACTTAAGAGTAAATTTGGAAAAATCTAAATTTTTGAGATCCGAAGTGGATTTCTTAGGGTACATAATTACTCAGGAAGGAATACGTGCAGACCCGAAAAAAATTGCTGCAATCCAAAAAATTCCAGCACCACAAAATCTTAAAGACCTAAAGAGCTTTCTTGGTCTAGCATCGTACTATCGAAAGTTTATTAAAGACTTTGCAAAAATAGCTAAGCCTTTGACAAACCTAACTAGGGGATTGAATGCTCAAATAAAGGCAAATCAATCAAGAAAAAAGGAAGTACACCTTGACGATCAAGCTTTGAAAGCATTTACAAATCTTAAGGAAATGCTCGTGTCCTCAGACATTTTAATTTTCCCAAACTTTGAAATGCCATTCATTCTAACAACGGATGCCTCTAATTTTGCAATTGGAGCCGTTCTATCCCAAGGAGAAATGGGCAAGGATAGACCTATCACATTTATATCCAGGTCACTAACCAAAGTTGAAGAAAACTATTCAGTAATCGAGAAGGAATTACTAGCAATCGTTTGGTCACTCGATAAGCTTAGGACGTACCTTTATGGAGCCAAGTGCATAAAAATCTTAACAGATCATCAGCCTTTAACATTTGCCTTGAGTAACCGC